>CM076923.1:0-1236479 GCA_039566165.1 Maruca vitrata | reverse complement strand
AATGGTAAATAAATACCATTATCATAACTATTTCAGACAATGGTTAGTTCTAGAACGAATTTCGGTGGTAAAACTAATTAATTTTTTTTTCCTGACATTCGATGATGGAGTTGAGTCTTGGAGTAGCCTCGTCATCATCACCAGATTTGCGGGGGAGCGGATGTCTCTCACCCCTACGCAAATATTATTACCGCGTGACAATCCTCCTTTACCAGCTTAGCTGATGTCCAGATCGTACCCACTCCATAAACCATTAGAAAATAAGGTTAACTGTTATTAAAAGGTGAACTGGGACTTTCTCTTCTCTATGATCACGTAATTGGCACTGCGGCCTTGAAGGGGTTAGTAGAGTCAAGGTGATGCACTTCTTGTTCAGCCACATCTTGGTGACCAGGTCGGCTAGGGAAAGGAGACAGGCTTTACCAGTTTTGTGAAACTTTATCGTTCAGCTTGTGGCTTTATGGTACTATAACATTATATTTAGAGCAGATTTTTGTATGCATATGTAGCTTTAAACTGTCATGGTTACACACGTAGTAAGGGATATTTACCATTCGATATCGATAATTTATGTACAACCAACGTATACTGTTATATTATGTTAAACTCCGAATTTGTAACTTGTTGCTGTACAAATAAAGATTTTTATTATTATTTATACCGGGAACTCGATAATTTAAGGAAACCTGGGAAATATCCCAGTTAAGTTTTCTATACTCAATAGGTCAATTTTAATGGTACCAAAACATGAACATATTTTTTTTATTAGGGTACCTATCAAAGAATCAAAGGTTCAGTTTTATTGTAATGAAATGAGGTAACTACTTTTAAAATTAATTTAACACAGATTATCTACGACTGTCAGAGATAAATTTCCTCGAACGGAAAATTTAATAAATATTTACTTTTAACAAGTATAAATTTTTAATATATTCAGTAGTAAGTAGCTATGTATTTGCTGTGTACATAGCTGCTTACTACTGAATATATTATAATATACTTAATATCGCGTGTAGACGCATAAATACTAATATTATTTAGTATTTATAATATTCCGGAATAAACCAGAAGCATTGCTACCCTAACTGTTGACGTACGATCCTGGCAGTCTCGCAACTGGGCCGGCACGCGCCAAATCGCAATCGAACCCACGACCACTCGCGCTACCCGCCATTAATCTGACAGACGGACAGACGTTATTGAGGTATTCCTCCGTTTTATTGGTTCACATATCATCAGATATCGTGTTTTGACTTGATGCGTCTGCTCATAAAAGTTCAATCATTTTAGACAGAGTACAGACGTAGGTTATGTTCTTACATTTTAGATGATTATATATATTCCGTATTTAATATTTTAAATCGCTTGAATACGAATAGATAAGTCAGTTTAACAACAGGTATTATCATCTCCATGATGACTATGGTTTCTACTTCCGGACGGATGATTATAAACACAAAAACAAATAATTTATAACCACAAAATATGGTACTGTTTTTTAAAGTAAGAGATAGTTTGAGATATAGTTATCATTAAGTTTATTAAAGAATTGTTTCCCACTCTAGACTGAACTTGTCCTGTAGGGAAAAATCACCAATCGTTATTAAAACATAAAATAAGTCATCGTTATCTCTAAAACACCTGGAATAAAATTACTTTGCATTTCTACATTATAGTACCTATTGTCTATCATTTGAGCGAACACTAGACATCTATAATATAAAAGTGAATCGCAAAACGTGTTGGTTTTTTTTTTTTTTTTTTTTTTTTTTTTTATTTTTATAATAGGCAAACAAGATGACCACACTCCGCCTGATGGTAAGCGGTAGTGAGATCCAAATATGAGGTCGACAGGCACAATAGATCATATTGCGCCTGTCGCACTCACCCTGAAGGCCTGCTTAAATGCCGTTTCACGCCCCGCCTGAAGAGCCCGGGATCATAGGAGGGAGGGAAAACATGAGCTGGAAGGGCATTCCATGCCTTAATGGCACGGGGCAGAAATGAAGAGCTGAACCTCTTAGTCCGAGCCACCAGCGACTGCATTGTATGTGGATGGCAGCGCTGTCCTGCACGTGTCGTTCGGGAGTGGAAAGGGGAGGGAGGGATTAGCTGAAATAGCTCTTCAGAGCATTCCCCATTAAAGAGACGGTAGAGAACACTAAGACCGGCAATGTCTCTACGTAGTTGTAGAGGCTCCAGAGTTTCGGACACCTCTACATCACCGACAATACGGATAGCACGTCGCTGCAACCTATCGAGAGCGTCGAGCAAGTATTTTGCGGAGCCATCCCAGAGGTGACAGCAATATTCCACACATGGGCGAACTTGTGCCTTATAAAGAAGGCAGAGCTGCACCGGTGTGAAAAATCGCCGCACTCTGTTCAGGATCCCCAGTTTGCGGGAGGCTGTTCTAATGACGCTCTCGATGTAATCCCGCTGGTTCAGGTCGCGGCGAACATCTATGCCAAGGATGCTAAGGCTATCCTGTATTGGTAAGGGGTGCTCTGAAGAGTAGGATGGGAAAGGAAAGGAGACACTTTACTAGAAAAACACACACCTGTGTCTTCTTGGCATTGAACTCGACAAGATTGCATGAGCCCCATTCGGAAATGCGGTCCAAGACCCCGTCAAGCTCGGCGACAAGAAGGTTCCTCTTTTCCTCGGTTTCGGTCTGCTTTACCCCAGGTCTTCCAAAATAACGTGCGTGGACAGTGCTGTCATCTGCATAGCAATGAATGTTGCCTAGTGACAACATGTCATTGATATGCAGCAGAAACAATGTCGGCGACAGAACGGAACCTTGAGGTACACCGGAATTTATTGGGTGGAAACAGGAAGTGCGTCCGTCACAAAGGACACGAATCCTGCGCCCCTCCAAAAATCCCGCAATCCATTCGCATAAGCGAGGTGGCAGACCGTATGCCGGGAGCTTGGAGAGAAGCGAACGATGCCATACACGGTCAAACGCTTTAGCGATATCAAGGCTAACTTTTTAATTTAATTTATTATTAAGAAGGCACACCAACAACACATATAAACTACATTTTCACTAGTACATTCTCTATGATACTGTTCTGTTATACATGCCAATTAGAGGTGAGCACAGCACTCACTGAAGAAAACGCTATAATTATATTACACAAATTAATTCTAAAAGTAAACAAAGCAATCTATTACATATGTCTAAGCCAATATGAAACAGAGAAAACGAAGTTATTATTAAGGGGCTTCGGGGAACATGTATTGCCATAGCTTTCTTTTAAATGTGGCTAAACTGTCATTAAAGATATCTATATCAGGAATCTTGTTTTGTAACATATTAAAGTCAAGCTGCATCCTGTAGATAGGGGAGTGAAAACCAAGGTTGGTCCTAGAGACGGGCGGACTAAATATTTTTTTAAGTTTATGCCTAGGGTTATGGTACGGTACATAGAGATTAAGGCGCCGGAGAAGATCGCTGCACTGCGTTTGGCCATGCACAAGTTTATGCAGAAAACACGCACCTGATAAGAGTCTTCGATCTTTGAGACTAATCATCTTGAATTTATCAAGCCGTACTTTATATGGGTTTCTGTGTGAGAAGCTTCTGCATGAGAACGCAAGATGCCTGGTGAAAGCACGCTGGACACTTTCGATACGTTGGGAATGCACCTCATAACATGGACTCCAGGTGATGCTTGCATATTCTAGGTGAGAGCGCACCAGAGAGTTATACAGGACTTGACTTTGGTGCGTTGATTAAAGCCTAAGGTATTTCTTTTAACAAAACCAAGCATTCGGGCTGCTTTGGACACTGCTGAATCAACGTGTGCCGTGAGTTTTAGCTGGCTGTCAATATTTACACCAAGATCCCGAATCGTCCTAACTTCACCCAGTACTATGCCGCCGATGTTGTACGGCTAACTGCCATAGATTCGCCGTGCTTCTCCATAGCCTCCCCCCAGAGGTGCGAAACGTACGCTAGAAGATCACCCGTGGACCGTTTTGGTCTAAAACCGTATTGACGGTCATGCAGCAGCGAGTAATCCTCTAGGTAGCGGATGAGCTGGGCGTTAATAATCCGCTCAAACACCTTACCCAGTACTGAGGTTATAGCTATGGGCCGGTAGTTGGCAGGATCAGACCTGTCCCCTTTTTTGGGGACAGGCTGAACATTCGCCTCCTTCCAAGCCCGGGGCACGATGCCCGAGGTATATGAGAGGCGGTACAGGCGTGTGAGTACTGGAGACAACTCCGCTGCGCAAATTTGAAGTACTAACGCTGGAATACCGTCTGGGCCACTAGCTTTCCTTACATCGAGTGACTGCAACTCAGCACGTACATCACATTGCCTGATTCGGATCTCAGGCATATGAGCACCGCAATCTGGAATTTTAGGCGGCTGTGCTCCACCGTCATCAATGCAGGAATTGGCCGCAAAAAGATTGGCAAGCAGATCTGCCTTCTCCTGCGGCTGATGAGCTAGTGAACCGTTAGGATATTTCAGCGGGGGCAACGAAGGCAGACAGAAGTTGGATTGCACATGTTTAGCCAGGCGCCAAAAGGAGCGGCTACCCGTGGGATGCCTAATAAGGTCCTGGCCAACACGTGCAACTCGCTGGGCATCTGCTCTAATGTAGGTTGGTAAGCGCATAACTCAACAACGCCTGAACTAATTTGGCCAATTCTTTTTTTAAAACGTTCGTTGAAGTCCAAGGTTGGGTCTCTCTCTCTCTCGAATAATTGCCGGGAAAACCCTAAAAACGGCCCTTTTCTTTTTCAAATTTTTTTGACAGGACGAAGTCTGTCGGGGCAGTTATTTCAAATAGAATAAAACAAATTTTACGTATTAAACTCGCGCGTATTGTCATTCTTGTCAAATTATTTTGAGACCCGACGTTTCAAGCTCTTTACAGCGCTTGTGGTCAGGGACAAGACTCTACATTACGTTTGTTGATGTAACACTTGTAATACTTGCAACAAAATAAGATTCCAAACGGTGGCACAAAGTTAACATTCGCCTTAAAAGCTTTCGTAGTCTTGAACTTCGTAACCGAAGCTTTGTCGGCGTCATCACGATAACCGTTACGATCACAACGAATCCATTGTTTTGTTATTCCCGTAACTCGATTCGTGGTGACGCTTTCCCACTGACATAGCAGCTACTTGACACGCTGTTCAAATGGGTAGGGTTGCCTCTTGCATGTATCGCCTAATCTGTTCTGTATGATTTCAAGATTGACTCAATACCTGTTTACTTTGCTTGAAAAAGAGGTAAACAGTTGTAACAACAAATTTGTGCCGGTATAAAAGATGTTTCCCGTTTGTTAAAATATATTTCAGTTTTTTTTTTATTTTATAATATTTTCTTTAAAGCTCACAGTTTTATGAAAAAGAATATTTTTAAGATCAAGACAGGGGCATGATATAATATATCATGCCCCTGTCTTGATCTAATAAAATAAAACACTTGATAAAATAAAAAAAAATAACTTAAACAAAGACACTTGAAGACACAAATTACTAGCAGCTCTTACAGCCATGCGCATGTTTTCATGAACGGCGCATGAGGAGGGCCGTGAAATGGCATCAATACAGGCCTTCAGGCGAGAGCCATCCGCTCTACCACAAGTCCGCATCAAAATAATACCGGCAACTTTCATCATCAGCCCATATACGTCCCCATGGCTGGGGCACGGGCCTACCCTAAACTAGGGCGATAAGGCCTGCGACCAAGGCCGGCAGCTTTACATTGATTTAATTAACCTAACGCCGAAGATTTATTTTTATTTTGAACAACCCTAGCACAAGTAAATACTAATAATAAACCGAGTGTAGGAAGTACTTGATCAGCAATAAAGCGATTATGTTAGGCCTAACTGATGTCATCGGATTTCCTGGAGCCGGGACCTCACAGGTTCATGGTATATGATAAATGATAATAGATTATTTATCAATTAGCATACATATGTCGCGCGAATCTTGAATAATATTGTTAATGTGAGTTCTGTGTTTATCTTGTTGCGTTGATTAACAAAAGGGTTATTTTATCGATAAATCTTGTCTTTGGAATTTTCAATAATAGAGTTCTGTTAAAAGTTTTTTTTTATTTGTATCTATGATTTTTTTTGCATAGCTCTATCTTATTGATTTTTATGTCTCTACAACATAACAGAATTTGATAGAGCATTGGTAGGTCTGTGTATAAAAACTTTGACTCCGAGTAACAAAGTCGCTAATTCGAGTTATCTACATAGATGAAGACTAAAACAGCAATATTCGACCGGCTCGGTGGAACAGTGGTTAGTGACCTACGGTTCCAAGTGTCGTGGTTTCGATTCCCACCTGGGAAAAATATTTGTGTCACGAACATCGGTGTTTGTACCGTGTCTGGGTGTGTTATTAAATATATTATGAGTACCTATATTTGTGTATCCACTGTGGAAACTGATATCCGTAACACAAGTGCTTAAACAATGGCAAGTAAGTATGGGATCAGATGAATGTATATGATGTTGTGTATTAAAAAAAAAATATTACAACAATTCAGCAAAACCAACAACAACAACAATTCAATTCATTTTAGTAATTTTTGCAAAAAAATCATTTAGTGCAAAAACCTGTTAACCTTCTATTTTTACACCTGTATAGATCTAGATCGTCTATTCCGACCCGACCTTGCATTACTAGATTTCAAAAGAAATTATGCTGGATCATAAGTCCCAAAGCGCCAATAAACGTATGCAGAACAATACTCCAAGGTGGTCTATGCAGGTGGCTTTTAATATTCGCTTTACGACCGAGTGGGTGTCACCTTTGAACTAATAGAATGAAGCTTTGTGTTGCTTTATAATGGGAGTTAGTGCTGGTATGCTTAACATAAATGTTTATTATAATCACAGACAAGTTTACAGTAAAAAAAATTACAAAGATGACATACATGTACAGTTAAATATGACATATTTTTTTCTCAAGCATAAAATAGTTGCACACAATTACATACATAGATTCGAGTTGCAATTTTGTTATCTATATCTATACTAATATTATAAAGAGGAAAGATTTGTATTTTTGTATGTTTGTAATGAATAAACTCAAAAACTACTGGACCGATTGCAATAATTTTTTCACCATTAGAAAGCTGCATTATTCAGAAGTAACATAGGCTATATTATATTTTTTAAAAAATTAGGGATCCTTACTAAAACTCCAATAATGTAACCCAAGGTGTAAAAAATAGACCTGAAAAATTCCTTACGTCGCCTGCGCTGCGAAAACTATTGAAGATAGAACAAAACCATGTACTAAAACTTTGCAGAACTCATCATTATCTACAAAAAGTGTCGCGACAGCATATGTCTAAATATTATAGTTATGTCACAGCAAGCGGTTTTTTATTCTAAAAATTTAATTTATATGCCACCGCTTGAAAGGGCTCTTTATTTGTACCTTGGTATTAATCCTTATCAAAATAAATTACTTTATATTCAAGACGCCTTCAATACCTTTTTATTACTTTTTGAATTATTCAATTCGGACATTAAATTCGGAAGATATCACGAGTTTAAAAATGCAAGTATTAGAAAAAAGTCGCGTGGTTGCCGCCACCGCGCTCAGCTAGCCAGCATGCGATGTAGGCTCCATGTAAGCGTCACTGGGGTACGGGGGAGTCAATGTAATATGTAATATAATATAATACTATAATATTATAAAGAGGAAAGGTTTGATTTTTTGTTTGTTTGTTTCGAATAGGCTCCGAAACTACTGCACTGATTTGAAAAAATCTTTCACTGTTGGAAAGCTACACTATCCCTGAGTGTCATAGGCTTTTTTTAGATAAAAAAAAAATAGATTTCTCTTACGGGGTTAAAATATATTACATAGAGATAGAGATACCCCCGAAGCGAAGCGAGGGCGGGTCGCTAGTGTATGAATAAAGTTGACTTCACAATGTTCGTGTAAACTTGCTTATTTAACAATTGAACAACTGCACTAGGCTATAGACCTAATAAACTATCAAGAGACCTTAATTCTAAGCTTACAGAAGAGAGATTTTCGGCCACATGATGCCCGCACATATAATACACAAGTATAAAAATAAATAATCTTATAAATAAAAATGAATTGCCGTTCGTTAGTCTGACTAAAACTCGAGAACGCCCTGACCGATTTAGGTAATTTTGGTTTTGAAATGTTCGTTGTAGTCCAGGGATGGTTTAAATTGTGAAAAAATATAGAAAACGTAAGTACTTATAGGCGGTATGAAATTCGCCGGGACCACTAGTTGGTATTAAAAATAGATAAATATATGGGTAAAGGTGAAAATATGAATATAAAGGTTTAGGTGAAAAAATGACGGACCTTGTCAAATTAGCTATTTATTAATAAATAGCTAATTTAACAAGGTACATATAGGCCATATTAATAAATCATTCCTGCTAAAACCATATCCAATCAAAAACATAAATGTGAAATGAGAGCCAAGTTCAATATTGCCTTGGTTGTTGACTTCAGCGACAAAAGAAGTGAGATCTAAATGGATGCCAAGTTCAATGGTCAACCCAGAAATTTATTTATAAGTAACACTATAACATACCTATCATATCTTCTTATAACATAAGATAATGTATGGTGGTAGCCTATGAAGGTCTGTCTTGGCTAGTTTCTATAAACCTACCAACGTATTATTATGTTCGCTCGCTAGTTTCTACCAACTATCCAAATTTTCGGAATTATAAAATAAAAACCGACAGCTACTTGTAGGCTTAGAACTTGCGACGGCTATTTCATACATGAAAACTAGCCAAGACAGACCTTCATAGGCTACCACCATACATTATCTTATGTTATAAGAAGATATAACTTGGCACCCATTTAGATCTCACTTCTTTTGTCGTTGAAGTCAACAACCAAGGCAATTATCATAATATTGAACTTGGCTCTCATTTCACATTTATGTTTTTGATTGGATATCATTACTTTTTGTAGAAAAGTATATATCATCGTAACGCCGTGGGTCCTTTGAAAAGGACAAATTCAAAACTAAAACTAGACTTTAGTAGGTACCTACCCTAAGTAATAAATATGAAAACCGACTATAAGTACCTACTCTTAATTGTAAATAAGTAAGTATACCTAAATATATACTTAGTGCTCTGCCTTTCCCGGTATATAGGCGTGATTAGGCACTAATTAGGTATTTATGTTAAGCGTTCATAATAGAACCTAACCTAATTATTAAAAAAATTCCAGTTTTTATTTATTCCTTTGTATTCATGTAATTACCTATCTGCATACCAAATTTTAACTCTCTAGGTCATTTGGAACTGGGTTAGAATTTTGATCTGTCAGTCAGTCAATGATAAAAATGAGGATTTTTGGACATTAATATCTAAATAACTGTTTAAGATAAGCTTATGAAATTTAGAACACATATTTATCTCGCAAGTCACAATATATGAGCCAAATTTGATACGTTTATGTGAAATAGTTTTTGATTTATGAGGGGTTCAAAAGTGGTTCCAAATGGTTCGTGTAATATTACACACGGTGCGGCTCGCCAGTTCTGTTTCTTGAACTTGGCTTGACACGCTGCCGCGTGTCTAGATTCACGCGGACGAAGTCGTAGGCCGCTGCTATTTCTATTATAAATGGTAATTCTTTACTTTCAAGAACGATCGTTGAAGGAGTGATGACAGACACAGAAAAAAAAATAAAAGGATAACATGCAAATACAAGTAATAAACTCCTAGTTTCTACGACTCCAGCACAGCCTAGCGACGATGTTCACCAGACCATTATCGTATTTTATGCAAACGCCAGAACTCTTCTTATGCCCGTGTGGAATGCATAAATATGGCATACGAATGGTATTACCATCGATTATGAACCGGATTCCGATGTTCTCGAGTTCTCGAGAGCTCGCAACATCGTGATTTCATGTACAGTTACGTTAATGGCGCGCGTTTAGATTGGCAAAGCTTTTAGGATTCAGATCTAGCCCGTTTACTCAGAATTAAACCTGAGTAATTGAATCGAACATTGACCCTCCTATTTTTTTCTTATACAATTTCTTAACTTCTTTTGGGAAGTTCTCCACATGTTATTGTACTAACCTCAAAATAAGTCATCGTCACACAAATGTCCTGCCTGACCTTGAGTCACTAATTAAGGTAAAGTGAGATTGCCTCTATGCAATCAAAATTTTGTTAGACATAGGATCGGTTATTTTCGATTCTCCAATACTTTGTTATAAATTTCCGAGTATTTTCTTGAGATATATACTGTTACATATTTTGACTAGACCCAAGACAGAACCAGGACCTATCAGACTTCACGCTTTCCAATAAGAATATAAGGCAGTCAAAAAAGACCTACACTAATAATTAAACCGTGTAGAAAGATTTACCGCGTCTCGTTCACGTAATGTCTGTCATGTGGACGCCAAGATAAAATTAGCCATCGCCAACATAATAATGCGTCGTATATAAAATTAAATTATTTGGAACGCCATTGATGAAAGCCGTTTGAACCGATCGGTCCCGACAGATGATCTCATGCCTTCATTTGGGGCCATGAAAACGGTGGATTGGTAAATTATTATATTGTATTGATTTGCCCCACACCAAATTAAAAAAAAAAACAAATGCTAGCACAAGGACAGCCAAATAGCAAAGTAAAGAGTTTGTAATCAGGGTCCGATTTTACTTTTTTGGTACGGAACCCATAAATTAGTGGATAGTTTTGTTGACTACATTGTGTAACTCTACCTTACTAACACACCCACTTTTCATGCATAGCATGCATATATAATGTATGCATTTAAGGCATTCTCATTAGCTAAATTTTTCGGTTCCGATGCAGATACATATTGTAATGAATTTGTCAAAACGCTAGTACTCTGTTATATACAAATCTACGTTGACAATCAATTTTCTTTTTATTATGGAATTTTAAACAGTATTCCTTATTGAAATGTTAAAACTCACTAAAAAGTATCAATAGCGATACAAAAAGTTAATATAATTAACCCTAATTTTTTTATTTTTTTTATACAAGGCAAATAAGATGACCTCACTCCACCTGATGCGGTAGTGAGATCCAAATATGAGGTCGACAGGCACAATACATCATATTGAGCAATGAGCCTGTCGCACTCACCCTGAAGGCCTGCTTAAATGCCGTTTCACGCCCCGCTTGAAGAGCCCGGGATCTTAGGAGGGAGGGAAAACATGAGCTAGAATTGCAGCAATACTCTCGTACTTGATCTCTAGACACTTTTGATGTGTGTACATATGTTGGAAAGTATTTTATTTGCACCTAATTGGCACACGTCTGCCGCCAGTGTCGTCATTGCCAAGGCAACTCGAGACGAATGATGACGTCCGTAGTAAATAGATCGATGCACAATTGCACATTACAGCTGATGTGTGCACTCTGTTTGACGACATGGCCATTGTTGATATTAATGATTTCATTATTAAATGACATTGTGACTCTTTACAATTACATTTGATGTGGATATTTTATCGACAGTCATAATACATTTAACATTATGTTCATGACACGTCCATATGAGATGAAGTACTTATTATTAGGTTTATATATTTTTTATTTAGCCTACGAATGCTGTCTCTCCACTGTCCCCCATTTTACTCATCATCATCATCAGCCCATATACGTCCCCACTGCTGGGGCACGGACCTACCCTAAACTAGGGCGATAAGGCCTTAGTCGACCACGCTGGCCAAGTGCGGGTTGGTCAACTACACAACCTAAGAATTTCTTCTTAGGTGTGCAGGTTTCCTCACGATGTTTTCCTTCACCGTTAAAGCGTCGAATGATGGTACATATGAATTTCAAATTTGAAAAACACATTGGTACCTGGCGGGGTTTGAACTGGCGACCTCTCGCATGGCAAGCAACGACCTTAACCACTCGGCCATCGACGCTTTTTTTGCCATTTTACTCAGTCGACATTATTATATAAATTTTATCTACATAGCATTAAATTTTAATGGAAATCATGATTTCTGTTCAAAGCCAAAGGGAAAGGTATCCGCAGAATACCAGAGTCGTGGCATGCCGTGTCACGACAATAGCCGGGCCTCTTTGGCACTATTTCTAAGTTTAGTTTTAAAAGTTAATTGTAATTAATTCGTGTGTGTAATTTTACCAATTTGTATTTTTTTTCCTAGCCGACTTACGATGATGGCTTGGAGTTAGCCTTGTCATCATCACCGGACTTGCGGGGGAGTGGATGGCTCTCACCCCTAAAGTGATTAAAATTTGTATGCAATAATTGATTACTATATGCTATTATATTTAAAGTTACGGTGATTATTATTTCGTGAAGTTGTTCCTTGACTAAAGTACACATTTTGTAGTAATAAAGTAAATATAGAGCATAATCAAGTTGTAGGCAAATTATAACTAAAACCTCTAGATTATCCATTCTCTGAGGCATGACCATTTGTTTACGTGTAGGCCTAGAAGTTTGGAATCAACATCAAGCTACAAAAAGTCCGCATTCCAGAAAACCACCTACTAGATCAAAAATTTACAGTATCTTCTCTTCTATTCTAGCCGGAGTCCTGCAAAAGCGAGCTAGATAAGAGACTGAGGAAGATCCAGCATGATGCCCAGCAACACGCGCGCTTCAGCGGCGTCAACCATCACAAGTTCCTTCTCGGACACATGGTCGTCTTCCGGATGCACCTCAATAAGGTTGGCTTCATCACCAGTGTCATTTTCTTTATCATCATCATCAATATTGTTATTGTGTCTGTCTCTTTGGTCTATCGGCAGCAAGCGCTGCGTAAGGGCCGAGCGGTCCCCGGTTCGAGTCCGGGGTCGGGTACTCAACTCGGAGTCAGGAAGTTGGCCCGTGCCTCGGAAAGCGCATTGAGCCGGTGGTCCTGTGCCCGATCTCTCGATCTCTCACCGAGCTATAAGAGTAAGGGAACAGAGACTGCACAGGTGTTAGCACGCATACTTGTTCACTATAATATGTTCTGCGCACTAGGCTGATCTTAATGGAGATCGGTCGCCATGGCCGTTCTTCTCTCGTTCCAACGGATATCATAACAATAATAACTTAGGTGCCTTCCACCCAGTTTGGAGTTTTGTAATGACTCAGATATGTGGATTTTTTTTTATTTGTTCTTTTTTTCTTTTTACAGAGCGAAGACTTCATAAAAAAATGTGACAACGTCGTGAGAACATGCGGGATCAATTGCGAAGTAAGTCTAATTACATGAACACGAGATGCAGAATACTAATCTAGATGCATTTGGTACCACAAAAATACTTTTTTTTATAATACCTAAGCTAACAAGATGACCTCACTCCACCTGATGATAAGCGGTAGTGAGATCCAAATTTTGAGCCTGTCGCACTCACGCTGAAAGCCCGCTTAAATGCCGTTTGTAATCATTTCCTTACTTGCGGGGAAGCGGACTGCTCTCACCCTTAACGTTGTCAACATCACCGGACTTGCGGGGCAGTAGATGACTTCACCCCTAGAAAGGCAGCATAACATACCCACCACTTTATATAAAGAGGAACTTCTATAAACTTTTTTTTTTCAGACGACCCCTCGAGTGAAACGGTGGCGCCGCCACGCGGCCGACGAGCTGAACCGAGTGAAGGACGACCTGCAACACTCCCGGCGATCCTACCGGGATATACTAACGCACGCGCATAGGCATCTACGGCATTTACGCAAAGAGTCCACCAAGAAGGCCAAGGAAGCCATTGATGAGTTCATGAAATGTGTCTAAGTTATAGTATTTCCCAGCTCTGTACCCATTATGGGGTATGAATTGGACCCGCAATGGGAGGGTGTTAGAAAATCCGGCTTTCTTCTTTGTCAGTACCACTCATGACAGATTGGAAGGTGTTCTCACTTCCTGTGTACTTCGCAAGTTCCACAAGGCTCCATTTTTTTCTGAGGGCTCTAGCAATTATATTTAACGATGAGCCATTTACTGCTCCTTCAATCTGATCAGACCACATCATAGGCTATCTTCCTTCCTTTTTTCTTAGGCTATGTTTTGACAGGAGACTCAAATCTATGCCTTTACTCCCATTGCTTAGTTAACTGACTAGGCATTTGAGTTTATCTCAAGCCCTCGACTCACTTACTTGAAATTTTATGGATGATTCGACAGATTTTTTATTTCAACTTAACAGCATAACAATAAAAAATAATCAAGATCGATGCTGGTTGCTTGATTCAAATCATACATAATTTTTTTGATTGTGTTTTTTTTTTATATTCGATATAAAAAAAAAACACAATCAATCATACCCGTGTAAAAAGTCGATCTTTTAATATTACAACAGACACTTCAATTTTATTTAGTTGATAACTCAATAAGTTTATTTAACTTCATGTTGTAGAGTAATTTAACCAATCGAGTATAAACGTTGATTTATAGTACTAAGATTCCCAATTTTAAATGTTAATTAATTTTTAATTATTAAATTGTATTGGTCTCAGTGTGCCACGATATTATTATCTACATAAATATGATTATTGTTTATTTATATAAAATAAATTGGCGTGTTTGATGTTTTCCTTAAAGTTCTAATTTAAAATGAAAATTTTAGTCGCAATCGTACAATTAGTTTTAAGTTAGTATTAAGGAGTAATTATAATATTTATGTTCTCTTGTATTGAATAAATGTGTTACCAAATTAACTTAGAACTACAGTACTTACTTACTTAGACTCGCTGTGATAGTTATTTGGTCTGGTTACTTCTAAAATTATGGTACTGAATAAAGTGAAAACACCATCATGAACATTTTAAAAAAAATTACAGAATGGTGAACTTTCTTGTCGTGATAGTAAAAATATAAAAAAAAATTGTTTTTAATTTAGCAAAAAACTTAAAAAAAAAGTATTAAATTTTTTTTAAAAAAGAAAAAACTCATAATTTTTTATTTTCATCCAGATCCATAGCATCAGAACCAGGCCATGAATTATGTTTGTGTTAAATTAATGCATACACTTATTATTATTAGCTTAAGTTATAAGATTAAGGATAGTACAATTTGTTGTCGTAATAATATAGATATTATTTTTATACCAGTGTCGCAGCTGAAACAGATAAAATTGTTGATAATATTATTTCGTCACGAATATTTTTGAAATAAAATATTAACAGAAAATAAAATTGTTTGCACTCACCCCTCTGTTAATACATAATTATGTTTTTCCTAACAGACATACTACGGCTTGGAGTAGCCTCGTCATCATCACCGGACTTGCGGGGGAGCACCACACCTTAACCCTCTGTTTATAGCACAAGTGCGGCCGCCATTAGTTTTTATTTCACCTTGTGTCCCATCTCTGCCAAAATGTTGCCGATCCCTGCCCTAGACGAATGAGCTTTAACTTCCAAAAGTAAACCCATATTTTCGAATTTTAGAGTAAATTTACAATTACATATAATTTCGAAAATTAATAATACACGTGTCCGTACACTCTTTATTTACGGAAGAATAACTTCTTAAGATAGTTACGTATGTAAATAATGAAAATCAATATCAATCTATTAGTACTAAGAATACGGTCAATCTAGATACCACAGGTCATCTAAGTTATCTAGAGATCTTGTGCGTGCCTGACACAAGTTAAGTTTTGCACTTGGTGCAGATATTTTGTTTACCGTGTTTTATTTAGCAAATCGTTCACTACTTAATTTAATGTTAAATTTAAATGACGGGACTGTATCATTTGAAATATAAGCTTTGGATACGTACTATAAGATTATGATATTGAAAATATCAAGTGTAGTTTGCATCTTAACAGTTATTCTTTGGAAAGTATCTTCCGAGGTAAGAAAATTTATTAATTAATTGTAAGTATATTTTTGGAACAAGTAGGTAAATAAATATTTAATAAATAAATAAATATATTACAACATCACACACATCATCGGATATGACGACCAACAGTGGGTACACAAATAAAGTTAAATATAAAAATAAGACACCCAGACATAGATGTTCATCACACAAATATTTGTCCCGAGTGGGAATCGAACCCACGACGCTTGGAACCGCCATAGACTGCCTTGGGTCCATAACCACTTTTCCACCAAGGCAGTCAAATAACAAACAATAAATTTAGTAACTCGTAAGCAAGCTAAATTAGATAAAAAGTAGGTATTCTAAATCATGTTATTGCAAATTATTAAAATATTTTTTGGATTGTTGTAAAAGTTGTAAAAGTGTTAGGTACACACCTAATACAAACATAAAATAATCCTATTTTATTATTGGATATTTTATTATTGTATTAGGTAAGGGGATTGGAATTGGATATATCTATAATGGGTATTTCGGTAGATTACTTTTATCGTCATTTTCGTACTAAGAAGTAGGTACTTATAATTTTCTGCATCGTAGTCATCTACAGAAGATACCTCACACTTGCTCGAAGCATACCAAGTAAACATAAATACCTCCCTCATTCTGAGTCAAAGTGGGAAAGAGCTCATCAACTCCTGGGCGGTAGACCACCAAGTCCAATTGGTACAGGTCACCACGAAGTACCGGCTTCAGATGAACAGACACAAGGAAAATTGCTTCGGGAAAACGAATCCAAAGGTAAGTCTTTAGGCGGGGCGTGAAACGGCATTTTAGCAGGCCAGGTGCGACAGATACCATATTAAGGTCTATTATGCCTGTCGATCTCATAAGTGGATCTCACTACCGCTTACCATTAGATGAAGTGTGGTAATCTTGTAGGCCTATTATAACAAAAGTACAATAAATAGCTTAACTCAATGGAGAACTACTATAGGGCAGGAAATTATAGTGCACAAGTTAGTGTGTACGCAAACAAAGGTATCTCTCCTATCTTTAATAATTAAACAAGATCTGACATGACCCATGAATAGAACGGGTCACTGAGACGTATTAGGGCTAACGTCTTTTCGTTAACGCTCACCAGGCGGCGCCACTGTTGAGTGAT
Organism: Maruca vitrata; assembly: GCA_039566165.1. Classification (NCBI taxonomy): domain Eukaryota; kingdom Metazoa; phylum Arthropoda; class Insecta; order Lepidoptera; family Crambidae; genus Maruca; species Maruca vitrata. Next base: position 1,219,511 of record CM076923.1, on the reverse strand, counting down.
TGAATCCGCGAAGAAAGCACTTTAACGCCACAAGTTTTTCGAAAGTATTTGCCTTTAAACTAAAATAAAATCATAAGAGTTACGTAGAGCTTTTATTTTTTCAGTGATTATTTTTGTTTTCTTAATTTACACGGAAAAAGGGTAGTAGTAATTATTTTCTTTCTCTTTTTCTTTTTTTATTTCTTTCTTCTTTCTTTCTGATTATCAAAATTCAATGTGTACATTCTTAAAAGCTTCTCTGTTTCAGTGGGATCAATGTATTGATTTATATTCAGACGAAGTGACGAGATCCGAACAACTTTACTCAGACGGCGAAATTGCATGTATAAAAAGCACAAACGAAGAATGGAAAGAGAAGAAAAATGCTGTCGATCAAATAGAAAGAGAGGTCTGTAGGTTTGAGAAAAAAAACAAGCATTCACATTTGACGACAAGTACTCTACTAGACTCCTACTTTATTTCCAGGTGAAAAAATGGAGAAGAAGTTACAAGTATCTATTACATTTATGCGAAATAAATAACTCGAATGATGCTAATGCTATTAATGAGTGTTTAGTTGATTATGTAAGTATAATTAATAAATTTAATTTACAAAATTCATCTTTTAATAGACTCACTTTACCATACCATGTTCAAAACTTTGTTTTGTTGCAAAGCATGTCTGAACATGCTAACCCTTAAAAGATTGAATTTATGTTAGATAATTTGAATAATATATAAAAAATATATAAAATATATTGATGAAATGCACTGTGGTAACGAATGCAGGTAATTTTGATCGTTTTCATCCAAATTTTCAGATAAAACAAGACAACTACAGCGATACATTGATAAGGTTATTGATAATGAAGATAGACGCGCTGAGCGACCTCTATCTTCACCAGGAGTCAGCAATGAAGAACCTAGAAGAGTGCTTAAGCAATGTACTCGTCAGATATGTAGAGAAAATTAGGAGTTTGATGGAATCCTTGAACAGATGCTACGATGGAAAGAAGAAAGAATAAAGCACCTCATTTTGATCATACATACATAAAATCACGCCTTCTTCCCAGAGGGGTAGGCAGAGATCGCTTCCTGCCATGTGCTACGGTCCTTTCATTAATTAACCATCATCTTGATTTTTTTATGATATTAATCAATGCTTTATAGCTGTGACTACGTCTATAATAGTGTAAATTGGGTTATTTTCTCATATAATTAGATTTTTTAAATTTTTATACTCATTTAATTATATTCATAATTTACATATTACAAAGTATATTACATATATATGTCACCGGAAAATAACAAGAACCGTAAATTTATAACTTTCCTAGGAAATTTATAAACTTTCGTAGGATTCTACACGACAGATAAAATGTATTATTTTACGCTTAAATTCTAGGAAGTTTCGTAAGATTCTACGCGGTTCGGCCAATCACAGAAGAGTGTTTAATTTTACGATTTATAAGACGGAAAATAACACACAGCTCTCTGATTGGTTGACGCTAGCAGTGGCAATGCTTAAGTCCATAGACTTAGGTAAAATCAGACATGCCAAATTAGTAAAAAAAAAACAAAGAACTATTAGGGTCCTAAAAAGTGTTTTTATTTTGAAATAAATTTTACCGAAACAAAATCGTAACCCGAACAGAAATCGTATTCTTACTAATATTATTAACGTGAAAGTTTGTGAGTATGAATGAATGGATGGATGTTTGTTACGCTTTCACGCTCAAACGTCTGAACCGATTTTCATGAAATTTGGTGTGATGGTAGCAGGCACTCTGGAATAATATAATTGTGCTAATTTTTATTTCAAAGGGATATTTTTATTTCATTGGGGAGAGGGGGGGGGGGGGTTGTCGATTTTTATAAAACTTGGTATGGAGGTAGCTGGCACTCCGGGGAGACACCAACACATTTTTTTTTGAAAATGTAACCCCCATGGCGGTAATGGGTGGGGGGGTGAAAATTCACACAAATTCGTGACAGCGGGAATACACGGTCAGGATCTACAATCAAAATACATACATCAGATTTTACTCAGACGAAGTCGCGGGCGTCCTCTAGTTCTAAAATATACAAACATTTAACAAATCAAACGTAATAAGTAGATTCCTGAATTTGTCTACTTATTGCAACATGTCAAAGATTACCTAAGTCTATGGAAATAAAAAACATTGCCACTGCTTGCGTCAACCAATCAGAGAGCTGTGTGTTATTTTCCGTTTTATAAGAAGCGTAAAATTAAACACTCTTCTGTGATTGGCCGAACCGCGTAGAATCTTACGAAACTTCCTAGAATTTAGGCGTAAAATAATACATTTTATCTGTCGTGTAGAATCCTACGAAAGTTTATAATTTTCCTAGGAAAGTTATAAATTTACGGTTCTTGTTATTTTCCGGTGACATATACAACTAACTAAATTAGATTTTTAAATTTAATTATTTTATTGTATATTGTTATAAGTAATCCATTAAGCAACCTTTGCACTTAGAATAAAACCAACTTAGAATTCAAATAAATATTTGAATTTAAAACTTAACATAAAATTAGTTAATGAAAGACAAAATTTACAAAACCATTTGTTTATTTCTGCACTAAATAATACTTTTAGGTATAAAATCCGACAATATTTACAAACAAAATGTCTATTTTACTGACTATTCATAAATGAACTATAAGTTACAGAATAAATTTGTTTATCGAACTTATTATAATTATTGGAGTGTCTAGTCTTTCAGATCAATTTCAATAATTACACCTAATAGTACAAGTTAAAATACAATTTGTACACTAATCGTATAATTTACAATATGGCAATATATGTGGTATTATTATAACATACAAGAGTATTGATAATAATTTACAGAATTCACTTTCAAACATCCTATTATTGAAAATAATAAGGATTAGCTACCGACATTTTAGTAATTCTTCTTTGCTTCTTGTATTTGCAGCCATTGCACAAAAATTATACAAAAATATAATCACTTATACTTTACGTAAAAACTGATTAGTTAGGTACTATAGCTGAAACATCATTTTGTAGAAAAACCTTTATCGTATGATAAAGGTTAGATATAAATTGGTCCCAATTGTAGGTAGGTAGGTACACATCATAGTTTTGATTTCTTACTTTATAGATCTTTATTGTATGTACAAAATAAAATGTTTAAATATCGTTTAACAAAAATAATTACTTCTTGGCTAAGATCGCATAAAGTTTTGAAAAAAAAATACAAATACAAAATTGAAAAATACGTTTTAAATATTATAGTTTAATTCTTATTATTTTTACTTATCTCATCGAACATAGTTTCATTTTATGCCTTTATATAAATAAAGATATAACCAAGACATTAAAAAATACATTTATTATGAACTTAGAATTTTTTTTTTATAAATAAACCCTAGATGAGTAAATGGACGTTGATAATGTATTATAAAAGGTATTTTAATTAAGAATGGTAACGTTTGAGTAAGTTAGGCAGACTTTGTCTATAACTTTTATATGTTCCAAAAATAAAATAATACATTGCCAACATGCATTACTTAGTTAGTAAGTCTTTTTTATTATTTTATAAGATACCTATTCCAAATGTTTTATAGATATTTATTGTTTTACATAAGTATTCATTTACAACTTTCATTATCATTTTTCGATAATACCCAACTTTTATAATATAAATAAAAAAAATTATGTTGGATTAGGTATATCTTATTAAATATGTTTGTATGTATAGATACGTAGTGCTAAGAAACTTTCATGTTGATAAAATAAACTCTACACTACATTTGTCTTCCCACTATAATAACTGTTCAATGGAGGCGCGTGCGAGAACTTCACTAGATGGCAATAGGTAAGCATGAGGTCCAACTGCAGCATGATTGGTGAATATTGTCAACGTCACGTCAAAAATAACCAACCATGCTGCAGTTGGACCTCACGCCTACGTGTTGCCATCTACGGAATTTCACATGCGCGTCAACCCAATTACATTTCTACGTGTTCGCACTAAATTAGTTTACCTAATGAGGTTAGTTTGGGCTTATAGAGCCTTTTAGAAACTAAGTTAAATGTAGATCCGAGTTTCAGACATAGGTCTACTACTTAGGCAACCTAAATGCAATCATTCAAATCAATCTTCATGTACTTATTTTGGTCCTCATTTAACATGGAATGTCGATAAAGTTTAAACTTTAATCTCTAAAGTAAACGATTCAAGTCTTCGAAAGGAAGTAACGTCAAAAAACCGATTTAGCAAGTCATAAACGCCAGTCTTAAATTCGAGATTCACTTTCAATTAAAAAATCACTTACTATTCATTACCGCTATCTAATTTATGATTCACATTAATCAATCAACCAAGACACAATGCACAAAGATTGCGCAAATTTATATAACAAGGTACCGATAGTAGAGCAACCGACGCGATATCGGGAGGTCCGGTGGTTCAAGTCCCCGTTCAGGCGGGGTCATGTCATGATGCGAATTTTTTCAAATTTTAAATTTAAAAGGTACCGATGTTTATTTCATCGTACCTGTTATAACTGCCCTAGACCGGCGGAGGGCCTTGGAGGAGGCTCGGGAGTGTCCGGTGAAGGAGGCTTGAATGTGCTGCCCTGAAAAAAAAAATGTATTTTTGAGTAGGTAACACCTTTTACATAATAAATACACTATCGACTGGCTCGTTGACGATTTTGGTAGTCTCTGTCCCGTGCGCAACGAATCATGGTATTTAACCTCCAGACAAAATTGTATGTGATGAGGTGACATATTATCTTATCCCCATGGCATCCCGCTATAGTGATGTAATACGAAGTTGCTGGGCTTTAAGACCCTTCTTCTAGTTACACGGACTGAATTGTTCGAATAATCAGACATCTGACAAAAGTGATAAAAATGTCTGCTTGTTAAACCAGTCGCCAGTTTCCTCGCGTTATTTATGTACGTACTTTTCAGCTTGATAAACAGTGATGAATGTATACCTGGAAGCCTAGTGCCGCCTCTAGGGGCGTAGGCGAATCCCCGCCGAGAGTCGCGTAATCGCCGAATCGTTCCGCCGTACGAGACGTCTGTATCGTAGCGTACGTGTTGTCCGCCTGAAATATTATATAATGACAAGATCAGGTACAAAAATTATATGTCAAATGAACCCTATGCTTGCATGATTTGCTTCTGTGAACATATAAATTGTAATCGTAGGAACCATCTAATAAGGCGGATTGGTGGATGCACTCCCGAGGTCGGAAAGTACGTTAGTCCTAATCCTGAGCCTAATCCTGATCTCACACCTCGAATGACTATCTCACCGAACTGTTAGAGTAAGGGGACAGGGAGTGCACTTCTTTTTACAATGTATCTGCCAGATTGATTATAGTGCACGTCGTATGTCCCGTAGTCCTGGCAGAGAACAAATATGCGCAGATTTGTACACTATAATTTCCTGCATATTTGGATCACCATCTCCATCGTAATTGATCAGACACGTTATTTTTCATCATCATCATCATCAGCCTATAATTTGGTCTACCGCTGGACACACGCCTCCCTAAATGATCGCCACTCCCACCCTTTCTCGGATACTCGCATCCAACTCCCACCAGCCGTCCTGCACAGAGATCTCCAGCTGGGTTGAGTACACCTCACTACGTTTGGGACATCTTCACACATGGGGTTGCTAATGTTGCTGAGTTCCTCAAGGATGCGATGCCTCACCGAGCAGTCGCTCTTGCTCGATGCACATAGTATGACCCTGATGTAGTTTCACCATACACATACCGGCGGCGGTTCAGCCACTTGCTCGTGCTGGTCTCCGAACACGTTCATGGTGAGCTCCTGCTCCTCGTAGGGTCGCAGCTTCGTCTCCAACCAGAGAGGATTCTCGGTGGTGCTGAGCTCTTCGAGAATGCGACGCCGCGCCAGACTGTCGCCCTTGCTTGACTGCATTGAGGGTGGCGGTATTACCCTGAAGACGAAACAGCAGGTGTCAAAAATGCTTAAATGCTAGAAGTAGAACAGTTTAAAGGGCCGTCTCAAACAAATTTTAGAATCAAAATAATTTCATTTTTTAGGCGACTGATAATATAGAATAGGAATAAAAAAACTTTATTAACCACAAACGTTCAGAAAGAAAAAACATAAAACACAAATTAATGGGTCCTTGTCCTTGAGACATATGAATGTCTCAAGGACAAGGACCCGCTGGGGCGCTGGTGTTCTGGCTGGTGCCAAATTTGAGCGACGTTTTTTTTAAAAATACAAGATAAGTGACGGTTTTTATCATAAGAAATGTATAAAGTGGGGACGTTCTTAGCTTCAAATACATTGTTATTCCAACGTCCAAGTCAAGTGGCTGTGGTAGTTGGAAGTGAAACAAAATTACTGTAGTTCTTTACCTTCTTTAAATGACCACTTACTGAGTAACACAACTCAAAATGCGTTTGCGAAGAGAGGACATACTGTAGTTCTTAGATAAAAAAGGTACTTACCAATGCTTTAGACATGCGCAGACAACTATGAACGTCACAATGCCAGTGAATAGCACTATCAGTAGAGCTATTAAAGCTGCCAGAGCGGGGTCGAAGCTATCAGGGGCTAAAAAAATGATAGGTTTGTTTAGATCAGAATAAAATTAATTGCACAGAAGGAGCGGCCCAAGGCCATACTGTTACTTGTTACTCTGATTTATATTAAGGGTTTCTAGTAAAAACAGGCGAGATAGGAAGTATCAAATGATCTTCTATCATCATCATTATACGGCACCATTGCTGGAGCATAGGCCTACCATAAACTAGGGCGATAAGGCCTTAGGCAACCACGCTGGCCTAGTGCAGGTTGGTTACACACACCCTCACACAACCTCAGAATTTCTTTGGAGGTGTGCAGGTTTCCTCGCAAAACCGTTGCATTTGTTGGTTCAAATGATCTTAAATAATAATATCAAACGACAGGTTACAAAAAATAAGTGGTGTTTAAGTACCTTTGGAAGTAGCACTGGCAGCAATGAGAGTTTCCACTCCAAACTCTTGATAGATGTCCTTCAGGTCGTCGAACTTGGAGTCGATGGTTTCCAAGACCCTTTCCACCGGAAGGACTTGGTATGTCGTCGGGTCTACTGCTAAGAGGTGGATTTCACACCTAAAACAGCAAATGAAAAATTTAACTTTATCTACGAGCTTCATGTTGCATTGTAAATCTATATTCTAGAGTGTTATTTAATCATACAAAACTATGAAGTATCATCGACGTAGATATCTCAAAACTCTGATTTTCAGCTCTACCCCATGTTAACTTTTGCAATGATGCTATTACATGGACGCCAGGTTTGTACCGGGCTCTGATAACTACAAAATTAAAGTACCGTCTCAGAGAAAATCTCTGCGAAACGTCACCGCGGTCAAAGGGGCCTAAGTTTTGTCACTCACCAGTCATCATATCTGGTATCAGCCTGCACCAACGGCAGTCTTCGTCCAGGCACAAGCAGAGCTTGTCCAGCTGTCGCCAGACGCTTCTGGACGCCGCCGACTGGCGCGTTGCAGCTGCGAGAGACCACCATGCGGATGAGGGACGAGCGGTCTATTATCCACACCTGGAAGAAATAATCATCTTTATTTGCAAGAGCTTTCAGAACTAAGCTTCCGTACTAAGGACAATACTTGTAACATAGAAAATATAGAATCTAGAAATGCCAAAATAATGATGTACGACAAATTGCCGCTGAAGAAGCCAATCTAGCAGGAGATGCGAGCTTCACGTAAACATTTGACGAAAGTTGGCATAGCGCAAATTGCAGTACCTAATAAGATTAGAATTTCGCGCTCCATTACACTAAATATTAGTAGCAAATGCGTAGCTATTACTGCCCGACGTTTCGTCTGGGTTACCATGGTCGAGAGCGAACTGGCACCACCGGTCTCCACCTGCCACGCGGTTGTGAATTTCTAAATCCACCCCCAAACCGCGCTTGCGACAATGAGTAGGTACTTGACGCAGTAAGACACAAGACCATGAGGCAGTAAGTAGCTATGTATTTGCAACTCCTCATATTGCAGTAGGTACACACTCTTATTATCGGAGGCCAAGACAACTTATTGGTCGATGCGCCATCCTATTATTGTATGTTGGATTAGAAAACAAGCAGCCTACCTACCCACTACGCTACATACCTACGTGATATATAAAAGTAATTCTACACTTACGTATACTTGCGCTTTTGCCTGACGGTGTGGCGGCGCGGCCTCCTGCGCGATTATGTCAAGCACGAACCGGTCCTGGTTGTACTCGGACATGTAGTGAGCAGTCATAAGAATTCCTAAAACAAAACAAGTACAGATTAACCTACCAATTGTTTTTTTTTTGTTTTTTTTTATTGGCCACAGAAAAAAATCAGACAAAAGTACAAATTACAAACTAAATTAAAACTTATATAAATGTCCTTAACTTGTTAACCAGAGGTTCCCAAACTAGGCTTAGCCTGTATTTTGGGAAACCATAAAACATGTAATTACGCAATGTCAGACGCTATAACGTGTGCTTGTGTAATTGCGTGTATAAATGTGTCTGTGTGTGAATGAGTGTCAGGGTGCATTTGCAGTGTTTGTTTTGGTGATAGGGATGAGAGGAAAACTGTAGTTAATAAAGTTAACAGAATGTATGGGGTATATAGAGCAAGTGTATCAGGGTGTAATTTTATCTATTTGGCATTAATGTTTCGGTGTCTTCGTAGTCTAAACATTGTAGAAAGTCGGTTATTTTGAGCTTTATTTCTTTCGAAGAAAGATTTTTCAAGGAGCATTTTTTTTAAATAGCGTTATATAAGGCAAAATGACAGTATCGCGGAAACCTTTTTGCGAAGCTAGAATTGATAGAGGGGACCGGTAGTCTGTTGACTCGCTTAGAGAGAGGATTTCCATCGACAGCATTGGCGGTCTTGTGGGCCGACAGACAGGCTCTTAAGAATATAGGTGTCTTACTCTCATAATTCCACACTCGCTATATAGGACATTTGTGGGGTACCTATAGGGTTTAAAAAAATTTAATGAACAGAAATATTATTGACACAATTTTTTAGTCAACGCAGCTCTTGTCAAGTTTAAGACGTTATGGGTAGTGCAGCACTTGTGTAGATATTATTGTAAGTATTATAAGTAAAGTACGTTAACGATATCTCGATAAAAAAGAGAGTAAGCCGATTACTGATCACAACCCAACTTCTTCTTTTATGTAAGATTTTAGACTTTCGCGTTCCATTACACTAAATATTAGTCTTTATGGGTCTACACGCGTTATTAGGAGTAACAAATTACATAGCTACTTACTGCACGATGTTTCGACTGGGTTACACCAATCGTGGTCGCGAGCGAACTGGCGGCGTGTGTGACTACAGTGAGTGTTGTGTGTCAGACAAATGTAGGTAGCTGACAAATGACATTAGTGCTGGTTCGGGGGTGGATCAAGAAATTCACAACCGCTGTGGCAGACGCAGACGGGCGCCGCCAGTTCGCTCGCGACCACGATTGGTGTAACCCAGTCGAAACGTCGGGCAGTAAGTAGCTATGTAATTTGCTACTCCTAATAACGCGTGTAGACCCATAAAGACTAATATTCTTCTTTTTTCTTGATATGGTAAAATCAAAACACCTAGATAGCTCAGAGGTTAGAGCAGCCGACGCGATATCGGAAGACCGGTTGGTTATAGTCCCCATTCAGGCGGGGTCATATTTAAATTTACATGAATAGAGCTAATAATAAAAATAATAAAATCAACACCAAAACTCACCATCCTGGCTGATATTGAAGGGAGATGGCACGACGCTCCCGCTGGACTGCGAAGCCCCGAACTTGTACAGGTTCGACGCAGCCACCATATATATGAGGGTCCCGTTCTCTTCCAAGTCCGGGTCTTCAGCCACCACCGATATTACTGGCTCGTTCACTCTCGCTGTGTGCTTTATACCTGGAAGATGTAATTTTTGCTAGGGAATGCATAGATCTCATCTTGGTTGAATTAACTATTTTTTCCAAAAAGATACAATTTTATGCCTGCCAAGTTTAATTACGAAGAATTATACCTTTTTAGAAACGGTTTACTTGAACAACGTTATGATTTAAGACTTTCACATGGCATTACTTAAGTACTCTTTATAATGGATCTACATGTTCAGTGCAGTTCAGTCTATAAATTCAGTAGCCAATACTTAGCTACTACAAAGAATAAAAAATAAGTACTCGTATTAAAAAATATTTTTTTATTTTCATAAAAGATGTAATCTCCATGTCATCTACCTAAACCATTTAGAGTTCCAAGATAAAGCAAGATAGGATTCAGTATGATTACGAGATTTATAGAATACAGTACCAGTTTCCTTGATAGTTATAAAAACAAACACCAACTCACCAGTATAATAAACCCTCTGCTGGAACTTGGGCTCGTTGTCGTACTCAAAGCATTTAGAGTTCAATAGTTCCAAGATGAAAAGATAGGATTTAGCGTGAATTTGAGATTTATAGAATACAGTACCAACTTGCTAGACAGTTGCTAGACAACTCACCAGCATAATAAACCTTCTGCTGGAACTTGGGCTCGTTGTCGTTCTCATCCAGGACCTTGACCCTCACGAGGGTCACGCCGGGGTCCTGCCCGTCGGTGCTGTTGTCCACCGAGTTCAGGATAGCAGCCGCATGCTCGAGTATAGGGTTGTTGCTCGCGTATATTGTTAAGGAGTACTCGGATTGCTTCTCCCTGAGAACAAGTGGGGGTGTATGAGACCACAAGTACAAAGAGTTGTTGTAATTTAATCTTAAAAAACTATTTTTTTTTATAAAATGGAGGTTATACGATTTCATAGTAACCCCTTGTACTACTACTCCTACTTCTTCTTGCTATATATTATCCTTTCCTCTGTCCTTCTGACCACATCCTTCGATAGGTTATAAGCCACGTTTGGTAACTATTTCCTGTAGCGCTACCATAAGTTTAAAACTTACGCACTCGATATCGCCTACGTAAATAAGTCTATGAAAAACTTGTACAGCGCCGCTGGTGGTTACGCGAAGAACTAAAATCGGCCGTACGAAAAAAACAACTCGATAGGTTTTTAACGTACGTAAGTTTTCGATAGCCAAATCATGGTAGGCCCTCTGACGTCATTACTGAAAGGACATAGTTAACAAACACACTAGACAGTAGTAGTTTGTAGAGGAGAAGGAGAGAAAAGAGAAGAGAGAGGAGAGGTTAGGATAAGGAAACATATATAAAATATCAAAATCCTTATTTAAATATGGATTGGAAATTGATACAAATGTTTATTTACCTGTCAAAGCTGATATTGGCTCTAATAATGCCTTGAGTTCTGTCCAGAGTGAACGCTCCTTCCTGATTTCCTTCCAGAATGTGGTAGTACACTCTGCCATGCTCTCCAGAATCCTTATCAGTAGCTTTCACAGTACCTGTGGATAAAGCGTTTATTCTTGAAATAACTTGTATATTTATAAAGACAACTTAACTTAAAACCAGTTTTAATTTATATTTAATGAGGAATTTTTGACCCTTTAACCAGTGTACTATTTTAAAAAGTTAATTGCTTTTGGACCTTATTTGGAGGGAATAAGGTTTATATTATGGTGGCAATCTGGTTGTCATTACAAATTAAAGGGTTAAAACAAACTTTTTAGAGGCATCATTTGTGCTCACCAACTATGATCCCAGCAGGCAGGTTCTCCCTGATGCTGAACTGGTGCAGGGGCTGCTGGAAGCGAGGAGCGTTGTCGTCATCATCAGCTAACACCACGGAGAGGAGGCAGAGGCTCTCGAATTGAGCGGGAGTCCCGTTATCTACCGCTGCTATGACCAGCTGAAAAATAGTAGGTATGTTTGGTTTTACTGAGGCGAATCGATCATCATCATGTTCAGCCCATACGTCCCCACTGCTGGAGCACGGACCTACCCTAAACTAGTGCGTTAAGTATTAGCGATTACTAGTAAAATAAAATATAATATTTAATTGATTAATTGAACGTTCGTGTCATAGACGAAATCAGAGGACAGCAGTAGGCTAATTCGTAGTTTTATTCTAGTGAATTTAGGGATGAGAGCCATCCGCTCCCCCGCAAGTCCGGTGATGATGACGAGGCTACTCCAAGCCATCATCGTAGGACAGTTAGGAAAAAAATATATATTGAACGAATAAAGCGTAAATTTGTATTTGCATGGGATCAAATCAACGCCTCTAGCGGTTAACGTGCACAACCCATTACATTAATTATTATTTCATTTATGCGATTAATATGCAGACACCAAGTATATATTCAAAAGAGAGGAGGAAGGGCTGGTTTAACAAAAAAAAAGTATAAGTAGAACATAATAACTAACCTGATACTCAGACTTATGCTCCCTATCCAAGAAGGTCTTGGTCCTTAGCTCTCCAGAATCTCTGTCCAGAATGAACTCTGGAGTCTCCCCGATGTTCTGATTGTTCACCTTTAGGTAGTACGACACTCTGCCGTTCTCTCCAGTATCTTCGTCTGTCGCTTTGATTGTTGTGATTAGGTAGTCTGCTTGAGCAGCGTTCTGGAACACGTAGGAAAAAAAAAATCAATACGCTGATTTACGCATATGTGGTACAACGGTAACAACAGGATGACCGTCCCGTTTCTTTTACCTATGAAAAAAATATTTAAGAAGTCAAGTTCAATGTTCTCCAGTGTTAATATAGTAATACTGACGATAGTGAAAGACAATCCAGTAGTAACTACTTTGTAATCTATACCAAAACGTTGTCATGGAATGAGTAATTATTCTTGTCGGTCTGGACATGGTGCTTTATTTCAAGTGGGTACTTATCAAATTCGAGGAGTTATCAAAATTAAAAACTACTTTATGGTCACTTCAGGTCTATACTTACTTCAGGAATCTCCAACTGCCTCTGCTCTGGTGGTGGGTGGACGAACACAGGACTGTGTTTATTCACACTCAGCACGCAAATGTCCACTCGAGCCGAGTCAAAGTTAACTCCGTTCCCGGCTTCGTCTGTCGCGAGTACAGTGAGGTGGTAGGTGGTGTTGCCTTCCACCGGCTTGGCCGGGTAGATGATTCCGTTGTTCGGGTCTACCGTGAATACTCCTGAAAAAGGACGTTAAAGTTGGAGCATTATGTCGTCCACTTATAATACAGTATTTCCTAGAAATTTTCTGGTTATAAGCCAACTTGGTTGGATAGACTAACTACTATGCAACGCTTGTTATTTGAACTTTAACTTTAATGTATAGCGGTTTTTACAATCATTAAAATATAAGTTGAAGGAACGTCAGGACCAGAACAAAAAAATCTATAACACAAGTGCTTAAGCTACTTACAACAGGAACAATTATGTGAAGTGTTGTGTAATATTGGACAGTAACACTAGAGTAATTGTAGCGTAGTCTAGTGACTAGACTTAATGCTTTTGTGTGAGGGTCGTATACCAACTTCATCTAGGCCAACGGCTTAAGTTCTGGAGGTATACTATACCTGGTTCACTCTGCTCCACGATCTTATACTCGAGTTTCCCGTTGATGCCGTCATCTTTGTCTTCAGCCAGCACTTGGAGTATGGCCGCTGGGGGGTCCAGTCTGAGATTCTCTGCAATTGTGCTCTTGTACACTTTCTGTGTGAACATTGGCGCGTTGTCGTTGATGTCTAACACTTTGATGTGGATCTGTAAGAAATACATTTACTCGATTATTAGAGAACTTTGAACTATTTATGTGTAATTAAATATTTGAAAAATAATTCTGAGTGAAAATCCGTTCAGGCAATGCCAAAATAACTTAGATATATCTAAATGTAACTTTTAAATGGCTCAGCAGTATGCATAATATTATTTGTATGAACGTAGTTACGATACCCAACAGGACACTAAAACAGCTTTTGATTATGTGACAGTAAACGAACTTTCAAGAAACTAAAGTCTTTGTGATAATTACTATCTACTACTATCCCTAAATAGTCAGTACTTACAGGAACACTAGTACTCCTCCTGATATGCAGAGGAGCGTTATCAGCAGCGATAGCTCTCAGCCAGATGTCACTGGTGGTCTCTCTGTCTATCACCGCATCTTCGGCGACGGTGATGACTCCAGTGGCAGGGTCGATGACGAACAGCGTGGACAGGTTCCCGGAGAGACTGTAGGTGATGTCGCCGAATTCGCCTGAAAAAGCGGAAAAGATGAATAAAGCAGTTAGTAGCTGTGTGGTTGTATGTGGAAGTTCGTTAGTCCGCAAGTAATTTATAAACTTTGAATTGATTCTCTTTATAATATTCTTTCTGCAGGGTAAAGACAAAGTGTCTAGTTCGAAGAGTTAAGGGTACGATTTTTTAGCATTTAGGTTAAAATAAAAAAGAAATGTCACCTTCCAGATTCAAACAGGTGTTAAATAGCCTGAAAAATCGTATTAAAGATGTTCTTGTGACGATAAGCAACGCAAGATTTTGATGACCATAACCCTACCTATAGTATTTACATCAATACCGGACCAACACTCACTCTCATCCTGCAGCAGTCCCAGTCAGTACTCTGGTGCCATCTGCTGCGTGCTCAGCCACGGCTGCGTCATACGCCTCAGGTTCCATAACTCAAGTACCTACTACGGTATTCATAGTATCCATATCAACACCAGACTAACACTCACCCTCATCTTTATCCACAGCAGTCACAGTCAGTACCCTGGTGCCACCTGCCGAGTGCTCAGCGACGGCGGCGTCGTATGCCTCAGCGGCGAACTCCGGTTCCTCATCGTTCACGTTCACGATGTCCACGGTAACGGAAGCTGATGTGGACAGTTGGGGCACACCCGAGTCGTAGGCCACCAGTGTGAAGTTGATCGAGTGGATCTTCTCGTAGTCTATGATTTGGGTTGTTTTTACGATTCCTGCGAAAATGAAGATTGTTTTAACTGTTAGCATTACAGCAGGTGTCACTTAAAAAGATTAGTAATAAAACTAATTTTACGGATTAAACTCGCGTTGTTATTCTAAAAATATTATTTAGAGACCCGACCTTTCGAGCTCTTTACAACGCTCGTGGTCACGGCCAAGACCAGGAGATTAGTTTGATTGATTTAAATTCAAGGAAGAGGAATAGGATTGAAAACAAGTTATTTTGGAGATTATAAAAACACTAGAAAATTACGAATCTGGAAATTTTAAAGGATCTGAAAAAGTTACAAATGTGTCCGGACTCGTCAAAACACATGGTTTTCCGTGAACCTGGATCTTTTAAAATTCATTTAAAGGAGCTCTTATTTGGACAGCAAAACTTCTACAAACTACTTTTAGGTTCAAGAGAAAAAGGAGCCATCACTTTTGAATTCAATATAAACTTACCAGTAACATTATCAATCTCAAAGTACGGGCTCGGCGGGTTAATCACAATGGCGGCGATGGGCGTCTCCTTGTCCGTGGCTGTGAAGGCATCCAGCACCGTGCCTATCGGCTGCTCTTCCTTCATGGTCACGTGGTAGGCCGGTTGGGAGAACACTGGTGCATGTCGGTTCACGTCCACTATCGTGATTATTAGCTCTCCTGAAAATTTAATTGGGTATTATCGTAACGACGTAAGTAAAATAAAAAAAGACCCGAGATTCGAATCCCGGAGCTCTCTATCTGTGACAGGCGCTTAGCATCAATAGATCAACGAGAAGGACAGGTAGTCTGATGTTTTTATTCTTAGTGTGCTATAACATTATGCAGAAGAAAGAAGAAGAAGAGAAAGCTAGATGAAGACCTTTATTTTAAGTCAAAGTCAAAGTCAAAATTTCTTTATTTATATGGGCATTCACATGCACTTATAAATCGTCATAAATAAAATTAAATAATTAAAAGATAAGTGATTCTACCACCGGTTCGGAAAGCTATTAAATGTAGGTCTTGAGACCACCTAATGGCATTTATTTCAATCTCCCTTCAATCAACTGTCAGAATCGATGACGAACCACCACATGAAGACACCTATCGGTGACTGTGACCGGTCGAGTAAACAACACGACTCGACATTCGGATAGATGTACCACCACCCAAGGTGGTGATCCCTTTCAATTACCTTGAGTTCACCCTAGGAAGCATTAATTTCAATGTGCTCCTGTCTCCTGTAAGAACTGATGGAGATTCACCACATAAAGGTAAATTCTAATGTTTAAGTACCTTCAGTCTGCTGTAGCGTAGGAGCGGAGGCATCGGTGACCGCAACTGGTAGAGTAAGCACCGCGGCTCTACTTCGGTCCAGCCTCTGAGCCACGCTGACTGTGCCGTTCGGGTGGATGGAGAACCAGGAGCCGAAGATGCCTTCGTCGGACACCTGGAAATTATATTTTTATTGAAGAAATTGCATTAAAATTTCGTGGCCACAAAATTACTATCCTTTTAGCACTAAGAGTTCATCACCTGGGATATTTTTTGTCTGTTTTCGTAATTATAACATTAAGTGGTTTTGTTTTTTCTTTATACATAAATATATGAACCTTGATTATATTAAGTGATACTATTATTTATGACTTTTACAGCTTCGAAGCGGCTAAACTACTAAAAGGTTAAAATGACTATTTGAACAAAAAATAAACGAGCAGATACTTATTTCTGTTAAACACCATTTTATCATGATAATAGTCAGAATCGGTCTGGTCACAAAAGGCGTTGCCTGCTCCATTTGTGACCAGACCGATTATATCACCATACCACATTGTTACACACTCCCTTTACTAAAACCTTACCTCTTTCCCATTCTTATCGACCGCCTTAATGATCCTGTCTCCAAGCAGCTCGTATACTAGCAGACCATTATCAGTAATATCAGGGTCGACGGCTATCATGTTATGTACGGGGGTTCCCACATCGGCATCGGCTGATACTTCAGCCCTTTGTATGGGCGGCGTGAAGGAAGGCTTCTTATCGTTCACGTTAATGACGTGGACTGTGAGCTCTGTGGTTCCAGTCAGGCTCGGCATTCCTAGGAAACCAGATGAACAAAATCATAGTCGTAAAGTTTTAACAATCCCGTTGACGGCAGCTATGAATTATATTAAAACTTTTCTAAGTAATTATCATGCAAGAAAATTGTGTGAGGACCATTTCGACAGTGTATACTTAAGTAAGCTTGAGGTTTTTTTTTAAATGTTGTGTAACAGGTGTAATTACGGTTTTTAGTAGACTTATTACTCTACGATAGTAAATAAGTTGTAGAATGTTCAAGCGGTCTTCACTTCAAGCCGGAATTCGGAATCAAGCCTGTACGTTATGGAGTAACATCCGGCATGGGCTGGACTATTGACAAAGATGGCTTTATTGAAACCAGGGTGTATTGAAGTACCGTGGAACAGCCATTATTAGGTAAATTAATGTATATGTCGGATCAGAAGTATTTAACGACATAGTGTGGGCGAATGTAGGTATCGTGCAAATAAAAGTAGCGTGATATCAAAGCACTAGATTTATTCTTGGTCACTATTTCCATTAGATCGATTTACAGAACAATGAACACAATCACACCCGACACTAATTACTCTGAATGGAAGTATAACGATACGCGACAGTTTCTACGATTTGCACCGTGCGGTCGTCCGGAGATAACTGAACCGCTGCGCACGACCGCCCGCCCTAACGTAGACTCCGTCTAGCGCCACCGGGTGGCGCTTGCGTGCCGTAGCTTCCACTCACTGCCTTCAGGTGGCGCTGGCGTCGTAATTATTCCGACACGGCCATCCTGCTTGCACACGTCCTCGTGTGTTAGTCTGAAACAATAGAAAACCAAGCACAGTATTTACCGTTCGGTCTATCCTGACCTAACACAAAAACATTCAGTTTCTAGATTTTCTAGACAGTCATCAGTACTAAGTACTAGAACATAATTTACACACTTTTTTACAATCAAACTGTATTTACTAACACTATGAAATTTAATCCAAACAATTCAGTGATTTTAGATGGTCCAGACAGAATCAAGTAACAATTGCACGCATATCATAACACACTTTTAAATCTCCATCTAAGCACAGGCTCAATCCATCCAGACCAATACGGCTCTACAAGCCCAGGAAACCATCCTTATGCGACTCCATCTACCAGGATCGCCGAGTCATCTCCGACTCTACGGTCTTAATATCCCATAAGACCCGACCCCCGCCAGTGTTCGCTGCATTACCGCGTGCTCACGGTGTTTTACAAAGAGACTATGAGAATCGCAAGAACTAATTCTTACGATCCCTAAACATCACTAAGCTTACATACCGATTTCAATTGAACTACGGCTACAGCGACACACCTGGTGCGGTCAACACATACGGTCAACTTTGACCCGGTCTAGGATTAGAGTGCAACCTTGCTTAAAACAAAAAGAGACAATCTACTACGACTCAGACTCATCTTTAGCAACTTCAATTGGAACTTGACCCTCCGGCATACGTCTAATCCTGTCATGGGCGTACTTGTATGTACGCTTTGAATTTAATGACTTTAAAATAAGGGAAGTTTTTAAAATTATTTACTTTCATTTTCATGAAATCTTTACATGGTTTGAACACACTAGATTAGATTTCACATCAAACAAAATTAATTTCAATTGTAACAAAAGAAATCAAAACATTTACGAGTAGCCAGAGTCACGTACCATTCGCTGTACAAATTAATTCTCGCTATTAATCAACTGTGTAGCCTCACAAATCTCGATTGACCACTCCAACGCCACGGCACCATAGCCAAAGTCTCTCATACGCGCTTCAACATCCACGCACGTGTGCATCACCCACTGACTACACACTACGGTCTCGTTAGACCACGACCTCCACCAGAGCCAAACGCACATCGCGCACCCACGGACTACTTGAGTTTCCCCAAAAGACACCGATTCTAGCGGGCTACGACTACGAAATAGCTACTGGCACAGTCGACTTTACTACGGCCGTTAGAGTTTACACTCGAGCTCTCATAACATCACTAATTTATTGTTTACACATTACTCATCAACTTAAGGCTCACGATGTATCTTTACTTCAACTTCGACTGGTACATGACCTTCTGGAAATCCTCTTAAACTATCACTATCCAATAACTCACGATAAAAATGAAACCAAAAGAGTAAACCGTAAAGTTAACAAATAGCTTCTGCTTACAAAATTTTACTTTACTTAACATTTGAACGTTTGACCGACAAGTTCCCAAACTAAAATCTGCAGCTAAGGCATCACTCAGCAGATCCAATTAATTAATAACACAAGTCCAGACACACACACTCTCTGGCCAGTCCGTCAGCCTAGAACCAGTCCGTCGGTTCTCACAGTGTTCAGTCCATCGAACACACCTAGTATCCAGTCCATCGGATACTCGTGGCTCAGTCCATCGGCCATTTCAACTAAAAGTAACTCAGTCCATAGGTTACCTGTACCATCAACATGTGTCATTAAATTAACCAACAATCATCATTTTCGTCAACTAAATAATTATCATTAGCATTGTTCAACTATTTGGGAACCTATCGTTCTACTTGAATTCAAAGATTTCAAAAATTATCTATCCGCATTTGGATGGGGAAAACCAAAACCAAATATTCAATTACTTTAAAAGGGCCTTTATACTTAGGGTCCAACTTGGTCCTGATTGATTCACTTCCTTACTTTCAAAGACAAACATTGTGTTCAGTGAGCATCACATACTGTGACTCAGCATCACAATTCCTAGGTAAATCAACCATAAAGGATGCCTAAAGTCTAAACATAAAAACAATGCACCTGAAGTAAGGTATCCTCTCAGCATCTTTCTTGCATTCCTGGTATAAGGAATTTGTTGCTCCGTAGTAGCCGCCTGTTGTACTGCAGCTCAATCTCAATTCCCAACTGTGTTCACAGATGCCTGGGGTACAAGGCATGGCATCTGAAACAAAGATTTCTTACAGTAGACAACTGACTGGTAAATAAATGAGAATCACCGCTCAATTACGTATTTGAGTTTGAAGTAGAATCAACAAAGACAGCAGACAGTCTGTTTTTTTCAAATTTTAAATTTAGAATCAACAATTAATCTACGTGTTTGAGAGACTAAAATTGTTCCCTGAGTTTTTAATTGCACTGACATTGACAGGAAAATATTTTTTTTATTCTTTTTCTAGTAAGAAATAACGGTACGGTAATAACGGTAGGAAATAAAAGGCTTTGATTAATAAAAATCATACAGCCAAACCTATAATTGAATGAGTTTTTTTTTCAACTTTTTTTTTAACTAGCACACATGCACATACGCACACACATCCAGATTCACACTTCCTGTTTTTCTAGGCTGCCAGTAGGCACCACAAGTTGCTTGAGGTCTAATAACTTTAGCACTTAGTGGCATCAGGTATAAATAGGTAGCTAGGCATTTTACATAATCTTTCACACTTTTCATGTGGCTACTTTTAATTTACAAAAAAAAACATTACTTTAAACGAAACTATTATGAAAATGTTTGCATTGAAACAGGCTATACTGACTCTCAAATAAAACCGCAACAGTATGAAAAAGACTCACATGATCATGTAGTTTGCTTACAAAGCAACATCCACTCGTCACTCGTTCCGGGATGCACCGCCGCCGCCGCCGCCGCTGCCGCCGCTGCTGCCATCGACCTGATGGCCGCCGCTGCTGCACCGGCTCGCGATGTGTCCTGGCTTCCCACATTTGAAGCACATGAAAGGCTTCGCTGCTGACTGCTGGGTTGCTTGACTCGATGATGCATGCGTCGCAGGTCTTCCTCTCACATCCACAGGCTTGCTCCTACATTCGGAACGTCTGTGACCCATTTTTCCGCAACTATAGCATTTTAGCGAGGTCATCTTAGCTCGCTTCACATCGGGCTCACTAGACGATTGACCAGGAGTATGGATCTGGCGCTTCAGATATGAGAAAGCGTATAGCTCTTTCTGCAATTTATCTCTAGAAGAAATGTCGGTAGTAAACGTTAAGCGTTGTAATCGCGAGTCGAACTGCGAAATATGCGCTAATACAGCTGCTACTGCAATCTGCTCCTTATCTGCATCCTTCCATCTATTAGTAAGCGATGTCATCAACCGACTCGCATAGGCGGAAAGGGCCTCTTTTTCGTTGAGCTTACTGCCGTTAAGATTTATGAAAGTACCCGCCAAAGTCTCTGTAGTAACAAATCTGGCCGTGAAAAGAACCTTGAACTCCTCCCATGTCATACCTTGGTATACAATCTGCGATAGCCATGTTGACGCTGCCCCCTTCAATGCTTTGCTGATCACAACAACAAGTTCACCGCCGCTTAGTGAATTATCGGCAAAACACAAATCCACGGTCGCGCACCATAATTTCGCATTAGAATCTTGCTTATCGGGGTTGAAATCAGGCAGCAGCACTACACTATTTGTTCACATTTGGAGTCTTCAATGCATGAATCAGTTCGCGCATTTGTTGATTTTGCAATTCTAAAAGTACCCGCCACTGACTTTCATCGCCGCGACTATCATTTGCACGATTCGATCCCACTTCTGATGTCGGATCAGAAGTATTTAACGACATAGTGTGGGCGAATGTAGGTATCGTGCAAATAAAAGTAGCGTGATATCAAAGCACTAGATTTATTCTTGGTCACTATTTCCATTAGATCGATTTACAGAACAATGAACACAATCACACCCGACACTAATTACTCTGAATGGAAGTATAACGATACGCGACAGTTTCTACGATTTGCACCGTGCGGTCGTCCGGAGATAACTGAACCGCTGCGCACGACCGCCCGCCCTAACGTAGACTCCGTCTAGCGCCACCGGGTGGCGCTTGCGTGCCGTAGCTTCCACTCACTGCCTTCAGGTGGCGCTGGCGTCGTAATTATTCCGACATATATAACATGACTACTCACCAAGATCAGAAGCGATAATCTGTATCCTATACGTGTTCCTCTTGTCATAGTCGAGAGCAGAGGACACAGTGACCACTCCGGTGACGTTGTTGATGACGAAGGAGTCCAGGGCTCCCTTCTGGATGCCGTACTTTATCTCCGCGTTGACTCCGCTGTCCAGGTCCGTTGCTCTTACCGCTGCTACTTCCGTACCTGGAAACGGATGGAGTTTTTTTTTAAATAGCCATGGGCTATTAGGGCTTTAAAAGACTTTGGTTAGTTAGTAGGTATTCAATATTTTCGGTAGTTACATTTGATTAAAACCTAAAACCTTATGCATTTCAATCCTAACTAAAATTAGATTTACGATTCATACACACGAACACTTGTGTTAAATACACAGTTAGGTACACAAAGATATCATAATTAAGTTCTATCGATTTTTATTTCATTTAAATCTCTTTTTGACCGAGTTCAAAAAAGAAGTATCTTAATTCGAACGAATGTATATGCTTTTATTAATTGTAAAAGTAAATGGTTTATGTTAAACGTATACTTAATGCGAGATAAATTAATTAAAAAATCATCATAATATGTTTCCTCTCTTACTGTCTTAGTTAAATACACGTTCATACATTATGGAGCACATAACCTAACTAAGAGTGTTATTCTTTCAATACTAATGACGTCACTAACCAATAGGCGCATCCTCGGGCACGTCTGCGTCATACTTCTCGATGTCGAACACGGGCGCGTGGTTGTTGACGTCACGAACGGAAATCTCCACTTTCGTGGTCGCGTTGTGCACGCCATCTGTTGCCTGAAAACCAGAAACTTGGTCAGTATCCCATTCCAACGTCTTAATGAATGTTGACATGTCTGTCAATGTCACGTCAAAAATAACCGATCATGCTGCAGTTGGACCTCACGCCCACGTATTGCCATCTAGTGAATTCCTCATACGCGAAAACCCTCATTGATAAAGTATGATCGAGCATTTTATTATTTATCCGAACGGCTTATATGTATGTAAAAAGCGCAACATTTATTTAAATGAACTTTAAACACTTATGAAATGAAAAGTTCATTTGATAAGTACACTTAAGAAAAAAAGCTGAAAACATTGTCAGTGTTTTCTTTTTCTCTTATTCCTGACTGACTTACGATGACGGCTTGGAGTAGCCTTGTCATCATCATCGAACTTGCGGGGGAGCAGGTGGCTCTCACCCTGGATCACAAGCATGAAAATGTGGTATCAATAGTTAACATTGCTTTTAATTGTAGGTTTTTCGAGAGATTTCAGCCAATACAAATTAGCTTGGAGATTTCTGGATAAAAACATGAACCAACAGGCTAAGTTAAACAACAGCAAAGCTTACTACTCACCAAGACTGTAAGCACAATCTTATTATCGTCTCCGTTCTGAGTGACTCCGCCAGTTTCGGGACGCACGGCGATCCTGCCGGTGAGCGCGTCGATCCAGAACGGATGGGTGACCGGCTCTACGATAGAGTAGCGGATCTCTGAAGATGCGTCTACGTCACGAGCTTGGACCTGGAAGATACAGGCAAGTTGTAATTTTAGCAGGTAGAGAGAGGTATACTTTATTATTTACTAGCTGTGCCACTTGTGCCAGACACTTCACCCGCGTTTACCCCGTTATTTTACACATTTTCCATTGTTTATGTACTACTATTGTCACAGTGTGATGTTAAATAGCCTTCCTCTATAAACGGTCTATATATCCAACACAAAAATAATTATCCGATTCAAACTAGATTAGCTTTATAATATTAGTACTTATAGACGATTAACTTAGTATAACATGCACGCACATAGGTAAAAATTATGTTTATCTAGTGATTTAAATAACTAAAATCTGAATAAAAACCTCATTAAATGCTTCTTAAGATAATATCACAAAATATCGTGAAGTTCGACAAAAGACAAATGAAAACCGAATCGAGCGATTGCGCCAATTGTTTTTTTAATATCACACAGCGAGCAGTGACGAAGTAAGTGGCCAGGGTTTAATTTTTTTTACGACTTAAAAAGAAGGAGGAGGTTCTCAATTCGTCTGTTTTTTTATTCTAATCGATTGAGGTTTAAGGTTAGGTACTTTTTCAATTATTTTACTGTGGCCAGTTAAAATGTTGTTCTACATATTTGATCATTGCGGTTTTCATACTCCTACCTATTTTGAGATTATTTTAAACTAATTCCGATCAAATTATGAGCTTTGCAATAATGAAGTCAAGACACTTATCTACATACGTCATAACATCTAGATTACTCACCTGTAGCTCAGGCTCAAATTTTACAGCATCTTCATCAATGGAAGCCTTGTAGAGCTGAGTGGCGAACACAGGCGGGTTGTCGTTGGAGTCCAAGAGTGATATTTGCAGAGACACCACAGTCATCTGACCCAGTCCATCATCGTCTGTGGCCTGCAGAGAAAATAAATGATTAGGCTTAAAAATATCATCCTTTTCAGTCCATTCGTCCATTTTTCAACGGTGTGTGAAGCCATGTCAGAGGCCTACGGGCGGTTTAAAACTCTGACACCAGGTTGTTCATCAACCATACGATAAGAAGAAGAAGATGACTTAAAAGAACTGTCACTTCTCACACTTTCGTGGTGGTTGATAATTTTTTGAAAAATTTAATTATTTTTTCACGAAATAAAGGTAAATCGTCTTCCTGCGGGGAAAAAACCACTAAAATTTCACGGTGTAAATTATCATCTGATCTGTACCTTGTACTGCAGGAAGTAGTCCTTCCTAGTCTCGTAGTCCAGGCATGGCGGCAGGCCGGGCGCGGGGCACGGAGCCACGCTGATCAGACCACTCCTGTTGTCCACTCGGAACAGTTCCGCGCCATTGCCTGACAGCTGGTAGACTATGCCTTCTGTGCCGAACCTGGAGATAGATTGCTTGTTTATGTTTACTTGGCATAAGGACTAGGAAAGCATAATGTGGGAAACCATTCTGATGACGTCTTTTAGATCGGCAGAATAGTGTGTTACGAAAGTGAACTTTTATGCTACTCTTGACTTCTTTATTCTTTTTTGATTTTTCTCTAATTGTTCGGAATCTTTGGTGTATTTTCGGCGATCCCATTAGCATAATAGAGCTCTGACACTTAAGTGAATATCCACATAAAATGAGCCTCAATTTTGTAAGCTTTTTATTTGTCCTTACCTCCCAGTGTCCCTATCAGTGGCTCTAACGACAGCGACCTTAGTCCCCGCCGGTGCCGCCTCAGCGACAGTAGCTGAGTACGGCTCCTCAGCGAACTGTGGCGCGTTGTCGTTCACATCTGTCAGGGACACTGTCACACTGGCCTTAGAAGATAGCCGGGGGTTGGTGTGGAGCTCTTCGGCTATGACCTGCAAGAAATATTTATATTGAAAGAGGTTTTGCCAGTCTATCTAACTATTGCTCTACATAACTATTAATAAATATAAATAATAAATATTTCACAATATCACCTACATTGATCTGACCCCGTGCAAAGTAGCTTAAGCACTTGTGTTACGGGTATCACAATCAACAGTGGATACACAAATATACTTAATAACACACCCAGATACGGAACTAACACCGATATTCGTCATACAAATATTTGTCGCGGGTGGGAATCGAGCCCACGACTCTTGGAACCACGACTTGGACGATCTGGACTAAATCGCTTGGAGTCGTCAGTGAAGGCTAGCATGTTAAGATAAATTTAAGAGGCATCTTCACATAATTGTTTGTGTTTTGGTTGATATGCCGTTTATGGTTGATAACATTAACTTCGATTTTATTGATTGCGATCAATATTCTAATGATGTATTCGTGGAAGTAAACCCTTACCTCTAAGATGAACTTCCTCTGGTTGGGGTCTTCATAGTCCAGGCTGGAGTTGAGTCGGAGGGTGACGGACGCGCTACCGGTTGCCGTCGACGGCTCGACTATGAATGCGCCGAACTCATCGGATAGTCGGAGAGAGAACACAGAATTTAGACCCTGAAATGAAAATATAGCTATAAATATCGCAAAACGTCACATACATTGTTTCGACTCCGAAACAATATGATGCTTAAGCCTTTGAAACAAACACGAATCACGGTCACACAAATATACTTATGACCTAAATAGGACTCGGGACTGAAATGAAACCTACGTCTCTTGGCACAAGAAACACTATGCGCCATCGTCAATTTTTATTAGTTACTAGCTGACCCGACAGACTTCGTCCTGTCAAAAAAATGTGAAAAAGAAAAGGGCTGTTTTTAGGGTTTTCCCGGCAATTATTCGATTTTTTTATTCGCCGTAAGAACCATCCTTGGACTTCAACGAACATTTAAAAAAAAGAATTGGCCAAATTGGTTCAGGCGTTGTTGAGTTATGCGCTTACCAACACATTTTGCGATTCATTTTTATATTATAGATGTATACCACACCAAGATGATTTGAAATCCCGTTTTGAACGGGACTGTCCCTTTTCATTATAACTATGTCCGGGTGCCACAATGTTCTGTTTTTAACAAACAATCCCTAGAGGTCATCACAAAAAGAATGGCGTCCTCGAAAAAAAGAATTGTCACTTTATGTTTCCTCAAACCTTACCAGATCAGTATCAGTAACGACCATGTCCAGGTTCGGCAAGGGTGTCCCCACGGGCAGACTCTCCGGGATCTCGACGCTGTACTCGCGTTTGTTGAACCGGGGCGGCTCGTCGTTCACGTCTTTGATGGTCACCGTAGCGGTGGCGGTGGTGGAGGTTAAATCCGAATAGAGGGGAGTTCCGTTCACTATCTCTGTTGCCTATGGGATGAAACGGTTCAAATTAGCATAAAGTTAAACGAGTTCTTGAATATGTTTGATTCATAGTGCTACTTATTGCTGAACTCTGCAATCTTGCATTGTTGTATGAGTAATCCTATCCGCCTAAACAACTTAACGAATTAAATGAAATTTATTACAAAACTAGTATATAGCGTAGAAAAGTATAGGATCCGTTGAACTGACTAAATTATTAGTGTTATATGAGACTAACTATTTCACGAATGTGATCGGCGAGGTCACAGAAATCATTAGGAATAAAATGGCATTTTGGCTTTTGACAGCGAACGTAATTATCAACCCCAAAAAAAAAAACCCCTGTATATTTTTTATGAAACGGTCGAAGTTCATGTACCATATTTTTTACTTACCCTAACAGTCAGATTAAGCGGTGATGATGGGTCAGTCAAAGCTTCACGATCGAGAGGTTTAGCAGTCCTTAGTTCTCCAGTTGAACTGTCCAAAACAAAGAAGTCCATTGGATCTGAAAATGTAAAAAGTTAAGTTTATATCAGAAAAGTTGTTTAGTTGTTCAGAATATTAGTGATGGATAATTTTTGATAAAGATGTTTTTTTATCCAGTGGAACTTTAAAGTGTTATTTCTCAAGCGTTACAAAACGATTAAGTCAACATCACTCACTTGTAACCAGCTCCAACAAGACATCTCTGGGCTGTGCCCTATCTGCGTCTCTGGCCTTCACCGTCAAAGCCAGGGTGCCAACAGGAGCATCCTCAGCCAGAGCCCCACTAAGGGCTCCACTGAACACAGGTGGCGAGTTCTGGACGTCTACCACTTTGACTTCCACGTGGGCTTTGGAGTCAAGGGTGCCATCCTGGAAATGAAATTTGAAAATAAGTAAGCCCCTACTTATTCCGTCTGTCGTCCATTACATTTAAAACTATGTTTTGCGAGCGACCATGACTGCTGCAAACCAGAAAAAAAGTTAAAAGGCAGTCAGTAGTTATGTATTTGCTACTCACCATGGTAAATAGTTTCTTGTTGTATTAGACTCGTATTACTATGCTTTTTTAAAATCAACTTAAAAGGAGATAAAATATTAATTTGCAATTATGAATCCGTTCCTAAGACTATGAGAATACGGGGGCAACAGTATAATGATTGCCCTCAAACCTTTGCAAAGCAAACATTTTATCAGGAATCTCTTAAAATATTCTTCGCAATCTGCTTAATCTATTCTTCTTTGAATATATGTTTAGTTCTCCAAACGAAAGAGAATTTGAAGATCAATGCTATAACTAGAACTTTATTGTCAGTTAGGTAAGAGATGAGCACTTACAGTGGCGTATAGTTGGAACTGGTAGAACTGTTTCTCGTTGTAGTTCAAAGTTTTCTTCAGCACCAGTGCTCCCGTGTAGTGGTTCGCTGAGGAGTTTAGGGTGACCACGTCGAAGGCTTCACACGCTTCAGGCCACTGAAAATTAAAGATAACTCTCTAGTATTTAACTGTGAAGATATTTTATTCAATAGGATTTCATTTTATTTTTCAAGAATTAGTCTATAATAGGCTATTTATTTAACATTCAAATCATGTCACACAAAATAAAATAATGACTAAGATTACATAAATATTACAACCATCGGTTTTTTTTACTTCGCCTATACTGTCCCACTTTTTGAGTGCTAAAGCTTGCACTAGCTGTGCTAATATTTAGAAAAACGGAAAAAATTCAACTGCTACTGCTATTCTGACGGGTGTTCGAATCCCCGGGCCGCGGTGAGGCAGTTGAATTCTTTCCGTTTTTCTTAATATCGGTTCATAAAATTTATGTCACACAAAACTAAATGTGCTTAAAGTGTTCGCTTCCTCCCATTTACATGTATTTCATCAGTAATATTTTGTACGTGTCTAACCTGAAAAATTTTGTTAGCTTACCCAACGTTTTGTACATTAAGCCTTATTAACCGCTTACCTGTTCACTCAAACAGCCAACTTCAAGGTTATCTCCCACAGAATCCTTATCTTCTACCTGGATATCAGTCAGTATGGTCGTGCCAACTTGTTCGTCTTCCGGCACATCTACTTCGTATGGACTCTGGAAACAAAGGTAGAGGAGAAATATAGAAGGCTTTATGAGGATTTAAAAGCTTGTGATCATTTCTAGATAATTTTAAACTGCATCCAACTTTAAAACTCAAATTCCTTAGAGCATAAGACCCACTATTAGTGGTATAAAACACAACGAACGACAGTGGCGTAACTATACCCGTTGAAGTCCGTGGCATAATTCTTCGGATGGGGCCCCGTGCACCCCCGTTCTTTTTTATTCGTAATGTGTATGTGTGTTGGCAGTTGAATTTCTGTTATGACCGGGGGCCCTTTTCGGCTGGGGCCCGTGGCATTTTGCCGACTTGCCACCCTGTAGTTACGCCACTGATGAACGATTGAATTAGATTTAATTGTAAACAGTGCATGTTGTAGAGCTACAAAAATGCGACGTGCAATTATTTTAACGTCTTATTAATCGCCGATGTTGCTTCAATATTAAGGTAATATTCAATCATTTGAGATAAAAGTTAAACTATTTAAGATGACGGTCGTTTAAAAACCATACACACTTACATTCTTAAACGTAGGCGGATTATCGTTCTCATCCAGCACTATGACCGTAACAGGCTGCAGCTGGGCTAGATTCTGTGTCGGGTCTGGATTCTGATTTTCCACTGACACTAGGAACTTAATTGTATCTTCAGTCTGAAAAAAAAAACACACATAAAAGTTATCTTATACGACATTAACATCAAAGAAACAGCTGACTTGCATCTACTCTAAGAAATATCCACGTTATAAAAATTTTTTAACTTTCATATTAAATCATACTTATAATGTACTACCGGCAACGCTGGCGGTAGTACACTTTTCAAATAGATTTCTTTAAACGCCAATAGCCCCGCCCACTGGCCAATAGAAGAGCACTTAAAGAAAATCTGTCAAAATCCAAGCAAAAACGTTCCAATAGTAGGAGAGCTAGCAAGAATTTTTTGGTAGGTATTTGAGGCAAGCTGAAAACTTATCCTGAACCTCTCCTATTATATCCCAGCACGACACTGCAGACCTGACTGGTGAGTAGCGGGGCTAAAGCAAACCCCCAAAAATATTTTTCATCTATTTATTTAGTTATAACTAAAAAATAAGACTCACGTTGTAAGACAAATTATTTCGATGGAAATTCTACCTGTCAGGTGAACTGACAAAGTATATTTTTTTGGATTATAAAATATATTTTAAAATAAGAAAAATTGGGGGTTTGGTTTAGCCCCGGTACTCAGCCAGGTCTGCGGTTTTGTGTTGAGTTATAATATTAAAGGTATAGGACAAGTTTTCAGCTTGCCTCATATACCTACCGAAAAATTCTTGCAGGCTCTCGGACCACAATTTTGGCGGGGCTTGCTTTGACAGACGTATAAGCGCCAAGCGATTTTCACCTTATAGGTGGTCGACCGCCAAATACTCCGATAGTACAAGTACATTAATCGTTATTCATTGGTTTGTTAATGAACCAAACAATAATGCTTGGTAGTACTTGTGGCGATGCTTATACTATTAGTATATTCAATTGAGTGCTCTAATAAGCATTCAAGTAAGAATTATTCAATTTATAATTAACTAGCTTTCCGCCCGCGACTTCGTCCGCGTAGAGACGTTTAACAGGTAAAACATTACTTCCTTATAGCGCAGTCGGTTAAAAAGTAGCCTATAACCTTTCCTAGGCTCTGGACTATATCTGTACCAAATTTCATTTAAATTGGTCCAGCACTCTATGCGTAAAAGTGTAACAGACAGACAGAGTTACTTTCGGATTTATAATATTAGTAAGGATAACTCACCTCTCTATCTAATGGACGGTTCAATGTGACCTCTCCTGTTTCTGGATCTACTTTGAACTTGTCTGTTCCTACCAAATTATATTTAACCTGAAAAAAGAAAAAAAACATGAACCGGGTGGAGAATACAACCTTATAAAATAAACCACTTAATCCGTAGAAAATACATTTAAAAAAGTTCTTTGTAACGATATCTTAAAAGTTAGTTACTAGTTTAGTTAGACTAAAATCGCAAATTTTCTTTTTAAAAGCTATGCTTCCTTAACATCCCTTGTCAAGGAAGTATATACCATTAAGGAAGCATTTTTTTATTACGAAATATCTGTCCTGGTACCAAGCCACTACCTCCATCAACCTAATCTGGACATCTCACATACAGGTGACCACAAACCGTTACTAATCGTTCTGTCTTTTGTGCCACTTCCAATTTCGTAATAATTATAACAATGGTTGCATTAGCGAGTGCCTTCCCGCTATGAAGGCTGTAGTGGGACAATGTGAGTAGCCTCTACATCAATCATAGAGCGAGGTCTTGACTGGATTCTTAATTGTCTTTAATTCAGGTCACAAAATTTGTACTTATTTTATGTGTACGGATTAGCGTCTTGGAATTTTAGGGTCTTTCCACTTTCTCATTCCACCTGATGGTAAGCGGTAGTGAGATCCAAATATGAGGTCGACAGGCACAATAGACCATATTGAGCCTGTCGCACTCACCCTGAAGGCCTGCTTGGTTTGTTTGCTACCCCAAATATTTATCATCTTAAAACCCTTTAGAAGTAATTTGTATGTTTGATACCATCAAACCTAAAGCCTTAATACACCAATCATACTCTAGAAACCTTACCTGATCCTAGCATACCTTCCTAAGGTATTCGTATTAATTTTATATTTATATTGTAGACAAATAACAATTAATTCTACCCAACTCATAAAGGACAAGTATTTTCTCAGCGATAGACAGTGTCATCTCTGAACAGATCTGAGAAGAAAGGTTTGCCGCATTTAATGCGATATAATTTGAAAATCTTGACGTCTAATTAAATTATTACATCTATGCTGCTAATTTTTTTATCAAATACTCGGGAATCAAACTCCTTACCGGCAGCCCGTCAGGGTCCATCCCTTGCAGTGTGTAGACCGCAGAGCCAACGGGCGTGTTCTCGGAGAGCGCCAAATTGTTCATGTCTTGAGTGAACACCGGCAGCTTGTTACATCGTACTGGGAACAAAGATCATTGCTTACTACTTAGTACTAACTTACTTTACGACTCTATAGTCAACTATGAGGCACATAACTCGGTGTACCACATTCTTAAATCTCTCTAAGAATCTAAAACGAGGGAACGATGTTCTCGCAAACTTTGTCAAATCTTCGCCAATTTTAATAGTCTAACATCTTTAGCTCTTACGACTAGCGCTAATGGCGCTATGAAGTAACTTTATCATTATAACACAACAAAGTGCGAGCAATATGAGTGCCTACAAATTTTACTCAGTATTCTCTAGTAACTTAAAAACATTAATTAAATACAAGTTATTAATATAAGCTTCGTTAAATTAATAAATAAGTGAACATTGATAACACAAATCAATAAAAATAAACAAAATAAAAGCGATAAAAAAGAATGAGCAAAAAATTTCAATTCTAAACAGCCAGTGCGCTTGAATCCTCGCACGAAAGAGGTTGCAATAAAAGCCTAAAAGATTTTTGGGTATCGTCATAAAAAAATTAGTCTATGTAGGCACTATCTGTAATCATAAACCATAATACCGACATTATTTATATTTCACCATCAGCCCATTTCAATCTAACAGCCTACTTCGACTGAAAGGCCTATGCCTCCCCAAATGTTCGACACTTCTATCTACGGCTACTCGCAGCTCCTACCATAATATTTATATTTACTGAATAATTTCCCTTAACAGACATTTCAAAATTGACACGTTTTAATTTGAAAGGCATTTAGCGCTATCTCGCGCATCTGTACAACACAAACAATAGAATCTGATAGAATTGAAAAGTAGAAGGCTCTTTGTATTCAAGGAACAGTTACTCAAAATTAGTCCAATTAGTAGCACGTTGCCATGAGTTTTCACCTGTTCAACTCAGATGTGTGTTCTTGTATTTCTACATTTCTTTAAGAATGAAATAAAAATAACTTTATTTGCTAGAAATATGGTTACATAAACAGTTGTTACATTATACGTATATCAGCATATTTCACCAACTTTGGCATGCAATCAATTGACAAAATGAGAATAAATCCTCATCCATTTGTAATCCAAATGACAACATATCGTTTTATGTACGCGTTTAAGATTATTAAAGTCAAATTTAAGTTTTTGTGCCTTTCTTTAAAGTACAAACTTTTATACAATGTAGGTACGTACGCGTTTAAGAAATTAAAGTTAATATCAAAGTAATCACAAAATTGGGTATGTAATCTACTCATTTCTCTAATATTTTTGAGATAATTTTGTACACTTAATAGATTGCATGAGTGAAAATGATTATGTTGTTATATTAGAATTTAAATCATTTACTGAACGAAAGTAAAGTAAGTTGTTTGCATGCAATATTTATTGTTATTACATGGATATTAAACACAATAACATATAATAGAGTGATTAGGAAGTAGATAGTCCCTAAAAGTTCAAATAAGAACAATAAAATTGGATCCGGTAACTTGAATGAACCTTACGGCAATGGTATGCAGCAAATAATATACCTATGTACTGCAGCCGTTTAGAAACTATCAAAGATCTAGGAATGCCACTTTCCATGTTACTTAAAGGAACGTAAAGAATGTCTCGAAGCTTCAAATCAGAATGCCAGAGACGTGGTTTTACTTCTTCGATTAAACAGGGTGGGAATATATTGATATTTTGGTTACATAGGCGATTTAAGTAGCTTCGTCACAACAATCAGTTTATCAATCCTAAGCAGTCTGAGGTGGTGGGAGCCTGATGACCTGTAATACAGATGTAACACTATATCTAGTACAGGCATCAGTGTAAAATAAAAGTACCTACCTAATAAATAAATAAATATTACACAACATCACATACATTGATCTGATCCCGCGGTAAGCACTTGTGTTACGGATATCAGGATCAACAGTGGTTACACAAATATACTTTAATATATTAAATAGCTCGCCCAAACACGAAACAAAGACTAATGATGTTCGTCACACAAATATTTGCCCCGGGTGGGAATCGAACCTACGACTCTTGAAACCGTAAATAGTGAGCTTGGGTCACTAACCACTGATCGAGCCAGTCAATAATAATTATTAATATATAGTATCTTTATATTTGTATTGTTGTTTTTGAGTTGAGAAATAAACTTCATTCATTCATTAGAAAACTGAAACTGTCCCGGGCAATGAGCTCCTGATATTTCGGCACTGTTGCAAACGTTCATTCATTCATTTAAGACACTTGATATTTTGCTTTCATAGGAAAAAAATATTCAATGTATACTGAGGAATGTCGAATAAATAATATGGTAATAATACTAAGTTTACCTGTTGTAATGCAAGTCGCCACCCACAGTACAAGAACACGCCACCGTATCTCCATCTTGAGTGTTCTGGGAAAAAAAAGGAATACGTTTAATTGAAGTATGTACAACCAGAAATTTTGGCGGTAGTACACTTTTCAAACAGATTTCTTTAAACGCCATTAGCCCCGCCCACTGGCCAATAGAAGAGCACTTAAAGAAAATCTGTCATAATCCAAGCAAAATCGTTCCAATAGTAGGAGGGCTAGCAAGATTTTTTTGGTAGGTATTTGAGGCAAGCTGAAAACTTATCCTGTACCACTCCTATTATATCCCAGTACGAAACTGCAGACCTGGCTGGTGAGTAGCGGGGCTAAAGCAAACCCACAAAAATATTTTTCATATTTTTATTTATAACTAAAAAATAAGACTCACTAAGACTGATTATTTCGATGGAACTTCTACCTGTCAGGTGAACTGACAAATTATATTTTTTTGGATTACAAAATATATTTTTAAATAAATAAAATTGGGGGTTTGGTTTAGCCCCGCTACTCAGCCAGGTCTGCGGGTTTGTGTTGGGATATGATAGGAGAGGTACAGGACAAGTTTTCAGCATGCCTCAAATATCTACTAAAAAATTATTGCCAGCTCCTTGACCACAATTGGGCGGGGCTTGCTCTGACAGACGCGAAATTGCCAAGCGATTTTCACCTTATAGGTGGTCGACCGCCAGCGTTGCCGATAGTACTATCGTTATGCTATCTATGGTTTAGTTAACAATGAATACCAGGGTAATGCAACCGATTTTTAAAAGGTATCGTATAAACAAATAAGATTTTTGAAACAATGGCTGAAATAATACCCAAAATCAACACAAGGCTGACAAGGCATAGGTACCTTTCTTTTCACATTTTTCAATAGAGGTCGATTGAATATGATATTATGCGATTTTTTTTTAATCTCTTCAAGTGTTACATGTAAGTTAGTATCTGGGATACTAACTTACATGTAAAATGGAAGTATCTGGGATCTGTACTCCACGCGAACGGCGACATCGACTCCGACGTCAAGGCACGCATTGCTGCTGCGTGGGATAAATGGCGGGAGGTGAGCGGCGTCATTTGCGACCCTAAAATGCCGGTTAAGCTGAAGGGACAGGTCTATAAATCCATCATTAGGCCTGTTCTCTTATATGGCAGTGAAGCATGGCCAGTACTTGAGCGGCACAAGCAAGAACTGCGGGTCACGGAGATGAAGATGCTGCGCTGGATGTCGGGAGTTACGCGAGCAGATCGCGTGAAGAACTCCCGTATTCGCGGCAGCCTTCATGTCCGAGACATCGCTGATAAATTGCAAGAGTGCCGCCTACGTTGGTACGGACATGTTTTACGGAAACCGGCAAACTACGTAGGGAACAAGTGTCTCGCAATGTCGCTACCGCCGGGTCCCGGCAGAAGGGGAAGGCCCAAGAAGGCCTGGCTTGACGTCGTAGTGGATGACATGCGTGCCAACAAACTCTCCGCGAAGGATGCTGAAGATCGTGCGAGGTGGAGAGTTAGGAGCAGGAAAGCTGAGCCCGGGCGCCGCAAGGATGCAACCGGGAGAACGCTGAGATGATGATGATGATGATGATGAAGTGTTACATGTAAAGTTAAATGTGATTTAGTAAGTACTTGTATAATGAAGAAGATTTTGTATTTTTACCAGCCTATATTAAATTTTTAAATTTATCTATTAGGTTCACACTCAGTCAGAACTTCGTTCCATCATGTATTTTTCCACTTGTGTCAACTCGACCAAACGATCAGTGAACACATCTCAATAGAGTCCCCTCTAATAGGCTAATGCAGAGGCTGAAGGTCGATACGAATCTATACTACTAGGTTGATAACACTGCAATCATTGACACTTTTTAAATGGTTTTATTTAGTTTGCCCTGTTTTCATTGCATGTAAGATACCTATATAAAAAAAAATTAACAAGTTTTTTTTTTATAATAAGCTCAAAAGATGACCTCACTCCACCTGATGGTAAGCGGTAGTGAGAGCCAAATATGAGGTCAACAGGCACAATATACCCACCCCGGATCATAGATATTAGAGGGAAAGGGGGACGTGAAAGAGGAGACCATTGCTGCGGCAAAAACGAGACAAGGCGTGGAGTCTCGCATTAGTATTGAACAAAATTTTATTCAACGTAGCCCATATTAAGCCCAATTTGGTTAGCCACAAAAGCTTTCAGGATATTCTCATGCACCCATATAGCAACATCTGAAGAATAAAATAGCTAATTGCAATTACTCGATATAAGTATAACAAAGACTTCATTTACAGATGAGTCGGGTTAATTAAGAGGTCATCACGAGACCTTACGACTAATTGATTACAGACCGGAACCACTCGCATTACTAGTGGTTATAATCTAATAGTAGCATCTTATGCGTGGTAGATTTTTGGTTGTTACTTCCAGGGCAGCCGGGGCAAATGATTGTGATTAACTATAAATAAATAAATATTACACAACATCACATACATTGATCGGATCCCGTGGTAAGTAGCTTTAGCACTTGTGTTACAGATATCAGAATCAACAGTGGATACACAAATATACTTAAATATACTTAATACACACCCAGACACGGAACAAACACCGATGTTCGTCACACAAATATTTGTCCCGAGTGGGAATCGAACCCACGACTCTTGGAACTGTAGGTAATAAACCTGGGTCACTAACCACTTTTCCACCGAGCCAGTCTATATTAGTTATTATCTAATAAATCTGGTGATACCGCAGTTCAAATTTGAAAAACACATTGGTACCTGGCGGGGTTTGAACTGGCGACCTCTCGCATGGCAAGCAACGACCTTGACCACTCGGCCATCGACGCTTTTTTTTCCTTCATTTAGAGGTTTTAGCAAAGTAACTTAATTTAATGCAACTAAACGCGTCAAATGATCATCATATCAGGACATTAACAAAACAAACTATTCGCAATAAGACTATCAGAGTCCGTGGGATTGTTTCCAAATCGGTTTCTTTTCGGTCAATTACGTTTCGTCACGATTATTACGACTGTCTGCGTGTCTGTAAGCGTAGGAGTAGTTTATGTCCAGTTATCTAGACAATAATTTCTTAATACTTATGTAGACAGAGAAAGCAATAATAATAATAGATGAAGTACTGTTTATCTTCAAGATAAACAGATTATTTATTCATTTTTTATACTAAATACTCAGTTCTTGCAGTTTCAATACGACCGCTAGTTTTAGGGGCCTAAGAGGAGTCCATAGAGTTAGTCAGAAGCTCCTAGATAATAGATAAATGTAATGCTAAAACCCACTAGTTAAATATCATTTCTTACAACCTTAGTTTAAAATTACTCAAAAGGCGTGCAGGTTTCCTCACGATGTATTCCTTTACCGTAGAAGAGTCGACTGAACGTACAATGTATTCCAAATTTGATTACACATTGAAACGTGGCGGGGTTTGAACTGGCGACCTCCCGCATAGAAAACAAACCACTAGGCCATCGACCTTGGATGTTTTACTAACATAATAATAATATCATTATTACTCGTTTCGTCAATTTGATTCAGCGTAGGTACCTATAACATAATTTCATCACCAATGAAATAGGCATTTGACATGACCCACATTACTAATCCTAATCATTATACAAATCTGTGTCTAAAGGTTCATGGTCACATAGCATAAGACTAATCAGATTTCTTAACGAAACAATGACCGTCTCAAGTTAATTACAGCCCAATTAAGCCAGTAAGTAACCATTCCGTCATTGACTGTAACTTGAATGCTTAATGCTGTAATAAAGTTACAATGTCGCTGCCACAGTGAGAAAATAGAAGTATGGTAACTGCGGACGAAAACATAAAGAGACAATATAGCGATTAGGTATTATGTGAACGTGTGCTAATATTTCAATGTTATGTTATACTGTAGTAGTAGTAGAGTAATTAGGATTACAGTGAGGCAACTTGGTTCATGTTTGTGGTAACTATTTGAGTTCTAATCGATTTTTATTTGAGACTATCAAAAACCGGCCAAGTGCGAGTCGGGCTCGCGCACAAAGGGTTCCGTAGCAGCAAATATAATAAAAATCAACCTATCTCAAAAACTATAAGAAATACTTTGATCAAACCAAAAATCGTTGAAAGAGTTAATTAGCATGCATCACCTCTATTTTTTTTAGAATTTTATACCCCGTAGTTATAAAAATAGAGGGGGGGGACATACTTTTACGACTTTGAGAGCTGATATCTCAAAAACCGTTCACTTTAAGAAAAATGTTTTCTAGAAAACTTTATATCATTTTAAAAGACCTTTCCATTGATACCCCACACGGGTATGTACATCGAAAAAAAAATTCATCCCTCAGTTACATGTATGGGGGCCCCACCCCCAATTCTTTTTTACTATTTAGTGTCATATTTTTGTAGCGGTTCATACAACACATATTCCCATCAAATTTCATCACTGTAGTACTTATAGTTTCCGAGTAAATCGGCTGTGACAGACGGACAGACGGACAGACGGACAGACGGACATGACGAAACTATAAGGGTTCCGTTTTTGCCATTTTGGCTACGGAACCCTAAAAACAGTACTCAGGTTGTTATCCTATTTTATGTACGTATTGGCAATCGTTTTTTTTTTCGTTTATACATTAACTAAGCGCCTGAATATAATTAATTTACAACGACCTGTAGCAGTACCATGAGTAAGCTATCGAAAACTTACGTTAAAAACCTATCGAATTGTTTTTTTTTCATACTACCGATTTTAGTTCTTAGCGTAACCGCTAGGGGCGCTGTACAAGTTTTTCATAGACATATTTACATCTATAGGCGATATCGAGTCTGTCACTTTTGAACTCATGGTAGCGCTACTGTACAATTGGAATATTAACGGTACCTAAGAGATTTTTCTTTCGATTTTTTTCTGATTCTTTGCTGAAGTTCTATGCAGTATTAGCAAAGCATTCAAAAGGTGATCAGACATATTTCAATCGGTTTTATTAATCATAAACTGGTTATTATGACCTTTTGTTGAAATGCGGGAAATATAAAATAATACGTTATTCTAGTTTCTTTGTTTAATAATGCAATAATAGTCCAGTCATTTAAGCTTAAATTAGGTAAGAATCTCGGAATTCGAGATACCCAGCTGTAACTTTGTAAATACTTGGATATTGACACCCTAAAAGTGGTCTCAAAACCTACATATGGTAGGGTGTACGCAACTATAAAATTTTCACGGTCAAATGTCACAAATATCAGTTTTATGAACTTTTGAGCGAAACGGGAAGTTTTATCATAAAAGTGTGTAGGAGAAAATTACTTATCTTCTATTTATCTATAAAAATTGTCTGTACGTTTTATTCCTAAGATTCACCATTTCAGAGATACAGCGATGCAAATAGTTGAAAAAGTTGTATTTTCAAAAGCTTCCAGGTCCACGTGCAATTGTGCTAGACAGTTAAAATTTTCACCACTGATGTATTTCAGTAGCCTCTATAACATCTAATACTAGAAAAAGCTTAAAAACCAATGTTTAAGTGGGTTCTCATACAAAAACTATGGTTTTTTTTCTCACACTTGGCCGGTTTTTAACGTGGTTACCCCAGTAAAACTATTCCAGGCGACACCTTTTATAAGTGAAGAACACAAAAGCCTAGTTCAATAATTGTTTTATGTCGTTTTTCAGTACATTCAAACTGCTTATTATGAGTCAAAAAGTACGAAATAACAATTATTAGAATTTCTGTTTGAAGTATAACTGCAAAAAAACATTTTAAAAATGTTAACTGTCCATCTAACTCTATTATGAACGTGAAGATCCATTTATTATTATCCATTAACCAAATTTAATTTAATGAAACGCAGAATTATTAAATCTTCTGAATACTGAAAACAACACAAAACAATTATTTAACTAGGCTTTCATATAAACAACGCGTTCTTCACTTATAAAAGGTGTCGCCTGGAATAGGTTTACTGGGGTAACCACGTTAAAAACCAGCCAAGTGTGAGAAAAAAAAAACTATAGTTTTTGTATTAGAACCCACTTAAACATTGGTTTTAAGCTTTTTCTAGTATTAGATGTTATAGAGGCTACTGAAATACATCAGTGGTGAAAATTTTAACTGTCTAGCACAATTGCACGTGGACCTGGAAGCTTTTGAAAATACAACTTTTTCAACTATTTGCATCGCTGTATCTCTGAAATGGTGAATCTTAGGAATAAAACGTACAGACAATTTTTATAGATAAATAGATGATAAGTAATTTTCTCCTACACACTTTTATGATAAAACTTCCCGTTTCGCTCAAAAGTTCATAAAACTGATATTTGTGACATTTGACCTTGAAAATTTAATAGTTGCGTACACCCTACAATATGTAGGTTTTGAGACAACTTTTAGGACGTCAATATACAAGTATTTACAGACTTACAGCTGGGTATCTCGAATTCCGAGATTTTTACCTAATTTGACTGGACTATAGATAGCAAAGTAATTGAATAGGACTGATTAAAAAAAAATCACCTATAAAACCAGCAAATAGATAATTTAAGTAGGAGGTAATTTTTAGAGGTAATTTTCAGCAATCACAAAATATTAAATTGGACACGTTTGTATTACCTAAGAAAATCTATTAAGAACAAGCTGTGCCATTTACTTCTTCCGCATGGGAAAGACATTTTGATAAAAGTAGCCTATATTGAACTTTGTTAAGTTAGCTATTTATTGTTAAAAGTTCCGTCGAATTAGTTTCAGCCGTCTCGGAGAAAAGCGGAAAAAAACATACAAACAAGAATCTTTCAATTGTGTTTTTGTTATAGGTAGCTGATAAAAACTCATTCCTATTAAAGTTTTGATATTCCTATTCATTAGTAAAAAAATACTTTTTTATTAGTACAAACAGACACTTTCATTTATTTAGTGGTATAGATTAACAAAGCACAATTTAAGCGATTAATTAACAAAACACTGGAACTTACTTATTCTAATCAAAACGTAATTTAAGATTAAAGCATTGAATGAGTGTTAATAACTGTGAATCGAAACCGGTCCTAACTTAGCGACGGTTCATTCTAGTCTGTCAGGGCTATATTTATTTTAGCAGAAACTTTACAGACGTGAAGACTCTCAAATTAATAGAAATCAACTTAACGGTAATTATCTTAAGACAGAAAGCATGGTAAAAAAATTTTGCTGTAAAGGGAGATTCTATTTCGTATAAGAACTTTGTGTTCTTGATTTTATAGTTTGAACTTTACTTATACTAACTAATAAATAATAAATAAATATCTGGGACATTTCCACACACGGTCATCTGACCCCAGAGTGGTTAAGGTCAGAGCTTGTACTATGGGCGTCAGAGACTGATATACATACATAGATACCAATGTGTTTTAAATAATTTGAAATTCATATGTACCATCATTCGACGATTTAGACACAGGAATAAACATCGATGGATCACACAAATATTTTCAACGGTAGTGTGAATCGAACCCACGACTCTTGGAACCGCCAGCCAGGGTCATTGTTCCACCGAGCCAGTAATACAGATGTTATTTTGGATTTTAAAACTATTTCTATTAAATCATTGTTAGTGGAGATATTGCGCATTTTAAAAATACATACAGATTCGAATGAAATAAGCTGGGTTATACGAATCCGATTTTCTGAGAAGGACGATAAAGATGATTAGCCGACAAAGCATTATGAGTCATGGTCAAAAGTAATCTAAAATTGTAAAATAAAATATCCATGCGATGACTTTTTGATGAATACATTAAATTCGGTACGTTTTTTAAACATTTATTTTGAATTTTATCACCTTAAAACGAATGCCACCAAATTTATTATTGAGGCTTTGGTTTTTTATTGCGATTTGGTCTTGATTTTTAACTCTAGTCCTTGGAATAATTGGGAACTCGGTGTAATATTTTAATTTGATATAAATAAATAAGCAATAGAGTATTCAAAAACATCAACATACACTTGGCCAGCGTGGTTGACTAAGGCCTTACCGCCCTAGTTTAGGGTAGGGCCGTGCCCCAACAGTGGGGACTTATATGGGCTAATGATGATGATAATTCAAAAGCATAACCTATCCTGCTTTATGGTTACATTATCAAAATGACCCCATTTACATAATCCTGAACGTTACATCCAATCTTCTGCAACCATAATTTATTGATGTACCTAATTGTAAGATTTTAGACTTTCGCGTTCCATTACACTAAAATTAGTCTTTATGGGTCTACACGCGTTATTAGGAGTAGCAAATTACATAGCTACTTACTGCTCGAATCTACTTACAGAATATCTTTATTCATCGCCAACAAAAGGAAAATAATTTTTAGTTGTGGTTGCGGTCACCTACCATTTGTGGATGATAACAGCAGGCCTAGATTAGGCAATTTGTTACGACGGGCTTAACAGAATCGTAATGGCTGCCTACCGAATTCATGAAACGGAACTTAAGGCGAAACTGAAGCTCCCTCAAAAGTTCCTGTCTATATTAAACATAACATTGATTCAAAATTTTGTGTATGCGTAAGTATCTACTTTACTTCTTTTATGATATTTAGATGCAGAGTAATAATAGCGTAGTAATAAGTGGAGACATTGAAATTAAGGAATCAACGGGGTATAAATTCTAAAAACATTAATGTTTAATTCTTAAAAAAATTCGTATTAGCTAATGTGTAAATTTTCAATTTACGAAGCTCATTATATCTATTTAGTAGTAGCTATTACCGATGTTCTTATATACTTTTATGCTGAAAAAGGAATATGATATTGCCGT
The DNA here is from genome assembly GCA_039566165.1 of Maruca vitrata. NCBI lineage: Eukaryota > Metazoa > Arthropoda > Insecta > Lepidoptera > Crambidae > Maruca > Maruca vitrata. The sequence goes on along the minus strand of CM076923.1, from coordinate 1,176,634 downwards.
TACATAAATATTATAGTACAATTTAGATCGCTTTATTAGGTTATAGCGTTGATAGCCGAGTGGTTAAGATCGTTGCATGTGAGTGGTCGCCAGTTCAAACCCCGCCAAGTACCAATGTATTTTTCAAATTTGAAATTCTTAGGTAAGTATCATCATTCGACGCTTTAACGGTGAAAGAAAACATCGTGAGGAAACCAGCACACCTGAGAGATTCTAAAACGGTGTGTGAAGCCATGTCAGAGGCCTACGGGCGGTTTAAAAACTCTTACACCAGGTTGTTCATCAACCATACGATAAGAAGAAGATTAGGTGCAAGAAATCATTGATAGAAATATTTTCAAATCCATCGCATGTTTGTCGTTGTTAATTATTATTTGAATACCTCTACCATAGCCATAGCATCTTCGCACTTAGAAATATGAACCATAGCCTATGTAATACATAACTGAAGCAGTATTTGTAAATGGTTAGGGCATAAAGGGCATAAGCAGGCCTTCAGGGTGAGTGCGACAGGCTCAATACGATCTATTGTGGATCTCACTACCGCTTACCATCAGGTGGAGTGAGGTTATCTTGTTAGCCTTTTATAAAAAAAAAACAGGCATCACAGTGCGCTGAGAACAATGGCTTGCACAAGTGAGTTACATAAACTCCTCAGCGGTTGCGAGTTCGGCTCCCGTGAGAATGGACTAATGCCGTTTTTGTTAATTAACTAGTATTTATTAATATCGGGCGTGGCGGCTGTGTAGGCGGAATGAAATAGATCTAATATTAATTAACGCCGTATTTCTCAAAAGAATTTGAGATACTATAAGTAATATTATTAATTGCCTTAATTTTTATTTTTTTATTTTTTATATAATTTATTTATTTTAAAACCATAAAACAAGTTTACAATAAAAAGTTACATTAAAGATTATAAAACACATTATATCATTATGGTCCCGGAACACTACTTTCGCTTCTTCCACATCAATTAACCTCTGATAAGTACGATAAGTAATATAATTAAGGCAATATTATTGGTATTAGCGAAAAGCGTAATGTAGGGTGTGTTAGAAAGGAGTAAAGAGTAATATTTTAGAATCTTTGGTTAAAAGATACAGTTAATTTAATAATATATGAGGAATTAAATTAATAAAGGACACTAAAACGCATAAAAATATTTCAATCAAATATTTTTTTGGTAACACATAATTTTATCCTTTTTCGTTTTCTTAAAGATAAGCAAATGATGTGTCTTTCATCGTAATAATAGTTCAGCATAAGTTACTTCTAATAATAAAAAAAATATCAACTTAATTACATCAATCGCTAGCAGTGGCACCACACCCGTTATGCGTTAAGCGCACGCAATAACATTACTTACTTACTTACCGCGCATGATAATTACTTAATTCATCTGCCATTCAGTTATTTGCTCATTTTGCTTCTGATTGACTAACAATGTCCCCGACATCGCCTAACCTCATTATGAACAGGTATCTTGCATCTTGTCTCGATAGTTTTGAGCTAATTATTTAGTATGCCTACCAAAAAACTTTGGCTTGGTAAATTTGCAAACATGGTTTGATATCTGAATGAAAATTAATTTAAAATTTAAGTATGTTACTATAGTTTTATAAAAACACTTGTCTTTTATTTAGCTTTTCTTTCTTTATGCCATAATGTTTAATGTTAATGTAAAGTTCATGTACCGTCTCTGATCATTAATGTTTTCAGCAAGACTTAACGCATTGACTGCTGCCCTGACAACCACCAAAATGTAATGTTTTTTATGATTTTAAGAAAGTCAAGTCAGCGACAAGATACAAAATAGTTAACGTCAATGTAGTTTTAGATATTTTTAAACAACAATAGCGCTACCATGAATTTGAAAGCGACAGAAAATATGTCTATAAAAAACTTGTACAGCGCCCCGCTAAGAACTAAGTTATTTTATTTTATTTATTTAAAACATACATGTTAAACAGTAGTATTAGATATTCATTCAACAGAAAAGCCTGCGTCAAAAGACGATGCACGTATAATGGAATCTCGATTAGTTCTTCTGCCGCAAATGCTCAAGGAAGCACAGATCGGTGGCAACAATTGATCCACCATTAGCCGGCTACCATCTAACTGTACGGTAATCAGAGTAACGGTGGGGTCAGCGTCAGTAATGACCGTCTCGGAGACGCGCTGACTGGTACCTGACTGAAGCAGTGGCATAGTGGATGTCTTTGTAGACAGGGAACCTAACAACTCGACTGGCTCGATGTAACAGTGGTTGGTGACCCTGGCTGGTGGTTCCAAGAGTCGCGGGTTCGATTTCCTATCGGGATAAATACATACATACATACATACATGTATTTGTGTGATTAATAACATCGATGTTTTTCCCGAGTCTGGGTGTAAATATGTATTTATAAATATCTATGTATGCATATCAGTCTCTGACGGCCATAGTATAAGCTCTGCTAAGTTTATTGTCAGGTGATCATGTGTGGAAATGTCCCAAAAGAGCTTCTATTTCTTCTTACTCGTGATCAAAATGAGAGATAGACTAATTTAGGCAAATAGAACGAAAAAATAGAAAACGCAGTAGATTTAACGTTTTCTTCTGGGCAAAGGTCTCCCAGAAACATGTGCATTTTTTTAATTAATCGCCCTAGTTTAGGGCTGATGATGATGATTTATAGGAAGAACTAGGAAGACTTACTTAGTTACATAATAATAATACCGAGCATAGTAAAAAAGGCAGATTATTTTAAAAACATATGATAAGAAACTTCTATCAATAGCAAGTAAACCATTAAAAACATAAGCAATATTCAATTTTCGCTACTGCATGACAAATCGTGATAAGGTCAAGGCTCAACCGGTGCCAGAACGCAAGTTACTAAGTAAACTCCAACTGACCTCGATTGCTCACCAAAACGCAGCAACTGAAGATTTGCCGTTTTCACCGTTACACTCATTAGTCACCCAACGGTGTCTGGTACTACATAGATCGTTTCCGTAACACTTCAATTGTATGTAATATTGTCTAATGACCGTCTTGTATCGTCGGGAACCGTAAGAGCATGTTCACACTAGACATTTTTTGGGCGATTTTACGGCGAGGCGATATCGATAGCGTGGTTGACTAAGGCCTTATCGCCCTAGTTAAGGGTAGGCTCGTGCCAGCAGTGGGGAAATAGATGGGCTGATGATGATATCGCTGCAGGCTCGCAGAAAGCTCGCAGCATGCACGCAAGCGCTCGCTTCGATAAAATAAACGTCGCGAGCTCCCCGCGTGCGAATTGAAATCCCATTTTCTTCCCGTTTTCAGGACGTTTTCGTATCTTTTCCATTAATGATTTGTTATAAAATTCCGAGGACGCCAAATAGCTCATGTACGATTTTAGACTTTCGCGTTCCATTACACTAAATGTTAGTCTTTATGGGTCTACACGCGTTATTAGAAGTAGCAAATTACATAGCTACTTACTGCCCGACGTTTCGACTGGGTTACACCAATCGTGGTCGCGAGCGAACTGGGGGATTGGTGTAACCCAAACCAAACCAAAAGCGTCTCGGCAAACGTAGTGTAGGACGTCCGCAGGCCAGGTGGTGTGACGATCTGCATAGGACGGCTGGTAGGAGCTGGATCCGAGTGGCCGAGTATAGAGAGAAGTGGCGTGCATTTGGTGAGGCCTACGTCCAGCAGTGGACAGAAATGGGCTGATGATGATGAATAACGCGTGTAGACCCATAAAGACTAACATTTAGCTCATGTACGTAGTGAACGAACCTGTGCTGTAGAATGCGGCGCGTGTGCTAAGCGGGTAGATTGGATGAGGCATTGGTACGTAACCGCCGCGATATCGCCTTGCCATGAAATCGCCCAAAAAATCGCTAGTGTGAACAGGCACTAAAACAATTCGGTGGGCGTAATGGGTATGTCATGTTGGAAATTTTGCAAGACATCTTACTTAAGTTTTAAGTTAAGTCGGGCGAAAAGGAAATGAGATAGAGCTTTGCTCAGTGATGTGATTTTTAAATGCACTGATTTTATAGATGCCAAAGTCTATGTTCGTTGGTCTGACGAGACATATCGACAGGCCTGATTTAAAATAAAATTACGCACTCAGATAGTCTAGTGATTGATAAAGGACATCGGCTACTTGTCAACCAACTACACTTATAATAAAGAGTAATATGTTACGCGACATAAGATTTAACGTAAACGTAATCGCGGGCGGAACGCTCAGTTGGTGAAATTATAGTTGTCCGTCTGTATATTTGCGTATCAAGGCCATTTACATGGTGGAAATATCAAGAAACACCAATCTACAACTTACTCTTCAATAGGTTATCATAGAAAAAATCAGTAACCTGTAACTGATGCATGTATCAGAACCTAGATATAATGAGTGATTTATTGTTATTGTTTAATACGTGTATTGTTGGTGTGTCAAATTTAAATAAATAAATAAAGTAAAATTCAATACTCTAACGAAGTAAAACGATTGTGACACGATAGTAAGTATAGATAGATGGGCCATAAACATCGGTAGGCGATGTCTTAATGAATTCACACGGGTCACGAAGGCTGTTTACGAGACGGTAACCCGCTTCTCACAATTGTGAGCTGACTCTCTTCGATAACATTGTGCTCGGAAAATCACGAGATATAGCAAAAGTGTGATATGATATTGCGGTAGTGCGCAAAGATTCCCCTAGGATCAATAAATTTTTATACCGAACTAGCTATGCCAGCCACTTCGTCCGCGTTTTTTACACATTTTCCATTGTTTCTTTGCTCCTATTAGTCGCAACATGATGTTATATAGCCTAAAAGCTTTCCTCGATAAATGGTCTATCCAACAAAATAAGAATTTTCAATCCTAACGAGTAAGTAGTTCCTGAGATTAGCGCGTTCAAACAAAAAAAAACTCTACAGCCTTATAATATCAGAGAAAATCTGATCACAGAAAATTATGTTTCATGTTGAAGAACTCTATACTTTGAAATTGCGTACAATCATACTTTATATCGATGCTTTGTTTACAATATATCCAAAACATCACACCATAAATTGTGCATTGAAAATAGTAAATAGCAGTCACAATACCTATCAATATTGTACCAAGTATCGGTTCTTGATAGGTAATCACTATTACTGCCTAATGTTATGTAAAAGGTGAAATATTATATTAGACATAGAATTGCTATGTATAATAAACACAGTAGGAAAATATAGAGTAGATATTATTATGTGTGATTAATAATGGAACTACATACGATATATTATATCGTCATTCGTCACTATTCCAGGGATCTCATATCGATGTTCCGGGAGGGAGGGGGTGAACCGGCTTTCAGGGTGAGAGCGACAGGCTCAATATGGTATATTGTGCCTGACGTCCTCATATTTGGAGCTCACTTCCGCCTACCATCAGGTGGAGTGAGGCCATCTTGTTAGCTCATTATAAAAAAATACCCAACCAATCTAACCACTAAATAACATCAATTAAGAGTGGGAAGTAAACCATTTTTCCGACTAAATCCCCTTCACAGCTCCTTCCCCTTCCCCTTTTATCCAGAACACCTTGCCAGTGTTCTTATACTGACTATCTGTGCTCTATCAATATCAATTGTTTGTTTTCTATAAATAAACTTAAATATATAAAAAGACGTGTGGCACTCGCGGACTGCCGCGGTAATGCTATTACATAGCATCGTCCGATTTCGGAGCAGCTTGTCCCGATTTGTGCGAGTTTCGTAGAGTCGTACAAAACGTCATATCGCACGCACACAAACACCGTGCCGAAGTCTACCGAACTGAAACGAAGTTAGACGATTGTGAGGTTTTTTTCGTTACGGAATTTCTCGGTTCGGTCGCCGCGCACAAAGCCCGCGATAAAAGCTATGCAATAGCTTAAAACACAAATATTTGTCCCGATTTGAAATCGCACCTACGTCTCTTGGGGAGCATAATCCAATGGCCCACCGGGGCAGTCATGAAGTGTTATGGTGGAACTCTTTCCCATGGATGGTCCCAGGTCGTTGTCCGTTCGGGAGAGTAAGCTCAGGTATGCTCTACTTCCTTAGCCATCCCTATTTCCGCGCCACTGGGCATGCTTACTGTAAATGCCAGTTGGAGGGAAGGTCGATGGTGTTTAACTGTTACCGTTGAAGCCAACGTCAATAGTACGTAAATGCCTATGAGTGGATGGGTAATCATCCATTTAAAGCGATTACAAGCCTCTAAATAAAGACAATATGATTACTGACACTAGTGTTACTGATGTTTTTGATTTTAGGTATCAGATTAACTGAGCTAGAAAAATCTATAAAAACGATAATTGTCGAAATAGTCTTATTGTCGAAATAATTTTTTCATGATAATGTCTAAAAAGATTCATTTCATGATAATGTATAAAGGGCTATCTACCGTTAATAATAATTAAGTGTCCGATCAACTAAGTTCAACTCACTGTGCACGCCTTATTAAAAATGCACTCAATGCTCCCGCATTATCATAGTTCCGTGAAACAGCAATCTAACAAGCCCGACCAGATATTAAACGCAGGATAACTACAGATAACTGAGCCTTAACATAGCATATTTTAACACAAGCAGATGTCGCAATTTGTAGAAGAGAGTAAAAGTAACGTTTTTGTTAAACGTTTCACGAACAATATGAGAAACGGCCCGTGACGAACACTCGGACAAACGGACAAGTTGCCGGTGAAATTGAGTGCCCGGTGAAGACACGATTTGTGTCCATTTTTAGGGCTTGTTACGTCATTGCGGTGGCCGTCGACTGCCAATCAACGAAAACAATTAGAAAGCAATAGTCGACTATTATTAAGATCAAGGTGTTTCAAGAAGTTAACATTTGATCCTGTTTTAGGATTAGTTAGGTATATAATGTCACTCCAAAAAGTATTGTCTAGGTTTTTTTAGAATCAGTTTTCGCAAACTTTAAGAGAATGAGGGCGAATCAAAATGTGTTCTAATTAAACATAAATAAAATCTATGACTTAATAGTGGTATCAAATGCATGCTTTATTTTTTGTGCCAGTCAAATTATAAAAAGGTGTATTCATATTGTGACGTTTGCATAGGATTATAAACAGATTAGCGGAAGTTAAGTACCTAAGCAAACATCAAACCCTTACAATTTGTTTAGTAACTCTGTTAAACTGACGTTTAATAACCCTTTTGTATGATATCAACATGTGTCTAGGATGCCGTCAATACTTTTAACTTGGTCTTTGGATTTTATGTTTAAGTTAAACTTCTTCTGGGGATTTTAGACTTTTGCGTTCCATTACAGGGCAGTAAGTAGCTATGTAATTTGCTACTCCTAATATCGCGTGTAAACCCATAAAGACTAATTTTAATTCTTCTGGGCACTTAGACAAAGTATCAATATCGAAACGATAACGAAGTTCGAAAAGTATGAGATTGACCACGTGATTTATCGCGTCTAATGTCAATCTTATACATTTCATTCTTTTCGAACTTCGTTGGGGCCTGATATATGTTACAGATTTTGTTTTTTTTAACTTCCTGACCTCTGCAAAAGAAATTTTCAAGATTATCATGTTTCTATCAATTAAACGTAAAATCTATGTGGTGACTGACTGACATAGTAATCTATCTACGCATAGTCCAAACCACTGTACTGATCGAGCTGAAATTTGGCATGCAGGTAGATGTTATGACACAGGCATCCGCTAAGAAAGGATTACCCCAAGCGAAACGAGGGCGGGTCACTAGTATTAGATATGTTTGACTAAAAAGTCTTCTAGCTATTCAGCGATCATGGATTGATTAAAATAAAGAGCATCATTTGACATTGTGGCTGGTTCTACCACATAACATTCAACGCATTATGTAACCGGCCATTTCTTAGTCGCTCTGATAAACTGGAAGGATCAGGTTTAGGCTTTTTGGATCAATACAGTAATACGATAATCGATCCATGTTAGTTAACGGATCACTAATTAGCAATTAGCGATTAGGTAAGGCCCATAGAAGTTGTTTTGCATAGTTTCATTTAATTAGTCACTACTCATAAGAACGTTGATTTAGTAATGAATAATTATGATAGGTGCAATTAAATAATCGCCCATTATAAAATCCAAAATAGATCTTTTAAAATTCGTGAGGTATTAAAAAGGAACAAAAAAATTTACACTAACAGTGTCCATTTTTTTGTTAAGTTAAGTTAGCCCTTAAGTTCAGTGTTATTATAATAAATAGTACATACTTTACTACTTTATATTTCTAAAGGTACACAAGAAATATACCTAGTTTTATAGCAGTTTAGCATTTTAACACGTTCCAAGTTACGTCAGAGATTCTTATCAGGATTACGTGTGGACTGCTGTTATGAAGAGAATCGCTGTGTGGAACCAGTCGATATCTTGGAGAGTAGCTGTAGCATAAAATGCAAGGTCAACAGAAGTGCATCGCATGCATTTTATACTAGACTTTATGTTTGATAAACGTGCGGTCAGGAATGCTAAGTATAAGTGATTAGACTCCACACGCATTATGTGTATAGTAGCATGCGCTTTGGATAGTAAGCACTGCGTATGGACTGAGAGGTCCCCGGTTCGAGTCCGGGGTCGGGAAAAATTTGTGTGAGTTTTTCTGTAAATAAATTACTCAGGCCAGAGTTAGAAAAACGCACGCCCGTGCCTCGGAAAACACGTTAAGCTGGTGGTCCTGCGCCCAATCCTGCGCCTCATCGGTCATGTCGGGTTGCCGTCTCACCGAACTATGAGAGTAAGGGAACAGAGAGTGCACTTATGTTTGCGCACGTACAAGCGCACTATAATATGTTCTGCGCACTTGGCTGATCTTAATTTAGATCGACCGCCATGGCCGAAAGAGTTTTGTTAGGTTATTTGGACCTACAAAAATTTTGATTCTACAAAGGCCATAATGTGAATACAATCTATTTGAAAAGTTCAGGTAACTCATACTAAATGTCACTGAACATCGTAAAAACGTGTAGCATTCGATTTCATCTTTGGATGACTAGTCATTTAACTGATTCAAACATAATTACTCATATTTTATCAAACCCCAAACATTACTTTTTTATTGGGTGTTCTTTTGAACTATTTGCTAAGTTCTTTTTTTATAATTTTGGAATTACTACCTTATTAATCTTCCTATAATACCATATTTGCGTATACTCTGTACTGCATGATGGTACAATTTGTTAATGGCATTTATTCAATGTGGTTAATATCCAAGACGTTCTGCTAATTACGTTTAAATTGAAACCATTATAGTATTTTGTGAATCATACAAAAAAAACACGGGGAATCATAACATACGAAGAATCCATTTTAAAAAATTCATATAAGTTCTCAATTTGTCATAATTATACAAACATTGCTTGGTAAACAAAATATTATTGAAGAGTAACTTACATGATTTGGTACGCATTTCTTAAACAAGGTTCGTTCACATTGTTTAAGTTGCGTTATTTTCAAATAATTCCGGGTACGACTGATGTTAAATATTATGACTGTTTTGAACTTCAACTAAATATTAGTCTTTATGGGTCTACACGCTTTATTAGGAGTATTTAGTGTAATGGAACGCGAAAGTGTAAAATCATGTAACATGTTTTGAACTTCATTTAACATGTTAATCGTTGAGTTAATGCCGGATGCTTTTATCAGATTGTACCGAGATGATGCAGCGATCAATTAACTTAATCATTCCCGTTTCTTACCAGTAACATCCTACATCCTACGTCCCAGCGTTTAGCCACGGATATGTATCATTTTAACTGTTATTGGAAATAGATATTCTTACTAAAATTATATGGGAATGTAACTCTGTATTGTTGCGCTTTCACAACAAACTACTCAAATTGAAATTAAGTTTGGTACATAGTTAGATCGTGAGGACATAAGTTACATAGGTACAGTTAGCGTATAGAGTTTGAGAAGGGATATACAAGGGGCTTCTTTAGTTTTTTACCATCTCCACTATTAATATGTGATCTTTCTAATGTAGTGTCATTATGGCATGGGAAACCCTTCCAGCTCATGTTTGCCCTCCTTTATATTATGATAAACCCAGGCTCTTCAAGCGGGACTAAACGACAACTTAGCATGCCTTTAAGGTGTGCCTGTAGGCCTCACGACCGCGACCATGTCAGTAAAATGAGGTCCTTCTGAGATATTATATATAAAAAAAAGTTTGGCAAGATGAAAGACTTCACGCGGATAAAGCTATGGGCGGAAAGCTTTAGATATAAAATAAATTAAGGTAAAAAATCTTTAAAAACAAGCTTTTATTTAAATGCGCTAAAAAGAAAAAATAAACTTTTACACTATAACTTTACTGTCAACTTATAACATTTCAAATTCAACATATTTGACACAATTTATATGTTTTAAAAGCTTGTCGCGAGATTTAAGTACTCGTATTTACTTTCTTAGTTTAAAATTTTTAATAGGCAGGTATTTTAAAACTTGCTTTTAAAATTACGAGTAGGTACTTAAATCTCGCGACAAGCTTTTAAAACATATAAATTGTGTCAAATATGTTGAATTTGAAATGTTATAAGTTGACAGTAAAGTTATAGTGTAAAAGTTTATTTTTTTCTTTTTAGCGCATTTAAATAAAAGCTTGTTTTTAAAGATTTTTTTACCTTAATTTATTTTATACTTTTTAGTTTTCACCTTGTAAGTTCCTAAGTCTGTTCATCTCATTCAACGCATCATTATTGCAAGGTCGTTTGCCAGTTAATTTTGAACAATCCAACTCTTCAATTAGACCCTGGTTACCATCTAGCATCTAAGTACTCATCTAGGCGAATCAAACGAGCCCAAACTCGATGGGGTTGTGTCGTTTAAGTACTGAGTTCCTTTGGCTGTCTTCCGGCTCCATCATCAGACCCTGGTTACCATCTAGCATCTAAGTACTCATCTAGGCGAATCAAACGAGCCCAAACTCGATTTGGTTGTGTCGTTTAAGTACTGAGTTCCTTTGGCTGTCTTCCGGCTCCATCATCAGACCTTGGTTACTATCTAGCACCAAAGTACTCATCTAGTCGAATGAAATGAGCCCAAACTCGATGTGGTTATGTTATTTAATTACTGAGTTGCTATGGCTATCTTCCGACTTCATCATCAGATCAGCTCCATGTCATAATAATATTGCATTGTCATCGGATATACACGTGCATGCAAAATTTCAGCTCAATCGGTTGAGGGCAAGTGCCTTAAAATTGAGTTATAAAATTCCACCCGAACACACAAACATACATACATTGCAAGTTAAAAAATAAAAAGCTTGTAACTTAACCGCTTTTCGATATTTACAGTGCAAATTAAATGTTTTCCATGAGAATAAATGGATTACCAATCTATTTGTTAATCCTGTAATATGCGTCCCTATCGTGTCATCATCACTAGAAAACTGTAACTGTCCGGGATATTTACCATGTAGTTTTGTTAATATCCCGGACAGTTACAGTTTTCTAATGTGTGTAACCATGACAGTTTAAAATTATATATTGTGTCATCATCACGTTTTCCAGGTTTCTATAAACCTTAGAATTTAGTCAGTCCTCCAACAGTAAAAGTGTTCAATCAAATCAGTACAGAAAATGCAAACCAGAGTCACTTTTATAAACTGGAAATGTATTGCAAGATTCTTTGAGTACGGAGCGTAAACCGGTTTCGTACATCGGACGTTAGAACAGTTTATTAGCAGTGTTCAAGTCAACGTAGAACATTTTCTTCCTATTTGCTTTATAAGAGCGATCAGGAAATTCCATATTAAGTTGTGTATGTTCTTGGGAAGTTTATAAATCTATCTTAGAAAACAACTTTCTTGGTGTAATCAATTTACGTAAACTTAAGTTTAATGCAACTTCACTTGTCTACTTTTTGCTACTGAAATTATTATAATTAACTTCAATCGCAACTCAGTCAATTGTATAATAATTAAGTAAGACAGATTTTTTTCTTCTAAATTTAAATCTTCATAACTGATGCAATCTAGCTGCATTTTGTTTTATGCAACTTGGGTCATTAAAGATTCTCGATAAAATAAGATCGTTTGCTAAAAATAACAATGAATTTAAAACATCTTTGCTTCGTCACCTCTGAGCCAGTTTGTAAATTCGGAATCTCATTAGTTTCCGCAGAATTACTTTTGCGGTAAACGATATCATAATTGAAATCAATTTGTCGGTCCATGTCTAATTTCTCAATAGTTATTTTAACAACCGAATTGTATCCGCTTAACAATATTGCAACAGAAGTAATAACATGTTTTTACTTGAATTTGTTCCATGAGGTCATTTCGTAACTTCGCCAGTGTTAGTTTGGAAGTAAATTTTCAGTCCCAGTGAAGAGAAAGTGGGTAAGACACTTGTTCTATTCATCGAAGCCACAAAGCCTTCACAATCCGAAAAGCATTACAGTTACAGCACGACACATTCACAGTTGACAAGTTTCCTGTCTTACGACACCGGCTGACGGTATATGTATGATTTCGGGTGTATTACCAATCACATTCAAACGGATTTTAAAAATTCCATTCTAGGTTTTTTATGTGTTTTGTTTCAGCTGTACCATGCTGCTGGGATATGGTCTTGTCCTGTCTATATTCTCACTATCCTACAGTTTCTGAGTAAGTCGAATCAGAGTAGTCATAAGTGCTCAGGGGTATTGATTTTCCTACCCATAATAATAAAGTATCAAGCATAGTTATGTAATATATACGAGCATAGTTATTATATAGGTAAGATGGTTTTAAATCGCTGTTCAATCGAAATACAAGTAAAAATAAATCGGGGTAGCGGGTAATCTATACAGCTACCTATTTTATTTAGGTTGATGAAGATAAGTGTACCTTATGTCCGTCATCAAATATTTCAAAGTGATTTCAATTTTGTTCAAAAGTTTTATTTAGTTTCACCTGTCCATATGTCAGTCGTCATATAAAACAATATTATACGGAACATAAGATTATCGAAAATGGGCTGTAAAATATTTGTATCATTGAAACGGATTGGGTTTTGAAAATGTTCTGATGTAAGTTATTGTAGCCTGTTGAGGTTATGGCTTGTCTCAATAAACTTTGACATTTTGCCATTGCAATCGAGTGGTACGTGTTCAAACGCACTTTACGTAGATTTCAAGTTATGACATGCAATCATACTGTGATATTTTAACTTCTTATATTGATATCTAGTTACGCCATTGCAAATACTGTTTTATTTCTTAATATGACCCAAAGTTAAAATCAATAGTGAAGGTAATTCAAAAAAAATACCACGCAACGATCGCAAAGCTCCTATATAAACCTACACAATACTGATAGCCCAAATAAAACAGGTTCGCTCAACGGGTACCATTCAGTTTGGCATTATTCCCAAAAACTGAGTCACTAAAGCCTTTCTTTGAGACATGCTGACTGACGTGTCTGGGGAATGGCAAACGGACCTTTATGGCAAGGCCGTTCGCGAACTAGCTCGTATTTTAGACATCGGCGCAAGCGCAAGCTTAAATAAGGCTGATTAGTCGTTAGTAAAGCTCGATATGCGATTACAAGTAAAACACATGTGCATATAATAGTTTATTAAACAGTTAGTCTTTTCACATGCAAATTAGTCTTCACTTGAAGTGTACCAACCGTTGAAAAGTCGTCGCTAAGAGATCATACGCATGGCATCCTGACCCGTCTATTCATAAACAGGCTTCCACATAGGCGTAACTTCGGATTTGTATGAGCACAAAAGTTCACAAGATACTAAACAATACCGTTACTTAAACAACTTTGCAACATCACACAAATCACTAGAAATAACTCCTGTGGTTACACGCACACACACTATTTGTCGGCACAAACATCTACATGGTTATATTTCTTACAATATAAGTCAGTTTTTCGATAACTGTTAACATAATACAGGAGTATTCGTCACATAACCCGCCACGGTGGAATTTAGTTCACAACTGACAATTTACATGTTTATCCTAAGTTACATTGACACGAGCTGCTCTGTCTCTTTCTCGCTAATCGATTGTTAAGTCGAGTGAAAGAGAAAGAAACTGTTCCGTGATTGCAATTTATGCAGGTGGGTGCGCAAGCGCCTCTTACGGAGTAATACTGAACTAACAATACTTAAGATTTTAAAGATCTATAGGTGTGTTTTAATGTCTATGAGGGTTCATAGATGGCGCTCAAAACAATGAGTCTTAACTTATTGTTGCCAGGCTAGATGGCGCTACCTTATCGATAAAACTGACGATTATTATAATATTCAAACTTTGTAAACTTTTTTGAAAAGAGGGTCAAAGTGGGTGAACCTACAGCAATTCTGATGGAGTTGTGATATAGGCATTCAAAGGGTCGTCTTTTAATAAGCACAAAAGGTTTAAAAACCTGTGTAATGGTGTGTGACTCATACACCGTGAAATTTTAGTGGTTGTTTTCCCGCAGTAAAATGATTCTATCTTAGTAGCACAATAGGTTTGTGCAGGATTTGTGAGGTTTAACCGAAACTCGAAAGCACGTTCGAACCGCTTTATGACTTAGGGTGTCGAGCTTCTTCAGCTTTAAGCATCGATTTCATGCGGCAAGCAGTACCTGATTACGTCACATCTTATAAAAAAACGATAGCTTCTCTCGTTTTCGAGTTGGAAAATTATTATTTTGAAAATTTGAAAAAAAAAAATTTTTTCAAGGAATTATTTGCATGATTCGATAGTATTGCTAAAGGCAAATCGTTCTGCCACGGGAAAACAACCACAAAAATTTCACGGTGTATAATTTGTTAAGAATAGATTTTATTATCAGAATTATTTTCAGAGACTAAATAAAGTTTTTGTACCTGCAATATCTTTTAGATATTGTGTTAGTAAAACTTGTGACATCCATTATGCTATCCTCTCTTCTCGCAATTGTCTGATTGATCTGATCATTAGATTTTATCATATTATAAAACTGCTATATATTCGCTAGCTGATCGTGTGTGACGTGGTCCACAACCCGTCACGTCATGTTTCCCACAGAGGTGAAAAGTGGATCGCTGCAAGTGATCTCTGCCTACTCCTCAGGGAAAAAGGCGTGATTTTATGGATATATGTTATGTATGTATGTATTCACTAGCTGATGTTTTTTTTTAAATATTTGTTCACCTCTGCGTATTTTCTAAGTTTCTCAATTAAAATTTAATGGTAATTATTTGATATTTTTTCTTTTCTTTTTGTCCTGGGGCTTTTAGGTACGTAAATAAACGTAAAGAATCCTTTTTTTTTGACATGGTCGCTATTCGCCTTAAGCTAATCATACTACTACTACTATGTTGATTTTATTATTGATTACCCACATATCTCCCTCCTCGATCCTGGGCTTTTCAGGCTTGGGCGTGGAACAACCTCAAAACAGATCTTCAAGGTGGGAGCGACAGGTTTTATGGGGTCTATTATGCCTGTCGACCTCTTATATGGACCACTCAGCCGCTTAACATCGGATGGAGTAAGTCACCCTAAACGTCTGTTAAAAAGATATACATTACTCGCCTTCTGTCTGGGACTCCGTCCACATAGGGACGTTTAGTAAGTAAAACATTATTTCTTTATAGCGCATACAAAGTAGCCTATGTCCTTCCTCAAACCACCAATCTGCACCAGATTTCATTTAAATCAGTTCAGTACTCTATGCGTGATAGTGTAACAGTCAGACAGAGTTATTTTTGCATTTATAATACATACATACATACATTTAATCACTCCTTTTTCCCAGAGTGATAGGCAGAGATCACTACCTGCCATGTGCTACGGTCCTGGCACACCACTTTCGCTTCATCCACATTCATCAACCTCTTCATGCACGCTCGTCGATTTATAATATTAGTAAGGATATCCTATAACGGTGGGCTGTCCGCCGGCGGCGTTGTGGGTCAAGGGCTATGCCAGAGAACCACGACTCCGTCAAGGCGATGAGGTATACCGCGGCGTTTTAGTCGGTAGAACCCCTGGGCATTGCACTCCGCCCAGGAGCAGCGGCTGGCAGTTACCATCTTTTCGCCAGTCGCCGGGCAGTCCGACACACCACCGGGAGAGAAAACCCCCTCTCTCAAGGACGGTGCGTAAAGCATTTCACCGCGAAAAAAAAAAAGGCTAGACAGACATCCACCTTCCTCCGCGGCCGCGCAGCGACAGCGTCACTGTGATCGCTGCGCACGCGCCGCTGACACTTCATTTCACTCTCTTTGGCCAGGTGTCGTGAACATTTCTTAGAATAGACATGTCTAGTCTTTCTATTACGTCACGAAAGTTTAGTCGTATCAGAAACGCAGTTCAAAAGGATGTCTTTCTATTACGTCACGAAAGTTTAGTCATAATATCACAAAAACTTATTAGAATGTTTGTTGACAAGTTTTTATCCTAATTTCTCAACGTTAAAAGCATAATCAATTATGAACCAATAAAGCTTTACTTTGAGTTCCGTGTGCATGTAAAATAGCCGGCGAGTTAACTTCATATTTCGAAACAATTTGCAACTGATGAATACGTCTTAAGAAGCCAACTTTTCGTGTGAAGTTTGTTTACGTAATTTAGAAAAGTTCAATATTACCCACTGATATACCCACTATAGCATTTACTTTTTTATTGTTGTAATTAAATTTCCGTGTGTATTAATACTTTTTTTCTTTCTATTTGTGTCTTTGTGACCCCCTTTTTTGTTTACTTTTTTCTTTTTTTTTTCTTTACCTGTTCTTTGAATGGCCGATCCGGAGCCTATGTCCATAGACAAAACTCTATATTTAACAGTTGTATGGTCTTGGATAATGGCTCTGGATATAAAGCGAATTGGGACACTTATTAAATTGTATCTTCCATTTGTCCTTACCATTATTTGTTTTTATTTCTGTTCTATCTGTTTTTATTATATATATGAACGTAGTATTACATTATTTGTATTGTTAGACTAAAACTTCTTGTTCTTGACTTTTATTTCTATGTTCTTGTATATGTATTTTTTTTTTAATTATAAAGGTTCTGCCAGAATATCAGCGCTGTAGCGGCCTAGCAGCCGCTGCAGCACATGCTGAGGCAGAACCTATTGATCACATCTACTGTATGTGTGTTTGTTAAACTATGTAAATGTATGTGATCAATAAATGTTTTTCTTTCTTCTTTCTTTCTTTCTGATATATTAATATTCTTTTTCGTTATTTGTTGTTTTAATTCTATTAAAAGCTCCTATGTAAATAAAAATTTCCCCGTCCCCGTTCAGGCGGGGTCATGAATAGGGTTTTTAATTTTTTTAAATTTACTTACTGAATATTTGATTTATGTATCCGCTGCAATTAAAAATATTCGCACACCAGTTAACTGGGGAACTCAATCTCTCCATTATCTAACGCAGTCCGTAGTATTACCTGTCATAGGCATGTTAAGCTACTTCTATGACTTATTTCTTTATAAAAAAAATAAGCACATACACAAAATGAATTAAACATATAACATTTACAACATTCGGAACGAAAGGTTGCGCGCCCCACTATGCAACCGCACATTTCCCCAGTGGGGGTATCAGGCGCCATCGCACCGCGGAAAAAAGTAAAAACACAATATCGTCACTCAATAATATTGACTTGCGCGCGAGACTTTTTTCGTGCCATTTCTAATTCGGACACCGCACCAAACGGACGTGTACAAAGTTGACGAACGCAAATTGTTGGTACTTGGTGTGATATGTTGAGGATGTGTTGAGGGTGCTAACAGCGGAACCATGTCTGTGAAGAGTTGGTTTTGTGTTTTGTTACTGATTGTGTTTTCGGAGATCTACTGCTACAGTTCGAGAGGTGAGTTTTTTTTCTGTATTATAATTTAATTGAAAAGGGCGGGAAGCCCACACCTGTTTAATTACTAAGTGGAACAATTGAGAAAAAATTTAATACTCTATCAAAAAAGTTAAGTTAAGGAAATAAGGACAGACTCTAGTGCAAAAGTAATTATTTTTTTAGTACAATAGGTATTGCGCGCAGATAAATAGTCGTTTGATGTCGGTACCTATTATTATCAATTGTCTAAATCAGTGCCTATGAATTTAAGTGATTTTTTTTATAAATCAAGAACAAAATAAATCCTTACCAGATAACTTTACGTACCTATTGAAGAGTGAATAATTCCGCAGATCCGTATTTTACATAAGCTCCGCTTGTTTTCTATCAAATTATGCTTCGAGGTTTTCATTATATATTCTATTTGAAAGTAATTATTATAATTTCATCCGGTAGAGTATTCACCACAAACTACTGTAAATTGTTAAATTTGTTTTTCCAGTCTGCAACATAACAGTAACTGACTATATCTTTAAACCTCTTGCTTCAATGTAGAAATTGACAGTTGAAAAAAAGATTTAGTATCTACAACAATACCACTTTATTTGCTTCAACTTTAGACGAATGAAATAGCAGTAAAGCTACCAAAAAAAATACCATTAACTAAATAAAGACACGGATTTTTAAGGTATTTTACGTACATTATCCTAAACAATACCAACGTCACGTAAGTGAGACATTTCATTTATATCCGACTCAATATTTCTCCAAAATTATTCTTACAATCAAGATCAACGAACTCCATAAATCACAATCTTCTTCGTATCGTATGGTTGATGAACAACCTGGTGTCAGAGTTTTAAACCGCCCGTAGGCCTCTGACATGGCTTCTCACACCGTTGAAAAATCTCAACTGTGCTGGTTTCTTCACGATGTTTTCCTTCACCGTTAAAGCGTCGAATGATTTCAAAATCACAATAAATCACAATTAAAAAAATGGTTCTTCTACTTACATGATATAGTGTTATTAACAGTAAATCTTTATGCGGTAACATCACGTCCTTCAGAAGCCTGAACTTTTATTTATTATGGCATTCACAACAGGCAAAACCATTAATTTAATTTTCATAAAAATATTAATTAATAATTATCTATATTACCTAAAACTAAAAAATGTTAGGAAACCGGAAATTATACTACATGGTAAATATCCCGGACTTTTTCAGTTTTCTAATGTGAGTAACCATGGTAAAACAGTATGAAGTTAATACACAGTGGTTAATCATAAACTTACATTCGATTTACAAACAAATGAAAACGAAAAGATAATGTAAGAAAATTGAGGATAGATGAGTTGACGATATTTTTCTTTCTTCTCTTCGGTGCATAAACGTTGGCAAATTACTTCGAGTAGCGCAACCATGAGTTTAAAAGTTACGGATTCGATATTGCATACGTAAATATGTCTATGAAAAACTTGTACAGCGCCCCTGGTGGTTACGCTAAGAACTAAACTCGGTCGTATGAAAACAACAACTCGATAGGTTTTTAACGTACGTAAGTTTTCGATAGCCAACTCATGGTACCGCTAGAGGTCTCCCAAGTAATAGCATTTAGCAACGAAAATCGTAGCGCTTACAACCAGTCGTTATTTTGTAGTCATGTCGTCAATCTCATTACGAGAGCGTTTACATGACTTTACATCATACACTTTCTTGAATGATCATTTCCATTGAGTCATCTCAGAAGGTCTTATGTGTAAATTAGCTTTTAGCTTGTTATAATATTTTATGTACTTACATATAAGTACGTGGCAATTTTTTTTTGATGTAAGTATTAATAAAGTATGGTAATAATAATAAGCATGATTTACTATTTGAAATAATCAATTTACAATTCAGAAAGTTCCTCAAGTTCATGAGATAATAAGAAAATCAGAAAAACTACTTAAAAAGCTTCTCAATATTACTACACCTTATGGAAATTTTGAATAATCGGCTCTATCTCTACATCCAGCCCTTGATACAGTGACCTAAAAGACTACCCGTAGCGGTACCATGAGTTGGCTATCGAAAACTTACGTACGTTAAAAACCTATCAAGTTTTTTTTTTATACGACCGATTTTAGTTCTTAGCGTGACCACCAGGGGCGCTGTACAAGTTTTTCATAGACATGTTTACGTAGGCGATATCGAGTCCGTAACTTTTAAACTCATGGTAGCGCTACAGGACATTATTAATGAAGAAGCAGTACAGTAGGTAATCTAGGTAGCTCAAAACCTTTGCTTTCGAGTTTTCACTTTTTATCGGATCACAATAATCGGGCCTGAATCGGTAATGGCGTCGCAGCGGTGAAATGAGACGTTTTCACAAACAATCGTAGCACAGGGCTGCCGTTGGGACACAGATACTTCCTTTGTTGCCGCGAATATTATTATGATGAATGGCTTCCGAGACACCAATCCAGTTAAAAAAGACGTGTGGCACTCGGGGACTGCCGCGGTATAGCTATTGCATAGCATCGTCCGATTTCGGAGCAGCTCGTCTCGATTCGTGCGAGTTTCGTAGAGTCGTACAATACGTCTAATCGCATGCACACAACGCCGTGTCGAAGACTGTCTGAAACGACGTTAAACGAGTGGGAAGCGTGAGGTTTTTTTCGTTACGGAATTTCTAGATTTGGTCCCCGCGCTCAAGGCCCGCGATAGAAGCTATGCAATAACTTAAAAAATACTAAAATTCTCATAGGGGAACACCCAGGTTATCGGTAGGAGTCTACCGGCCGATTCCTGAAAAGACAAAAAGTCTGTGTCACTTAGTATCATACAACTCAGTGTCAGTTATGAGGTTCTCAAACATTCCATAAAATATCACACAAGATCACATACATTGTTCTCATTCCGAAATATGTGTATTAAACACAAGTTGCGGATATCATAAACAATAGTGGAGTGGTATACATAAATGGTGGTGTGACGATCTGCGCAGGACGGCTGGTAGGAGCTGGATGCGAGTGGCCAAGGATAGAGAGAAGTGGCGTGCATTTGAAGAGGCCTATGTCCAGCAGTGGACAGAAATGGGCTGATGATGATGATAATGATGATGAAACATAAATAAACTTAAATAATATTTAGTAACACACCCAGACACGGAACAAATACCGACGTATTTACACAAATATTTGTCCCAGATGAGAATCGAATCCACAACTGAGCAAGTCAAAAATAATCATGAAATAAACGTGATGATAACCCTACACTCGTAAACAACCATAAGTCAGTAGAAAAACTAGAGCACTTTGCAAAAATATCGCTACTTCATTGGTTAATATTAGGCATTATTCTCTAGATATAACATCCGATCCGGAACCTGAAAAGAATATGTTTTAAACAGAAACACGTGAAACACAAAACGTAATACATAAGTCGCGTCTTAAAACAAATGGACTGATATAAATAAAAGTATATACCCTAGGTATCTCATCATATACGCCCCTTATGCTGGGGCACGGGCCTACTCTATACCTACTAGGGCGATAAGGCCTTAGTGAACCACGCTGGCCAAGTGCGGGTTGGTGGACTACACAACCTGAGAATTTGTTCGTAGGTTTCCTTGTCCTCCTCACAATGTTATCCTTAACCGTTAAAGCGTCTAATAATCGTACATATGAATTTCAAATTTGAAAAACACAATGGTACATGGCGGGGTAGAATTCTTATAAGAAAACCTAACAACCAACTAGTCTACTGACAGATTCCAGAAATTCAAAATTAGACGCACAAAATCTACATTTAATTAGTCCGAGAAAGTCTCAAGTTCGACACCCAGGTCGTGCAAAATATGTGGCTAGATAATCCCATGGTAACCGCTTAAAGTAGCTAACTGGTGCTAAAACTGCGATAAAGCCCTCTAAAGCCCTTAAAGGCTTGTTTAAGGCTTTTGTTATATATTTTCTGAAGGCTACATTAATTATTGCTGCTATTACCCATTGTTTTCGTGCTGTTTAGTTTGCTTTAGTAGCTGTTTCGTATAGATGAAGATATGGTAATTAAGTGCTGTTCATAGATAGATTAGTAATTTAATAAATTAACATGAGCTTCGTACTTTCTTAGTGAGAAATGTGAATTACTGACTGAAACTCACGGATTTCATTGAAATTTGAGACACAGTTAGTTCAGGATCAGAGAAAAGATGAAGGTTACTTTTTAGCTTTAGGCTTGGAGTAGCCTCGTCATCATCACTGGATTTGCCGGGGAGCGGATAGCTCACCCCTAAATTATTTTTAACCGACAGTGCTATTCGACTACAAGTTTTGATCAGGCGCAGGGTCAATGTTTTAATGAGCTTTCCGAAGCAAAGGTGTGCATCCACAAAAATTCTGACTCCGGATCCAGACACTGACTTAGGTACTTACAGAAAAACTAACACAAAATATAGTGCGAGCTCAAATCGAGCAATAAAACAACAACGACTTACCAAGCAAGTCTTGAAACAAAAATAAGTTTATTTTCAATTTTTGTTTCAAAATATAAATTAAAAGAAGGCGTCCGACCGATTTCAGCCGTGGCGGCCGATCTAAATTGAGATTAAGCCAAGTGCGCAGGACATATTATACTGCACAAGTGTGCGCGTAAACTCAAGTGCACTCTCTTTTCCCTTACTCTCATAATTCAGTGAGACGGAAATCCGACTTGACCGATGAGAGATCGAGCGCAGGACCAACGGCTCAATGTGCTTTCGGAGTCACGGGCGTTCAACCGCCAATTTTCTAACTCCGGGCTAAGTAATTTGATTACAAAAAAACTCACAGAAGGCATTTAAAAACGTAAACAAATTGAATCGTACATGAGGCGCGTCGTTACCCGCGTTAAGGCATCTGAGGAAAGCCAAAAAGGCTGAAGGCTTCACAGGCGTGACGTCATAACTGTGATCAGTTTCACTATCCGTTTGTTCTGTTGTTACTATTGATTTGAACTGCCTCGTTGGTCTATTGGTAGCAAGCGCTGCGTAAGGACCGAGAGGTCCCCGGTTCTCTCATCGGTCATGTCGGATTGCCGTCTCATCGAACTATGAGAGTAAGGGAATAGAGAGTGCACTTGTGTTTGCGCGCACACTTGTGCACTATCTCATTTGAGATCTGCTGCCATGGCTGGAATCAGTCGGACGCTTCATTTTTACTATTGATTTGAACGTTTTTGTGACCAAATTAATGCTTTGAGATTTTTTAATAACAAATTGGTAATGTGTGTTTGGACGTGATCATTTTGAATTAAACTGACTAGTTTCAGAGGTAAGATATATAAATATGACTATTTTATGAAAAACACCTTCAAAAGCTCAGGGGCTGGATCGAAATTTTAAATGCCAAAAAGACAATTCCAAGACTTTGCATTCGTAAACAAATTGAAGCGATAGAAAAGTATGATGCCCTCAACTTTTTCGTACTAAAAACATAATGAAGTAAATTTCAGTTTTACCCAGTGAAAGACATCACGTCCTATATAATAAGGAAAGATTCTCTTTACGTAATCCCCCATAAGTCACGATGACTCATGATCAATGTAATGGTAAGATCAAATTGTAAAGCCAATTCTGACCTACCACAAATCGTGCAACCACAAAACACCATTCAAATGAGTAGGTAAAAGACCAAATCCATTTAAAGTAGACTGGCTCGGTGGAACAGTGGTTAGTGACTCAGGTTCTAAACCTACGGTTCCAAGAGTCGTGGGTTCGATTCCCACTCGGGACAAATATTTGTGTGACGAACATAGGTATTTGTTCCGTGTCTGGGTGTATTATTAAATATATTTAAATTTTTTTTGTGTATCCACTGTTGATCCTGATTTCCGTAACACAAGTGCTTAAGCTACTTACCACGGGATCAGATCAATGTATGTGATGTTGTGTAATAAAAAAAAAGTATTACTTTAATTTATCCACTTAGAGTTTGCGTAACGAAAAACTATGTCTTAGGTAACATCGAAATTTGCGGTCTAACACTAATAAGTTAAACGTTTGGCACAAAGTGGAATCGTCTCACGTCAATGACGAATTTAAGACATTCCATCGAGTTTCTAAGATTGGACGATGATTGCAACCGATTGGATCCACTTTCTCGTACTACGTTATCGGACAGTTTGTTGCGAAATAAATTATGTACATTAATTTACCGGTACCGTATTATTGGCTATGTAATAGTTTTTCAATGGGCCATAAATACTTGTGGTGAGGAATAGAGACACTTCGTTGTTGATGGCGCCTTCGTGTTGCTTTGGTTTTGTTTTTTTCCTTATTTCATCCGTTTTGTTGACAATTGAGGTAGTGTGGTTGAATTGGAGACACTGTTAAAATGGGTGCATATTGATTAGTTAGTTTTTATGAAATGTAATTTAGTTTATTGTTGATTTTTCATTTTGTGCGATAAGTCCCGGCGCTTTTTGTATAATAAATTATGGTAAATAATACCATATGTAATATTAATCTGCTTATCAATATTTTGTTAACCTATGGACTAAGTCTGACATAAACTATTTTTGAAAAAGATAGAATACACATTATACTTTTAATTTCAATTAAAAGTATAATGATGTACTCTCGAAATCTACTTCTTAACTAGTTAATTGTATCTTTTTAGAGGTTAAAGCAAATGTCTTACTATTCCATTTCACCCGTTGGACTCTATCTAATAAGTCGTTAAGAAAGATTAGCGCTACCATGAGTTAGCTATCGAAAACTTACGTACGTACATTAAAAACCAATCGAGTTGTTATTTTCATACTACAAATTTTAGTACTTAGCGTAACCGCTAGGGGCGCTATACAAGTTTAACATAGACATATTAACATAGGCGATATCGGGTCTGTCACTTTTAAATTCATGGTAGCGCTACAGGAACATGTTTAAGGAAAGAAACACGATAGATGCGGATGCTAGGTGCGTGTGCGCAGCCCGCAGAGGAACAAAAGTAAAAGTGTATCGGCCGCGGCGGCTTGCAACCTTGACCGCGTCGCGTGCAGCCGATTAGCTACGACTTAGGGCTGTTCACTTAGATTTTGAGATATTTTTTTTTTTTTTTTTTTTTATAATAGGCAAACAAGATGACCACACTCCGCCTGATGGTAAGCGGTAGTGAGATCCAAATATGAGGTCGACAGGCACAATAGATCATATTGCGCCTGTCGCACTCACCCTGAAGGCCTGCTTAAATGCCGTTTCACGCCCCGCCTGAAGAGCCCGGGATCATAGGAGGGAGGGAAAACATGAGCTGGAAGGGCATTCCATGCCTTAATGGCACGGGGCAGAAATGAAGAGCTGAACCTCTTAGTCCGAGCCACCAGCGACTGCATTGTATGTGGATGGCAGCGCTGTCCTGCACGTGTCGTTCGGGAGTGGAAAGGGGAGGGAGGGATTAGCTGAAATAGCTCTTCAGAGCATTCCCATTAAAGAGACGGTAGAGAACACTAAGACCGGCAATGTCTCTACGTAGTTGTAGAGGCTCCAGAGTTTCGGACACCTCTACATCACCGACAATACGGATAGCACGTCGCTGCAACCTATCGAGAGCGTCGAGCAAGTATTTTGCGGAGCCATCCCAGAGGTGACAGCAATATTCCACACATGGGCGAACTTGTGCCTTATAAAGAAGGCAGAGCTGCACCGGTGTGAAAAATCGCCGCACTCTGTTCAGGATCCCCAGTTTGCGGGAGGCTGTTCTAATGACCCTCTCGATGTAATCCCGCTGGTTCCGCTCGCGCCGAACGTCTCTGCCAAGGATGCTAAGGCTACCCTGTATTGCTAACCGGCTGCTCTGAAGAGTAGGATGGGAAAGGAAAGGAGACACTTTACTAGAAAAAACACACACCTGTGTCTTCTTGGCATTGAACTCGACAAGATTGCATGAGCCCCATTCGGAAATGCGGTCCAAGACCCCGTCAAGCTCGGTGACAAGAAGGTTCCTCTTTTCCTCGGTTTCGGTCTGCTTTACCCCAGGTCTTCCGAAATAACGTGCGTGGACAGTGCTGTCATCCGCATAGCAATGAATGTTGCCTAGTGACAACATGTCATTGATATGCAGCAGAAACAATGTCGGCGACAGAACGGAACCTTGAGGTACACCGGAATTTATTGGGTGGAAACAGGAAGTGCGTCCGTCACAGAGGACACGAATCCTGCGCCCCTTCCAAAATCCCGCAATCCATTCGCATAAGCGAGGTGGCAGACCGTATGCCGGGAGCTTGGAGAGAAGCGAACGATGCCATACACGGTCAAAATATTAATTTGTCATTAGAACTAGGCACATAATAAAAATAAGGCGTCCGACCGATTTCGGCCATGGCGGCCGATCTCAATTGAGATCAGCCAAGTGCGCAGGACGTATTATAGTGCACAAGTGTACGCGCAAACACAAGTGCACTCTCTATTCCCTCACTCTTATAATTCGGTGAGACGGCAATCCGACATGACCGATGAGAGATCGGGCGCAGGACCACCGGCTTAACGTGCTTTCCGAGGCACGGGCGTTCAACCGCCAACTTCCTAACTCCAGGCTGAGTAATTTCATTACAGAAAAACTCACACAAATTTTGCCCGACCCCGGACTCGAACCGGGGACCTCTCGGTCCTAACGCAGCAATTGCTACCAATAGACCAACTAGGCACATATAAATGGTACATAATTAAGTTTTTTTTTTAATAATGAGCTAACAAGGTGACCTCACTCCACCTGATGGTAAGCGGTAGTGAGATCCAAATATGAGGTCGACAGGCACAATAGACCATATTGAGCCTGTCGCACTCACCCTGAAAGCCGTTTCACCCCTCCGGTTCTGGTGCAAAAGTTCTGGTTTCGGATTTACATACTGACTTACTGAATATATATCCGAAACCAAAAGAATATATTCTTGAACCAAACGGGTAACATGTTGTACATGGATTTTTTTACCACCTTTGTTCATTCATCAATGCAATTAACTACTTTGACATTATTCTATATTTGTATTTGATGTTTAGTCACTTAGTTAATCGCTAGGGTAACACAAAGATCCTTAAGAGTAGAAGTGAATCGTTCAGACGGTCCCCGCTACAAGATAAAAAAGATACTGAATAAAAACATAAAAAAAAATTAAAATATAAACTACAAATAAAGTAAGGTGTCTGACCATTCCGACCGTCTACATATTATAATGCATAAGCAAGCGTACGCGCAAACACATGTGCACTCACTCTCATAGTTCGATGAGCCGGAAATCCGGTTATAATGCGGTGATTGCCACGAGATAATGTCACCACAAAGTTAATACATACATAATAGAATGGATTCAATTCATTCGTTTAAATTAGAAGTAGGTTCGAATAAATAAATCATTCGTCAAAATATCCACAAAACATAAACTGTAAAACCATATACTCTTCCTGTTACTTGGCAAGCCCTAGTCAAATCAGTACATAGTACAAAGCAATGTCAATCAAAAATCTGCAAAACTACGCAGCGGATTTTGATTTTTTAATAGATAGAGGGATTTAAAAGAAAGGTTTTTATTTATAAAATACCCGAAAGGAAGCGAGGACTGGTCACTAGTCTTATAAATAAGAATGATTTGCGGTTCGTTCGTCTGACTAAAACTCGAGAACGCCCGGACCGATTTAGGTAATTTAGGTTATAAAATGTTCGTCGTAGTATAATATAGAAAAATAATTAGTTTTGGTGGTATGAAATTCGCCGGGACCACTAGTTAAAAATAAATATTCAAACAACAGGCACCCCTAAACTCTATCAATTTCAGTAAATTCCAAACTTGTGTAAGAAACGTTCAACTTTTGTTTCCCACCCGATGAGCTACGGTCACGGCAGGGTCGTCTTCTCACCTTGTTCCTTCACGGGAATTACCGAATCAGACTTACCAAGAATTGATTTCTAGAAAGTTACCAGCAATACTTCAATCTGGTGATCGGTAAATTACGTTTTTGATTGGTCTGTTCGATTGCGAAATAATAATGGTATTATGTAGGTTGCAACATTTGTGTTGTTATTTTTCGATGATTTCGAGCTTTTTACTCATACTTTGTCGGCCTTTGCAGATAAACCTTTTTTAATCTACATACAAGATTTCGATACTTCTAAACTAATATTAAAAAGAGGAAAAAAAAATATTTTTGTCTGTGACGAATAAACTCAAAAACTTCTGAACCGATTTCAAAAATTCTTTCACCATTGAAATGTTACATTCACCCTGAGTAACTATATTTATCTCAGTACGGGAATTAGTTCCCTCGGGACGCGTGAAGTCGCGTGAAACAGCTATTAATTTATAAGCGACAAGGGTTACTATTATCTAATACAAATACAAATAATTTATGACCAAAAAACCTTACAAATAGTTACATAAAGATCTGATCTAGAACTTACTTCTTGTAAAATGATCTAAATTACTATATGTTTATACAATAATATCTCTTATGACATCTACAACAAAAGTATAGAAAAGTTCATTTTAACTCTTAATAAAAATAAGAGTTCATTCAAACCTCTTATCGGTCCAAGATGATAGTTACAACTTTTCTTTATAAATCAATTATACATACATATATAATCACGCCTTTTTCCCAGAGGGGTAGGCAGAGATCACTTCCTGCCATGTGCTACGATCCTGGTACACCACTTTCGCTTCATCCACATTCATCAACTTCTTCTAAATCAAATATACAATCCGTGATATAATCCACGCCTTAGATCATTTGAGACCGCAGGTGTTGACTTCCTGTCAATCAGATTCCTAGCAGAACAACAGAACTTAGCATACAATTTATCCGACTTTACGTCTTTGAGGCAACAATAGACATTTCACCAATGCATTTCCCTGTGACGATAAGAAATATAGGAAAAGTACAGGTCTTTGTTGGTCGGAATCGAATACTTTTTATTCGTTCCGCGTATCGATTCAAAGATGCCACCGTGTACTTTCATTGGTGATTGATGGCTCGTAACATCTATCGATCGATCGTCAAAACGTAATTTACAATGACTTAAGTTTCCGCTTTATAAAATGTTAAGGAGTTAGGTTCTGGGCTAAACGGTTAAATTGTGTGAACAAATGCCATATAATTTTATTGTCAATAATATTTTGAATATTTCATTGTAAGTTACTGCAATGAAAGAAAGAAACAGATTTATTTATTTTTTATCATATATAAAAATAGATTGAAATCAATTTTAAATACTAATAAAAACCAAAAACAAAATGGCGTAGGTACATTATAGAAATAAAAGCATGATATCAATTTCACCCTACTATGCTTCAGCCAAAAGAGGTTTATGAATGATTATAGAATCTACCTTCTACACGTTAACAGAAGTGATAGAAAGTACATGTTGTTGTCTCTATAATAATATACTTAATATGTATGAAAATTATTCAAAACTTCTGCGTTTCATTATAATAATATAATACATTGTAAATAATCGCATAAGCGTATAGTCGAAGAAATAACCACTTACTGACCATTGTTTCAGTCAGTTAAAATAAAAAAATATATATGATATTACACAATATCACACACTGATTCCATAGCAAGTAGCTTTAGCACTTGTGTTACAAATATCAGAAACGATAGTGGATACACAAATAAACTTAAATATAATAAATGACAGACATGGGACAAACACCGATGTTCATCATACAAATATTTGTCCCGAGTGGGAATCGAACCCACGACTCTGGGATCCGCCAGACAGGGTCACTGTTCCACCGAGCCAGTCTGTGTTAGTCTTATAATAGTAGTAAAATTTTTAGTGAGACTTTTTGACTGGGTTACACTGGTACATTGGTTTACAAGAGACCGTTCGCGATCATGATTTGCAAAGTAACAGTCGGCTACCTTCCTATTCAAATATGCTCTTATGTAATTCAACACTCAAGTTGGCAGTTAAGTTGCTCATGTAAACGTTTAACAACATGACACCGGCAAGTGGAATCGATGGCACAACGCGGAAAATGAAACTTAGTAATGAAATAATACCAATCTCGATGTAATCCACTCGGTAATTCTAGATGGCATTTTCACAGCTTTCTCTAAGGGTCACGGGTTCGAAGCCTGCCCGCGCTGTTAGATGCTTCGCAATCCAAACAATTGATGTTTCTGCGACCGTAAAAACATTTCGTGATCGATTTTAATTAAATCGATTTGTTTCTGAGGTTAATTAGGTGTCTGCTAGAAGCCTATATAATGCATGGGATAGGTTTTTGTTGCCGTATAGAAACTGATAGTATAATTGGAAATAGCACGTATGTTCAAACAATTACTATTATGAGTTTTTAAATTTTATTGTTTGTTAGCAGTTTGTACTACTATTAACGATAATTTATATGGATAAAGATAAATATATGAACACAATCAAAAATTATAACGAATGAAAAATGCTGATTCGAACTAAAATATGTTTAGCGCAATGTGACGTGCTATATTTACACTATGGTATATTCGATTAGGACGAACCAAATAAAATTTTCTAAGTATTTAGCAACTCTTGTCCCAGCTTTGCTCTATATCGCTTATTAATTACCTATGAGTAGAGAGATAAGTCTCACACTACTCTACTCTACTTTTACTCTTAACTCTACTACTCAAACTCTCCGTGCTTCCGCTCACCCCTGGATTCACCGTGCGTCAAAAACTAGTATAAAATGCGTCATCGCAGATTGAATCCTTAAATGTCACCTTAAAATAGTTAGAGCACATTGCGTAAGCTCTTTGTTGGTTGTTATTCCACCGGCTTTTCGACCGTAGATGGAACCCTTTTCCTCCTACACTTAAGTAATCGCAGTTGAAGACTGGCTCGGTGGAGCAGTGGTTAGTGACCCTGGCTAGCGATTCTTGGAGACATCGGTTCAATTCCCACTCAGGACAAATTTTGATGTGATGAACATCGGTGTTAGTTCTGGTCCAAGATCCCAGAGCCGCCAGACATCACTTATTTTCTAATGGACAAAATATACACCGTGAAATTTTAGTGGTTGTTTTCCCGTGGCAGAACGACTTGCCTTTAGTAATACTATCGAATCATGCAAATTATTCATCGAAAAAAAATTTCAAAATTCCTTAACTCCGAACTTCCGCTCACCCCTGAATTCACCGTACGTTAAAAGCTAGTATAAAATGCGTCATCGCAGATTGAATCCTTAAATGTCACCTTAAAATAACATCTTCCACTACAGCAGTAGGCAATTACGTCTTGATTAAATACCCCAGTTAGAGTGAGGTGTGTGCTCGTAAGCTAGGCTGAATTATTATGACTTTCGTCTAGGCTTTCATTTCACATTAGGCCCGAGACATTTTGCTGGTCGCGTTGATCAGATAATAAGTAGATTTAATCTGGTTAGTTAGAGCCGTTAGTAGTTAAGGTGTCTGATGGAAGGGAACAACATTTCATTCGGAACATGGTCTCAATTAAAGTACCTAAATAAGTTGTTTTAATAGACAATCATGTCCTTAAAAGTAAAGTATATGTGCGCGATTTTGAAGGAAATGGAATTTAGACAAGTTTCGAATACGAAATAGTTTTGCCTTTCGTTTCGACAGGTTTTGCTTCCGTATTCCACGAAAAAGGGTTGCATCATTATAAATACGTTGACAACAAGTCTTACAAAAGCTCGCATTCGGAAAACGTAAGCTTCGACACAGCTTTAGGTTAAGAAAGGATCATAAAACTGTTTCAATGCAGTCATTCTGTAAAAGGTAAGGAGGAACACCTTCATCATCATCATCATCATCAGCCCATTCCTGTCCACTGCCGGACATAGGCCTCCCCAAATGCACGCCACATCTCTCTATCCTCGGCCTCAGCTCCTACCAGCCGTCCTGCGCAGATCGTCACACCACCTGGCCTGCGGGCGTCCTACACTACGCTTGCCGAGACGCGGTATCCACTCCAGAACTCGTCTACTCCAGCGGTTGTCGGTTCTACGGCTGATGTGGCCGGCCCACTGCCACTTCTGCTTGCTAATGCGATGAGCTATGTCGAAGACTTTGGTTTTCTGACAGATCGCCTCATTTTTGATTCGATCCCGCAGAGAAACACCAAGCATAGCTCTTTCCATAGCCCGCTGAGCGATTTTTAACTTGTGAACCAGCCGTGCCGTCAGTAACACTTATTTTACTGCAAAAAAAAAACACAATCACACCTCAAGAGTAGGAAGTCCTACTAATCTTTTGAACGCCGCAGACTACAACGATAATCTAATAGCCCATAAACACCGGTTCTTTCTGTCTCCACATGTTATGAGGCATGGCATAACGCACGTAATACGACCGCAAACCGCGAATGTAGCCCGAGCTTTACGTGACGTAACTGCTGCCAAGATGGCCGCTAGGTGAAGAAAATCTAGATAAAAAAAGCTTGTATAATTTTTGACCAGTATTTATTAATAGCTGATTTGGAGGGAGATAATCTGTTCAACTTTTTAGTTAAATGCATAACATATGGTTTCTTTCGCATTAACTAGAACAACCATAGCTTACCAGTTGGATGTTTTTAAAACTAAACTTAAACGTAAACTTTTTACACTTTGTTGATAAGAGTCTAATTAAGATAAAAGTTGTGAGAAAAAAAATAAAGTGAAAATGTTGTAAAGATTTACGTATTTGTAGAGTTCCCAAAGGGTGCCAACGGAACCTTAATATTAATATGTTCCCGTCGTTTCTGTCTAAGACAGAAGAAATTGACATTTTTAGAGAATGTGTTATTTCTTTTACGGCTGTAACAACAATACTATAATGTTCATAATATATTTAGTAAACTTTGTAGGAAAAGGGTTTTTTTTTTAAATATAATGGCACGAGCCCCTTCAGACAAACTCAATTGGCCGGTTTCCTGATAAACAAAAGAATGTTGCCTATTTTAATACTATTTCTGTAACTAATGATGTCAAACTCAAACATTGGACCCTGGCACCTCGTCCCATAGACCAAAGGCACAAACAAAGCAACGCGACTCTCAGTGAAAAGTGCATTCCTTCGCGTGCGCATTGCGTAAGATCTGTCTTGGTTGTTATTCCACCGGCTTTTCGACCGTAGATGGAACCCTTTTCCTTCTACACTTAAGTAATCGCAGTTGAAGACTGGCTCGGTGGAACAGTGGCTGGCTGGCCGTTCCAAGAGTTGTGGGTTCGATTCCCACTCGGGACAATTTTTTATGTTATGAACATCAGTGTTTGTTCAGTGTCTGAGTTTGATTATATATTTAAGTATGTATTTGTAAATAGCTTATGTATATCAGTCTCTGACGCCCATAGTACAGGTTCTGCTTAGATGGGGTCAGACGACCGTGTGTGAAAATGTACCAGATATTTTTTTAATTCTATTTGATAGGCAAGGTCACTTTCTTAACCTTTAAATGTAGAGGCTTTACTTTTTCTCTTTACAGACAGTTAATTTTAATTAAATACCGATATTAATTGTCAGACTTTTATTGAACCAGGATAGCTTTCAGGCCATAATATTATCTGTAGATGTTAACCTAGGCAGAGCAGATGGAACAATTAAACGTAAGGTCAAAACGGTAAAAACAACATAAATATTAACTTTTGACTTGTCAGGACTGGACATACCGGGCAATAAAGAAACGAACTCCGTCAAAATATCGTTTTCTATGTGAAAGGACTTTAATAAGACTAAACTGGTATTATTATTTATGTTCTATTTGTATAAATATGTTTTATGAATTATTACTCTACTTACTTTATACTCAACCTAATATATCTTAACGATATATTGATCAAAAACTATAAATAACTTGGCACGCCGCAACGATATTCTAGATATTACATTTAATTATTTTACGAACATTTATTGGACCGACTTCCTCCCTTAATGTAATAGGCGATAGTTATCAGCATTTTCTACGATCGAAAGTAAAAGGCAGTGGGTTCGATGCCGGCCGGAAGCGCGCCAGAAAGAGACAGTGGCACGATTTTCCGAGAGACATGCGCAAGAGTCGACGAACCACGGGTAATGTGACAGAGTAGTATACGCTTAGGGTTGCCGGTTCGATTATAGCAAGAATAGTATGATTTTCTTATTTTTTTACTAACCCTTTTCATCCTGTTTCATCCTGTACTGTTGGGCAAAGGTCTCCTCAAAACTTGTCCCCAGCTCTCTATTCAAGGTTTGGGCTCACTTATTTATTATGACACCTTTTTATATAGAGTGGATTAGTTAAATTATTACAAGTACTATCGGAGTATTTGGCGGTCGACCACCTATAAGGTGAAAATCGCTTGGCGCTTATACGTCTGTCAAAGCAAGCCCCGCCCAAATTGTGGTCCGAGAGCCTGCAAGAATTTTTCGGTAGGTTTATGAGGCAAGCTGAAAACTTGTCCTATACCTTTAATATTATAACTCAACACAAAACCGCAGACCTGGCTGAGTACCGGGGCTAAACCAAACCCCCAATTTTTCTTATTTTAAAATATATTTTATAATCCAAAAAAATATACTTTGTCAGTTCACTTGACAGGTAGAAGTTCCATCGAAATAATTTGTCTTACAAAGTGAGTCTTATTTTTTAGTTATAAATAAAAAGATGAAAAATATTTTTGGGGGTTTGCTTTAGCCCCGCTACTCACCAGCCAGGTCTGCAGTGTCGTGCTGGGATATAATAGGAGAGGTTCAGGATAAGTTTTCAGCTTGCCTCAAATACCTACCAAAATTCTTGCTAGCTCACTATTGGAACGTTTGGGCTTGGATTTTGACAGATTTTCTTTAAGTGCTCTTCTATTGGCCAGTGGGCGGGGCTATTGGCGTTTAAAGAAATCTATTTGAAAAGTGTACTACCGCCAGCGTTGCCGGTAGTACATACATATTATAAAAAAATATTTTTAAAATATAGTTGGACGGTGAATAAAAGACCCATTATTTGGTTGACATGTTACTTTGTGTTTTGAAAAATTTTAAGATTTTTCTTACGTACCTATTGAATTAGCCAAATTTATTAAATTTATGAGCATGCATAAGACTCCAAGTAAATGTTTTAAAGTGATAGGTAACTTTATGATATTTTATTTCTATTTTTTTTAAAGACGACAGTTGTTATGCACAAATTAGTTTCATTTTATAGTATAGCGTCAGTAAAATAGAGTTAGACAAAACAAAATATTTGAACAAAGTTTATTATTTTTCTCACCAACCCTGATTGGCTTACATTGTAAACAAACGTGAACAAGAAGTAATTGATACCAGTGAGTTATTTACGCGAATAACCATTCTGAAACCGTAACAGGCATTGAATTATGAACTATGTTATGTTTACATGAATCCATTATTGACTGTGATTAACATCATGGATGTGTATGTCATAAATAATAATCAGAGGATAATAGTCTTCCGTGCATAATTAATACTGAAACTACTTGTGACATAGTAATATTTACATAAAGTAAAAACAGTCAAGCGTCTATCGGACTCGCAACTTGATGGTTCCGGATAAACTTGTAAGGCATATGTTTTTTTTTGCAAAACCAAATTACCATACATAGTAAAAGAAATTAAAAGTACTGTACTGCCTTTTTTCATACTTACAATGATTAATTTATTGGATGACCCATCCTCCTTCAAGTCTAGCTATTTTCCCACCGAATTGCGGTCAAGAATTTTAAGTGATACTCAACATACAAAAGCTCCATATTGGCCGTTCATTGTCAATGGGTTCGTTGGCAGAAAACCATTAAAAACTCATTTAGTTTTTAAGTAAACGCTTTCTAATTTTATTAAAAGATTTGTCGCGTTTCATGTGAGAACCATTTTAATGTCGTATACACTTGTGTTG
Source organism: Maruca vitrata (assembly GCA_039566165.1). Taxonomy (NCBI): domain Eukaryota; kingdom Metazoa; phylum Arthropoda; class Insecta; order Lepidoptera; family Crambidae; genus Maruca; species Maruca vitrata. The sequence goes on along the minus strand of CM076923.1, from coordinate 1,140,995 downwards.
GTACGTGACGTCTCACGGCTACCATGAGTTTTTTACTTGAACGTGTCTTTGAGTCGTTATGATGACATTTCTATGTATAGTAATATTTTTTAAAGTTATTAAGTAAAGGAAAGTTATATAGTTCAAAGGTATTTGACTTTACCTTGAACTTCTGTGGTAGTTTAAGCAAATCCGAACTCTTTTCTATGAAAGCGTAAGATATGGTAGTGAAGAAGAAAATCTAATTGAATTTAAAAAAAAGAGTTAAGCCTTAAAATATTTAATTTAACTATTCAACGTGCACGCATAACATGAATGAAGCATTGTAAGCGACTTGGATCTTTATCTGTGCTTGCAAATGTAATTGATAAATAAATAAATTAATAAACGAAATGAAATACTTTAAATTCGTGGAACGTTTTTAATAAATTACAATCGATTTCCATGGTTTCCTAGGCACCTTGTATTTTCCTGATTTTGTTCCTTCTTTTTCGATATCGGAGAAACAGATGAAGCAACATCATTGTGCTGCGTCTATATAAATAAAGTCCCTTGAAAGGCAAGTGAAAAAAACCTGTCAAACAAATCGCTTTACCCAAAATTGCTATTGAAAAAGTTCAAAGCATCGTCATCCTTCTAAGACCTTGGCGTCTTGTTGTAAAAGTGATTATGTGGATTAAACGGTAACACAGTGTCGTAACTGGCTTTCTTCGTCAGCAAAAACGTGGTTACGTCAGTTGACGGCTCGTGGCGTATTGACAAAACGGTAGGCGATCGCGGAGACTTCCGACTTAGCCTAGATAAGTAATGAGAATTCATTAATTTTGTATTGAGTATTATTTGCGTGAACACTTTTAGTATTGATGAAATCTACGATTGCTGGAATATCTGCAAACATCTGGTTCTAACTACTTCTAAGACATCTTATTATACTACTTAACAACATTTCAGCAGTGTATTTTAATTAAAGACTAAGCTTTCTGCCCGCTACTTGTAATTTGGTTCGAACTACTTGTAAAACATTTTATTATACTACTAGACAATATTTCAGCAGTGTAATTTAATTTAGGGATATGAAATGAGATATATCAGAAACGAGCTTTCAGTCCGCGACTTCGTTGTACAAGCTTCACAAAAATACTCTACTAAATAGTCCGAAAATAGCCTACAATTTGGTTTGGATAGGTGAGCCTACTTTTAATAAAAAAATAACAACGACAAGAGGCATTGATTTTTATATATAAAGATAAGTTTTTTTATTAAAATATTAAAGACACGTTTGCCCGAAAGAAAATACGACGGAATATTGATTAAAAGCTACTACCGTCATGCAGCTTGTGGAAGTCAGCCATCGGACCGTGACTTGGATTTTAAATTAAACTGTCTCATGATGTAATGTCAAAGTTTTCGCGGTCGCCACTTGCCACAAATCGCGATAGAACAATATTTGTCAGCATAACACTGCCCTGCGGTTTCGTCCGCGTTACGCAAACCCGTAATTACGCCGTACGTTACGCGCCGCATCCGGTTCACTTTGCTTAGACTTGTTCTTATTTCGTGTTTGTTTTTGTAAATGTGTGATACTTTTGTACGAGAGAGCTATCTATACTCATATCAAATACCGGAAGTATGAATGCCGGTTTATGATTAATGCACTTTACCAAGATAGATAAAATTTTACAAAAACTTGGTCTAGAGGTCTATTGTAATATTTATCTCAAAATCATCTTTCAAAGAAAGACTGCCACTGTTTATTCGGAATCACTCTTTTACTCGAGATTGTGTATAAAACCTAAGTAATTTAGTTAATTGTAATAAATATCGTATAGCATAATATTTATTGAACCGATTACTCCATGAGTACTGCGACATAACGGGATTCGATATAAAAGACTTCAACGCGCGATTCCGAATTCATCATACAAAAAAAAATATTGTGTTAGAAGTTTAGGTTTTATTCTCCACCTAAAAAACAGATGTGAACTTTTATGGACGTGTATGGATTATCTACACTTTTTATTAATATTTTTTTGGATTAACAGTAGAATAAACGAACATAATATTCAATAGGTAATAAACCACTCTTACTCAAAAAAATAAGACATTGATCAGATAACAATTTTTCCTGGGTAATCGATCTTACAAATTCTGGCATTAAATTGAATGAACAATGGTACTAAATGTTGTGCAAACCTTATACAGTTAGTTACAGCATATTGTAATGTTTTGTCCACAAACATGCTCATACACGCTCCATTTCAATAACCTTGCAGCCTGCGGCGATGCCGGCATCAGATAAGATCAATTTGAATACAATTTAGCCGAACGGCTCCGATCCATCACGGTATCTGGGGTCATCGCCGATGCACCCGATCCCGATCGGCTTTCACCCGGGTGTCCGCCCGTTATTGTACCGTTTTGACTTAGAACAGACCGGCTACTTTGTAGATATTGTGATAAGATACGACTTTTTATCTGCTTATGCTTAAGCCTTGGCAATTGTAAATGAGAAATATTAAGTCCAGACCCACTTTATACTTAGTGTAGGATATAAAATATTTTTTAGCTTTGACGCATGATAAACTGGATCGAAATCGATCTGTGTAAGCTTTTGTCACACAACCAAACTTGCGAAGCTCTACATGTTTAAATTGGTGATCATTCCATAAATTATACTACTGTGATTAAATTAATTGCAAGCGTCGAAAAGGAACAGAGAAAAATAGGAGGTTTTTTTAAAATTGTTATAAACCTGTATCGTCCCACTGTTGGGCAAAGGTCTCCTCCAAACCTGTCCACCTCTCTCTATCCAAGGTCATTACTTGCCAGCACCTTGATAACTAAAGGTTAGATTACAAAAAAAATATCAAAGAAGAAGAATATTGTCAGTTATGTTCAAAAGTAAAAATTAGTTTCAATTCATCTTGAGACATATTGACAGAAGCACTTTTACTACGCTTACTGTCGTACCCACTTTGAAGACATCTTAACTAAATCAACTGCTTCGTCTTGCTTTATATGGTTCCGTACTGACTTAATTTTATTAAAAGTTTGGTTAAGTCAATTTTTTTCTTTAGTTACCTATATCAGTATTTCAAATCCCACTGTAGTAGTACATTGTAGTAGTACACTCAGTACACTGCATTCTTAATCAAATACAGTTTGTTCATCGAGGCAGTTTAAGTTGACTGGCTCGGTGGAACAGTGGTTCATGACCCTGCCTGGCGGTTTCAGGAGTCGATTCCCACTCGGACCCAATATTTATGTGACGAACATCGGTGTTTGTTCCGCGTCTGGGTGTATTATTAAATATATTTAAGTATATTTGTGTATCCACTGTTGATTCTGATACCCGTAACACAAGTGCTTAAGCTATTTACCACGGGATCAGATCAATGTATGTGATGTTGTGAAATATTTATTTTAAACATTGGTGTTTGTTCCGTGTTTGGGTGTGAGAATGTATTTAAAAAATTATAAAATATGAATGAATTTATAAAATATATATGTATGTATATTAGTCTCTGACTCACATAGCACAAAATCTGCTTAGTTTGGGGTCAGATGACCGTGTGTGGAAATGTCCCAGATATTTACTTGTAGAACTACATAAATAAATACTCCAATATCATGTCAAGGAACCCCAATACCAATCGGTTTTCAGGTCGCATAGCTTGTCGATGCTATCGCAGTCGGAAGCACGAGCGGTCGTCCGACTAATTGGTCGGAGATAACGTCAAGCCGGACGGAACACGCGATGATTGGCTGTTTAGTTCGCTATTAACACTTAAAGTGTCGCGTGCCGGTCCATTCGACCATACGTGACTTTTTTTTGTTCAAGTGTTTGCAAGTGTGCTACTTTATTAAACAGAATAATTTATTAGGGATGAAAATAATATTTATAGAATATGAAATAAAAATGCGAGGATTTAAATTCACTTTTTTAAGTAATCTGAATATTATTACAGGCTAGTTATTGATGCAATTTCAACTTTAATAATTACCATTACTTTAAAAATGATGGGAAATCTTACGGAAACCCTATTTAGTATGATTTCAATGTGTAAAAAAAAGACTAACGAAATCAGTATGATTTCCCATTTAAGGAATTATCAAAGGCGGTAGAGTTCCACTATAATTCCTAAAATTAATACTTATTTTTCTGTACATAGTAAGAATAATAAGCTAACAAAATGACCTCACTCCACCTGATGGTAAGCGGTAGTTCAAGATCCGAATATGAGGTCGACAGGCACAATAGTTCATATTGAGCCTGTTCGACTCACCCTGAAGGCCCACTTAAATGCCGTTTCCCGCCCCGCCTGAAGATCCCGGAATCATAGGAGAAATACTTTCATATGATAATTTGAGGGATAAACTATCCCACAGTGTACGTTTTAAGTGTTAAAACTTTTCACTGGACAACAATTCGTTAATTACTTACATGCAATTGAAGGTGCACTATAGAACATAATTCGTATAAAAGGTATCTGCAAACGCTCGTTTAATTCTATTCATCGTCAACTAACTGTTATATGAACGTTTGTATTTTTGCATGTCATCTCAATAAATCACTTGGATTTCGACATGATGTAAATATTACGTAATAAGTACATAGCAATTCACTAAACCCTCAATTAGTGATACAAATTATTCAAATTATAATATCTTCTACTTCTTGCGCTTATAACATAGAGCGCAGGTAAAACTTTTATCAAAGTTAATTCAATAAATAAAATAGCGGTTCCCACGGCGAATGTAAATTTATGCTATACATGCTTAGGGCATTAAGAAACCCCAAATTAGACTCTAAACTTGTCGCCAATGCCATAACGGCCCTTAATAAGCTAGGGAGGCAAAACAAGGTGAGGCTAATATGGATACCAGGCCATGAAGGGTATAAGGGAAATGAAAAGGCAGATGAACTTGCGAGAAGAGGCTCAGAAGCAAATCATATTGGACCAGAGCCATTTGTTGGGCTAGCATTAAGCACCATCAACATGGCATTTAAGGAACATGTTGATAATGAGCGTTGGAAGCATTGGAAGAATAAACCAGGAATGGTTCACTCCAAGAGCTTTATTGGCGACAATCCAAAAACGTGGTACAAAACCATGATGGGTGGAAGCAGACTTCAAAGTCGTCTACTCATGGGAGCGCTAACAGGGCACTACGTCACTAACTCATTACTGATGAAAATGAGACTGTCCTCAAACAGCGACTGTAGAGCTTGCAAGGAAGAAATGGAAGACATGAAGCATATCTTATGTGAATGTCACTCACTGGCCAGACACAGGCTCAGACTTCTAGGAACGGCTTATCCGAAACCAGAAGAATACAGGCACCTCAGACCCAAGGACGTTATTGCACTAATGCATTTGTTTTTCAGGGAGTAGGTGTATAAAGGTAGGGGAAACACAAAAGATCCCTGAGGGTCGACGTGAACCGGTTATACGGTCCCCGCGTTAAGATAAGATAAGATGCTATACATATTTACTTGTTTGCATTAATTAAAAGAATAAAATAAAATATTTAAAAAAAAAATCTCAAAAGCTTTTCTGGTCTAAAACGATCTTAAACGGGGTATCCGTTTACTTCAAAACATTATAGGTACATTAGGACTCTCATAACTCTTGCATGTACTTTAATCTAAACTTTGCACCACGTCCGGTTCATAGGCTAAGGTTCTTGCCCCCAACAATGCAATGATGCAATAACCTTTACCATACCTTTGATTACGTCATCAAATCAAATCTGGCACCATGGCTTCCGCTGCCTCGTTGTGTAACTCGAGAAAGTGCACCATTATGGTGATGGGATGTTGATGAGTGCATGTGCATTGCTTTCTGACAGATGCAATCTATCACTAAGGCTAGTAGTTAAGTATTATGACATCGGTAATGTATACCGGTCGGCGATCGAGTGTCATTAAATTTGATTTGATTTTTTTAGGGTTAAGTAATTCGAAAGGGAATGTTCTATCAGAAAAAATTAAACTTAATCTTTGATTGTTTCATTTCTCGAAAACATTACTATGCAATAAAGAAAGAGCCATCATACGTTTACAAACGAGTTTATTCGGAATCATTGTTCTCCAACTCGCAATTGACTGGCTTTTTTGATCCGGTACTGGAAATGTATCAACCTACCGTGTATGGTCAAGTTTTCGTAAGATGGAAACTTTAGTAACTTACTAACATGAGTTAGTAAGTTATTCACTCATGTTAGTAAGTTACTAAAGTTTTGTGCTAAATTTTTTTTTATTTCAATAAATTTTTAATTTAATCTAAATTACTATTAAATAAAAGTTCTATGTAGAGCTTGCGTATATGAGGGATAATAGGCATTACTGTATATTTTGTACTTATTTTTTTTTTTATTTGTGTAATGTTTTATTTTAATTATATACATACGACTTTACATAACTACCAATAAAATTGCCTAGGTACTATTTATGAAATATTATTGAGTAATGTACATATAGAATGTTTCCAATCGCTTCCCAATCGATGACATTATGCTCGCTTTCCGCCGCGCGGAAGTCTTTACTTATTCATTCATTCAAGAATATATCTTTCCGGTAAAGTACTTGTACTTAGAATGAAAGTGACATTATTCAAACGGCACTTCTTAACCAGGCACGTGCTTGACTCGATCGGCCATGTCGACGAAGTAATTACGTTGTTATTAAGGCTATCTTTGCAAGAAAGACATTACGTAAAACGGCTCTTAGGTGAAAATTGTGCTGCCATAATTTATACAACTTTATCCGAATGTAAGATTCAATGACACTTCGTTTGAAGTACGAACATGGTGACATTTCACTTTCAGTTTGTTAAGTTAGTCTATTTTAATTAAGTTGGATAATGAATAAATGATGTAGAATGGAGCACCATACTTTTATTTTAAAAATAAGGTTATTATCCGGAGTACTAATAATATTCCACATTTTCGGATGATTGATTGACATGCGAAAGAATTTCAGGAAATCTACTTGCAGAATAAATTATCTCATTTCTTTTCATTCATACACATTTCATAGGTACACCCTTTAGGCCACACATACATTTTTGGACTGTACTTATGGTCTTTGTCAAAAAAATGTGGTCTTTCTTTATTTATTATATCTTAGCTTAACCTCCTAATGTTATGTCATTGTCTTCCTAATTGCTCATCAAACAATTTATGTATATAGTAATTTTAATAATGAATTTTTAGCAAAAATTTTTTCCTATTTTCCAATTTCTAAATATTATTACTAAATACAAACCGAAACGTAATCTTTATTTAAAACAGTGACATAATAAATAATCCTTTTGTGAGGAAACGAGTGTTACAAAAAGATTTACAAATGAAACTTAACTGGATCATTCACGTCTTAGTAATGTGTGCCATACAAAGTAGACAATTATTGTTTGAACGGTAAAACACAGTGCTCGGTGAACTTTTTGCAATGCATATAACGTACAACGTTATGTAATAAGATGACAAACTACTTGTCATTTACAAAGTACACATGGCAGGCTGACTTGAATAGTTAGCTACTAGTTACTCAATACAGGAAAGCCTGTCATAGTTGTTTGTAGTCAATATTCCAGGCACACAGTCAGAACTCACAGCGCGGTTTTCTCCCATGCCCGCGGCGGTTGCGATTTGCGGTTTTACTTTAAAACTCACGAGACTGCGCGGTCGCGCGGTAAGGCGGTTAACATGAAATGTTTGATGACGTTTTCCTTTTCTGTTTCTTAGTATTAATGCAACAACACATAGGTACTGCTCTCTTAAAAGGGTCCATATTGACTCTCATAAAATTTTAAGTCATATTCTTTGTCTTCATAACGATTTGTGTTCATAATAATCACTCTTCATAATTTTGTTTGTCCTAATTTTGTTTCTCCTAATTTCGTTTGTCCTAATTTTATTTGTCATACTTTTTTTGTTCATACTTTTTTTATTCATAATTTTTTTTATTCCTAACAACGGAGCTCATAACAGTTAATGATCATAATTTCTTTATTCATATTGTTTCTACCAAGAATAATTTTACATACGATTTTTTTTCTGAATTTTTTTCTTCATAATATTTAATGATCAATTACTTTAATGAATAATGATGTTACTAAGAACATGAACACAAACTGTCAATTCCCATAATCGCAATTAATAAAAATAATTTAAATTTATTAGTAAGTGGTAGGTCTAGGTAAAACTTAATACATATATAATGATTACTTAGTGTAGAATCCAATCCATACAATATCAGTTAATCAAGTAAATAATCATTATGCTTTCATGCATTAGTATCTCCTCGTCTCCGGCGCTGCGGGAAGTGCAACCCTTCCGCCCTTGCGTAACGAGGCTCTGGCCCCCATGCTCGCTTCCGCAGCTACGGCTTTTGGATCGCCATCGGCGCTTTCGGCGCCTCGGCGCCCAGCCTCAGCCGCCCCAGCTCGCCCGGGCGCCTGAGCCTCGTTACAGCGGGCGAGGGCTGCCCTCCCTCCGCGCCTCCGGTTTTGGAATAACACTCTAGGGTAGGGCAGACAAGACTACGTGGAGTCGGTTTTGCAGCAATTCGTTTCTGTTACGTTAATTTTGTAGCAAAATTTTGGACCATTTCAATACAACTATTTTATTTGTACCAAGTACTATTTAATGGAGCTGATCTGGTGAGGATATGGAGGATGCCCATAGGAACTCCGATTCCAGCTCAATTGGATCATAGGTATCGGGTTTCCTATGGGCATCCTCCAAATCCTCACCAGATCAGCTCCATGATACCATATTTCTCTATTGTTACCGGAGTCACTAAGACATACCAAATTTGAGCACAATTGGACCACAGGTATCGGAGTTCCTATGGGCATCCTCCAAATCCTCACCAGATCAGCTCCATGATACCATATTTTTGTAATGTTACTGAAGTCACTAAAACATACCAAATTTCAGCTCAATTCGACCACAGGTATCCGAGTTCCTATGGGCATCCTCCAAATCCTCACCAGATCAGCTCCATGTTACCATATTTTTGTAATGTTACCGAAGTCACTAAGACATACCAAATTTCAGCTCAATTCGACCACAGGTATCCGAGTTCCTATGGGCATCCTCCAAATCCTCACCAGATCAGCTCCATGATACTATATTTTTGTACAAGAAATTTTGAAGTCGCTGACCCGTATAAAAATCGATCGAATTTTCAATCGATCGAAGTCCAGTCCATAAAAAACGAGTCGAAAATTCGGCGCGCCCCCTTTGCGACACCCCGACCGAAAACAAATATTAGGAAAAACGAAGAGTATGATTAGTGAAATTATGAATTTCAATGGTTATGATTAGTGATATTATGAATTTCAATGATTATGATTAGTGATATTATGACTTTCAATGATTATGATTTGCAATATGTAGGAATAACAATTTTTATGAAGAATGATGATTATGATTTAAAATTTTATGAGAAACATTTTCGGACTTCCAATGTTATGACTTAAAAAATTATGTGAAGAAATGCGCCCCCCTCTTAAAATCCATCTTCAAACTGTGAAAATCGGGGCTCGTTTCGCGGTTTTTAACCGTACTGTGTGCGTCTCGGGCGGTTTTGCGATTTCACGATTTACCGCTTGCGGGAAAAAACCGTAGTGCGGCCTCAGCCTTTATTTGTTTTTTACACACAATCTACATTCTACGGAAGCTGCGGGACTGTAACCGCCGCGGGTGCGGGAAAACACAGCGCCGTGAGTTCTGACCTGTGTTTCGAATTGTATTATACTTTTGAATAAACTTGCAACTACGTAGATATATGAACTTTACTAGCAACTATATTATCTAGAGTGCGGGTATACCTGTTCAATATCCCGGAAATGTCTCACTCCTAGCTACGACAAAATCTAAAATAAAACTGGTCAATAATATTTCTTTATTGTTGTGACAGCTAGTTGCAGGAAATGCGAAAAAATATATAATAATACTTGTAAATGAAATTCTAAATACGGACATCCAACTGGTTGGCGGCACAAAAACTATTATGTTCCGTCCGAGTCATGAAACCAGGCAAGTGTGATCGGACACTTGTGTTTTGGTTCAGTACTATTATAATTACTATATTATTTTATTAGTTACGTGATTCAAGCTGTTTTATATATTTACTTACCTAACAATATTATTATGGAAAATTGGCCAGGTTTACAAAATGTCAAGTATGAGAACCAATTTTTTCAGTTTTCAATTCTGGTTATTTTTAGGCTAAGATAAGCAATAAACAGACCTCGTCTTGTTTAGTTCGAATTCGAATGATAAAAAAGATTTTTTTAATAAAAATACTTTTAGGATGACCTTACCACCTGATTTTTAACGAAAAGTTGAAATGAAGTGGCGTCAAAGTGATTAATAAATCATATAATATATGGACCTCAATTTATAGCTTCACACATTACCTCATTATGAGGTTGATGGGCACAATATAGACACTAATGAGCCTGAAGCACTGTGGTTTGAAACAAACTCTATGAGATAATATATGGTTTTAAATTTTAATGGTTACAAACACGAAATGATCACGGGTGAACAGTTCTCCAGTGATCAAGGCGCTTACAACAGTGCCGTAATATCAAAACAATACAACATGGTAAATATCCCGAACATTTTCAGTTGTCTATTAGATAATATCAAAATGTAGTAGTGATAACAAATAAGTTCAAGTGTAGAGTTGACGCTAGCCTAAAAAGGCAAGTAACCAAAACTGATTATTCCCAAGAAATAAATATTTCAACCATGGTTTTTACCTCCTGCAAACGAAACCCTAGGCGTCGAAGTTATCTATGAATCGCATTTGTCTATGCGCCCAACGTCGCGTGAACGCGCTAACTTCATTCCGCAATAAATGTTGTCGTAAACATTATTGCCGGCTATAAACGACAGTTGTTTACCTAATAACGTTTCCATTATAGCACACGATGCATCTCATCTAATAATGTTATAAGTGAGTTTTGGTATTACTTTTTAAGCTATTGCATAGCTTTTATCGCGGGCTTTGAGCGCGGCGACTGAACCAAGAAATTCCGTAACGAAAAAAACCTCACAATCGTCTAACGTCGTTTCAGTTCGGTAGACTTCGGCATGGTGTTTGTGTGCGTGCGGGTAGACGTATTGTACGACTCTACGAAACTCGCACGAATCGAGACGAGCTGCTCCGAAATCGGACGATGCTATGCAATAGCTATGTTACGGTAAAAGTGGATAGGGTGGTTATTATGTATAATTACCGGTAACTATGCATAATTACTAGTGTTCGTGGTAAAGGTGGTGAAAACTATCGAATTAATCACATTTTCCGGTAATTATATAAAATTACCATACCCTTTGTGTAAATGTGGTCAATAATAAAATAAAACTGACTTGACTGGCTCGGTGAAACAATGTTTTTGTTGGTGACCCAGCCTGGCGATTCCAAGAGTCGGTGGGTTCGATTCCCACTCGGGACAAATATTTGTGTGATAAATATCGGTGTTTGTTCCGTGTCTAGGTGTGATTATTTAGTTAAGTATGTATTTATAAATAACTTTTCTGAAAACATTTAAACCGCGTAAGATAGATGATTGAAATTTGGCATGCAGGTACCCTAATAGACTTAAAGCTTACTTGCGACGCGATATTGCAAAATTCCTAAGGGATCGGGAGTTACTGGGAAAAAACTTTTGTATTTAAAATCCTGTAGTCCACGCGAACGAAGTCACGGGCACAGCTAGTTATAAAATAAACCAGTCAAGTATCTAGAAACCAAACTTCATGTTTGGTTTTTAAGAAAATATTATCTTATATTTCAGTGGACCTCTTAAAATTCTTTCCCGTCAATATATTTTTGCCGGTTTGAGATTTGTGACATTTAGAATTGCAGAGTACTTATGATATTTGTCAGCAATGTCAACATTTACCACAGTCGAGCGGGAGTTTTATATAATTACCGGTAAATTTGAATAATTCACTACATTTACCTTGTGCGTCGGGAATTATCTATATTTACCGGTGATTATAGATAATTACCGATTGCTCACATTGACCGTAACAGCTATACCGCGGCAGTCCCCGAGTGCCACACGTCTTTTTTTTTAAACAAAACAATATCTGTAAGAAGATTCGTTTTCACGTTATAACAGTCCTTGACGCCCATGGTACAAGCTCTGCTTAGTTTGGGGTCAGATGACCGTGTGTAGAAATGTCCCAGGTATTTATTTTATAAATCTGTCTGCTAGGGGCAAAGGCATTTGATAGTTAGACTCTGTGTTGGTATATGAGGAATTGTAAAGTGATTGAAGCGGAAGGCTTGCACTTATAAAACTTCGAAGTGAAAAAAAACGCAACTTTTGATGAACTTGCCGTACAAACTTCTTAGGCGCTGCATACAAAATACTGGTATGTGACGTCATATGCCAGTAGTCGTTTGTATGGAGCGTTTTTGAGCTCGCCCAAATAATGTAAATAAATAAAATAAATAAAAAATAAAATATAAATATTGCACAACATCACATACATTGATCTGATCCCGTAAGCACTTGTGTTACGGATATCAGAATCAACAGTGGATACACAAATAAACTTAAATATATTTAATAATACACCACCAGACACGTGCAAATGTGCAATTAAAAATGTAATATCTCGTCGAGTTATCGAGATATCAAAGTGATACTTTGAACAGTGTCTTTATGTTCCAGTGGTCTATCCAACTATATCAAAATAAAGTCAAGTACCCTAATATACTTATTAAATTTTACTTCAAGACCTTAGTATTTTGTTCCAGAATGCGGTGTGTCCCTGAGAAGGCACACGCGGCAGCCTCGGGAGCGGTCTGCTGGACAACTTCGTATCATCCGCGGCCGGGAATCGAAGCGGGGAGCGTGGCCTTGGCAGGTACAGTCCTTCATAAAATGTATCCACCAATCACCCCTACTTGTAAGGTCGACCGAGCTCGACCATGACCACTGATCTCAACAGAGTTCAGCAATGCACAAGTGTACTAAAATAAAGGCGTCCGACCGATTTCAGATATGGCGGCCGATCTCAATTGAGATCAGCCAAGTGCGCAGGACATATTATAGTGCACAAGTGTGCGCGCAAACACAAGTGCACTCTCTATTCCCTTACTCTCATAATTCGGTGAGACGGCAATCCGATGAGAGATCGGGCGCAGGACCACCGGCTTAACGTGCTTTCCGAGGCACGGGCGTTCAACCGCCAACTTCCTAACTCCGGGCTGAGTAATTTCATTACAGAAAAACTTACACAAATTTTGCCCGACCCCGGATTCGAACCGGGGACCTCTCGGTCCTAACGCAGCACTTGCTACCAATAGACCAACGAGGCTGTTAAACAAGTGTACTATCTGGTCCCTCACTCTCATTTTTTTTATAATAGGCTATAATAGGCTAAAAAGACCTCACTCCACCTGATGGTAAGCGGTAGTGAGATCCACATATGAGGTCGACAGGCACAATAGACCATATTGAGCGTGTTGCACTCACCCTGAAGGCCTGCTTGAATGCTGTTTCTCACGTCGCCTGAAGAGCCCGGGATCATATGAGCTGGATTTAATTCCGGGCATTGTGATACAGCTACTTGAAATTCCTGATGAGAGATCAAGTGCGAGACCACTGGCTTAACAAATACCAAAGTAACTGTGATTTGTGTTTATCGATTATGCAAGCGCGTCTATACTACTGGAAGAAGTTAAATAAAAATTCAAAAGACTTAATCCAGTACTGAGAGATTAAACCGACTGCACTACTCAATTAATGAATGTAGATCATTGTATCAAGATCTACAAACTATTTCAAGAAACGGAAGGTCGTGTAAAATCAAGAAACTATCAGCTTCTACATAATAATCAAATTCTCATATATAAAGCCAAATCTATTTCTTAAAGCCTAAAACTAACCTAAAACAATGTATTCTCCAACAATGTACATAATTTAATTAAGAAATGGGTTGGCTTCGTCACGACATTTCCCTTCTCTATAAGGTAGCTTTAAAATGTGCACTTTCAACAAAGATAACCACTGATACTATGTACCTAATATTGTAAGAGTTTTATTAGGGGGGAGAGGCTACTACAAGCCATCATCGTATGTCAGTTAGGAATGATGTAAGTTTTAGGTAAACTTACACACAAAAAATCTTTAAAGAATAGACTCGTACCTATACACCGTGAAATTTTAGTGGTTGTTTTCTCGCAGTAAAATGATAATATTTTAGTAGCACAATAGATTTGTGTAGTTCTTTTTTATTAAAATCAATAAATGCCGGTTATACGAAAGGTTTAACCGAGACTCGAAAGCACGTTCGAAACGCTTTATTACTTAGTGCGTAGAGCTTCTTTAGCTTGAAGTATCGATTTCATGCGGAAAGCAGTACCTGATTACGTCCCATCTTATAAAAGAACGATTATTCTTTTGTTTTCGATTATTATTTTGAAAATTTGAAAAACATTTTTTTTTTTCAAGGAATAATTTGCATGATTCGATAGTATTACTAAAGGCAAATCGTTCTGCCACGGGAAAACAACCAATAAAATTTCATGGTGTATTTAAATAGTCCTTGAACCTTCTTATTTGACTTTAATTAATAATAGGTATTAAGTTACTAGTGGCTTTACCTTGCTTCGGGTGAATTTTGCATTAAAACCTTCCTCATAAATCCCTCTGTCTATTAAAAAAACCGCATCAAAATCCGTTGTAAAGTCCTAAAAATTTAAGCATGGGTACATAGGGACAGACAGACGCGGGAAGCGACTTTGATTTACACTATGTAGTGATGTCATTATTGTTGGCAATGAAATTATCTGAGCAACCTCATCAAACAAAATTAAAAAAGCTTTACGATTCAGTTCTTACCTAAATGCAGCTTTCACCCTCGTCCACTTCGACACCTTAGATTTGTCTTTACTGAATTTTGTTCAGTGTACTATGAAGTGATTATTTATTCGCTATTCCAGGTGTCGCTGCAGCTCCTGCATCCGAACTACGGGCTGATCGGTCACTGGTGCGGCGGAGTGTTGGTGCACCCGCTCTGGCTGTTGACCACCGCCCACTGCATACATAAGTATTGCATTGTATTCGTATGAATATAGAAAGAAAGAAAGCAATAATGAGAAATTCTTTATTCAGTTACCAACACAAATTGCATAAACACACAATAAAATCAATATAAAACAAATTGATCATATTGTCATAGTTCCGCCAAAATTTCTTTCGAGCTCAGGCTGTCTTACAATTCGGTTCAAAACCTTTGGATTTTGTTGTAATGTAATTAACATTTTAAGCTACCGTGTGGTCGTATTACTTGACCTCTAGAGAGTTACATTGCCCACCTATGAAATACTGTCTTATTCAATCAATTTATTGCTAAAAACAGATTGGGTATTAATTTTCTGTAATTAATAAAGTCTACGCTTCTTAGAATTTAAATGCTTTTTTGTGGGCGGACACTGGACAATGGTCATTGTTACCCTCTAGGTCTAAAGTGGTCCATTTACCAGTACTCATAAATTAATTTATACTTAACCAGATGAAAGAGATATAAGTGGCTCGGACGAAGTTTGCAGGCAAATGCAGGAATAAATATTAGTCTTCATGGGTCTACACGCGATATCAGGAGTAGCAAATACATAGCTACTTACTGCCCGACGTTTCGACTGGGTTACATCTATCAAGTTGCTAGCGCTCGCGACCATGGCGTAACTCAGATGTAGACCCATAAAGCCTTATATTTAGTGTAATGGAACGCGAAAGCATCCAAATCATACGTAAATGCAGTAGTATCGTGTAAAGTAGAAACAAATAGTTCTAACACTCCATCATCATATTCCAGCGAGCTGTTCAACCTACCCGTGCCCGCGTTGTGGACAGCCGTGCTGGGCGAGTGGGACCGCGCAGAGCAGAGAGGCGCCTACGTTCCCATCGAGAGGATCGTGCTGCACCACCGGTTTCACAACTACCAGCATGATATTGGTAGGTCCTGGACAGTGAACTACTTCTGAATCACCCAAACAATTTAAACATTGATAGAAAGTCTCACAGGGAAGGAAAAGATCGTGAGGAAACTAGCACATCTGGGAAGAAACTCTGGGATCGCAACCCCAGAGTTTGGTAGGTTGGTAGACTGCACGCAAGTCTACCAACTCGTACTTGACCAGCGTGGTTCACTAAGGCTTAATTGCTCTAGCTAAGGGGAAGGCTGTTGCCGCTCGTTGGGGACGTATGTGGGTTGATGATGATTGAAAGAAGAAAGAAAAACAAGCTTTGCAAATGCCTAGATACTGTAACCTTATCACCCAAAATACAATGAAAACTGTAAAGCAAGAAAGGAATATAATTCATTCGCAGCATTATGTACGAGTGCATTGCTGAATTCATCACTTTTAATTACTGTTTGACTCAAATTTAAAGCGAAATAGATTTGCCATAATTAAAAACAACAGATTTTTATGATGACCAATATTAACATTTCAAACAAAACTAATTTAACATTAACAAAACTAATATTCACAGACAGCCACACATGTTTTTATGTTTTCTTAATATGCATACCATTACCATTTTTCAGCACTAATGAAGATGACGAAACCAGCTGACGTGAGCGCTGGTAGCAAAATACGCACCATCTGCCTCCCGCCCTTCGAGCCTCCTATCTCGGACTTCAACTTGGAAAAAGGCTCATCTTTCTACACAAGGCCAGAGAACGACCCACACAAGAGGAAAGCAGCAAAACCTGCAAAACCAAACCCAGACACCGCTGTCAAATACTTGGAGAAACTCGGAAACCTGACCAAGACTATATTCTCCGGGTTCACTTCGAAGAAACACAAGAACATGAGATACAATGTCCGCGTATCTGATGATTCTGATAGACAGATGGATAGGAAAGATGATATCCACAGAAGTGACAGTGATAGAAGAAGTGACTTAGTGTACGATAGTGCCACTTTAGATAGTGTAGTGAAACTCATTAGAAATCAATTAGCTAAGGATGTAAGAGTGAGTGTCAATGATAGGAGTGATAAAAAACTCATGTTCGGTGAAGAAATAGATCCGTTTATTGATGATAACAACGGGTTGGACTTTAAGGATGAGTGTTACGCGACTGGATGGGGGAGGGAACAGACTAATGGGACGCTTACAGATGTTTTGTTGGAGGCGGAAGTGCCTGTACTTCCTCTGAAGGTGTGCAGAGAGCGGTACTCCCTGACTCTTCCACTGAATGAGGGACATCTCTGTGCAGGGAGTACAGATGGCAGCACCGGCGCATGTGTTGTAAGTTATTTGAATTGATAGATAATTAGTTCTAAATTACAAAAAAAGTAAAGACAATAGTGAATGTAAAACTGAACAAACGAAAGTTTGTTTATGTAATTAAAATTGATAGTAAAAGTAACTCACAATTAATTAGAATGTGATTTAAATTAAACTGCCCGTCATAAGCTTTATCTACGATCAATATAAGAATACAAGTGACGATGCGATTATTAGTAACTTTATTGGAACGGCGCCTGTTTGTAATAAGTTAGATAATAAATTTGAAGCTTGCATGTTTCAGGAATATAATACTACCGTAATGGAATTTCTATTATAACAAATCATAACTGTTTCGTTTTTTTTAATAAGCCTATAGATATCTGTAGAGAATATCTATGGATGCTTGAGTTTGCATAAACACCTATTCAAACACACAGTCTTCTGAAAGCTCATATTGCCTCAAGAACAAATCAAGCATTTGACCTAATATTTTAGTCACAGTACGCTTCTTTGTAACTTCGTTGAGGTTTATTTTACTTTCCTCATCATTTTCATCGACATATTTCTTGTAAACACTTGGTACAATGTCTAACCTATACTATGTTAAAGTACTGCTGTACCCTGCGTGCTCTCCCTGATAAGGTATCTGCAGAAGACCAGTGTCGCGGTGTCTCCCGTCTCCTAAACACATGCTGAGCAGATTCCTTTTCAGTTACCTATTTACATTGCGTTTATTTTTTTTTTCATAAAAGTTTGTGTGTTTCTAAGTGTAACTGAATAAATACATTTATTTCTTTCTATTTCTAACCTGAACTTATATAATTTCTTTCCTCTTTACAGGGCGATAGCGGCGGGCCCCTACAGTGTCGCTCTGGAGGCAGATGGGAACTCAAAGGACTAACGTCCTTCGGGTCTGGATGTGCCAGACGAGGCGTACCAGATGTCTACACCAACGTCGCACACTACGTCTCGTGGATTTACGGCCATGTGTACGCCACTTAGAGTCTAGTTTTTATTGTCAATGTTAGGTTTGACTAAGATTTCATGAAAAGTGTAAATTGTAATCTATATTTGTATAAATTGATTTCGTGCAAAATCAATTTTATTAATATGTTGCTCACACGGAGTTGTTGATTTTATAAAGATTGCCAATATCTAATTTATCGAATAAAATAATATTATTGGTAGATCGTATAAGATCAAAAGTCTAAAATAACTCTTTATGGGTCTACACGAGATATTAGGAGTAGTAAATTACATAGCTACTTACTGCCCGACGTTCCGACTGGGTTACACCAATCGTGGTCGCGAGCGAACATAGCGTAGCTATGTAATTTGCTACTCCTAATATCGCGTGTAGACCCATAAAGACTAAATTTAGTGTAATGGAACGCGAAAGTCTAAGATCTTACAGATCTAAAGTCATTTATGCGAGTGAACTAAAAGTTATTTTTTTGATGATCAAAAAAATCTGAAAAAAATTATTGAAATTACTTACTTCCATTACCTACAGTTTCAGTATTTTATGAAGCAATCTTTTTGTCTACCTGCCTGCGCAGTACTAATTTCAAGGCATTTGGCTGATAAAGAAGTTGCCATAATGGTTTTTTGAAAAATTATAAAATAAGCTACAGAAAAATTACCTAACATACTATTGATATCGGAAAAAAATCGTATTTAAACGAACGCAAAATGAGAGGAATATTATCACTGTCAGCGTCGGACTGGCCATACAGTCAGGGTGGCATTTGCCAGCCGGGCCCCAGCCTGCGCGGGCCCCCCACAGGCCTGTGTCGCCCGCTTGCATTTCTCGGAAACTATGCTTCTCACAAAAATATTGCTTATGCTATTAGCAAATTGCCTTGCCAACAAATACGTTTAAAATTACTTTTTATCCTAAATTAAAGATTTAAAAAGTCAATAGCAAAATAAAGAGATCGTCCCTTATTTTTTTTATTTAAAGCAAAAAAGACGCATTGTTTCCGAGATATCGTGAAAAAAATGTTTTCTCATCCCTTTTTCAAGATGGCGGCCGGGGACAAGGGCCCCCACATACTTGAAGTTCTATTGACCAAATGACCACTACAAAAATGTTCTAAAAATAAAATTGCGTTCTCTCATAAATGCAAAACATACTCGGTAATTAAATTGTAACAATTCAATGTAATGGGCTAAGTCATTAAGTACAAAGATGAAAGTTCTTCTCTTTTTAAAAAAAAATACTGGCTAGGTTTATACAGGGTATCCCAAAAAATTATGTCAAGCGAATTTCCTGAGATAGAACACTCCGTGGGGCTTTGAAACACCCCCATGTATGTTACGCGATTTTTTGAGTTATTATTTTTATTAAACTTTTGAGAATATTTGACATAACCGATTAAAATCTTCAAAATAAAATCTTTTTTAAAAATTCTTTTTGCAAATCAATTTTTATGAGTTCTTCTTTAATGCCTAAAATATTTGTCTCCATAACTTAAATGGAAGTTTCAAAATGATGGCACAAACTGAAAAAATATGTTCTGTAAATAATGTCTTAAATTCCAACTTCAAATTAAAAATGTTAGGATGTAGCTCAGCTTTTATAATCATTAATAAAAACTAGTAAATACTTAACGGGCTACTTTTGGTGGAAAAATCATAAAATTTGTTATTTGATTACAAAACATTATTTGGACATTTTATTATTTCTGAAGTTAATAAGATTGTTAACAATCGAAATTATTACAGAAATGGTAAGATTTAACCATTTGAGAGTTTAATTTGTGATACTTTATTAAGTTTTGAAATGGACCTTAAATGGAAAAAAAGGAAGTGTATTTGATTATAAAAAAAATATTAGTGATCGCACTCAAAGTCCGTTAAGAAAGCAAAGTTCGTCGTAACAACAGGATTCGTCATGCGAAAACAGTGTTAACGCAATGAAACCTAAATTTAAAAAAAATATGACATCCAAATGATTTCATCTGAGTGTTCCTGTATTAAATTTTGTTAACAAACTAATTAACTTTAGAAATGATAAAATGTCCAAAATAATACTTCGTAATCAAATGGCAAATTTATGATTTTTCCACATCTCTGTCTTTGAAGTCCGATTTCAGCAAAAGTAGCCTATTAGGTACTAGTTTTTATTAATGATTATGAAAGCTGAGAGTCTGGCGCAGTTTTTAAGGTTACTAAAGAGCTTTGCACCTAAGTACCTTCTAATATTTAAAATTTAAAGTTGAAATTTTAATACATTATTTACAGAACGTAATTTTTCAGTTTGTACCATCATTTTGAAAACTTCCAATTATAGTTTTTGAGTTAAGATTTCTTTTAACTTTTGAGAATATTTGACATAACCGATTAAAAATTTCTAAAAAAAAGTATTTGACTTTTTTAGAAAATCTTTTTGCAAATCAATTTTGATGAAAAAATATCACAATTTTAATGAACATTTATTGGCAAACAGAATTTCTCAAAAAAATTAAATACTTTTCTCTTTGGATTT
Source organism: Maruca vitrata (assembly GCA_039566165.1). Taxonomy (NCBI): domain Eukaryota; kingdom Metazoa; phylum Arthropoda; class Insecta; order Lepidoptera; family Crambidae; genus Maruca; species Maruca vitrata. The sequence goes on along the minus strand of CM076923.1, from coordinate 1,120,241 downwards.
TTTCTAAATCGGTTATGTCAATTATTCTCAACAGTTTAGGAAAAAAACCATAACTCGAACGCTTTAAAAATCGCGGAACATACATGGGGTGTGTGTACCTACTAACTCAGGACATTCGCTTGACACTATTTTTAGGACACCCTGTATATTATTTGTTATAGGATTTACCTGTAATTATTATTTATAATACCTGCTTATTATTTTAGTATTATAATCGTTTTTTTTTATTGTTTCTCTCGATTTGTGTATCTCAGTATTTTTCGATAGTATCCCATCACCGTGATATAGTCTCGGGCCCTGGGCTACTTAGGGTTATGAGCTATCCGCTCACCCGCAAGTCCGGTGAAGCTGAACAGGCCTCAGACGGCCATCTCAGTCACTTCCGAAAAAAAAAAAGAACTCGGGCCCTGGGATTGTGATTTGCCACCCGGGCCCTTGCGGCTCAGTCCGACCCTGATCACTGTTGATATTTTTCTTGTATATTAAATTATATATTTATAATTTTAAAACACAGTTACCAGTTAGTACCTACCTATTTAAATTATGATGGAAAATATAGTATTGTCTATTATTTGCCCGAACACTAGACTTTTACAGCGCTCGTGGTCACGGGAAAAACGGTACTACGAGCGCTGTAAAGAGCCCGAAACGTCGGGTCTTTAAATAATAATTCCTAGAATAACAATACATGCGAGTTTATTCCGTTAAATTAGATTTATTTCAAATATGATGGAAAATTCAATGATATACCTATATAGGCAGATATTTAATGCAAAACAACATGGTAAATATCCCGCACGTATTCATTGTTTTAATACAGATTTTCTTTAATTCTCTCTCCGTTAGATGCGCATTTCAATGATACATAGGCTAATGTAGAAGTGTATGTTTATGGTCTCAATAAATCATAGAAATTTCCATTAATGTGTTGACAAATGATATTTGAATTTATAATAATTATTCTTGAGGTTTATTTAATTTACGTTTGTACCTAAAATATATGAAAATTAATTTATTGTTGCACGGATATGCCATAAAAGTACAATTACATTTGGTTTGTGCTAACAGAATTTATATTATATTGTTACTTATAAGGTACCTAATAGAATAATTTGATTTTAAAAATATCACCACGATTACCAATTTTGTAAATATAATTGTCTAGTCTGCCATAAGCAATGAGCGTATTTAATTTTACCTAATTATTTTAATCTTTATCGTTAGATACCTACAACTAGCCTTTAAACCTCTAATTAACTTTAGGATTTAACTAATTAAAGCATTAAGTTTTATTTGAGTTGATTGTAAGTGTTGCCTAAATCTTAATTTTGAAACCACTCAAAATATCTGTGATTATTTTAATTATGTTATATTAACTTAAATTATTTTAATTCGATTAATTTTAAAATAATCAAAATGTTAATATACCGTAATTTAGTTGATGTAAGCAAACATGCATCTTGTTTATTTAAATATTATTGATGGATATTATAAAGTTACGAATAAAAACAATAATTTTCCAAAAGTCTTATTTATTTGTCGTAAAAAAATATATCTAGGTACAGTTCACCACAAAACTAATAAGGATTTTTTTCTACTTTATCTACTAACACTTACCTGAATTGTTACGTACTAATATCACATTGTTTTATAATTAATTAACATTAGCTTAACAATACAATTTATTCCAATAGTCTTACTGTCTTAATAATTTCCGTATACTCGTATTTCATAAATAACATGTTTACCGAGAATCATTTTACTTGAATATAATTTGTACATTAGTGCCAACACCTCAGATAGAAAAGAGTTTATGTCAACTTCCCTGCTCATCTACAATCTCATAATTATTTTATGTATTAGAAAAAATATATAGTACCACTTTAAACGGATATAGTTAAACACATTAGAAAACTGAATATGATATTGGTCGTGATCATTGCACTTGCAACAGTGCCAAAATATCTAGAGCTAATTAAATCAATGCAACATGGTAAATATCCCGGACATATTCAGTTTTCTAAATAAATAATAGTAATTAATAAGTAAATAAATAAAACAGCATACTTTTTGAAAAAATCAGCGCTTCATAACAACATTTAATAACGTATGCTCACTCATATTTCTTATAACGACTCTTTATTATCGGAAGAATACTAAAGTATCTACAATAATCCTTTCTTGTCAATACATAATTAGATAGGTATATCTAGAATTCTAGACTACATAAGTTTACATGCATATTCGCAATCATCGTCATATAACCCGCCTCGATCTCAAATATTAACATACTAAGTAACATATACATAACCAAATATAGTTACTTAACATAACCATTCCACTAGGTTAGGCACCAAATTTTATTCTAATCATTTAAATAAATAATTCTAAGGTCAAGGCGTGAACTTACATAATATTGATATGTGTAAACAAATAATTCTTACTCTTATAAGTATATACAAAACTAGTTTTTTTTATGTTGTCCATCCGGTCTCGGTTACGGCCAATCCATGGGGATCAGGCAACTGCGCATGATACAATATAGTGCACAAGTATGTGCGCAAACACAGGTGCACTGTTTAGTCCCACAATCGCAAAATTTTAATTCTAATGTGGGAATGGCTAAACAGGTACAAAACATCTGTGAAATATTTTGTGGTCAAAATTTTTAATATCTATAGAGTACCTATGTCATACTTTACTTACACAGCGTAATATGAAATATTGTTTCACTTTACCACTTTCATTTTTCTGGGAGTAGACCTATGTACAAAAGCCTAAAAACGTCCTTATCAACATTTAAAGCATTACCAAAATCCGTTCAAACACAATAATCTGAGCTATCATTCAAGTACGTGAATACTAATCTTCACGATCATAGTTATCAACTTCAAATTCGAAAAATCATTCAATCACCACAACTTTCATTTTTGATACAAAAACTTTTTCAATACGCCCATTTTCACAACTAGAGATATCCTCAAACCGCCACAGTTTTTTTTACTTTATACATTAAGCCAGTAAATGGCAAGTTATATCAATCTTATAAACTCATTCTCCAGGCAAGACTTTAAATATAAGAAAAAAAAAATCGCTTCATGACCTCAATTTTCAGTGGCGCACACTTAGTGCCACATAAAAACTGTAGTGCTCATTAAATACTAATTATTATCTCATTAATCATCACACTAAAAGTGCAATAGTTTATCAAATATTTTTTTGTGAAATTTTCAAGTCTTGTTAGTGTTAGACTGCAGAGTGGACACACGTGGTAGTAGTGGCAATTCGGGCGGCTCGTACAACCTTAAGCGTTTCTACCGTGTTCTGCAAGCCGTTTGTTCTAACGCGGTTGCCACAGCCTTCCCGTGCATCCACTTCGCAACCTTATGGCTACAACTATACTATACACAGCACACCCGCACATACCTCACCTATCCCTTGTTATGACATTATTATTAGGTATATCCAAATCAGCTTCTTGGATAGACAATAACGAAACAGCTTCTTTCGCTAACAGTTCATGTTCAGTGAACGCGGTGTTTTCAGACACGTGCAAGAGTTCAGGGTTTGCCAATGTCGTCTTCTTGTCGTCACTAGTTTCAACTAGTATGTACTTTGGTCTCATGGTCCGGTAGAAGCCGAAGGCTCCAAGGGCAGCTCCGAGAGTGAAGAGGAGGATTTCCACGCAGATGATGAGGGGAGGAGCAATGACTAGACGGAGGTTCAGGAGGGTCAGAACTTCTGGCGGCGGTTCTTTGCAATACTGTAATAGATAAATTATATGGTCACTTAAAAGTACTCATTTTTTCCTATATACGATAATGGCTCGGGCTAGCCTCGTCATCATCACTGGACTTGCGCAGGGGCGGTATGCTCTCACTCCTAAAAAAAATTAAACGACGTTTGCCTGAGGGTGCCTCCTAACGGGGCTCGACCTCGGCTCAGGGCGTCGTTGGGCGGTCCCTAATGCGGACGTAAGTTTCGAGGAGAAACGACCCGGCACGTGCCGGCATCGAGTAGTGAGGAAAGAAGCGGATGCTTAGGGGTGGGTTTGTGGCGTTCTAGGACCCTTTCCTTCACCGTCCATGAGGAAGCCTACACACAGGCGAATAAATCCGAAGTTGTGTGAAGTCGACCAACCACTTTGTGTGAGAGTGTACTCTAATTTAGACTAAAGGAGACATCGATTACTCGTATAAAAAAATTGTACATAAATTACAACATTTATATTATTCCATTCAAACAATGGAAATGAACCGAATAACGATAATTTTCTCTCAAAATGAATTGTTAAATCTTCAAGGAAATCTGCTTATAATAAGTTAACAAAAACTGAGTTACTTTGAAACCTTTGAAGGTTAATTAATGTAAAATCGTAGTTTTAATAATAAGTTAATGTTATAAAATAAACCTACCAATGACAACCACAAATAGGGAACTATCTTGTCTTTAAAGGGCCTGCTGATCGGGTTTCCGGAAGACATCCTGACGGCTAGGTTGACTTGGATCTTCGAGGAAATAGCTAATGGTACCCCAAGGGTCTGGAACAAACATACGCCATTTTTAATATAACTGTAATAAAGGGTAATACTGTAATATAAGTAATAGATATTACCACTGTATTGTCGAATAAATTCCTTCTTTTGTTCCTTACTGAACCGAGTTATTTGTTTTTTAATTTAACTACCTCGTTGGTCTATTGGTAGCAAGCGCTGCGGAAGGATCTAGAAAAAATCCGTTTCGAGTCCAGCGTCCGATCTCTTATTGGCCATGTCGGATTGCCGTCTCATCGAACTATGAGAGTAAGGGAACAGAGAGTGCACTTATGTTTGCATAAGTGCATAAGTTCTGCGCACTTGGCTGATCTCAATTGAGATCGGCCGCAATGGCCGAAATCGGTCTGGCGCCTTATTATTTTTAATTAGAATTGGCAGATATGGAGAGCTAAAGAATATACTATTTTTCAAGTGCCTTCGCTTTATTATTTTTACGCGATAGTAACGTGGACGAAATCAATAGGAGTTAACAGTATTTTTATAACAATCGAAGGCAATGGTAGTAGTCAATTGGATTTGGAATGCATTAAAAAGTACAGAAACAAATTAAGTTTACTCACTGGCTCAATATGCAACCAAGAGCTGTGCTTTTCACGATCCGGTTTCATTCCCTCGTAGAAGCTCATTTGAGCTGGGTCCGTGTCCATGAAATGTGGCTTGGAAAGCGTGATCGGGAACCCGTAGTAACATTTGGAGACATCTACGAAACCGTCCGGGAGGCAGTTGGAATTGCACTTGCAGGCGAACTCAGACGTTGAGTTGAAAGAGTCGTCGTCCATCTGGAATCTGTGAGAAACAAATATAAGTTTTCACTCAGTAAATGAAAAAAATATTTTCCCACATATTACATGTTTACTCTCCGTTTACTCCGTGATGAAGTTGATGAAATTAAAACAAAAACAATATCTAGACAATATTTTTTGTTAATTGGACGAATTTTGGACGATACAAAACAAAAAAGTACAGGTTACTTTTTTAAGGACATAGGCCTGAGAAAGGTCTAAGGCTCGGAGCTATATCTGTACCAAATTTCATCGATTTCGGTTTAGTACTCTATGCGTGATTGTGTAACAGACAGAGTGACTTAATTATTAGTAAGGACTTCATATTACCTGTAGTAATCAAATCCAAACTCCCCGCTGACTTGCTTCCTGAAGGAAAACGGGTAGACTCTGCAGGCCTGCCGCCTGAAGATCTTGATGGGCCTGTCTTTTGGCACGTTGGGTGGCAACATGAAGCCCTCATAGGTTCCCCTCACTCGGTTACAGGGGATACTGAAAATATTAAAAGAAAATTCCAATTAAAATCCAAAAATATCATACACGTATTTAAAAATCAAATGAAAAAAAAGCGTCAATAACCGACTGGTTAAGGTCGTTGCTTGCCATGCGAGAGGTCGCTAGTTCAAATCCCGCCTCGTTCCACTGTGTTTTCATTTTGAAATGCATCTGTATAATTCGACGCTTTAAAGGTGAAGGAAAACATTGTGACGAAACCTGCACATCTACGAAAAAAATCTAAGGTTATGTAGTCAACCATCGCGCACTTGGCCAGCGTGGTTGTCTTAGGCTTGATCGCCCTAGTTTAGGGTAGGCCCGTGCCCCAGCAGTGGGGGACATAATATATGGGCTGATGATGATGATTTATAACTGGTCAACAAAACGTGTAGAGGACGACGATAAACTTTTTTCAATTGGTTTTATTACCGATTTCAATTAGCTACTTTAGAATTAAAACAGGTTACATACAGGTACCTGTTCACCTGGTGTATGCTCTGGTGAATTTAGTCCATAACATATATACATAAATTAAATCACGCCTTTTTCCAAGGGGTTAGGCTGAGATCACTTCCTGGCATGTGCTACGGTCCTGGCACACCACTTTTGCTTCATCCACATCCATCAACCTCTTCCACCATGCATGCTCGTCGATTACGGGTACTTTTGATTTGACCTCCTTAAGATTTGACCTATTTGGCCATGAAAGGTCTTTTTTGTTCTTCCCCCAAAAGCACTTAGGTATTCTCAGTGGTGCATTTAATAAAAAAGACCTATTAGCTGTTATTAGTCAAAATAATCAGAATATTTACCTGGTGTTCAAGTCTGTGTATCCTTGCTCTTCAATACCAGCCTTTTCATTCCAGTCAATGATAGAGAATCTGTTGGTTTTGCTTTTAATGTCCAACTCGGCTTGCTCAGATCTCTGGGCGTAAAACTGTAAAAAATAACAAGTATGTTGTTAAATTCATAAATTCAGTCAGGGATACCAGTCACAACTATCTGTCCGGTGGTTGGTGAACGGTATACGGGTGAGCGACCCCGGCTCCTCGAGCTACTATCGACTTAGTCCAAATCATCCGAAGCGATAGTATCCTTCCTCCCCTTTCCCTTCCCCCGTCATATATCCTTGTTTATTCTTTCATCAGATGTGTAGTGTTCGCGCAAATAATAGACAATACTAAATTTGTTGCTGAATATAAATCAGAAACGACGGTATGATGGTGTCGCTTATCGTATACAACTTAATCGATTTTAAATTCAGATCATCTATTTAAGAAAATTGTGTGTGTTGATAAAGCCTTGTATATTATGTGTTATTGAAAATGAATGAAAAATGAAAATGAAAAATGTTTATTGCTTTCAAAATTAGGTTTAACAAGTTGAGTTTGGAATCTCCTTTTAAGTGTTTAGACACTTGTGCCAGGAGAAGCCGCTCTCTAATAACAAAATGTGGTAATATGGCAACCAAAGACATGTTACAACAAATTAAAATTAAAATTAAAATAAAATCAAAATCAAAAATGAAATCAAAATCAAAAATAAAATCAAAATCAAAAATAAAATCAAAATTAAAATTAAATTATAAATTAAAATCAAGATTAAAATAAAAATAAAAATAAAAAATAAAATTAAAATAAAAATTAAAAATATTAATTAAACTTATTAAAAATCAAAAATTTTAACTTAGCCTAGGTATGTTCGTATGTATTTGAGTGTGTGTGTGTGTGTGTGTGTGTGTGTGTGTGTGTGTGAGTGTGTATGTGAGTGTGTTTGTTATGATTTGTTACGAGCCGACTGGAGATATAAGGTTTTCTGTTTCCACATAACTTAGAGTTTTAATCCAGTCCACCAATATGTGCTTGCATTCAAAGCCCGTTTTAGGGTATATTTTTAGAGTCTTGTTAATTCTATTATAAAGATGTGAAGATTGGTACATGTATTGATGTTTGGCAAAGTGTGTTCTATGTGTACGCGTTTGAGCAACATTATTTTGCCTTCTTTTGTTGAGTAAAGACGTTTCAACTGGTAGTGACTTATGTTTTTTCAATATAGTATGCAAGATGTATAGCTTTCTAACCGTCAAAACATCAGCAAGTGTGTATAATGCGTGGGTTGGGAATCTATATTTTTGAAAAAACATAACCTTTAAAAGTAGACGTTGAGCACGTTCTGCTTCCAAAAATTTTGTTTTTGTTGCACCACCCCACACTGGGATGCAATATATCAGGATGGATTGTGCTAGGGCAACATATAAGTTTTTAAGAAGTGGTTTGCTAGCAGAGTATCTCAAAATTTTAAATAGCCAAATCAGTTTTCTGATCCTGCTTGAAATAAGGTCTATTTGAGGATGCCACGAAAGTTTTTCATCAATCATGATGCCCAAGTATTTGGTGGTGCGTACTTTAGTAATGGACGGGCAGTGGCAGTTCATAGAGTCAACGTTATCGCAGCTGTGTATAGTAAGACCATAACCAAGGGGTGGCTGGGTTCTACTATTGATGGTGAAGCACATAAAGTTTGTTTTAGATGTGTTTAATGAAAGCAGGTTACATCTCAACCACAGAGCAATCTCAGAAAGTGCAGATTCAGCATTCTGTTTAATGGAATCCCATGTCTTTCCCGTAAATACAATTGCTGTATCATCTGCATATGAGATCGCTCTAGCACCCTGAAGTTTCATTCCACAGAGATCATTCAAGTAGATGAGGAAGAGAGTTGGACCTAGCACAGAGCCTTGGGGGACGCCAAATGTTAATTCAGCTTCCTCACTTCTGAATTGACCCACTTTGACTCTCTGTCGCCTTCCACTCAAATAATCCCTAAACAATTTTAAGGGCATACCTCTCACACCAATGTTTTCCAATTTTTGCACAAGAATGGGAACAGAGACGGTGTCAAAGGCTTTTTTTAAGTCCAAAAATACTGCTAGACATTTTCCCCCACTGTCCAATTGATCAACAATAATAGATGTTAAGGCCAGTACAGCATCTTGAGTAGATTTGCCTGAGCGAAATCCATATTGAGAATCTGTTATTAGGTTATAAATTAAGAGATGTCTGTCATATTTTAGTAAGTTTAGCTGTTAGCATTCCTTGATAAATAATAAATAATTGTCTATGACGATCAGGCCCCGTAGACAATAACGAAGTTCGAAAAGAATAAAATGTATGGGATTGACATTAGACACGATACATCACGTGGTCAATCCCATCCATTTTGTTCTTTTCGAACTTCGTTATCATTTCGATATTGTTACTTTGTCTAAGCCCCCTGTTTTGCTATGGAAGCAAACCTCACCCGGTCCAAGATGCCGATCTTCTGGAAGTCAATCCATCCAGGCAGGATGCCGTTGGCGATGGTGACTATGGGGTCCTCGTAGCCCCAGAACAGCTCTTCCACCGTCAGGTTCCTGAAGAGCTTGGAGCCAAGAGCATTGATGGAGTAGAAGGCGCCTGCGTTCGCGAAGTAACCAAGCTTGTCAGCTAGGAGGGTGCTGATGGCCTGTGGAGAAGAAATTTGAGAAGGTATTAAAAAAAATCAGGGAAAAAAATATTTTACCTGTTTTCTATAAATGTCTATGTTATTTAGAAATCGTCCGGGATATTTAGTTGACCCGTGATTATCGCACTAAGAACAGTACCGAAATATCGGAAACTCTCTAAAAACTATATTATAAAGGTTAAATACCAATTAATTTTTATTTGTATAGGTTCAAGTTATAAATCTAACTAAATAAATAAATATATCTGGGACATTTGACATGCGTTTGGTGTAGAAAAAGTGTTACACATACTGTTTTCCTAGAGGGGTAGGCAGAGATCACTTCCTGCCATGTGCTATGGTCCTGGTACACCACTTTCGCTTCTTACACATCCATCAACCTCTTTTACACATTGAATTCTCGATTAGCCCGTATTCATTTTGTTCAATGAACATGTAATTAATTTACAACAAACTGCATGATAATTTGAGTAAACCGTAATCGCTAATTGCACATTGTGTAAACAAGGACACCCACTCTCCGTTGGGCGAATATCATAGAGTATTTTGTAACACTACCTCCATTAGATTGTTTTGGTACGAACATGTAAGAGCAAAGGCATTGGAAGCTGATTGTTTACAGACCTTCGTGATTCAAATAAGTGTTTAAACTGCATTTTTATGGCTACCTTGCTCTTATTTTGGGAAATGAACAAGACCATGGTAACATTGATTATTAGACTTTTTGTCGATTTCAATCGTTAGGTGCCCTTTATGGTCCCTAAAGCCTATATTGGACACAGAAACAAATCGCATTGTATAGAGTACTATTTAGTTGATTTTAAAGTGTTCCAGAATGCTTATGATATTGTAATCATTTCCTAAAATAGGCACAGTACTTTATAAATAATTCGTTGCTTTAGATTCTGTCTGAAAATATGTATGAATCAAAATATTGATGACGTATTGACAGTTTTGTCGCAGAGCCACGTCATTACGGATTGAATAAGAAAATTACAAAAGAAAGCAAAGTTGTCATAATATTTTTTTGTACTCCTTAATCTTTAACTATCTAACGTAATTATCAGTTTTAACTTAAGTAACCCGATGTACACTAACCAAGTACTCATGCCATAAGTCAGACGACATAACCGGCTTTTTGTTGGTCCTTGCACTTACTGCGTACTTAATTCTTTCCCTAAGAAAGCATTACCTAGAATGCAAATTCAGAGACAGTTCTGTGACGCACCAGATCGGCAAAAGGGCGTGTCCCTTGACTTTAGCCGTAGCGAACATTGACATAAGGTCAATAATCCTTTGTAGCGTACTCAACAAGTTCTAGACCCTTCCTAGCGTTGGAAATGCAGTTTGCCTTGTATTAGCGAATTGTCTAAATTACGACTATTAAATGCTATAGGTTCGGCTAATTTTAGTGCTAACGACATCTTTCAAGGTTCAGACCTAGATTGTTTGTTTATTTAGGATATTGCTATTAATATCTTGAAATGACATGCATTAGAGAAGTTAGGGCCTATTAGTTAGGTAATAACATTGGCCTTTAGTTTGCTAATTGATGGTTCTGTCAAGTATTTCATGGGCTATCGTGTAAAGCCTTATGTTTTTCGAGATAACTCTACCGGTAGGTAGACAACCGATTAAAATTATAAAAGATTTGTTTCGGGAGGATCTCCCTTTTTGTCATGACTCCCTGGAAAGGAAGAAAGAAAAAATTTTTTTTTTCCATACGACTAAAAATCGCTTTAGGAAAAGAATATAATAAGTACCTGCGTCCGCGCACACATTTACATTGTTCATTGTGATATCTCCTGCATGATTACTCTTCGGAAAGATTGTTCAAATAAGTATCAGTCTCTGAATATGTATTCACTTAAAGGTGTCTTATTTGTTCAGCCATTGAAAGCCAATGTCCGGAACTCAAAACGTGGTAACACACGTTTTACTTTCGTACTGAACGTGCGAACATTTTTATTAAAATTACTTTATTTTATTTCTTTTTCATTCTAGGGTAAGTATAGTATGATACTAAACATTATTCTAGTTTATTCCGTGTTATATTATTCAAGTTTATTCCGTGTTATAATAATAGGTATATCTGTTTATTGATATCAAATTAATTACTTTTGTTTTTAAAGTAAGTAAAATATCTTAAATATTTGTATTTGTTCCATGTCCGAGTGTGATATTGTATTAAAAAAAAATGTCTATGTATGCAAATCAGACTCTGACGCCCTTAGTACAAGCTCTGCTTAGTTTGAGGTCAATTGACCGTGTGTGAAAATGTCCCAGATATTTATTTATTCATTCAGTGATTGGCTAGTTACTGAAAGAAAAGACAAATTAAATATATTGATAGTTTTCAGCGACATTAAAATTGAAAATTGAATATTTCGAGAGTTTTGAATTTAGAACCTTTTTTTTATAAAAGGCTAACAAGATGACCTCGCTCCACCTGATGGTAAGCGGTAGAGAGATCCACATATGGGGTCGACGGGCACAATAGACCATATTCATCCTGAAGGCCTGCTCAAATGCCGTTTCACGCTCCGCCTGAAGAGTCTAGGATCATAGGAGGGAGGGAAAACATGAGCTGGAAGGGAGCCTACTTAAAGTTGTTTCACACTACCGATTCGTAAACGGAACTGCTTATTTTAGGGTCAGATGACCATGTGTGGGAATGTCCTAGATTTATTATGTCCCAGACGTAAGGACAACTGGGCACAAGTAACCTGTAAATCCTTACCAGCAAAGCTATGTTAGGCACATAGACGTGGATGTCCTTGGTGTCTCCGAGAGACAGGTTCTTCAGGAACTGCAGCTCGATGTGAGGCGTGATGCTCATCACCCCTCGCTCCTTGTCCACCGTCACATTTGTGTTGGTACGGAACTCCCTGAAAAGGTGAAAAAAAGTTTAGAAATCTGTTGCACAATCCCAACTAGGGTTAAAGTGTTTAACTCTTAACTTTATTAGGATCTACAGCAAAAGTAATTGAAATAATAATGATTAATTAGTAATATTTTTATAATAATTGTTTGTTTAAAGAAAAGCGTCGATGGCCGTGTGGTTTACGGCTTTGCTTGCCAAGCGAGAGGTCGCCAGTTCAACCCAGCCCTGTACCACTGTGTTTTTCAAATTTTAAATTCATATGTACTATTATTCGACGCTGCATGGGTGAAGGAAAAAATCATAAGGAACCCTGCACACCTATGAAGAAATTCTTAGGTAGTGTAGTCAACACAAGCACATGGCCAGCGTGGTTGATATAGGCATTATCGCCCTAGTTAAGGGTAGGCCCGTGCCCCAGCAGTGGGCACGTATATGGGCTGATGATGATGTCTGTTTGTCGTGATTTCACGTCGGAACTACTGAAGTGATTCAAATTAAAGTTAGTCTAGAGACTGCAAACGGAGACGCTGATGAAGAGATAGTTAAACATACGTCGCCTACTTAATAAAAGAGTACCAAAAAGCTCTTAAAACCGTTTACGGTATTATAACTCAACTACATACACTAGGGTTAAAAGAACCTTGTAGTAAATTTACAGTATTTCAGTTTTATTACAGTAGAATTGAACACATGTACATAGTTCTAAAAATGTAGAGCCGGGGTCACACCCACGGTTTAGCTACTTTTTATCACACTACGTTTATGATTGAGTGCAGTCCTAATCTTATCACTGTATCAAATTTTATTTTATCGGTTTTGTAGTTCATGTGTCACCATGGAACGTAGTTACATATGAATTCATATCACATCCAGATATAGGACAAACACCGATTTCCATCACACAAATATTTGTCCCTAGTGGGGAACGAATTCACGACTCCAAACAAGGCTACCAAAGGGCCAGCAAGCAGCGAGAAGTTGACTAATAACGCTTGAGATTGGCCATGCAAAAAAACCTAGGTAAAGGCTTCAGATTACACTCTACTGGTATACGATTTGATACGATATGATTTGGCCGATCACAAGCACGATGGACCGACCAACTCCAGTACATAAACCCTTCTCACAAATTAATAAATAAGTAAGTAAGTAAGTAAAAATTCCACGAGATAGTAAGGTGTGTGATAGACCGCTATCAATGGCGGCAATGCATCCGCACTCATATGAAGACCATCAACCACGATCATCAGTCATGATCGATAGGACTAAGAAGAAGGTATACGATTTTAGTCTTTCGCGGTCCAATACATTAAAAACTATAAACTATGGGTCTAGACGCGATAATAAGAGTAGCAGTCAGTTCGCTCGCGACCATGACTGGTGCACTCCAGACGAAACGTGGGGCAGTAAGTAGCTCATCATCATCAGCCCATATATATACGTCCCCACTGCTGGAGCACGGGCCTACCCTAAACTAAGGCGATAAGGCCTTAGTCGACCACGCTGGCCAATTGCGGGTTGGTCGACTACACAACCTTAGAATTTCTTCGTAGGTGTGCAGGTTTCCTCACAATGTTTCCCTTCACCGTTAAAGCGTCGAATGATGGTACATATGAATGTCAAATTTGAAAAACACATTGGTACCTGGCGGGGTTGGAACTGGCGACCTCTCGCACTCTCACCTTAACCACTCGGCCATCGACTAAACACTTACTGGTAGATGAAAGGTCCAACCTCCTGAAGCTTAAGCACACTATCCACTCCACTTAGGTACTCCGGCACATTCGTGTAGTTGTACGCCCAAACTTCAGCAAACAGCTGGTACGGAGGTTTCTGCCACACCTTGTGTATGAACGAGCCTTCCTTCACCTCCATTATCTGTAAAGATACATGCGAAAATTAGTTTAAGGTCGTAGCGATATCGAAACGATAACGATAATTTGAGCACTGATTTGCCGATTGATTGTCGTAGCACTTATCTCGGAAAGGGATCGACACCGTAATCAAAGAAACGCGAGGCGATTACAGCGATTCCGATTAGTATGTTGAAGTAGACAGTATGCTGAAGAAGAGAGTATGTTGAAGTAGAGAGTTTCTTATACAATGAATACTGAAAGCCAAAGTTTTTACATTTAAGTCCCGATTACGAGTCGGTAATTTTTAAAGTAAACAACGAATTTAAGTTGGTTCCAAATTCAAAACTCTCGAAAGATGATTTTTTTTATTGTCGCTTAAAACTATCTGTATTATTTGATGGATTTTAAGTAACCAGCCAATCACTGAATGGTTGGAATCTTTTATTACATTAATTTAACTATTTATTATTATTTGTTTACAACAATAATATAGGCAGATAATATTATTATTATGTACTAGGTACCTAGGTAGGTAGGGGAACCTGTTGTACCTTGGACAGTGTTGTACCTAGGACAATTGTAATTTTTCGTAAACTCCCGCGCTTTAGAATAATATTGTATATGGCAGTCGAAGCCTGCTTTGATAAGACTCACGTGAAGTTAGTTGTGATTCGCCGGCGCCGGGTCAATGCAGTTAAAAAAGGTAATTTATTATTTTTTGCCTTAAAAGTTCGTTTTTTGGAATTTACTTATGGCCTCTTAATTCGTCACGATATGTATTTATAAAATATCTTTTACTTCCGATATAATCTCAGTTTATTAAGGTTTTAGATAGTACAGTTGTCAGAACCCAACCTCAATTAAAAGTGTGTTTAAACAAGTTGTAACTAAACATTGTAATGGTGTTGTACCTCGGCCCCCCAACTGAGTATGTACCTTGGACATAGATAATAGATAGATAATTTTGATAAAGATAATATAACCTTATAAAAACATATTTTTTTAATTATAATTTTATTCTATTTATATAAGGCAAAAAATAAATATTTAAATATGTAAACATTTGTTATGTTATTGACACAAAATAAAGAGACAAGAGACTATTAATTTAGGTAACTGTTAATTTGCTATTTACATTATTGTTTTTGTTGATTACAGGTATAAGCATTATTGTTTTACTTACCTATATTAAAAATAAAACTTTGCTACAATTGCTAGTGTTTATCTTCATTCTACCCTGGAATGTCCAAAGTACAACTGGAACGGTCCAAGGTACATCAGGTCTGTTGTACCTTGGACAGTTTTCCCTTTTTTTTTCAAGTTGCTATTGTTTCCAGCTTTACCGAAAATCCTCATATTTTATGTATTTATTATATAGTTGAGTAACTGATCTTTCCATTATTCCATATTTGACGGATCTTATTCTTACCATTTATTTTTAAAAAATAAAAATATCTAAAACTGGCCTAGGTACAACAGGTTCCCCTATAAATTAGTTATGCGGCTATGTCTATCTATTTCTATTACAAGTTAGATCTACATAAATATGTTACTTTGTAACAGTATATTCATTACCGATTTAATTTCAGTTTAATAACCTTCTACCAGATCCAGTCATAATCTGCCCTGATATTTTTTTTTCATTTTTGCTCTTTAAAATACTATACATGGACATGACTTGATTCTTATCACTCTACAACAGCGATATTATTTCAAGTTAATGAAAATTTATCATTAAGCATATACATTACAATCCTGTAAGGTCACCCTCTGAAACCTAAATAAATTATTAGCATTGTCTTTGATTCTCGCGAACACTAATTATTTGAAATAAAACAAATTTTATGGATTAAACATAATTATTTAGAGATCCGACGACTCTAGCATCTTACAACGCTCGTGGTCACGGGCAAGACTAAAGATGACAGTTGACTTTATAAGAAAGTTTAATCACTAAGGCGTCCGACCGATTTCAGCCATGGCGGACGATCTCAATTGAGATCAGCCAAGTGCGCAGGACATATTATAGTGCACAAGTGTGCGCGCAAACACAAGTGCACTCTCTATTCCCTTACTCTCATAATTCGGTGAGACGGCAATCCGACATGATCGGGCGCAGGACCACCGGCTTAACGTGCTTTACGAGGCACGGGCGTTCAACCGCCAACTTCCTAACTCCAGGCTGAGTAATTTCATTACAGAAAAACTCACACAAATTTTGTGAGTGACCTAAAATATTACTGCGCATAATATCCTAATGAATACTGCTTTAAGATTTATGTCACATTTTCACCAAGGTTTAGTAATACATAACTCAATGCTACATTACTATTAAGCTACTATAGATACTCAGCTTTCATAGTGACAAGCATTATTTTAACCGAGACAGCGGCAATGCCTTGACACGATTATGCGAAGAATAAAGCTATCTTGTGAATCTAGATTCTAGATAAACTATAGTGAAGAGGGCTCTAAAGAATCTATTCTGAACGGAACCTTCACAGTAGCATACAATATCAGTATGACATAGATAGTAGATAATGAATATTACAAATCGTTCTTGATAATTAATAACGGGAATGAAGTCTACATTATTATAAAATTTGATTAAAATATAGCTTGTTAAACACTGTATACTATGGGTACACACATTAATAAAGAAAGCTTACTTATTGCTCTAATTTCAGTCTTATATAATACTAGCTTTCCGCCCGCGATTTCGTCCGCGTAGAGACGTTTAACGGGTAAAACATTACTGTATCCTTTCCTAGGCTCTGGACTATATCTGTACCAAATTTCGTTTAAATCGGTTCAGTACTCCATGCGTGAAAGCGTAACAGACAGACAAAGTTACCTTCGCATTTAAAATTTATTAGTAAGATAGTTTTAAACTTTTAATTTATTGAATATGTAATTATGAAGTATTTTTAACGGTATTTGAAAATCGAAAAAAATTGAAGTTGTACAGTTTAGTGAAAAACGTGGTTATAAAGTGTCGGATTGAACATCATTAATATTATAATTTCATTTAAATAAGAAAGAATGTGACTGAACAGCTCAAACCAGTTAAATTCCATATTAACTGTATTAAGATATTAGCCAGCTCGTATTTTTTTTGTTTTTAATAGAATATATACTTAAAACATAATACCTATACACCGTGAAATTTGGGTGGTTGTTTTCCCGCAGCAAAATGATTCTACTTTAGTAGCACAATAGATTTGTGCAGTTTTGTTTTTTTATTAAAATCAAGAAATGCCGGTTTTACGAAAGGTATAACCGAAACTATAAAGTACGTTCGAACCACTTTATTACTTAGAGCGTAGAGCTTCCTTAGCTTTAAGCATCGATTTCATGCGGCAAGCAGTACCTAAATACGTCACATCTTCACTTGTTTTCGAGTAGGAAAATTATTATTTTGGAAATTCGAAAAAAAAATTTTTTTTGAGGAATTATTTGCCAAATTAGATAGTAGGTATTACTAAAAGGAAATCGTTCTGCCACGGGAAAACAACCACTCAAATTTCACGGTGTATATTTCAAAACTAGGGCAAAAGGTGGGTCCATTTGCCCTTTAGACGTGTCATTTACTCTATATAGATACTAGATTAGGTTTGGTTACAAATGAAAACTTTGACCACAAATGCCTTATTATAAGTATCAATGCATTTTGAATAAAAACAAAGCCTAGATCGAGAATCGTTGTCTATTTGCGCTTGAATCCGACTCGCATTTGACTTCTCATAAATCATACATAAGGACCTGATTGTCAATTAAACTTTCACGTAGCAGTCGAGTCTATAAAGGAAATAATACAGAAATGACGTCATTTCCCTATATAATTAAGATGACATCACTTTCATGCATTTTACTGTGGTATATACTAATTATTATTCGATGTGGTCGCCTATATTCGTTTTTAGATTCACGTGCAGTATAATGTTGTTGTGAACTTGGACGCACATTCTATACATATAAAAATGTAACGGACTGCTGTCTGTACAGTCAGCCAAGAAAGTAGTCTACCACCTTTGACAAAAGTTTCTGCGAGATGTAACGATCGCTAAGGTTGACTTTTCACTGACACAATCTTATTGCCAGGGAAAATTGACCTTGTCGTTTTATGACGTTCAAGCGAATCTCAACCGTAGGGTGGTAGACCACATTTTTGGTTGACTCTACATGGATGACAAATAATAAAAATTATGAGAGGCCTTTCTTTAAAGCAATAGTGCCCTAAACAATATATTTTTGGAATTTTTGCCTGTGCGTCGGTGCATGCTAATCTTAGAAAAAGCTTAATCGATCTAAAAGCTGTGCTTAAATTCAGTGCTTCTTAAATAGAAAAACAGTTAGGCTAAGTTCAAAAATCACTACGAATTTGCTGGGCGTTTGGAGGCCTGTGGGTGTATATTTAAAAAAATCTCCCTAAATTAACTATTCCACGCGGACAAAGTCGGTGGCACTACTAGTCTTTAAATAAAACCCTTGAGTAGTTTGATCAAGAGCTTTCCTACTTAAACAGGAAAAGTATTAACGTACAAATGTTTTATGAGATTCAGAATCAAATATTTTATATTCTATGGTCATTTAAATTCTTTGAAGCAGTTATATTAATTTACTATGGGCGATAAAAATTTCCACGAAATTTGGTTATTTAGTCGATAATAGAACAGGTTGGTAAATATACGATTTATAAGACGATTTATAAGTGCATGCAAATTGCCTATATGAATAAAGACATTTTGATTTTGATATATACATATTGCCCTATCAAAGTTAAAGAATGCTAAAACTTCGTCAATCCTGCTAACATTTTCTATAGATAACTTCATAAGTTCGAGCATCATTTTCATCATCATCGGAATGAATAAATTCAGTTTTAATTTTTTTGAAATCAGTAAAGTAAGAAATGCTCTTGTACATCGTTTTGGTACATACAAAAATTTCATAATATTGTAAAAATTTACGGATACCAATCAGTATATAATGTACAAGATAACAGGTTAACATATATGTAGTTATCTACTAACCGTGGGTAATATAATAAATTATAATAAACCAATAAAAAGTTCAGGGGCATAATAATAAAACTTTAAATAAAGATTTGTTTTAATAAGTTTCAATGTTACAGGTAATTTGTCAAATATAAAGGTATAATTAAAATATTGAATTCTAAGGCCCCTACCAATTTTTTAAATTATGCCTCTCCATGCCTAATAGGTATCACACACACTACATAGTATAGAGCAAAGTCGATTCCCGGGTTTGTCTGTATGTATGTTGACTTAAATCTTCAAACTACGCAACTGATTTTGATGCGTTTTTTTTATTAGATTGAGGGATTAAAGAAGAAGGTTTTAAGCTTTTGCATAGCTTTTATCCCGGGCTTAGAGCGTGGCGACCGCGTAACGAAAAAACCTCACAATCGTCTAACGTCGTTTCAGTTCGGTAGACTTCGGCACGGTGTTTGTGTGCGTGCGGTTAGACGTATTGTACGACTCTACGAAACTGGCACGAATCGAGACGAGCTGCTCCGAAATCGGACGATGCTATGCAATAGCTATACCGCGGCAGTCCACGAGTGCCACACGTCTTTTTTTATCTATAATTTACTTACAGCGAAGTGAGGGCGGGTCACTAGTATAAATATAAATAAGGTATTATGGAGACGTAAATTGGCCTTGTAAAGGCGTCGTGTTAGTAAGACTAACATGGCAAATTTTGCAAACCTGACTCACACTTAATGTTATTATGTTTTTCAAATATTTGCAAAAGATTATTTATTTGGGACTCAGATTTGTGGTAATTCGTATAGTTATTTGTGACCAGAATAAACATTGATTCTTCCTGTATAATTAGCAGTTCACGATTTTTTCACCTGAAATTTGTTTTTTTTTTCATTAATTTGTATTTAGATTCGTTTATATCTTACTAGCTTTCCGCCCGCGACTTCGTCCGAATAGAGACGTTTAGCGGGTAAAACATTATTTCCTTATAGCGTAGTCGGTTAAAAAGTAGCCTATAACCTTTTTTAAGGCTCTGGACTATATCTGTACCAAATTTCATTTAAATCGGTCCAGTACTCTATGCGTGAAAGCGTAACAGACAGACAGACAGACAGAGTTACTTTCGGATTTATAATATTAGTAAGGATAAAGTCGAACTATCTGTGAAGAAATTATAAGGTCGTGTGAATCTACTGATATCTTATGACCAGCGCGGTCGATTAAGCCTTTACGCCCTAGTTTAGGGTAGGCTGGAGGGGACCCTCGGTAATGACGTATAGGCTTATTATGATGAAACAGCTAGCTAGTTAATAATATAGGCGTCCTATTTTATGCGCCTGAGTCAGAGAAACTATACGACATTAGTTACCAAATAATTAAGATACGTATAATCACGTTATCTACTATATTATGACTTTCGGCAACAAATTAGTTAGTTATAAAGATTGGTAATTTCTAGAGCGGTAGTACCAAAAGTTTTGACGTCATGTATCCACTAACTAAGATGTTTTTGTTATACAAATAACCACTAAACATGCAAAAGAACGGTTAACCTCCGCCATTAGCTACGACGGTTATACAAACCGACAAATTCGCGGTTTAAACCAATGTCAGATCAAATGTCACACCTTTGTTGGATATGGACACAGAAAAATAACGCATATGTTTAAAAAACGATAAAAATTTGAACACTAGGTCAACGTTGAAGGATATCATTAATTTTATCAGAATAAAGTCCTTATAAACGAATTATTTATTAAGTGTCAATGTCGAGTTATGCGGACTGCCTCGTTGGTCTATTGGTAGCAAGTGTTGCGTAAGGACCGAGAGGTCCCCGGTTCGAGTCCGGGTCGGGCAAAATTTATGGAGTTTTTCTGTAATGAAATTTCTCAGCCCGGAGTTAGGAAGATGGCGATTGAATGCCCGTACCTCGGAAAGCACGTTAAGCCGGTGGTCCTGCGCCTATGAGAGTAAGGGAATAGAGGAGCACAGGTTCATTAGAATTCCCTGCGTGTCAATTTTGAATGAGCCTACACCCAACTTTGGCCCTAAGGCCTACTTTTGTAAAGTAGGGCTTGGCCTAGGCCAAAACTACCGCTAAGGCCTACTATTATTAATGGAGGGGGAGAGAGCCTTAAGTGCAGTTTACCACAGTCCAGTTACTCCTGATATCCGTTCACGAGTGCCAAGCAACGTAGCATGGAAATAAATATCTGAGACATTTCTACACACGGTCACCTGACCCCAAACTAAGTAGAGCTTGTACTATGGGCGACAGAGACTAATATTCATATATAGATATTTATAAATACAAAGTTAAATACATAGTCAAACCCAGACACGGAACAAACACCAATGTTCATGACACAAATATTTGTCCCGAGTGGGAATCGAACCCACGGCTCTAGGAACCGCCAGCCAGGATCACTAACCACTGTTCCACCGAGCCAGTAAGTCATTTATTAAGTGGTCTTGTTTAAAGATATTATTTTATTTATTTAGATAAGCTTATGTAATAAATAATAAATGACATAATATTTTTCCGCGGCATTCTACGTTAGATAAACTTATTTACTTATAAACATAAATGATACACGATTTTTACGTCTGACCTATTTGGTGAACTGCGACGGAAAAACTGATTTGAGTAAATAAATGAAGTAAACGTCGTAGTTCTTAGAAGATGAGCGGAGCCCTTCCGCGTTAGATACCTTTGTGGACCCGACCTTCGAATTATATCCGAAAATAACATAAATTAATAATATCTGAGGTCACATGGTCTTACATGATAACAGTTTTAATATTTTATAGTGTACCTACAATATAAGTTATATTGAACGTTATATATACCTATGACTGTTTTTCTAGTGAAAATTACAAATTAATACTATAAAGATTACATAAACCTACACAATGATACTACTACTTTTTTAAAGAATAATATAATAATATAAAAGGTTTCAAGAAAGCACCTAGTTGATAAATAGATTGTTTTAATTTTTAAAATATGAAATTTATATGTACGAACATTCGACGCTTTAACGGTGAAGGAAAACATCGTGAGGAAACCTGCACGCCTATGATGAAATTCTAAGGTTGTGTAGTCGACCAACCCGCACTTGGCCAGCGTGGTCGACTAAGCCCTGATCGCTCTAGATTAGGGTAGGCTCGTGCCCCAGCAGTGGGGACGTATATGGGCTGATGATGACATAGATTTATAATATAATTCACTTACTTACGTAGTTTAAGACATCATTCGGAAGTGATAAATTAATTACTACTACAGTCATGTACACAACACTTGTATTAAGGATAACTGGGGTCTATCCATAGAGGAACAGCCTTCGAATTCACTATGCAATTAGATACACTTGCATTATATGCATACCAACGTAAGAGTGCATCACACCGACCTCGTATTTGATAGAGATAAGCTTGCCCTGAGACTAACTAATGAGTTATTAAGCACTCAAGTCAATCAATGCTTCGCCAGTACCTAACTCAATATTTTTTTTGTTAGTGTTATTAACTACATACTACTATATACATACTTTTATGTGATTATGTGAAAAAAGCACACTTGTTCTGAGTGTGATTGTTCCGAGTTCGAAGTAAGTAGATTAAGTATTTTTGTTACAGATATCAAAAACAATATTAGAATACCTACACAAATAGGTAAATAAACACCCAGACACACATGTAGATATTCACACAAATATGGCTGGTGGGAATCGAACCCAAGATTCCTAGTGCATGTGACAGGGCTATAACCAAATGTCAATTCAAAATGATAAATCTTTATTTATCATTTTGGAGGTATAACTTAAAAATTGGAAAAATTCACATTCATGCCTGACTGGACGCGGAATTTTTAATTTACATTAGACCTCTATGTGGCACTAAAACATAATTAGAAAAAAAAAGATATACTTTTATCAATATACGGGTATTCTATTGGTGAGTGGTCGCCATCGGTGGACAAAAATAAAGGCCTTTTTGCATACATACTTAATTCTCATGGACTTCAATCTAAGACAGTTAAAATATCTTTTGTATTTTTCTTATCAAGAACAAATTAATATGATAAACGCGTCGCGAACTATCACGAGTTGAATGGTGATCAACGAACCTGCTCTTGCGAATACCGAATGAACTAAAAGTTTTAAATACCGATAGGGTAAATAAATTGTGAATAAATGTATTCCAAGAAAGATATTATATGCGAAAGACACATAGAACTAGAATTAAAATCCTTGCTAATATTATAAATCCGAAAGTAACTCTGTCTGTCTATCTGTCTGTCTGTTACGCTTTCACGCATAAAGTACTGGACCGATTTAAATGAAATTTGGTACAGATATAGTCCAGAGCCTAGGAAAGGTTAAAGGCTACTTTTAACCGAATGCGCTATAAGGAAGTAATGTTTTACCCGTTAAACGTCTCTACGCGGACGAAGTCGCGGGCGGAAAGCTAGTATTTAATAACTTAGCTATGTAAGAGCGAGTCGGCGTTATTTTGCTTCAAAGGTGACTACTTTGTTACTAATTTATCAATTTGGTATTGTAACCTTTGTGCAAAATAAGCATTTTATTTTCTATTTATTTAATACACAAAGTAAAAGAAATTTTAATTTGAGGTTTGAGGGCACGTAAAAGTTAACTTGCAACTATTTGAAGTTGATTTGAGAATTTATTTATCTTACATCTATTTCCTTCTAAATAAGTAATGTGAAAGCGAAAACGGTTACTGTATTATTATATTGTTGAGTTTTTAATAGGTACTTAAGTACGTACATCATCATCATCATGAAGTTGGTCGATGTGGCACATGCTGAGGCCTGTACCTCGTTGACCACTTCTCATAGTCCTTGTCTTTGTGTGATATTTCTTTGTTTGAATTTAGTTTTTGTGTCTTGTGTATTTATGTATGTTTTTATTTCTTTCTTTCTTTTCTTTCTATCATCATCAGCCCATATACGTCCCCACTGCTGGCGCACGAGCCTACCTTAAACGATCCGGCCTTAGTCAACCACGCTGGTCAATGCTGGTTGGTCGACTACACAACCTTAGAATTCATTCGTTGGTGAAATCACAAATTTATCTAAACTGATTGATTAGTTTTTGATCAAAAAACAAGTGTTCGTTCTAGAACTAAGGATTTCGATAAAATTTCTTTGGGCTTTTGGCACTTACACTTACTTTGAAATTATCCAAAACATTTCGCCAATCTAATAACAAATGGCTACAGAGCGAATACAAAATAGACGAGTCACGACACTTCTTTAGTGCGTGACCCGGGCATAGAACCCTCAATACTTGGCCACTCAAGTCGAAGACCTTACTGTGTCCAAGCAAATGATTAGGCTTTTTGTATGTCACGTGTGTAGGTACTTGCTAAGTAATATAAATCATGGCTATAAAGCTGCAAGATGGCGGTGGCGGTTGCGGCGGCGACGGTAGAACAAACGGCTCGCGCGATTCAGTAGTACTAATGCTTAAGGCTGATTGAAGTCGATTTGACCGCACGCTGACCGCCAGCCCTGGAGATCCAGAGGGCCTACCATGAGTTGACTATCGAAAACTTACTTACGTTAAAAACCTATCGAGTTGTTTTTTTCATACGGCCGATTTTAGTTCTTCGCGTAACCACCAGCGGCGCTGTACAAGTTTTTCATAGACATATTTACGTAGACGATATCGAGTGCGTAGGTTTTAAACTCATGGTAGCCCCACAGTATGCATAGAGATGTAGGGACCGTTTTTATGTAACGCTGACCGGTCGGCGCCGACGCCCGGTACAAAAATCTATCGGCGCCGAGGATCAGCGTGTCGACAGCGCGTCTCTAAAATCAGCCTTGTTAGATGGAAATGTAATTAAATTAATTTGTTATAGCAACAGTTCTAATAAATTAATGTACTTTTCTTTTAAACTGTGTTCTTTATTTAATAACTAGCTGTGCCAGCGACTTCGTTCGCGATTCCCCCGTTTTTTACACATTTTCCATTGTATCTTTGCTCCTATTGGTCGCAGCGTGATGTTATATAGCCTAAAGCCTTCCTCGATAAATGGTCTATACAACGCAAAAAGATTTTTTCAAATCGAACCAGTAGTTCCTGAGATTAGCGCGTTCAAACAAACAAACAAACAAACAAACAAACAATCAAACAAACAAACTCTTCAGCTTTATAATATTAGTATAGATAACAAGCCTAAGTTTGTATCCGCCACCGCCACCGCGTACGTCCAGTCTAAGAACTAACAAGTATAAATAGTGAAATGTCAATCAAATGGTGGGTAATACTGTCATTAATCCCTTTTCAGACGAACTTGTCTTGATATTTCAACGCTCATTCGGGCTGATGTGGCACATGCTGACCTGTACCTCGTTGACCACTTCTTATTAGTCCTTATGTGTGATATTTCTTTGTATGAAAGATTTTAGACTTTTGCGTTCCGTTACACTAAATATTAGTCTTTATGGTCTACACGCGATATTAGGAGTAGCAAATTACATACAGGTCCGCTATGGCAGGCGAAGAAGGGCGGCGCCAGTTCACTGGCGACCACGATTGGTGTAACCCAGTCGAAACGTCGGGCAGTAAGTAGCTATGTAATTTGCTACTCCTAATAACGCGTGTAGACCCATAAAGACTAATATTCTTTGTATGAGTTGGGTTTTGTGTCTTGCGTACCTATTTATGCCGTGGTCAATAAACATTTTTCTTTCTTTCTTTACTCAATAAAGCTATGAAAAAATGAATTTTGGTATACCCATTTATTTTGATGATTTATTCACTAATTAAGCAACCAGGAAGCAAAATAGTTAAGATAAAAGAAGTATGGGGCAACTTTCCACGACCCCCAATATTAGGGTATCAATGTGCGTATTATCATTACTCGTGTATACCGATTGTGAGTTGACAGGTTATCATACAATATTCATGAGTATACGGAACAATGGAATAATAAGTTATTTATCACCAAATATATTTTAAAAATAGTTAAGCGTTACGCAATTACTTCTTAATTAGGCGTGAACTGTAACCGTTGAATTTTTTGTACATATTTAGATACAATTATAACATTGATTAGTAGATCACTCTACATAATACACAATTTATTTGCAGATCACTCTACAAATTCATGGTGTAATACAATAATTGTTGTAATTGTTTTGTCTAATGAGCAAATAGAAAAAAAAATTGAATGGCGATGCTGTAAATTATTATCTTGAACTTATTTATTCTATAAATCAGTACTCAAATTTTCTATCATCGTTTCAATATTTAGCAATTAAACTTAAAAATCTACAGTACTGTGCTAAGAGGTAATTTCAATCGAAAAAATACAGTCCTGCGGAAGTCGTTTATTCGTCTGCGATTTAAAAAGATTTATCGATTGCAGAACTATCGATAAATCTTTTTTATATGATTTTCCCAAATTGACTTACCATGTTAGTGACGATCTTGAGAGGGTTGACAGCAATCATGACGATCCCGGCCACAATCAGCAAAGCTCCGTAGATGATCTTCAGAACGGATTCTATAAAATAAAAAATAATATTTATGAAACAATAAATAAGACAGGGAAATTATCCTATGTGAGTAAGCACTTAAAAATACGGTTAAAGAACATCACTACATATTATACTCGTAAATCGAAGTCGCTTTCTCTGTCCCTATATCCCTATGTATGCTTAAAATGATTAAAACTACGCAACGGATCTTGATGCGGTTTTTTGATCGATAGAAGAATTCAATAGGAAGGTTTTTATGTAAAACTAGCTGAGCCGACAGACTTCGTCCTGTCAAAAAAATGTGAAAAAGAAAAGGGCTGTTTTAGGGTTTTCCCGGCAATTATTCGATTTTTTCTTCGCCGTTACAACCATCCTTGGACTTCAACTAACATTTTAAAAAAAGAATTGGCCAAATTGGCTCAGGCGTTGTTGAGTTATGCGCTTACCAACACATTTTGCGATTCATTTTTATATTATAGATTCATCCGAACTAACTAGGATAAAATTGGTATAAATATATGAATAAAACTATTCACGCTACAATATCGATTAGGGGTGAGAGCCATCCGCTTTAGGGGTGAGAGCCATCCGCTCCCCCCCAAAGCCAGGTGATGATGACAAGGCTCCTCCAAGCCATCATCGTTAGTCAGTAAGGAAAAAAAAAAGCTACAATAACGTGTGTGTACGAAAGGTGGAAGATGTTATTTAAAAGGTTAACAGTAAAAAAAATGATACTTACGTCTCTTCTTCACTGTGAAGTTCTGTATCTTCATGATGGAGATCCTCCCCTTGCTGGGCACATGTTGCATAGATATCTTTGCGCCTACCACCATTTTGAGCGGTTAAATATCTTGCTTTGCTTCTGCAAACAAAAGAAAACTCTTTATTTTACTACTCTACGAATGTAGAGTTTTTGCTTTATGGGTCAACCCACGTCAAATTTTTGTATGAGGAAAATAGAAGGTACTGATTGCAATGGAGCAATGCAAGCACACGTCCCAGATAAAGTCAGTCGAATAAAATATCATAGAAAAATCTATCCATCCTCCAAAATTCGAACGTAAGTGGGCAACCTTAGACGGGTGACCAATTTATTGGTATTTATTCGAATCTAAACTACACAAATTAACCATTAAATGGATGCACAGTTTTTTTAAGATGATTGAATGTTTTTTTTCCAAAAGAAGATCTTAACGCTAAACATAAAATCAAGTTAATCTAAGATTTTAGACTTTCGCGTTCAATTACACTTAATATTACTAACAAGCTATGTAATTGCTACTCCTAATATCGCATGTAGTAGACCCATAAAGACTAATATTTGATCAAGTAAATCTTCTAAGTTGACAGGAAAAGTCTCTAAAATAATATAAGATCTCAGTAATGGGACGTCTAACCCTTGACTTAGTTGGGTAATGGAGCTAAACAATTATTAATGCAGCTATAGTTACATGTTCATAGCATTGTTTTCAACCATATTGGTCTAAGATTCTTTGAGATGCGAGAAACAGAGAATTCCTACATAGTGGCTGGTCATTCGTCATTTTGACTACAAATTTCTATTCTTCTTCTTATCGTATGGTTGATAAACAACCTGGTCTCAGAGTTTTTAAACTGCCCGTAATCCTCTGACATGGCTTCACACACCGTTGAAAAATCTCTCAGGTGTGCTGGTTTTCTCACGATGTTTTCCTTCACCGTTAAAGCGTCGAATGATGGTACATCTGAATTTCAAATTTGAAAAGCACATTGGTACCTGGCGGGGTTTGAACTGGCGACCTCTCGCATGGCAAGCAACGACCTTAACCAGTCGGCCATCTATCGATCCATAATTTCTATTTACAATTGAATATTGGACTTCCGCTCCTTGTTTCTATATTCTTATCTTTATAAATAGTTAATTATTTAAACATTGACTAGTTTGATGCACATTTGGTAGTACGTTCCTCTGTTTTTTGGGTCAAACCAAATCTATATTACTAAATAAAATTGGAGTGTCTGTTTGTAATATCAAAATAAAGCGTTTTTACGAAATGGATAGAAATCTATATCAAATACCGATAAAAAAACACTTTTTGATTTTAGTTTTTGTCCGTTTGTTGCCACTAACTGTTGCGGCTGGACCAATTTTGACGGGAATTTCACTTTTATACCAATTTTACAAGGTATATTATAGGCTGTTTAATAAAATTGTAAACAAACCCATTTCCACACGGCAGTTCTACATGAAACAAACATTTAAAAAAAACTTTGTGTAACATAAACATAAGCTCTGACAAGCATTGTTATCATCAGCATAGAGCGCTTTGATTGCGAGATCGTTGTGAAACTGTTTCCTAACGATAATTACTCGATATTTTAGTGTTGCCCCACAGGCCCTTTGATTGACAGCCAATATACCGCAAAATGGGTTTTAACTGGGCCAAGTTCGATAAAGAATGTCAAGTGTACACAAATAAGCCAATAATAATGTTGTGCATATTCGGAATACCTTAAAATTATAATACTGTAGCGCTACCATGAGTTTAAAAGTTACGGACTCGATATCGCCTACGTAAATATGTCTATGAATAACTTGTACAGCGCCCCTGGTGGTTACGCTAAGAACTAAAATCGGTCGTATGAAAAAAACAACTCGATAGGTTTTTAACGTACGTAAGTTTTCGATAGCCAACTCATGGTACCGCTACTGTACAGCGATGTTATCGTTATAAACGATATCTTACATAGTTTCGTTTCGTTCGATTCGCTCAATCAAACTGATTGACACTAGCAGGTCTTTAATAAATGATTATTAAATTTGTAAAATAAAAAGGTCAATGCGTGTAAACAACATGAATTCACACATATTATTTTAATTTCAATAGGTAATGTAGAGCACCTATTGAAATTGAAATAATATGTGTGCATTCATTGTAATTTCTGAATTAGTTTTCTTTTCATCATCATCATCATTCCACCTTTTTCTTTTAACCAACTATTAATCTAAAATTTTGAAAATGATATTAATAAAACAGACGCAATATGATTACTTAATAGTGAACTTAAAATTTTTCAATTAATTTGTGAAACCTCAAATTAATTTGAACGATGAAACGGGCGTAATGTTAAATCGAAAACCTGATTAATCAAGTTATAATAAATACCAAATTATTTTAATTCGTTACCCTAAACTTTATTTTATTATCTACATCATATTTTAACGCTTTTGCGTCATCGTTGTAACATCGAGTAGACTGAGCGTAAATGGTCCGTATAAAATAGAAATATCTGTATGAAGGTTCTGAAATCTGAATTTATTTAGATCCCCATGTGAAGAAATGTCGACATGTAACCTGGTTTATAGAATTTAACAATAAATAAGGTTTTTTAAATATTTGTCTTTATGGGTCGCGAGCGACCACGATTGGTGTAACCCAGTCGAAACGTCGGGCAGTAAGTAGCTATGTAATTTGCTACTCCTAATAACGCGTGTAGACCCATAAAGACAAATATTTAGTGTAATGGAACGCGAAAGTCTAAAATCTTAAATAAGGTTTTTTGTATGAAAAATAATAACGTTGAAGTTATCTTTACTTATATTAGAATGCTGAAGGATTTGTATGTTTGTTTGAACGCGCTAATCTCAGGAATTAATAAATTAAGGTAAAAAAATCTTTAAAAACAAGCTTTTATTTAAATGCGCTAAAAAGAAAAAAATAAACTTTTACACTATAACTTTACTGTCAACTTATAACATTTCAAATTCAACATATTTGACACAATTTATATGTTTTAAAAGCTTGTCGCGAGATTTAAGTACCTACTCGTAATTTTAAAAGCAAGTTTTAAAATACCTGCCTATTAAAAATTTTAAACTAAGAAAGTAAATACGAGTACTTAAATCTCGCGACAAGCTTTTAAAACATATAAATTGTGTCAAATATGTTGAATTTGAAATGTTATAAGTTGACAGTAAAGTTATAGTGTAAAAGTTTATTTTTTTCTTTTTAGCGCATTTAAATAAAAGCTTGTTTTTAAAGATTTTTTTACCTTAATTTATTTTATACTTTTTAGTTTTCACCTTGTAAATTCCTAAGTCTGTTCATCTCATTCAACGCATCATTATTGCAAGGTCGTTTGCCAGTTAATTTTGAACAATCCAACTCTTCAATTAGACCCTGGTTACCATCTAGCATCTAAGTACTCATCTAGGCGAATCAAACGAGCCCAAACTCGATGGGGTTGTGTCGTTTAAGTACTGAGTTCCTTTGGCTGTCTTCCGGCTCCATCATCAGACCCTGGTTACCATCTAGCATCTAAGTACTCATCTTGGCGAATCAAACGAGCCCAAACTCGATTTGGTTGTGTCGTTTAAGTACTGAGTTCCTTTGGCTGTCTTCCGGCTCCATCATCAGACCTTGGTTACTATCTAGCACCAAAGTACTCATCTAGTCGAATGAAATGAGCCCAAACTCGATGTGGTTATGTTATTTAATTACTGAGTTGCTATGGCTATCTTCCGACTTCATCATCAGATCAGCTCCATGTCATAATAATATTGCATTGTCATCGGATATACACGTGCATGCAAAATTTCAGCTCAATCGGTTGAGGGCAAGTGCCTTAAAATTGAGTTATAAAATTCCACCCGAACACACAAACATACATACATACATACATACATACATTGCAAGTTAAATAAAAGCTTGTAAAAAATATGTTGGATAGACCATTTATTGAGGAAGGCTTTAGGATAAATAACATCACGCTTCGACAAATAGGTGTTTTTTGATGAGGCGAATGAATGTACGTTAAGTATCGCCAAGTGAATACTAAAAAAGTATTAAATAGTATGTATTTTTTGGGTCTATTAGGGTTAGCAAAAAGCAATATTAGGAGTAGCAAATTCAAAGCTAATTATTGCCCGATGTTCGACTCGACACCAGACATGGTCGCAAGTGAACATAGCTAAAATAGTAAATAAGTATTATTATATAATTTTATATGTACGATTATTCGACGCTTTAACGATAAAGGAAAAAATCGTGAGGAAACTTGCACACCTAAGAAGAAATTCTGAGGTTGTGTAGTCGACCAACCCGCACTTGGCCAGCGTGGTTGACTGAGGCCTTATTGCCCTAATTTAGGGTAGGCCCGTGCAGTTGAGACGTATACGAGTATGTGCTAATGATGATATAATATTAAAATTTCATGGTTACACACATTAGAAAACTGAATATAACCCGGACATTTTCAGTTTCGGGTTATTTTCAGTTTTATAATGATAAGTATTATTAATCACTGACGATTTTCACCCGGTCTCCTTTATGATACCGTTGTTTTAGTTCTAATACGCATAAAAATTTAGTTTACTGAAACCTGTTTTGAAACACGACCAGATCGATGACAATTTATTACTTGTTATTTGCATACACCATTAATATTTAAACTTTAGGGTCCATAACGCATATTTAAAACGGTAAGACACAAAATATATTACATCTTCTGTATTCTGTATGGTTTTATTTCAACAGAACATTTTTTATTTTTCCAACAAACGTATTTGGTGGAGTTTCAGGGTAAAACTTGCCCTGAAAGTCCACTAAGTACTTTTGGATTTTTCCTAAATGCTATTTATAAGCATTGACTGTAGCTCCCTAAAAAAGCGCAATGGTTCATTCAGTAATGCCCATTTGTCTTGCTCCAAGAGTCTTGGGATCGATCCCCGACCGTTAGTCAAAACTGAGTGTTATAATACCTAGGAGTGAGAGCCATCCGCTCCCCCGCAGTCCAGTGATGATGACAAGGCTACTCCAAGCCATCATCGTAGTAAGTTAGGAAAAAAAATGGTGTTATCACTACATATGTAGTTTAAAGAAAAGTCGCTTCCCGCGTCTGTCCCTATGTATCCTTAAATCTTTAAAACTACACAACGGATTTTGATGCGGTTTTTTTTAATTGATTAAGGGATTTAAGAGGAAGGTTTTTATATATAATATACCAAAAGCAAAGCGACGGCGGGTCACTAGTAATTCATATTCCACATTTGATTCTGATATCCGTAATTTATAGGGTTCATAGCAGGAACAGGCCACTGTTAGAGATGGCCGTTATTTCTTTTTAGCTATTGCATAGCTTTTATCGCGGGCTTTGAACGCGGCGACCGAATCAAGAAATTCCGTAACGAAAAAAACCTCACAATCGTCTAACGTCGTTTCAGTTCGGTAGACTTCGGCACGGTGTTTGTGTGCGTGCGATATGACGTATTGTACGACTCTACGAAACTCACAGGAATCGAAACGAACTGCTCCGAAATCGGACGATGCTATGCAATAGCTTTACCGCGGCAGTTTCCGAGTGCCACACGTCTTTTTTTTAAAAGATACATAAGACCTGAAGGTAACTTACTAGTGGTTGACCCTTCGAGCATCCCACGTAAACTCTCAGATGAGGTCATGTGGCCGTGACTGGAGCATGGTCACCGTCGATCAGACCAAGTTCAAGTTTGTCAAGACACAATTAATTACCCTGTTTTGACGAATGACCAGTATTACCGGTTCACTACCATCTGCCAAGGGAAACCGTAGTGTTTTCTCATATTGTACCTGCTATAGTTTTAATTCGAATACTTATTTATTTTTTAGTTTTTGTTTTGTTTTATTATAATATCTGTGTCATCACTCAACCACAAAGGTACGGCTAGAATATCAGTGCTGCAGGAGCTCTTGTTGAGCTTCTGCAGTCTATGCTGAGGCACGTACCTTATACATATTTTATGTTGTGTTAATTTGTATTATTTTATGTTAAATTGATTTTTTCTTGTAATTTGTGTATATGTGACCAATAAATCCTATTCTATTCTATTCTATTCTATTAATTATTACGCCTCTAAATAGGACCAGGGAGCTTAGACAAAGTAAAAATATCGAAACCATAACGAAGTTCGAAAAGAACAAAATGTATGGGATTGACCACATGTTTTATCGCGTCTAATATAAATACATTTTATTCTTTTCGAACTTGGTTATCGTTTCGACATTGTTACTTTGTCTACGGGGCCAGGCTACTCAATAGACGAATGTGGTAGTCAAACTTTTATTTAAATTTATAAAAAAAAGTAACTTTACTATTGTAGTTATTTTTGCCTATTATATCCGTCCTATTAGTAAATAATGGTGTACATAAGTAAAAGTCGTTAGAACCGTCGGATAAAGCACTTAAACTGTGCAATCATCTAGGCTTCTAATTTTATGGAAGTTTAATTGTTCATGTCAATAAGACCTTTTATGAACTTTATAGCAAATAATGTTATTTATTAGTTTAGTATGCAATGAAACAAGAAATATTCGTATAATTCTTGCAATCAAACCATGGAAACGAAAAAAATATTTATCCAAATACAATTAAGCTCGAAAGTCATATTCAGAGCTTCCCCTAATTACTCACGTTTAATTGTGTAAGAAGAAAATATATTATCGCTATTACTACACTTGACCTTTTGAATCACCAGCACTTGACATATCACGATCATCATCATTATTAGCCCTCATCATCATCATCATCAGCCCATTACAGTCCACTGCTGGACATAGGCCTCCCCAAATGCACGCCACTTCTCTCTCTCCTCGGCCACTCGCATCCAGCTCCTACCAGCCGTCCTGCGCAGATCGTCACACCACCTGGCCTGCGGGCGTCCTACACTACGTTTGCCGAGACGCGGTATCCACTCCAGAACTCGTCTACCCCATCGGTCGTCGGTTCTACGGCTGATGTGGCCAGCCCACTGCCACTTCAGCTTACTAATGCGATGAGCTATGTCGATGACTTTGGTTCTCTGACGGATCGCCTCATTTCTGATTCGATCCCGCAGAGAAACACCGAGCATAGCTCTTTCCATAGCCCGCTGAGCGACTTTTAACTTGTGGACCAGCCGTGCCGTCAGTGTCCACGTTTCGGCTCCATACGTCATGACGGGTAGGACGCACTGATTAAAGACTTTCGTCTTTAGGCTTTGTGGGATTGACGATGAGAAGACTCGGCGTAATTTCCCAAATGCTGCCCAACCCAGCTGAATTCTTCTATTCACCTCGTCCTCAAAGTTGTTTCGACCCAACTGCATAGTCTGCCCGAGGTACACATATTTTTGAACAACTTCGAGGACGGTGCCGTGAATCGCAATCGGTTCCAGTAGTACATATTCATTGAACATGACCTTGGTTTTATCCAAGTTCATCCGTAGGCCGATGCGCGCAGAAGAGTCAGCCAGGTCATTCAGCATCTGTTGTAGGTCCTGCAGCGTCTCTGCCAGAATGACGATGTCATCTGCAAATCGCAGGTGGGAGATGTATCCACCATTTATGTTTATTATTAGCCCTATGGGCTGGCATACACGTCCCCACTCTTGGGGCACCGGCCTACCTTAAACCAGGGCGATAAGGCCTCAGTTAACCGCGCTGGCAAAGTGGGATTTGGTTGACTATAGAATTTGAAATTCATTACACCAAATGTGCAAATATTTCCATGTAAAGTGACAAAAAAAACAACTCATAAAACTACCCTAGTCCGAAGCCAACTCCACTCGCACGTTTAGAATGATTAAAAGACACGACCCCTGTAGCGATACCATGAGTTGGCTATCGAAAACTTACGTACGTTAAAAACCTATCGAGTTGTTTTTTTCATACGGCCGATTTTAGTTCTTAGCGTGACCACCAGGGGCGCTGTACAAGTTTTTCATAGACATATTTACGTAGGCGATATCGAGTCCGCAACTTTTAAACTCATGGTAGCGCTAACCTTTGAGAACTCCCAAGAGACGTAGGTGTACCTCACCCTATGATTGAATGTCAAAGGCCTTTATCATTCAAATCATCATCATCATAATGACGGGTGTCTTGTAATCACCGCGCTTGGCCTATGATACTGCATTGTTTGTTATTTGTATGCACTATTAACTGTGATTAGTTATTATGAGTATTGCCAGACACAGGTGCCAGTTTGGATTAACCTGTTACGCTCTAAGTCACTTCACTAGAAGGGTTTAGTGATGTTATTCTGGAATGTCTGTTAAAAAGGTGCTTCTCGTCAGTGGTATAAAACCTATAGATAATTTTAAACTGTCATGGTTACACACATTAGAAAAATTGTAAACAAAAAAAAAACCGCCTTCAAAAACACGACTCACTAAAAATTACAAAATAATATAACGAACATTAATCTGGGTATGAATTTGATTTGTTGTTGAAGGCGGTGCCGTTTATATTTCATGCAGCTTTCCTCAAAATTTTAATTGGCACCGCCTTCAACAACATATCAAATTCATACCCAGATTAATGTTCGTTATATTATTTTGTAATTTTTAGTGAGTCGGGTTTTTGAAGGCGGTTTTTTTTTGTTTACAATTTTTTTTCATACTTTTTAGTGTTACATTTTTTTTCACCCTATTAGTTCAGCTCACCTATAATTCTACTGAAATTATAACTAGTAGTCTTAATATGTATACAGTATTGAAAGAAATATCCCTTTACTCCCAACTATTAAGGAGTTGACCTTCCATCATCAGCTAAGCATCATAACATTATGATTGCCAGACGCAAATGCCAATATTACTTCTGAAAATATGTAAAACGCGGTACATGTGCCTATACAATTTGAGGGTTGCCCTCGATTTCTCCTGGATCCTATCATCAGATCCTAGACTGGACCCTATTAGTGCAGCTCACCTATAATTCTACTGAAATTAAAACTAGTAGTCTTAATATGAACACAGACTTGAAAGAATTGTCCCTTTACTCCCAACTATTAAGGAGTTGACCTTCCATCATCAGCTCAGCATCATAACATTATGATGCAAGAAGCAAATGCCAATATAACTTCAGAAAATATGTGAAACGGGGTACATGTGCCTATAAAATTTGAGGGTTGCCCTGGATTTCTCCTGGATCCCATCATCAGATCCTAGACTGGTCCCTATTAGTTCAGCTCACCTATAATTCTACTGAAATTAAAACTAGTAGTCTTAATATGTATACAGTATTGAAAGAAATATCCCTTTACTCCCAACCATTAAGGAGTTGACCTTCCATCATCAGCTAAGCATCATAACATTATGATTGCCAGACGCAAATGCCAATATTACTTCTGAAAATATGTAAAACGCGGTACATGTGCCTATACAATTTGAGGGTTGCCCTCGATTTCTCCTGGATCCTATCATCAGATCCTAGACTGGACCCTATTAGTGCAGCTCATCTATAATTCTATTGATATTATAACTGATAGTCTTAATATGTACACAGATTTGAAAGAATTATCCCTTTACTCCCAACTATTAAGGAGTTGACCTTCCATCATCAGCTCAGCATCATAAAATTATGATTGCAAGAAGCAATGCCAATATAACTTCAGAAAATATGTAAACGCGGTACATGTGCCTATAAAATTTGAGGGTTGCCCACGATTTCTCCTGGATCCCATCATCAGATCCTAGACTGGTCCACCTAATAGTTTAGTAGTCCAGTCAAAATAGACAAAAATAAGTGCTAACTTAGACAAAATTCGCATAGAGCTGAAAATTGCCAGAGACGTTAAATACATCATAATAAACGAAATATCAAAAATCCCCATCAATCCTACTTCTGCAAAAAATTTTATTCAAGGTCAAAAGTATAATATTAAGGATTTTTCCATTTTTCTCGAAAACAGTAAGTATTATCGTAAAAATAGGTCAAACAAAAGTTGTAGATCATACAATTTTCTACAAAATTGGTCCAGTCACTTTTTCTTTTCCGACTCACCATTCGCGAGACATCGTGATTTTAATCATTAGAAAATTTATATTTTACATAATATGCATTCATCTGTTGATATCGTTTTTGATCGATATATGACCTGGAATAGGTTCACTAGGGTAACCACGTTAAAAACCGCCCAAGTGTGAGAAAAAAAAACATAGGTTTTGTATGAGAACCCACTTTACACGTTGGTTTCATGTTCTTTCTAGTATTAGATATTATAGAGGCAACTGAGATACATCATTCGTTAAAATTTTAACTGTCTAGCACAATCGCATGGGGGCCTGGAAGCGTTTGAAAATACAACTTTTTCAACTTTGTGCATCGCTATATCTCTGAAATGGTGAATCTTAGGAACAAAGTGTTTAGACATTTTTTATAGATAATTACGTGATAAGTAATTTTGTCATACATAGCTTTATGATTAAACTTACCGTTTCGCTCAAAAGTGCATAAAACTGATATTTGTGACATTTGACCTTGATTATTTTTTTTTGCAGACGTGGGATCGATGGGGACTTTTGACAGATTATTTGTAATAGTGTTCCCTACATTCATGCCAATTTTCAGCTCTATGCGAATTTTTCCTAGGTTAAATGTCTATTTTGACTGGACTATAGCTCACCTGTAATGCTACTGATTTATAACTAATAGTCTTAATATGTATAGAGTATTGAAATAATTATCCTTTTTAACCGACTTCAAAAAAAGGAGGAGGTTCTCAATTCGTCTGTATGTATAATATTTTTTTTTTTTTTTTTTTTTTTATGTATGTTCACCGATATTTTCGTCAATTATAGACGGATTTCAAAAATTTTTTTTTGGTTGGATAGAGTTCACTTCCGAGGTGGTCCCATTTTCACCAGTCTTGGATCTGATGATGGGATCCTGGAGAAATCGAGGGCAACCTTCAAATTTTATAGGGACATGTACCGCGTTTTGCATATTATCTGAAGTCATATTGGCATTTGCTTCTGGCTATCATAATTTTATGATGCTGAGCTGATGATGGAAGGTCAACTCCTTAATAGTTATGAGTAAAAGAATAATTATTTTAATACTGTATACATATTAAGACTACTAGTTATAATATCAGTAGCATTACAGGTGAGCTAAACTATTAGGTTGACCAGTCAAGGATCTGATGATGGGATCTAGGAGAAATCGAGGGCAACCCTCAAATTTTATAGGCACATGTACCGCGTTTTACATATTTTCTGAAGTTATATTGGCATTTGCTTCTGGCAATCATAATGTTATGATGCTGAGCTGATGATGGAAGGTCAACTCCTTAATAGTTGGGAGTAAAGGGATTATTCTTTCAAATCTGTGTACATATTGATACTACTGGTTATAATATCAGTAGAATTATAGGTGAGCTTAACTAATAGGGTGTAAAATTAACACTAAAAAGGATGAAAAAAATTGTAAACAAAAAAAAACCGCCTTCAAAAACACGACTCACTAAAAATTACAAAATAATATAATACGAACATTAATCTGGGTATGAATTTGATATGTTGTTGAAGGCGGTGCCGTTTATATTTCACGCAGTTTTCCTCAAAAATTTAATTGGCACCGCCTTCAACAACATATCAAATTCATACCCAGATTAATGTTCGTATTATATTATTTTGTAATTTTTAGTGAGTCGTGTTTTTGAAGGCGGTTTTTTTTTTGTTTACAATTTTACTCATAACTATTAAGGAGTTGACCTTCCATCATCAGCTCAGCATCATAAGATTATGATAGCCAGAAGCAAATGCCAATATTACTTCATTTATTTATTTATTTATTTACAAAAAGGTATGCTTACAGATTACAATCATTACAAGAACACAATAACATAACACAACAGGTAAACTAGATGGCAATCCATGGATAGCACACACAGCATGATTAAAATTATTAATAGTTACATAATTAAATACAGTATTAACACTTAACTAATAAGATATAATAAATATAAAAAAAAAACTAAAACCAATAAGACGTAGAAAACGAAACAAACAAGAAAATCAAAGATATTACGGAAGTGCTGTGGAGCACTCCTTAAGACCGAGATCAGTTTCAATAAAGACTGTTGTAAGTTTTTTGTACAAACGAAAATTGTCGTTAAATATATCCATGCATCCACCACTACGCATCACATCATTGTACGTTCGACACATTCTCACTATAGGATTGTAATAGGAGGTATTATTCTTGTACACTTGAATCGCAAATGTTGGCGGGTGACGAGAAATATGTCTGGTATTAAAATTGAGAGAGGACAGAAGGTGCGGGACGTCAATGGCTGAATGGACTATCTTATGGAGACAGAGCAAGTCATATCGTCTACGGCGAGTATGCAAGGGTAAGATATTAAATTTAGAAAGCCTTTCGCTGGTATTTCTAAGTGATCGACCGAAGTTAAATTTTTGTGAGATGTATCTCAGACATTTTTTCTGCGGCTTTTCAATATTTTCGATATGCACATTGTAGTGTGGAGACCATATCGGACAACAGTATTCCAGCACGCTTCTTACCAGACTGAAAAATAGTTCCAAGATACTACGTGGTTTCCGAAAAGCCTTGGTCGTTCGCAAAATGAATCCTAGGAGCCTGTTCCCTTTCTTTAGAATATGCTCATAGTGAGGACGAAAGGTAAGTTGTTCGTCAAAGAGTACGCCCAAATCTCTGATGGTTTTAATTCTGCTTAACAATTCATCACAGACGTAATACTGAAAGTCAATTCGATTTTTTACAGGTGAAGGAGATTACGTAAGTCTTAGTAATATTAAGATACATCTTGTTGGCTTTACACCAGTCAGAGACCGTCTCAAGATCATTTTGAAGCATTATGCACTGTGTTATGTCGCTAACATCGGTATATATCTTTAGATCATCAGCGTATAAAGAGCATTGCACGAAAGTCGATCAACCAAGTCATTTATAAATACTACAAACAGCAGCGGTCCCAAATGCGATCCCTGAGGGACGCCGGATGACACAGACATAGGAGATGAGGAAAAGCCTTTAACTGTCACTAGCTGAGAACGGTTACTTAAATAGGATATTATCCATCTTAGCAGTGATCCATGCAGTCCATAATACGAGAGTTTGTGACACAGTAGGGTATGATCGACTTTATCGAACGCCTTGCTAAAGTCAAGATAAA
The DNA here is from genome assembly GCA_039566165.1 of Maruca vitrata. Classification (NCBI taxonomy): domain Eukaryota; kingdom Metazoa; phylum Arthropoda; class Insecta; order Lepidoptera; family Crambidae; genus Maruca; species Maruca vitrata. The sequence continues at coordinate 1,079,704 of CM076923.1, read as the reverse complement.
CAGCGTCTACCTGACCTCTAGAGGCAATCACACGACAGATATAATTCTTAAATTCTAAAAGGTTACTTAAGGTAGACCTATATTTAACAAAACCGTGTTGTCTAGAAGATATGAACTTACTAAGATGATCATAGAGACGGTCGTAAACAAGTGATTCTAAGAGTTTTGCTATGCACGAGAGAATGCTAATGGGACGGTAATTACAACAGGATGATCTATCACCTGACTTAAATATAGGTATAATAGCGGCAATCTTCCAGCAAGTGGAAACACCCCTGTTACAAGCGATTTATTAAAGATTATAGTTAAGGGCAGAGACAGTTCGTCAGAACAACTCTTTAGGAAAATAGGCGGAATATCATCAGGTCCCGGTCCTTTACGAGAATCTAAATGTTTTATTTTAAGAAGGATATCCTGATGTGATATTTTAAAACTATGAAATGCAGGGTTAAGGACATGAGGGAGGTTAAGAGTGTCAACAGATTCAATAGTAGAAGCTCTCTCAAATACCGATCCAAAGTATTCAGAGAACAGTTCGCATACCCCCTGTCCATCTGATAATCTTTTATTATTATACGTCATTGTGCGGGGAATAGTGGCCCTACCCTTTTTACTGTTCACGTATCGCCAATATACCTTCGGGTCGTCCTTCAGAGAATCTTCAACCGAGGACAAGTACGTGTTATAGCACTCACTAATTAATACCTTACATCTCCTACGTAGTAGTGAGAATGTGTCATAATCACGAGGGTTATGGAACATTTTGTAGCGCTTATGATATTTATTTTTTTCTTTGATACAGCGTATCAAAGCTCCATTGTACCAAGAAGGAAATGCACTCGAGAATCCCTTTGTAGTAGGTGTATGCCTGGATATGAGTTCCCTTATTTTAGAGTAAAATATGTCGACACATTCGTTTACATCACTAGAAAACAAAAGTTTTTCCCAGTCGACACTATTTAAATCTGATCTTAAGTTATCATAATCACACTTGTTGAAATTATAACGAATTTTGTTGTGGGGTTTCAAAGGTTTATCCATTTTTGGCAAAGAAACCTCAATGTTATATGCAATATGGTGACAATCTACCTTGCATATTGGATCAGCTTCGGTAACATGTATAGAGGACTCTGGTAGATCGGCAAGCACAAGGTCTAGATAACGGTTATTATTATTAGGAATAGAATTATACTGACATAAGTTACAAATATTCATAGTTTCTTGCAGTAAAAAGGCTTTACGATCCTGCGGGTTCGTAGGAACCAAAGCACCCATATCGCCCCGTCTCTCCCACGTTATTTCTGGAGTATTAAAGTCTCCGAGTATTAAGTAGTTGTCCATCAAAGAATTAAGAACTATTCCTTGACAGCCCTGATAGACGACAGTCAGCTCATCAAGCGACAAGTGAGGGGGCAAGTAGCACAGGCACATGTGAATCGCGGGTTCCTTGGATGTAGGGGGCCGGATAGTCAGCCAGACATCCTCGAGTTCGCTTTCCCAGCGTGACTGTCTAATAACATTTATTTGGCTTTTCACGGCAATTAGAACACCACCCCCACTTTGTTTTACAGAGTACGTGTTCTCGCGATCCCTTCTAAATACAGTATACCGGTCATCTATAAACTCACTATCGTACACACCTCCATCAAAGTTTGTTTCCGTTAGACAAATTATATCATAATTATTTATTAGGATACTTAAATAAATGTCATTAATTTTCGATCTAGCTCTTCCTAAATTTTGGTAAAATATACTATACATTTTGAGTTAGTTTTCTGACCAAATATACAATAAAACTTATATACGAATGAGTAAGAACTTATGATTACGTGTATTAATGGAGTTTGCTAAGTGATTCCGAGTTTTTAATAAGAATAGCGCCTGATGAGTCGTCCTTTCGCACGTAAATTTGCCCATATTTAACCCACACGTATTTATAATTAAATTCCTTGGCTGCTTTCCGAGTAGCTGCATGCAGCGACTTCTGATCCGGAGATAAGTGTTCATTCACATAGATCCTGCTCGTTTCTCCAGTGATGTCCAGGTCGGTAGACACCAGACCGCGTCCGGGCCTGCCTTTGTTGTATCGGTGTACAGAGGAAAGTACCAAATCTCTAACGCGTGGAGAGGAGAACGTGACGATAATGTTACGAGGTCTGTTGGAGGTTGCGTTGAGTTTGGCTACCCGGCGGCATGCACTAACATATACGTCATCCACCGGAACCTTGATCACTTCACAAAGTTTTTTGAAAATAGTTAGAAGGTTTTCGTTTTTCCGCTCCGGAACAGCCTGCAGTTCTATGTTGCAGCTGCGCGAGATCTTCTCAATGCCCGCAAGGCGCGTATTAAGACGGGTCATTTCAGCACGGAGTATGGAACTTTCTTCCTCAAGATGCTTGATAGTGGAGGTCGTTTTATGTATTTCGGAATGAAGCGACTTTTGCTCCTCACATATGAAGTCTGTAGTGGCGCTAAATTCGTCCTTAATGGTGTTTATTGCAATCCCGATTTGATTAGCAACCATCTCCTTTACATCCTCTTTTAGTGATCTACGAAAGTTCTCCATAAAGGCTGTCAGAGACGCATTGAGTTTCTGATCTAAGAGGGTACCAATCTTGGCCATGGTGACTTCCTCTTTTGCATTCGCATTATCACTAGGAGACGCCGGAGCTGAAGATACGGTGGAAGGAGCGATGTCACGGTCCGATAAGTCGCATGACATATCCATGGAGACATCGGGCACCGGAGCGGTCCGTCGTACGGGAGTGTCATCGTTTGAGCGCGTACGGCGAGTGACATTGCAGCAAGTTGGGCATATCCAAGTTGATTTTTGATTTTTATTTAGCGCTCGAAATTGTACTTGGTCTATATTAAGACACAAAATGTGATATTTGCCAATACAAAGATGGCATTTAAGAAACTCTTGTGAGCTCAAAACCTTCTTGCATGCGTTACAATTCATTATTAGCGCCAAAACAATAACAACAGCCCCAGAGATCACTGCAGTGCAGATTTGTTCAATTTAATATTAGGCGCTACGTGTAGTAAAAACACTCACAATGACCGATGACAGTTCGCGGAACACAGCAGCGACGCGAGACAGAGATGCGTAAACGGAGTGATAGCCCGTCCCGCTTGCAAGCACGATGACGTCACAGCGTACGCGGCACGCGGCAGCTAATTTCGTCCGCGGAAGTTCACCGTCTCTGGCCCAGTGGATAAGGCGTCGACACTCACGCGTCAAGTCCCCAGTTCAAATCCAGCCGGTGTCAGCGCGCAAAAATGGGGCTCCGCAAAAGTATCCCGCGACTCCGCTGGTGGCTTGGATGAAGGGCGCAGTCCTCGCAGATGGTCACAAAATAATTTAAGTAAAACAATTAACTAAAATAACTGTCTTGAACACGTCCGTTCACTATTAATTCTCGCCGAAGAAAAAAACTTCAGATAATATGCAAAACGCGCTACATGTCCCTATAAAATTTGAGGGTTGCCCTCGATTTCTCCTGGATCCCATCATCAGATCCGGGACTGGTGAAAATGGGACCACCTCGGAAGTAAACTCTATCCAACCAAAAAAAAATTTTTGAAATCCGTCTATAATTGACGAAAATATCGGTGAACATACATAAAAAAAAAAATATTATACATACAGACGAATTGAGAACCTCCTCCTTTTTTGAAGTCGGTTAAAAACTGAAACTGTGCGGGATATTTACCGTGTTGTTTTGTTTTAATTAGCTCCCGATATTTCGGCACTGTTGCAAGCGCCATGATCACGGATGAACTGAGCTCATTAAAACAAAACAACATGGTAAATATCCCGGACAGTTTCAGTTTTCTAATGTATGAAACCTATGTTTTAATTAAGATTAATTAATTAAAAGCTTTAAAAACAATTTTAAAGTGTTACTCAATGGCTTTGCTATGGTGGCTAATGGTGTTGCATTAAAACAAAATTAAACTACGGTCACCTGCAAAGAGGAAATTGAAGAGTGACATGTACGAGAGTAAATTAACGAAGGACTCAGGATCAATGATCAAAAAGGTGCTGGGGTTTTTTTTTTACACAACACAATCACTTACATCGATCTGATTCCGTGATAAGTAGCTTAAGCACTTGTGTTATGGACATCAGAAACGACAGTGGATACACAAATAATGTTAAATATATAAATAACACACCCTGTTTCGAAACAAACACCGATGTTCATCACACAAATATGGGGATCGAACCCACGACTCCTGGATCGCTAACTACTGTTCCACCCAGCTAATACAATTAATGATAACGTCAACGAAGTATATTACGTAAACGGATAACTCTGCATAACAGCCACGTTATACTTGGTAACGGACCTCATGATGTCATTAGATCATTAATTAATCATTATTATAGGTCACGTAAAACAATTGGTGATTAGCGTACATGTAAAATAATGAACAAGTAAATAGCTGTAATATACAAAGATACCTAATAATTTATCTCATCCTAGTATTTTACTGAAGGATCGTTTATCACTTGAAAGGTTAAACTATTAGTATAGGTACTTTCTATTCATGAGACCTTTTCTCACATTTACAATAAGTATTTGAATTTGCTTTCTTATTTACAACAACAACAATTTCTAGAAAATAATGAAATTATGTTTAATTTTACTTTGTTTTATTTTTGTTGGCTCATGTAATCATGTATCCTTTGGAAAAATCAAATAAATCGGTTTCATATTTTCTTGTAACCTGTCATCAATTCTCTATGCACGTCTGGTTAAGGTCATAAATATATAGTAAGGTCCATATTATCGGTATATTAAATAAATAATAAATATCTGGGACATTTCCACACACGGTCTTCTGACCCCAAACTAAGCAGAGCTTGTACTATGGGCATCAGAGACTGATATACATACATATATATTTTTTAAATACATACTTAAATACATAATCACAACCCAGACACGGAACAAACACCGATGTTCATCACACAAATATTTGACCTGAGTGGGAATCGAACCCACGACTCTTGGAACCGCCAGCCAGGGTCACTAACCACTGTTCCACCGAGTCAGTCATATTTGGAAGCCTGTTCAAGTGGGTGAATCACCTTCAAGGTGAATTAAGGGCTAATAATTTCACCTGGGTGATTCACCTCGGTAATATTGGCCGATACGGTTCCAAGGTGACATATAAGGAATGAGTGCGCTAAAACTTTAACTTTTTGCGTACAATATAATCAATTAACCTTCAATATTAACTAATTACAGTGGTGTAGATAAAATCTAGACAAATACAACATTGAAAGTGGTATGATATGCAATGTTATCAATGGATAAAGATCCCCTTTCGTCTCGATGGCAAAACACTATAAATAAGTTCGGCCAGAATTCTGCCACCCGTAGCAGTACCATGAGTTGGCTATCGAAAACTTACGTGCGTTAAAAACCTATCGAGATGTTTTTGTTCATACGACCGATTTTAGTTCTTAGCGTAACCACCAGTGGCGCTGTACAAGTTTTTCATACATATTTACGTAGGCGATATCGAGTCCGTAACTTTTAAACTCATGGTAGCGCTACCGGACCGCGCTTGTTGACGCGCCCATCAGCTCAGTTTGCGTGCAGGAGTCAGGACACGCGGCATGAAGTGAGGTGAGCCATGGATTGTAGTGAGAGACCACATAGGCACGCGAGATCCTCCTGTCCAGTAAACCTCTACCAAATAAAATAAGCGGGTAGAGATAATAATGTTTAAGGAGTCCACAAATGGATTTTATGACACGCAACCATTGATGAATGTTTTTTTTTTCTAATTCTTTTAGCACTTTGTCGATTGCCGAGTGGTTAAAGTCGTCACTTGCCAAGTGAGAGGTCGCGAATTCAAACCCGTCACGTACCACTGTGTTTTTCAAATTGAAATTCATATGTACGATAAATCATGAAGTGAAAAAGCCTGCACACCTACGAAGACATTCTAAGGTTGTGCAGTCGACCAACCCGCACTTGGCCAGGGTGGTTTACTAAGGCCTGACGCTCTAGTTTAGGGTAGGCCCGTGTCCCAGCAGTGGGGACGTATATGGGCTGATGATGATGACATACTAACAGACAGGCGAGCCGAGGACGAACGAAAGGACACTATGAAACTAGTAAATATATAGAGGTACCGCATGAGTTGTAGAACATAGTACCTAAAAACACGACCCTAAAACCGATGTAATAATATATTTCTTTAACAGCTGAACTTCACCCTGTGTCATTCTAAAACAATTAAACCGTAATTGTGGTGTCACCGTTCATAAAAACATGCCGTAATGAAATAATTCCGTTTTTTTATATCATTGTCGTGTTAGGGCATAAAGAGCGGAATAAATCGGTGTTGAAACGTGCTCCACACGTATTGGACAGCAACAGCAACAATTTCAAGAAAACAATCAGGTCTAGACTATTAATAATGAAAAGATAAGATGGCGTCACGTTCAAAAGAGCAAAAGCAAGCTGGGCCAGCTATCAAAAGTATAATAATAATAATAAATATCTGGGACATTTCTACACACGGTCATCTGAACCCAAACTAAGCCAAGCTTGTAACTATGGGTTACCAATACTGATAGAGATAGAGACTGATACACATACATAGATATTTATAAATACATACTTAATACTGCATACATACATACATGTTCGTTCATCACACAAATATTTGTCCCGAGATGGAATCGAACCCATGATTCTTGGAACCGCCAGCCAGGGTCATTAACCAATATTCCACCGGGCCAGAACTGGACAGTCGTAGTCTTAGACAGAGAGCAGTGTATAGGTTAGGAGGATACCTTCTCTCTAAGGTACTAGAATTGTACCGGCTGCTACAGTACATGCTGAGAGAGAACCGATTGATCATTATGTATGTCATCATCATCAGCCCATATACGTCCCCACTGCTGGGGCACGAGCCTACCCTAAACTAGGGCGATAAGGCCTTAGTCGACCACGCTGGCCAAGTGCGGGTTGGTCGACTACACAACCTAAGAATTTCTTCTTAGGTGTGCAGGTTTCCTCACGATGTTTTCCTACACCGTTAAAGCGTCGAATGATGGTACATATGAATTTCAAATTTGAAAAACACATTGGTACCTGGCGGGGTTTGAACTGGCGACCTCTCGCATGGCAAGCAACGACCTTAACCACTCGGCCATCGACGCTTTTTTTCATGTATGTGTCATATTATGTATGTGTGTTTGTTTAATTATGTAGTTGTGTTAATGCGATAAATAAATATTTTCTATCTTTTTTTTTTCATTCTTTAAAAAAAAGGGTGATAAAGAGGATAAGAAATATCCACTTATCCACTAACAAAGTGAAAGTGAGTGAGTGCTATTCAAAGAAAGTAATGAAGACTTACAAATGATGTCATAAATGAACGTGGATAGTTTTCATACTTTTCAAACAATTTAGATTACGCAATTACGGATTACCTTGGTGTACCTTCGCGATACGAAAATACATAATAGTTTTGCTTACGTTTATATAACTAAGCAGTTGTAGGTGACTATTACCTTCCAAGGAAGGGTTTCATTGTTACTAAAAGGAGAGAGCAGGCGTAGGACCAACGGTTTAACATTGTATCAGAAAACAGAAAAAGTCCGGAATATTTACCATGCAGTTCACCCCTGATCATGGCACTTGCAATAGTGCCGAAATATCCGGAGCTCATTAAAACAAAACAAAATGATAAATATCCCGGACATTTTAAGTTTTTTAACCGACTTCAAAAAAGGAGGAGGTTCTAAATTCGTCTGTATGTATAATATTTTTTTTATGTATTTAATGTGTAAACATGACAGTTTCGAATGGTATGTGGTTAAAAATTGTATTCTAAATACTTAAGTATAGTATTATAGTGTCAACTATTAATTTTGGAAAGGTTTTCGGTAGATCAGAGGTAAATAACCGAAGATAGGCGGGAATAGCGAGCATTTGGGGAGGCCTTTCCTTGTCCAGGACTGGACTGATATGGGCTGATGATGATGATGATAGTAGATCAAAGACTATTAGAGCACCTATAAATAAATTTAGATTTGACTGATAATTTTAATTGAGCACTAATTTTATCTGAGATGAGTAACTAATTCGTTTTACTAGATTCGTCATCCATTGTTCCGGATACATTTTAACAAATGCTTACATAACCAGTTGACCTAGCAAAAATAATATTATTGAATCAGCCAAACGGCCTATTATAGAACCGGCCAATCTTTGACTTATTTAATGCATAGTACTTTTTGATTGATCATTTTTTCTATAGATTTATTAAGGTTCAACTTATTAGTTTGACTTTTCGTTGGTTGCAAGTTCCGCGTAAAGACTGGGAGAATAGAATTCATCATCATCATCATCATCAGGTTCTGATAGTCCTGGAATTAGAACACCACGTATTTCTCGCGACCCGCCTTTTATGAACATGGATTTGTATATCTTAAGTCAAAATCTGGACGGTCGTAGTTACAACTCAGCGCTCCCAAAATCCTCGGAGTAAACGTTAAGCCGGTGGTCCGACGACTGATAATCATTATCATTATATTATAAAAATCATGTTGGATTACCGTTTAGGTATAACGCCTTCCCTTGCAGAGAAAACAGCCGTGTATATTAATACACATTACAATTTAGAGATATTAAATATAATTTACAATGTAGAGTGCCCAGAATGATTAGATAGAATGAATAGGTAACCTCTTAATTAATTTAAAAGTTGCATTAAATAGAAAATAGACATTACGGTGTTACAAATGCAATAAATGTACCATGTACGTGAATGTGTTTGATCAAAATGTCGGTCAAGCGTGAAAGGTGTTCGTTTTTTGTTCCTTTATTGTAATATTCTAATGTGATCTTTCTCAACCACACCGATTGTGATATCTTTCGATTCAATTGGGTCTGCGTATTTCGTCTAGATAGAACAGATACAATCAACAAAAAAAGTAAGGTGAAACGTAAATAATACGACTAAAATAACTGTTAAATAGACTCGTACGTATAAACTTGATAACTCTTTATAAATTTTTCCTTTTTTCAAACTTACTGTTTGTGCCATATTAATTTAAAAGGTAAATTAAATAAGCATTTGCATTATTAGGATTAGGATGACACTTAGACAGAATTATTGTTCTGATGAGACAAAGCTTTTTGAATACTTCTTAATCTACCTAATCGTGATCATTTTGTCAAGTTTTAGGTTAATATAATTATAGTACTTTGTATTTTATGATATTGTTTTGTCTACCGTTTTCCCTAAAAAACGGACATTTAAAATCTCAGTAGGAATTCTCTTACATTTAAATATAGTGCGTGGTCCATACTAATGTCATGGATTATACTTTGTGACGTCCTGGCTCAATACCTTCTTGTTTCTTGTAAAATATTTAATACTAGTGGTCCCGGCGAATTTCATTCCACCAATACTGATTATTTTTCTATATTTTCTCATTGAAACCTTCCCTGGACTACGACGAACATTTTAAAACCAAAATTACCTAAATCGGTCCGGGCGTTCTCGAGTTTTAGTCAGACCAACGAACAGCAATTCATTTTTATTTATAAGAAGATATTAATTTGATAACTTAAAGAGTATTTTGAATTCTCGTAGGGCTTTATAGACTTTCGCGTTCCATTACACTAAATATTATTATTTCCAAGTTGCGGGCGACCATCATTGGTGTAACCCAGTAGAAACAACGGTCAGTAAGTAGCTATGTATTTGTTACTCCTAATATCGCGTGTAAATATTTGGTGTTTTGTGTCCAGTTAATCTAAGAAACAAGACAATTCTTTGAGCAGGATATTTCATTATATTGCATATTAAACTAATTTTAAATTTACTTCTTTGAAATCTACGAAAAATTAAACTTTTCAATAATTTTTGGCACCCTACCAATAAACTGTATCTATAGCAAAAACATCAACGTGTTAGTATGTCCTAAGTAGCTGATTTAGTTCAAACTGTCAGTTTATGTCGGCCCTGAGTGACCGGTCAGGGCTCCCAATTTCGCCCGCCTATCGCATATAAAACGTATATTTGCATTCGTTAATACCTTGAAGTGTCTACCGCACTATAGGTAATTCGATGGCAAAAATAGCCAGCGTGTTAAGTCACAACTTAAGCCTGTACGTAATCGGATCGCAGTTTTTTTTGTATTTTTTTTTGTATGACTGTCAGGATGACCCCAATCCAGCTGATGATTAGCGATGGTGAGGTCCACATATGAGATCAATAGCAACATTAGATCCTATTGAACTTATCGATCTCACCCTGAAGGTTGCTTAGATGTAGTTTCCACGATTGCCGATGCCCCGAATAAAGAGCCCAGGATTATATGAAGAAGAGAAAACATGAGCTGGAAGGCGTTCCATGCCTTAATGACAAGGGGTATCATCATCATATCAGCCGAAAGATGTCCACTGCTGGACCACTGGATATATGCCTCCTCCATAACAGGCTACTCTGTTAGAAAGAGTACCTTGACAAAGTCTTCTCGATATAATCTGAATTTTTAACATTTCATATTATTACATACTGTATTAACAATTTATAAATTCATTTAAACTGCCTAATATGAATAATTGATTTTTTGATCACTACAGATGTACATCTTGTAGAGGGCCTTCCTAAGCTGAGTCTTCCGAAACATGGACACCACTGTAAAACCTTTGCATTTGTTTATGGACTCATTAAGGTGAGTTCACTTATCCGTAAACGACAACTGTTGGGGTAAACGAGTTCTACAGTAGAGACCGCGTCTCGGCAAACGTGGTGTGGGGGGCTAGATGGAGTGACGATCTGCGCAGGACGGCTGGTAGGAGCTGGATGCGAGTGGCCCGGAAAAGGCGGAAGTGGCGAAGACATGGCGAGGCCTACGTTCAGTTGTCTTATAGGCTGATGATAAGTTATCCGTATCACATGGATGGACGTATATAACAACTCCGACGCGTAAGAAGCTACCAATAAGTGCGTAGAAGATTGGTAGAGGTGGGCCTCTACCAATCTTTTGTCCATTCCAAAGGTGGGCCTTCATGTGGTTCAAGTGTGTTGTTGTCCATTCTAAAGGTGGGCCTTTAGAATGGACAACAACACACTAAAATAAAGGACCATTAGTTCTGTTTAATTAAATAAATAAATTTATGACAGGTACGTAACAGTCCTTTGTTTAGTCCTAATTAGCGATTAAGATAATACATAAACATAGGCAATTTGCATTAAGCGAACCTTGACATATATACGTCAACCAAATATTTTATTACTTGTTTATGTTCCGTAACAGTTGTGATTTTAATTAATATTTTTTAGCCACTAAGGTTGTTTTTTAACTAATAGGTATTAAGGAAAAACAAAATTTAAATTCACCGGTCAATGATAACATAATTTAAAACCATAATAATTAAGTATTCACAATTTTGTTGCTTATTTAGCTTATTCTTATTGCTATCACCGTGGTTTTGATCACATAAGATTCACTTCTTCTTCTTATCGTATGGTTGATGAACAACCTGGTATCAAGAGTTCTTAAACCGCCCGTAGGTCTTTGACATGGCTTCACACGCCGTTGAAAAATCTCTCAGGTGTGCTGGTTTCCTCACGATGTTTTCCTTCACCGTTAAAGCGTCGAATGATGGTACATATGAATTTAAAATTTGAAAAACACATTGGTAACTCGCGGGGTTTGAACTGGCAACCTCTCACATGGCAAGCAACGACTTTAACCACTCGGCCATCGACGCTTTTCACTCATAACTAGCATTTTTGAAGTAAGAAGTTGCGATCTCTACAGTAATGTTTATAATTTTCTTTTGGGCTTTCCTTGAATGCTCATTAAAGAGCTTGAAACTCAGAGCATCGTTATATTGTGGTATTTTTCCTTCCTTTATAGTATCCTTACTAATCCTTACTAATATTATAAATGCGAAAGTAACTCTGTCTGTCTGTCTGTCTGTCTGTCTGTCTGTTACGCTTTCACGCATAAAGTACTGAACCGATTTAAACGAAATTTGGTACAGATATAGTCCAGAGCCTAGAAACGGTTATAGGCTACTTTTTAACCGACTGCGCTATAAAGAAGTAATGTTTTAGCCGTTAAACATCTCTACGCGGACGAAGTCGTCACAGCCACTGGACGGATCGAGATGAAATTTAGCATGCAGGTAGATGTTATGACGTAGGCATCCGTTAGGACAGGATTTCCCGAAATTCCCACGGGAACGGGAAATAACGGGAAAATCCTTTTGTATGAAAAATACTAACCGCATAAGTTAGACGCTTGAAATTTGACATGCAGGTACCTTAATAAATTAAAAGCTTAGTTGCAACAGGATATTGTAAAATTCCCACGGGAACGGGAGTAATAGGAAAAAACTTTTGTATGAAAAAATCTAAACCGCGATATAGATAGACGATTGAGATTTGGCATGCAGGTACCCTAATGAACGTTAAGCTTACTTCCAACGCGATATTACAAAATTCCCATGGGAACGGGAGTTATTGGAAAATAACTTCAGTATGTAAAATCCCTTACGGGGTTGAAATATATTATATAGAGATAGAGATATACCCGAAGCGAAGCGAGGGCGGGTCGCTAGTATTAGAATAAAGGGAAGATTTCTGTGAGTATTACTCAGGTTAAATGCACATTCATGCCTTGGAGAGCACGTAAAGCCGATTATCCTGCGGCTGCTGTCTAGTCTAAACTTGCTTGAGATCCTTTAATGAAGACTATAACATCCTAAGCTCAAAAACATCAACATATTATAAGACCAAGGTATGTTGTTGTTCTGTGTGCATGAACTGAACATACAAAATGTCACACTAAATGACAGTAGTGATTAAACTTCTCATTAAGACCACTGTCATCTTTAGTCCTGCCCTTGACCACGGGCGCTGTAAAGAGCTCGAAACTTCGGGTCTCTTAAATCATCATCATCATCAGCCCATATACGTTCGCACTGCTGGGGTACGGGCCTAATTAGGGTGATCAGGCCTTAGTCAACCACGCTGTTCAAGTGCGGATTGGTTGACTAAAAACAACCTAAGAATTTCTTTGTAGGAGTACAGGATTTCTCACGATGTTTTCCTTCACATTACATCTGAATTTCAAATTTAAAAAAGACAGTGGTACTTGGGGGATTTGAACTGGTGACTTCTGGTTTGGCAAGCAACACTAGGCCATCGACGCTTTGTCCGTAAACTAAGTTTGATTCAAACGTCTCTACCAACTTTGAAAGCGAGGTAGAGAGCGTATTGTTTTGGCCCTCACTTGTGCACTGATGTCCTGCAGTTGACTGATACCGCGTGAACTGCCCGAAATCGGTCACACACCTTATTTTTGATAAACAATGACATTTAAACGACATGTGTTTACACACAATATGACTTATGTTTTACACACGATAAAGGACTTTACGCAGGCGAAAAGCTACTTTTATTTAGGTACTAGTAACCCGCAATCGATTTGCTTCGGGTATAATCTATCTATAATATAAAAATCGCTAAATGTGTTGGTAAGCGCATAACTCAACAACGCCTGAACCAATTTGGTCAATTCTTTTTTTTTAAATGTTCTTTGAAGTCCGAGGATGGTTCTTACGACGACAAAAAATCGAATAATTGCCGGGAAAACCCTAAAAACAGCCCTTTTCTTTTTCACATTTTTTTTGACAGGACGAAGTCTGTCGGGTCAGATAGTTACATAAAAACGTTTCTCTTGCATCCCTCTGTGTCACACCGAAAATAAAACACACGATAACATACACCGATGTTTGTCCCGTGTCTGGGTGTGATTATGTATTTAAGTATGTGTTTACAAATATATATGTGTGTATATCGGACTCTGACGCCCATAGTACAAGCTTTGCTTAGTTTGGGTGTACACTGTTGCTGTGGAGTCGCTAGGTGGCGCCGCAGGATAAACAAATGTCTACGTTTTAAAAGTGATTAAAAATAGTATTCATGGTTATTTCCACATAAAAAGTGCATTCTCGGAAACTAAACCCAGTGAACATTATGTACCAGTGTTATCAGAACTTAATAAACAAGCAAACTTATTTTTTCGAGTGACAGTGACTATCTACTAAACACTATTGTTGGAACTACCAAATAGACGTTATTCTCTGGTTTTGTCCTTAAAAAACCCTATAAAAAACTATTTTTTTAACTGCAACCATCATGAAAATCAAATAATTCAACTTTATTTCGACAAATCAAGCCAAAGTGTGTGTAAACAATTTTAGTGACGGTGTGTTGATAAAGAACTTAATTTGAATACCGGTCTTGCAATTACAAATCTGCAACTGCTAAGAGGTTTCAACACACAGTCATGAAATTCATCGGTACTGATAAGTGACTGACAGCCTAGAGGACACAGACTTAGAATCACGCTCGAACGATTCCGAAAGTCGTTGGTTCAAGCCCCGAGGGTGCTGCCCACACTTTTTGTATAATTTTCAATCTTCAACGATCAATATGGAACATCATAACATTACGATTCGTAAACCTCGGCGACAAACATCGTTGCAGGATTTATCCGACTCCTCAATATTTGACACAACGATGAGAAGTTTGCCAAATACGTCGTTAGATGGCTCAAATGCGTGTTGCGCGGAGCTGAATTCTCAAATTACTCACCTAACTACGAATTTAAAGTCCGCACACAATGAAATAGATAACATGGCATTGGAAATAAGGCAACTTAAAAGTGATCTACAAAAATGTCAAGAATTAATAGAAATCTACAAAAAAATAGAATATCCTGCTGGCAGATCAAATTCTTTAAGTACTACCAAATCTGCTCGCAAAATGAGAAGAAATAAAATATACGACAAAAGTAGGTGTAATGAGAAAAACATAACGTTATCGCCTACTTCATTGAATCAGGACACACCTATAAAACAAACCGAAGAAGACAACATTAGTTTGCACGAAAAACCTGAAGAACAGACTGACAACCACACCGAAAACAGGTAGACAAATCTTCTCCTGTCTGTTCTCTATATTGTGATATGACGCAAGCCTTCGACTATGTGGACCATAACATACTTATTTCAAAGCTTGACGCATATGGAATTAGAGGAAATATTTTAAAATTAATACAGTCCTATCTAGGCAACCGTTGTCAAAAGACTGAGATTGCTAGGTTAAATGTAAAAAGTAGTATAGAAGAAATTTACCAATCAAAAGAGCGTATGGTTAGCTACGGGGTGCCGCAAGGCAGTGTGCTAGGTCCACTCCTTTTTATAATATATATAAATGACCTTCCAAAAATTACTAACCATCCCATGACATTATTTGCTGATGATAGCACACTAACCATAAAATATAATGACACCTCATATGAGTCTGACATAAATAAAGCATTGACATCAATAATTTCTTGGCTTGACAATAACAATCTTAAAATTAATATTAATAAAACCCATATTATGCATTTCAGTCAAAGACCCCAAACATCATCAAATGTTGTAGCATCGTACCAGGGTAATATAATAAATGAGGTAGAAACTACAAAATTTCTAGGACTACATATTGATAAAAGACTGAATTGGAAAAAACATATAGAGGAACTAATGAAAAAAACTAGCACTCTGACATTTGTACTGTACAGACTTTCAAAAACAGTCAACATTGATACATTACTATCCGCATACTATGGTTTGGTCGAATCAGTGCTAAGATACGGAATCATATTCTGGGGTAACTCGTCGAATAAAGAGCTGGCTTTTAAAGTACAAAAACGCTGTATCCGAGCCATGTTTGGTCTTCAACCTACTGACAGCTGTAAGCCATTCTTCACAAAACATAAAATTCTGACACTTCCGTCACTTTATATATTTGAAGTATGTTTGTTTGTGAGAACCAACCCTAAATTGTTTCCCCGCCTATCAGATCAAGTTGTTCGAAATCGTCGAAATGGGGACAGACTTTGCTTACATCCAGCTAAGACTGCTTTGCTAAACAAAAGTATAATTTGTATGGCTCCTAAAATATTTAACAAATTACCGAAATACATTAAAGAATTGCCTTTAAATCAGTTTAAATCTAAATTGAAGAAAATACTAACGGAAAAATGTTTATACTGTATTGATCACTTTTGAATGACTTTTATAACCCTAGATCTATGAATTTGTATATTGATAACTCTTTAATGACATTTATAACCTAAACTAAATCTTTAAAAATGTATACTGATAACTCCTTAATGACATTTGTAACCCTAAATCTATAAAATTGTATGTGAGTGTTTTTGTTATAATTAATATGCTTGACTGACTCAATTTCACCAATTACATATTTTACATATCGTACTCGTACGGTCAAACATGTTGATTCAATAATTATGTACCACCTCTACATGCATGTAAATGTTTTGTGACACACATGTTTATGTAAATAAAATTATCTTTATCTTTATCTTTATCTTTATCTTTATCTTTGGGGTCAGATGACCGTGTGTGGAAATGTAAAAAAAAAATCAAAATCAGTTGCGTAGATTTAAAGATTTAAATACATACAGACAGACAGACGCGGAAAGCGACTTTGTTGTGTCAGTGATAAATCGGGTCACCAGGATACATTCCAAGGAGATTAAAACTATTATTCATATTATTAAATAGCGCCATGTACAATAGGTTATAATTAGAATATTTGGATGTCAATAAAAACACATTACTGACATGTTTACAAATAATTAGTAATATTTTGACAAACAGTCAAATTCTGTGAACTGATTAGTTGAGTAATGTGCTCTAATCTCGGTAACAAGTACAGTACCGGGATTGTAGAGGGTAAACATTTATACAAATTTCCCCTTTCGAATTCCTATTAGGCTCAGTGGCATGCTTGGTAGTGCTTGATGGGCGGGAGTCTTGGGTTTGGTCTCCATCCGGACAAATATTTGTGTGGTGAAAATCGGTGTGTATCCTATGCCTGGATGTGTTATTAATATAATACGTATATACGTTCCGGATAAAGTCAGGGGATACCAGTCACAACTATCTGTCCGGTGGTTGGTGAACGGTATACGGGTAAGCGACCCCGGCTCCTTCAGCTACTATCGACTCAGTCCAAATCATCCGAGGCGATAGTATCCTTCTTCCCCTTTTCCTTCCCCCGTCATATATCCTTGCTACTCGTGGGAACGCAATGACCTTGTTAAAACAATGCACAAGGCAGGATGGCGGCGACGTGGTCCACAACCCATCACGTCACGTTTCCCACAGAGGTGAAAAGTGGATCGCTGGAAGTGATCTCTGCCTACCCCTCTGGGAAAAAGGCGTGAGTTTATGTATGTATGTATGTATGTACGTTCCGGCCGTTTATTCTATTACTTCATATATTTACTCGCCCACGCTTCGGTTTGGGTGTAATTTAACATAAAAATCTTTATCTTGAAAACTTATAATTTTTTTTAATACGGTTCAAAATACTCTGGCGTAGTTTTAAACAGACTTTTCGGTTAAAATAATTATTCGCATCTTATAACTTATTATTGCTTGCGAGTATTCGAGTTAAACGGTTTCTTTCAAACCAAACCAAAAAGCTGCACGTTTCTTGACTCTACTTCGTAACTGATTGAATAATTGTCAAAGTTATCGGGTAATTTTATATAATGACGTTTCGGAGGCATCCGACACAGCGCCGCTTGTGCCAAGTGACCTAATTACCGACGATCGGTTAACTCTGGCCAATTAGATATTATCGTATTGGAACTTGGAGACGAAGATACCAGATGTCGATTGGATAACTATTGTTTTTTTTTTTGCAAAGATTGGAAGAATTTTTAATTTTATTTTATTAAGATGGCACAGTAATAATGCGTTATGCAGTGTTACAGAGACAAAGCATTTTATTAATATTTAAAACTTTTTTTTTGTCTGCTCATATTGGTCCCTTCAAATTTTATAGCCTTCCTCATTAAATGGTCTATCCGACCCAAAAACATTTTTAATTTCGAACCAGTAGTTCCTGAGATTAGCCCGTTCAAACAAATAAACAAACTCTTCAGCTTTATAATATTAGTATAGATAAGTTACACTTATAATATGACAAGAAAGTACACATAATGAAACTTGAAATAAAATAAGACTTATTTCATGAATGTCAATAAACATGTCTACCAACGGTTTTACCTAATTTTACAATGTCAAATAATTTTCTTAATTTTTTTACAAAATTACGCTACAAAGAAAACTTCACTTATTTACTATTGCTATTATTAATAATGAAAATATGTGCTACTTATGTTTTTGGTTAAAAAGTCTTTGCTACAATTAACCGCAAAGTAATGCGTGTTACGCGTGCGTAAATAGCAAATGCGTTACATTTCATTCATAATGTTTTGTACAGTATAAAAATACATTAAAATTATTTCAAGATTTTAGAAATCATGAATCTGCAAAATATCTGTAATCTTTTCATGATAAAACAGAGTTCGTTGGGTCAATTAGGTTATTGAACCAAATTTGAGGACAAACCGATTTTTTTCTTTAAACTTATCTTCATGAATAGTCCAGTCATTTAAGCTTAAATTAGGTAAGAATCTCGGAATTCGAGATACCCAGCTGTAAGTCTGTAAATACTTAGATATTGACACCCTAAAAGTGGTCTCAAAACCTACATATGGTAGGGTGTACGCAACTATAAAATTTTCATGGTCAAATGTCACAAATATCAGTTTTATAAACTTTTGAGCGAAACGGGAAGTTTTATCATAAAAGTGTGTAGGAGAAAATTGCTTATCATCTAATTATCTATAAAAATTGTCTGTACGTTTTATTCCTAAGATTTACCATTTCAGAGATACAGCGATGCAAATAGTTGAAAAAGTTGTATTTTAAAAAGCTTTCAGACCCCCGTGCGATTGTGCTAGACAGTTAAAATTTTCACAACTGATGTATTTCAGTAGTCTCTATAACATCTAATACTAGAAAAAGCTTAAAACCAATGTTTAAGTGGGTTCTCATACAAAACCTATGGGGTTTTTTTCTCACACTTGGCCGGTTTTTAACGTGGTTACCCCAGTAAACCCATTACAAACGACACCTTTTATACGTGAAGAACACGTTGTTTATATGGAAGCCTAGTTAAATAATTGTTTTATGTTGTTTTTAGAACTATACATATACGTTTCAGTACATTTAAACTGCTTATTATGGGTCAAAAACGCAGAAATCTTAAATCTTCTGAATACTGAAAACAACACAAAACAATTATTTAACTAGGCTTCCTTATAAACAACGTGTTCTTCATGTATAAAAGGTGTCGTCTGGAATAGGTTTACTGGGGTAACCACGTTAAAAACCGGCCAAGTGTAAGAAAAAAAAAACACAATTTTTGTATGAGAACCCACTTAAACATTGGTTTTAAGCTTTTTCTAGTATTAGATGTTATAGAGGCTACTGAAATACATCATTCGTGAAAATTTTAACTGTCTAGCACAATCGCAAGTGGGCCTGGAAGCTTTTGAAAATACAACTTTTTCAAATATTTGCATCGCTGTATCTCTGAAATGGTGAATCTTAGGAATAAAACGTACAGACAATTTTTATAGATAAATAGAAGATAAGTAATTTTCTCCTACACACTTTTATGATAAAACGTCCCGTTTTGCTTAAAAGTTCATAAAACTGATATTTGTGACATTTGACCTTGAAAATTTTATAGTTGCGTACACCCTACAATATGTAGGTTTTGAGACAACTTTTAGGGTGTCAATATCTAAGTATTTACAGACTTACAGCTGGGTATCTCGAATTCCGAGATTTTTTCCTAATTTGACTGGACTAGAAAGCTCTATGATATGATTGTTAAGATTATAAGAAGTTAACTTAATATTGAAGCTTTAATCATCTAGAACAATTTTATTTTTAAACTTACTAAACCCTGGATAAAAGTAAATCAAAGCCAAAAATAAAAAATATTTTATCGATTTTTTTTATATTTATCGCAAGCAAAATCTACTATCAACATTTGCTAGTTACATTAAAAAAAAAACACAATCCACTCACCTTTAAAAAACAAAAAAAACAATCGAAACACCGTTTCACAAAAGCTTCCAATTTCAAAACTCGCGAGCTTCGCGCCGCGCGTAGCAGCGCATGCGTAGTCTGTAGCACTACCGACAGGCCACTGAGCGCGCCGGCCAATTTATAAACAATGGCTGCTCCGGCGCACCCGGCGTGACGTCACGCACCCTTAGTGACGTCGTGTGACGTCACATGCACTGCCTCCATTTAAATTATTTTTTTTGTGTATAACCTGGAGTGTCCCAACGCTGGGCCTCCCCCAATTTTCTACATTTCTGTATGTTCTCCTCATCGGACATTATTTTTCTGGGCTTGTTAGTGACTCTTTCATTTCACTAAATATTAGTCTTTATGGGTCTACTATACACCGTGAAATTTTAGTGGTTGTTTTCCCGTGGCAGAACGACTTGCCTTTAGTAATACTATCGACTCATGCAAATTATTCGTCGAAAAAAAAAATTTTTTTTTTTCGATTTTTCAGAATAATAATTTTCCAACTCGAAAACGAGAGAAGCTATCGTTGTTTTTGAAGATGTGACGTATTCAGGTACTGCTTGCCGCATGAAATCGATGCTTAAAACTAAAGAAGCTCTACACCCTAAGTCATAAAGCGGTTCGAACGTGTTTTCGAGTTACGGTTAAACCTTTCGTAAAACCGGCATTTATTGATTTTACCAAAAAAGAACTGCACACATCTTTTGTACTACTAAGATAGAATCATTTTACTGCGGGAAAACAACCACTGAAATTTCACGGTGTATATTTGCTAATCCTGTAGAGGTAATGCGAAAATCTGAAATATTTCATTCCAGCGCTCGCATTTATTCGTCTCGTACTTATATGCTGCATACTTTTTCTTTCTTGCATTCATCATCTTTCTCTCTTGAAATCTGGGAGGACTATCTATTTCTCTATATTAACTAATCTATTATTACTAGCTTTATGAGAGCCTTCCACTATACTGCAACTCCAGTGATTATGACCAAGCTTCATCAAGCCATCATAGTGATCAGTAAAGAACAAATCTTTTAGCCTGTGCCTGCAAGGAAGAAATGGAAGACATGAAACATCTCTTATGTGAATGTCACTCATTGGCCAGACACTGGCTCAGTCTTCTGGGAACGGCTTATCCGAAACCAGAAGAATAGATGCACCTCAGACCCAAGAACATTATTGCATTTATGCAGTTGATCTTCAGGGTGTAGGTGTATAAAGGTAGGGGAAACACAAAAGATCCCTGAGGGTCGACGTAAACCGGTTAGACGGTCCCCACTATAAGATAAGATCAGATAAGATAGCCTGTGCCTTAGGAAAATGTATAGCTACTAAGTGAGCAATAGAACGTGACTTTTGGGATCGTTTTTAAAATCCTTACTAAAATTATAAATGCGAAAGTAACTCTGTCTGTCTGTCTGTCTGTCTGTTACGCTTTCACGCATAGAGTACTGAACCGATTTAAACGAAATTTGGTACAGATATAGTCCAGAGCCTAGAAAAGGTTAAATAGGCTACTTTTTAACCGACTGCGCTATAAAGAAGTAATATTTTACCCGTTAAACGCCTCTACGCGGACGTAGTCGCGGGCGGAAAGCTAGTATCTAATAAACTAAAGATACCTACATTGTCACTTATAGCTTAAAAGCTCAAATTCTTTTAATAAAAAAGCGGCCTCAGTGTGAGTCGGAGTCGACCATGAAGGGTTCGGTAGCTGTAAGTAAATTAATATAAAAGTGTTAGTAGTTCTTTTTTTTTTATAATAAGCTAACAAGATGACCTCACTCCACCTGATGGTAAGCGGTAGTGAGATCCAAATATGAGGTCGACAGGCACAATATACCATATTGAGCCTGTCGCACTCACCCTGAAAGCCCGCTTAAAGCTTAAAGTTCGTAGTAACTTACATGGATTTCATTCTATGTCTCGTTGTGACCAATTCTCAGTGAAAGCTTACATTGTACATCGTAAATTTTTTTCTCGTATTTTAGAAGATACATGGAGGCACAGTTTACCACTTTGGAAGTGTCTCTTACGCAAACTATTTAGTATTGAAAAATAAATATCAAAAACCACAAAATAATTTTTGAAGACCTATAAATAGAAAAAAAATTGTCTCTGTTCAAAGTACGTGGAACTCCGAAATCTTATTGTTATTTTCTAAATGTTTGTAAAAAATTCAATACAATTCACAGAATACATCTTCTTACCAAGTTTCAGCAGTAAAGCTCATATAGTTTCTGAAAAAAGCTGTGATATACGGACAGACACAGAAAAATAGACATAACGAATTTATGAGGGTTCCGTTTTCTGTCATTTGGCTAAGGAATTCTAAAAAGATCTGTTATTTAACTGTTTATTACTACTTATTATTCATAATGATCCCATAATAGGACGAATACACTGGTCAATTTAAAAGCTTTACCATAATTTAAATATTTACATAAATAAATAATCATAAATAAAAGTTGTTTATATATAATTTTAAACTGTCATGGTTACACACATTAGAAAACTGAAAGTGTCCGGGATATTTACCATGTTGTTTTGTTTTAATGAGCTCCCGATATTTCGGCACTGTTGCAAGCGCCATGATCACGGGTGAACTCACCCAAAACAACATGGTAAATATCCCGGACACTTTCAGTTTTCTAAAAGTTGTTTATTCATAAGAAATATTTTACATTTTAATAATATAGTAATATGTTTTATTTTATAATTAATTGTCATTATTACATCAGCTGTACAATTTTAAATAACAACTTTTACATGTTATCGTACTGCCATTTCATTTTATTCATTAAAAATTTATCTACATTAAAAAAAAAATATTAGTCTTTATGGGTCTACACGCGTTATTAGGAGTAGCAAGTACATAGCTACTTACTGCCCGACGTCTCGACTGGGTTACACCAATCGTGGTCGCGAGCGAACTCAATATTTAGTGTAATGGGACGCGAAAGTCTAAAATCATACAAAAATGTATATATTAATGAAACCTAAAAAAATCATCATCATTATCAGCCCATAAGATGATGACGTTGCTAAATTAAAGAATGAGAAGTCACCACAATAATCGGTCACGTTTACAAAGCGCGAGCAAAACAGAGTAGGTATTACCTAGTAATACCACAGCAAGAGGTCGTGAGTTCAAATCGCGTCGGAGTAGGTAAGCGTGCACCCATTGTAATAATATGCTGAGCCTTCTTAGAAATCATCTATTTCGAAAAACAGAAAGATTACATTAGAATTTTGTAGTCAAAAGCTTTCCATTCCTCTGATAAGTAAATAAACTTTAGTTAGTTTTATAGTACCAATTTTTTTTTATTGAAAAACATCGTGAGTAATCCTATGAAAAAAATCATAGGTTGTGTAGTCTATCAATTCGGAGTAAGCCAGCATGGTTGACTGAGGCCTGATCGCCCTAGTTTAGGGACGGCCTACGGGCCGTCCCTAAACTGGGGCAGGGGCAGGGGTACGCCCCTGCACGCATATGGGCTGATGATATGATTATGAAAGCAAATCACTTTCCGTTCCTCCTGCTCTCATGAAATAATATGAAATGAAAAAATTTATTCTGCAAATAGATTTTCATGAAATACTTTTGCACGTCAAGTTGTAAATAAATTAATCACAAATTACATAAAAATTCAACAAGTTGTACATAATTAATTAATGTCCAAGCGAGCAGCTCATTATTCCATGGATTTTTATCATTTAAGTAGTCTTCTACTTTATAATATGCTTTTTTCACAAGACACAACTTAATAAAAAGTTTCATCATTTCAGTAAAGTCGTGTTTTAGGGTTCAACGGATTTTGCAACATTTCTCTTAAGAAGCCGTTAAATTCGCACATGACGTTTAGTTCTCGCACAATCGTGTTGGCCGGATATTTTTAAACTCACCGTAAAACTGTCTAGTACTATTTTTAGATGTTCACGTAAATAAAGTGCGTGTGAAAATTCAGACTATCGTAGAATACTCTAATACAATACACCAGTTCTGTGTATTAATAAATTCCGTTATTTATAGGTGCGGGAAAGTTTTGATAAAGGTCTCGGAAATAGTAAAACGGTTAGGGAATCAGCAGGAAAAGTTTACAAAACATTAATTTCAGTTTAAAATGACGTAAGGTCTTCATGATATAGTCAAGGCTTAGGGGTGAGAGCCATCCACTCCCCCGCAAATCCGGTGATGATGACGTGGCATCATCATGACATCTTCGTATCTCAATTACTAAAAAATAGTCCAGTTATTTGTCTGTTTATGACTAGAAAACTGTTTTTTTTCGGACTATCTTCCGATAACATAGAGACGTAAACCTACCTACACAAGTAGGTAAATAGATTTGGCTGTGCATTTATATAATCTCTGCCGCTACATGAAGTCATATTGGTACAACATAGTAATAAATATAGTGAAACAACTTAAAACTCCAACCTATGAGGTAAGTTTCCAAAGACTTTATTTGCCTATTGCGCCTAGATGTTGACTCTAACACACTATAAAAGCCAATTAATTTTGTTACAAGGTTCCAAAGACTGTTTAACTAAGCATAATTATTTCTACGTATTAGGTATTCTAGAAGTCTACATCTTCACACATTGTAGGCTTAACCTATAAATCTGTCAAAAGTACGGGTTTTATCCTATCACGTTCCTAGTACTATCCTTTACTCATCATTTAGCAAACTTGTAATATTTCTAAGGTAGATAATCTGCGTCACCAAACATGCATTTCGTGTGAAAACTTAAGGAAAATACTCGTCTATTAGTCACTTTCTGATATTACCAATGATCTAGAAAATTATCTTATTCTGAAACTCTACACTTATGGAAATCGGCCACTCGTTTACTTACAATGCATTCACGTCTAAAAGTAAATGAAATTAATGTTGTATGTAAATTTCCCGCGATTACTATAAAATCTCTTTTTTTCTCGTATTATTATTTGCCTTTGTGAATCAGACTGCCTCGTTGTACTATTGGCAAAATTGGTGTGAGTTTATCTGTTAGGAAATTACTCAGCCCGGAGTCAGGAAATCGGCGGTTGCACGCCCGTGCCTCGGAAAGCACGTTAAGCCGGTGGTCCTGCGCTCGATCTCTCATCAGTCATTTCGGATTACCGTCTCACCAAACTATACTATATCCGTAAGGGAACAGAGAGTGCACTTGTGTTTGAGCACAATTGTGCTCTAATATATGTCCTGCGCACTTGGCTGATCTCGATTGAGATCGGCCGCCATGGCCAATTTGCCTTATTATCTTGTGAATCAGGAAAAATTGTTTCCGTTTTAGAATTAGGTTATTTATTCAAAACCTACCTTGATCTTCAGCCATTCCTATTGTGACTTAAGATTAAACAGACATAGTTCACACTACCTAAAACTATTTTCGTAAGCAGACATGATAATAAGACCAATTATACACTCGGGCTTTATTTGCTTTCAAATGACACATAAAATTATATTTAAACAATCACTTGACTAGGCTCAAGGTTTCCCAATTAGTTATTATTGATAAAAATAAAGTAACGAGGCGCGAAATGAATATCTGTTATCTGTCACAATTTGATATCTGGTTACTTACTGTTTTCATTGTTAACGAGTGCCCTTGCATTAACAAACGGGTGAACCCGCGATCATGGCGCTTGCGACAGTGCCGTAATATCGGGAGCTCATTAAAACAAAACAACATGGTAAATATCCCGGACAGTTACAGTTTTCTAATGAGCGTAATCGATAGTTAAATAAACAGAAACTTATTTTGAATACAAATTTACTGAATATAATTTATAAATGTTGATGGAAAGCATCGCAGGCGGGGACCAACAGAGGCTTATTTATAGTCATTTCGGTTGTGCACCATTTAGCAGAATTTTCGTTGGTGGCGGTCAAGGTGGTCCCCGCCTGCGATGCTTTCCATCAACATTTATAAATTATATTCAGTAAATTTGTATTCAAAATAAGTTTCTGTTTATTTAACTATCGATTACGAACACATATTGTAGTGTATTTTAATATAGGTATTGTTTAAACGATATTACATAATTAGTTTTTAGCATTTGATTGATCAATATTATTGTGGGGCTTGTTTTACTCTTTTTTTAGTGTGCAGTCGGGTATTTTGTTTTTTTAATAATATTTTTTTTATTTTACTCTTTTTTTAGTGTGCAGTCGGGTATTTTGTTTTTTTAATAATAATTTTTTTATTTATAACTTTTTAGCTGTTTTTATTATTTAACGATAAAGGGAAATTTAGAAAAAATATTATTATGTCTTTATCCCGTGGGACTTTTAGGATAAAATGTATCCTATGACACTCCCGTAATCAAGACAAATCTAACGATACCTCATACATCAAAATCCATCAAGCCGTTTAGGCTACAGGAGGTCACAAAGGAAAAGACATACATACATACTTACATACACTCGAAAAACATTACCCTCCTTCTTTGGCAGTCGGGTAAAAAGGTTGTTTAATACGACGCTATCGGAACTATCCATTACAATCTTTGCTGAGACTTTAGACTTAATCAGTCATCGCAATCTCTGGACAGAGTAAGGAGTAACTAGTCATGGTATATCCATGATATTGATAGCAATTAATTTAGTTCTAAGCTGATGAAGCGCTAGTAATTATGCGGAAAGCCAATAATACACTGGTATAGGCAAAGCTGACGGCTAAGTAACTTAATTAATCAGCTGGAAAAACCTATGAGGATTAGATAATATTCGGTCAAAATGATATTGTGTAGGTATGACTGTTGTCATGTCTAGCGTCTTTCTTTAGGTCCATCAAGTATCGTAAAGACAGACATTCCAATGCATAAAGAAAAATAGATACTCATGTATCTGATAGGCCCCAGCCAGAATATCAGCGCCCCAGCGGCTTCCTGTCGTTGTGGCATATGCTGAGGCTGGGACCTAGTTGACCACTAATTTATGTTGTGTTCTATTGTGTTATTTTTTTTTTCTTTTTTGTTGTTGTTCTTTTGTTTGTGGTCAATAAATGCGTTTTATTATTATTATCAGTCATATCCATATTCTCGGGACTACAGAGTCCCGGATTTTTGGGAGGCGTGCGTGGGGCCAAAGCCAACACGTAGAGGCCCTTTTATGACTTGTATGCTATATGTAAAGTGGCACGTATTATTATTATTATCTATTTTTCTTATACCTATATGCAAAAAAAAATACAGTCGACTTGACCACCACCTTAAAATATCTTTCAATTTTTAAAGTCAGAGAACATTTTGTAAGTCTTGGGTGATTAGGTAAAGGTGTGATAGTTAACAACAAAACTAACAAACCTACAGTTAAAGAAGTTTATATAAATAGAACCTAGAGGTTATATCTTTATTATGGCAATTCACAAAACTATGCCTTAGTGCTAGAGCCCATAAACAAAAATACATAAAAATCTTCCCCTCAAATCCCTCTATCAATTAAAAAAAACATTAAAATCCGTTGAGCATTTTTAAAGATTTAAACAAACATGCAATGCGCACTATTTAAAGCATAAATGGCAATGGGCGGGGCACCTGGCAAGACGCGATGAGCGCAGGTGGAGGAAATCGCTAACAGAATGGTGGCCCAGGTTCGGTAAACTCGGACCCGCACAGCTCAATACCAATGCGAGACTCCACGCCTTGGCTCGTTGTTGCCGCAGCAGTGGTCTCCTCTTTAAGCGGGCTTTCAGGGTGAATGCGACAGGCTCAACATGGTCTATTGTGCCTGCCGACCTCATATTTGGATCTCACTACCGCTTACCATCAGGTGGAGTGAGGTCATCTTGTTAGCTTATTAAAAAAAAAACGCAAAAGTGGACGGCCTCCGACTAGATGGGCAAGTGATATCAAGAAAGCTGCGGGAGGTCTCTGGATGAGACTGGCGCAGGACCGCAGTGCATCGCGTTCTACGGAGGAGGCCTATACGTTACAGTGGGATATTATTGTTGCGGGAACGGGGTACGTTAAATTCAAGATACGCCAAAAGTCACCAAAAGACAATTAATTTATTTATCGACTAACAATTACACAATTAAACACTTAAAAACACAATTAGAAACACTTAATTACAACACTAAACACGGAACACTAAATTACACTAAAGCACTGAATCACACTAAAACACTGAATTTCACTGACTATTCGCAGGTAACGCACTTGATCACTCTTAGTTCGCAGGAGACTGATTCGCTTCGCTTTCCAAATCGGAACTGTCTCGTCGCGTCGTACATCCCGCTTTTATACCCAGTGAGGACGCAGCTCTTCGGGTGGCGTCGAGAATCTTCTCGCGGGGATCGAAATTTCTAGAACTCGCTAGAGCTCGCTCCGACCGACCAGAGTGTGTGACGTAGTATCGTGCAAGCGAATATAGACCTTATCCATACGACGATAAGACTAATTTCGCTTGCACGGTCTCTCAAGGTCGTAATATTATTACTTTAGAACACTCTAGAGCTCGCTACAACCTACCAGAGTGTGTAGCGTAGTATCGTGCAAGCGAATATAGACCTTATCCATACGACGATAAGACTAATTCCGCTTGCACGGTCTCTCGTGGTCGTAACATTATCCCCCTCTTAGTCATGCTCGTCCCGAGCATCATTTGACCCATGGTAACGAGCCAATCGATCAATGTGAACAATTTTCGGCTTGCCTCTTGTCCCTTGTTTGATCCGATAGGTTAAGTCGTTCAGCCTAGTGATGATCTTGTATGGTCCTTCCCACCTTGGCTGGAACTTCGGTGATTTGCCCTTCTTCCTGAGTGGGTTGTGTAACCAAACCAGACTCCCTTCATCGAAACCGTCGGTGTTGGCTTTGCGGTCGTAACGGGTTTTCATTCTTTCGCTGGATTTTAGACTGCAGTCTCTGACGAGAGCATGTACTTCATCCAGGCGCTTCTGCAGGTCAGCCGCATATTCGGTTACTGGTTTCGGAGCTTCTGGCGGTGTCCCAGTCAACGCGTCTACCGGAAGCCGCATTTCTCTACCGAAGTTTACCATTGCTGGGGTTGCGCTGGTGCTTTCGTGGATCGCAGATCGGTAGGACAGCAAGAAAAGCGGTATGTACTGGTCCCAGTCTCGTTGATGCTCGTCCACAACTTTGGCCAAGTGGTTTTCCAACGTTTGGTTGAATCTCTCGACCATGCCATCGGATTGCGGGTGTGCTGGTGTAGTACGGGTCTTATGCATACCCAACAGTTGACAGACCTCCTGGAACAGTGCTGACTCAAAGTTTCTTCCTTGGTCAGAATGTATCTCAAGAGGCACACCAAATCGGCAAATTACCTCGTGGACTAACTTCTTGGCGACCGTCTTTGCTTCTTGATTAGGCGTAGCGAAGACTTCAGGCCACTTAGTGAAGTAATCTTGGACCACAATGATGTACTTGTTTCCCTCATCGGATTCTGGAAAGGGGCCAGCTACATCTACTGCGATTCTTTCCCATGGAGCGCCGACGTTGTACAGCTTGAGTTTGCCCTTACTTCTGGTTTGTGGGCCCTTTACTGATGCGCAAGTCGTACATTTCTTGCACCAGTCTTCGACGTCCTCCCGACAGTGTATCCAGTAGAACCTCTGTCTCAGCTTCTCTAGGGTCTTCTTCACGCCTAAATGTCCCCCGGATACCCCATCGTGTATGTACCTCAGTAAGGAAGCAACTTGTTTACGGGGTACAACTAGCTGTAGTGTTGTTTGATCCCCTTTTGGCGTTTCCCATTTCCTGAAGAGTACTCCATCCTTAATTTCCAAACTGTCCCATTGTGCCCAGTAACTTTTCGTGATGGGGCTTGATGATGCTACATGGCTCCAAGAAGGTTTTTGACCTACTTCTTTCCATTCAAATATTTTCCTCAGGTCACTATCCTCTTTTTGCACCTTTTTGATAGCGTCTTCGCTCCATTCATTATCAAGTCCCTGGGTGGTAATCATCCGGACTTCTTCTTTAGTCTCCGTCTTAGAACAATGACTGCAGGCAACAGGACAAGGTCTCCTTGATAGGGCATCGGCATTCAAATGCGTTCTACCACTCCGATGTTCTGTTGTGAAATTGTACTCCTGTAGTTGCTCTAGCCACCGCGCCACTTGTCCTTCAGGGTTCTTAAACTGCAAGAGCCATTTTAACGCAGCATGATCTGTCCGCAGGGTAAACTGTCTTCCAACGAGATACTTGTTGAAATGCTGTAGAGTCTTCACTACCGCCAACAGTTCCTTACGAGTCACACAGTAGTTCCTTTCAGGTTTTGAAAGTGACTTACTGAAATAGGCGATCACCACTTCCCGTTCACCTTGCTCTTGCGACAGAACTCCGCCTATGCCAGTATTGCTGGCATCAGTGTCCACAATAAACCTTCCTTCTCTGTTCGGGTAGCCAAGTATAGGACTGGTGCAGAGGTGTTCTTTTAATCTGACGAAGGCTTGATCACATTCCGAGTCCCAGGCGAATACTCGTTTATCTTCCGTGAGCCGATGAAGAGGTTTCGCTATATCAGAGAAGTTCTTTACAAAGCGCCGGTAGTATGCGCATAAACCCAAAAATGATCTCACGTCGGTCTTGTTAGCTGGAATAGGCCATTCTTGGACAGCTTTAATCTTCGCTGGGTCGGTCCTTACACCTTTCGATGAAATAATGTGGCCTAAATAGGCGACTTCTTCCTTGAAAAACGTGCATTTCTTTGGGCTGAGTTTTAAGTTTGCTTCTCGTATTCTAGTGAAAACCTTCCTCAGGTTACTGACATGCTCTATGAAATTTCGACCCATGATAATGATGTCATCCAGATAGACCAGGCATGCATCGCCCAGAAGTCCAACCAGTACCCTTTCCATCAACCGCTCGAATGTCGCCGGAGCGTTGCAAAGACCAAAGGGCATGACGTTGAACTGCCACAATCCATTCCTAGTTCCGGTCGTAAATGCCGTCTTCTCCTTGTCTGCTGGATGGATGTCTACTTGCCAGTACCCACTCTTAAGGTCCACTGTTGAGAACCACTTCATGCCGCTCAACATGTCCAGTGTGTCGTCTATACGGGGCAGAGGGTAGCTGTCCTTCTTCGTTGCATTATTCAACAACCGGTAGTCCACACAAAACCTGGTGCTGCCGTCCTTCTTCTTTACCAAGACTACTGGCGAAGACCACGGGCTTGTTGAAGGTTCTATGATGCGGTTCTTCTGCATCTCGGCAACCATATCTGCTACCTCCTTCTCTTTGGCAAATGGAAGGCGTCTAGGCCGCTGCTTTATTGGTGACGCGTCTCCCGTGTCTATTCTGTGTTTAACGAGACCTGTCCTTCCCAAATCATGGTCACCCTTCGAAAATATGTCGTTGAAATCTAGCAACAACCTTTTAGCTTGCTGAAGTTCCCGCTCAGAGAGTTTGTCCTTACAATTTGCTAGGAGCGGCGTGACGTCATCTCCTTGACAGGATTCCGGTTCCCGGGTCCTTTTCAGCCTTCTGATGGATTGACCTGCATCGCACCGTCCGATGACACAGTTTCTTCGTAGCTGCACTTCATCTTCGCTAAGATTGATGACTCGCACCAGCGCTCCTTTTCCGGTCATTGCCAGAGTTCTTGCTGTGATCCAACTCGGGTGGTCGCCGCAGTTTTCTATGACGACGCTTCGCCCTTGACACGCAGTGTAAGGGAATCTAACTTTAACCAGAGTTTCAGATCTCGGCGGTAGGGTCGTATTTTGCAGGCAGTAAACTGCGCATGATCTCGCTCCCTCTAGGAATACTTCTTGTTCGGGGAAACTAAGTACTCCTTTAGCGACGTCTACCACACACTTCTGGTCTCTTAAAAAGTCTAATCCGATGATGCAGTCGTCCGTGATGTCTGCTATGAGAACGCCGTATTCAAAGGTTTGTTCTCCAATGGTTATGTTCGCCATCGTCTCACCGAAGACGGTAACTGGCTGGCCTGTTGCTGTTTGAAGCTGAACGGATGGTCTCTGATTCCACACAATAGTCCTTTTCAATAGCTCCGGACGCACTATTGTTCTTGAAGCACCGGTGTCAATAGTAAAATGACACGTTACGCTGTTCAGCTGTCCAACCACAGTAAGATTGTTCCCATTACCAATCTGTGAAACAGTGACGGTAGGGGCTCGATGTTGGCCAGCCAGCGCCCGCCCCACGGCCCTGGCTCCTGACAGCTCTTCTGCGTCCACCTGTGTAGAGGACGCTACTGTCGTTCTATGCGGCCATCTTTGCCTGGGGCAACTACTCCGAATATGACCCCTCTCGCCGCAGCCATAGCACATCGGACCCAAAGAAGGTTTTTCCTTAACCACAACCTCCCGAAGTCGTTGAGTTCTAGCGTCTTGACGCACGGCTTCCACCTCCAAAGCATGGGCTAGAGCTTCCTGTAAGGTCTGATGATGGCTCAATTTCACGGTGTGTCTGACGTTTGCGTCTCTAATTCCATCACAGAAAGCTTGCGGGATCATTGATTCCACCATTGTAGGGCATGACACGTAGGCACGTCTGACTAGCCTTTCGATTTCCGTTGCCCACTGCTGCAGACTCTCACCAGGCTTCTGCTGTCGGTCGCGGAGTTGTGCTCTATACGCGTGTTCCAGGTGTTTGTCGCTGTACCTGCCCTCTAGTGCTCTTTGGAGAGCACCTAAAGTTCGGTTATCCGAAGGTAGGTTTTCCAACGTGAGCAGGGCATCTCCACGAAGAGCCAGAGTCAGAGCTATCAAGGACTCTTCCTCGTTCCACCCCTTTCCTTTAGCCACCGTCTCGAACTGGTACCAAAATGCTGCCCAAGACGTCGTTCCATCGAAGTGGGGTACTTCTATTTTCGGAGAATCCGACACTACCGTAGCACCCCGGGTCCCCACTCTTGCCATCTTGGTATGCAGCTGTCGCATCTCAGCATCTACCTGGCTCAGTCGATCCTCGTGTTGGGTGAATCGATCTTCATGCTGGGTGAATCGATCTTCATGTTGGATGAGTCGATCTTCGTGTTGGGTGAGTCGATCTTCGTGTTGGGTCTTGACGCTTAGCACATCATCCTTAAGAGCATCAATCTGCTTTTCTAATACTTCGTGCTTCTTTTCAATAGCCCCCAACAAACTCTTGCTTAGCTCTTCCTTGAGTTCGACCAGTTGCTCCTCCTGGCGACGGGCTTGCTCCTCCTGGCGAAGGTCTTGCTTTTCCTGGCGAAGGGCTTGTTCTTCCCTCAGCTTAGCAAATTGTGCTTCCTGAAGTCGGGCAAGCTCCTCCTGGCGGCGGGCTTGCTCACGGGCTTGCTCCTCCTGGCGGCGGGCTTGCTCCTCCTGGCGGCGGGCTTGCTCCTCCTGGCGGCGGGCTTGCTCCTCCTGGCGGCGGGCTTGCTCCTCCTGGCGGCTGGCTTGTGTCTGCAGCATTTTAAATAAGTCTGCAAGCTCCACAGGCCCAATTGATGTTTGAATTGATCCCTCCGTTGAAGTGCCTTCACCCTCTTGCAGGGCCGCAGTTTGACTCCTTGTTACTCGACCCTCACTGTCTTCTCGTGGTGTAAGAGGCATCTTGAATCCCACTTCTGACACCAATTGTTGCGGGAACGGGGTACGTTAAATTCAAGATACGCCAAAAGTCACCAAAAGACAATTAATTTATTTATCGACTAACAATTACACAATTAAACACTTAAAAACACAATTAGAAACACTTAATTACAACACTAAACACGGAACACTAAATTACACTAAAGCACTGAATCACACTAAAACACTGAATTTCACTGACTATTCGCAGGTAACGCACTTGATCACTCTTAGTTCGCAGGAGACTGATTCGCTTCGCTTTCCAAATCGGAACTGTCTCGTCGCGTCGTACATCCCGCTTTTATACCCAGTGAGGACGCAGCTCTTCGGGTGGCGTCGAGAATCTTCTCGCGGGGATCGAAATTTCTAGAACTCGCTAGAGCTCGCTCCGACCGACCAGAGTGTGTGACGTAGTATCGTGCAAGCGAATATAGACCTTATCCATACGACGATAAGACTAATTTCGCTTGCACGGTCTCTCAAGGTCGTAATATTATTATTACTTTAGAACACTCTAGAGCTCGCTACAACCTACCAGAGTGTGTAGCGTAGTATCGTGCAAGCGAATATAGACCTTATCCATACGACGATAAGACTAATTCCGCTTGCACGGTCTCTCGTGGTCGTAACATTATAAAAGGCTGATGATGATGAAGCATATGTCGTGGCCACATCGTAGAATTGGCCATTTCATGAAATGATTGGCCATTTCATGAAATGGTTGCATTTCATGAAATGGCCAATCACACATTGGCCTTATCATGATGTGGCCAGGTCAGATCAATGATAAGAAATCGTTTGACGATTGGGCCAACTAGATGCACTGCCATTTCATGAAACGATCAATCTCAATCGATCATATCGTGGAATTGTTTCGTTGACTTTACCGGTAGAGTGCCAGAGTTGCCATACCAATTAAGCACTTTGTGCAAATATGCTAAATTTGCACAATGTGCTAAATTTTCTTCCTGTTTAGCATATTATTTTATCTTTCATTTTAGAATAGCATATTTTTAGCAAAACATTTTTTTTATAAAATTAATGTTATTGTTAAAGTAGGTACATTTAATTTTAATTTGGACAAAATTGTCGGAAGTTTGCCTATTTTAGGCAGTAAATACACTTATTTGGCAACACTGGTTGTTTTTGTGCAGTTTGTGTAAAAATGGCGGCCATTGTAAACAAAGACGAATTTTCTCTCAGAAAATATGCGAATAATTCTTTATTAAACACGGAAGAAAGTTAAATTATTCGTTAAATAATTCGATGAAAACGTATTAGAGTATGCAAGTCATGCAAGGTTCCGAGCAAAATGTGAAATAACCGAGGAGTTTGGAATGTATTTCTAAGGTTAGTAATATTTTACTTACTTCATATTATAATTTTATGCACCTAACTAAATAACGTGTTTTATCAAAATATTTTTTTATTTATCTGTTATTATATTGATTGTCAAAAGACTGATAGCTAATTTAATTTCTTTTTCAGGTTATACAGCAAATAAAGGAGAGTAGGGTGACACGAAAAAGAAATCCATGGACTACTACTGGTTATCGAAATATGATATTATGGAAACTGTCGAAGAGGGAGGAATATCTTATATTCAAGGAAAAAGCGCCGACTATCCTATGATTTTTGTTGTTCATGTGACTTTGTGCGCGGTGCCGTGTTTTAATCGCCTTAATGCACCTTATTATTAATAAATTTTTCTTGCGCTAGCAAGTGACTGTTACCTTGTTTAATTTTTTTATTGTTTACGTGACTTTTATACTGCTTGTACAAAAATACTTGCAAATTTCACTAAATGTACATTTTTTATAACAATAAAAAACATCATTAAATGCATTTAATGATTTGTTTTATTGTTATAAAATTTTAAACCTTTTTATTTTGAAAGTATGTAACAACTAAAAATAAACAAATACGTATCAAAATTGATCCTGGTTTTCATTAAATATTTTATAGTCGCCCTCTTTTTACGATATGGTCAAACGTGGGTGGCCAAATCGTTAAACGTTTATCGTTTAATGATTTGGTCACCATTGATTGGCCACTTCATGAAACGTGAACACTTCATGAAATGGCCAACCATTTCATGAAATGATCAATTCATCGATTTGGCCACGACACATACATACTAACAAACAGACGCGGGAAGCGATTTTGCTTTAACTTCTCAACTACATAGTAAGTTATGCAATCCATTGTGCCAGTAGGAATAAATTAAATATTTTTTTAACTGTTATTTTTTATATCAGAGTTTCATATAATAAGTTTTATCTTAAATATGTTACCATAACAAATTAAGACAATACTAGATTGTTAAAAAATATTTATTTGTAACTAAAATGTTATTTCCTTAGAATTTAATTTAAGAATTTAAGGAAACATGAATTTGTAAGACCTTTAATGTTTCACAAGGTTTTCAGGTCAAAAGGTTCTATATTGAGGACTCCCGATTTTCTTTGTAATCCTTGTAACCTATCGATTACATTGTTAATGTTACGAATTAGAGCCTACCCGAACATGCTAATTCAAAATTAAATACACGCGTGAATCGCAACGCATGGAATAGAGTCCCGTAGCCTTAATACAACAAATTTTTCGTCCTTCGGGTATATCCTTACTAGTCCTTACTAATATTATAAATGCGAAAGTAACTCTGTCTGTCTGTTACGCTTTCACGCATAGAGTACTGAACCGTTTTAAACGAAATTTGGTACAGATATAGTCCAGAGCCTAGGAAAGGATATAGGCTACTTTTTAACCAATTGCGCTATAAAGAAGTTATGATTTACCCGTTAAACGTCTCTACGCGGACGAAGTCGCGGTTGGAAAACTAGTTATAGGTACATAAAAACCTTCCTCTTGAATCATTCTATCTATTAAAACCCCATCAAAATCCGTTGCGTAGTTAGATTTAAGCATAGATACATACAGACAGACGACGGAATCGACTATGCTTTAAACTATGTAAGGATAATTATGAATTATTTCAGTATTTATGAACTTTTAGCTTCATAAGGCAGGATGGCGGATGGGATGCGCTTATTATTAACAAAAACATTCGCTTTTAAATTGTTTTATCTCAAAAACTAAATTATCGTATCTTGATTATTGTTTTTAGGAGTAAGAGCCATCCGCTACCCTGCAAATCCGGTGATGAGGACAATGCTACTGCGAGCTATCGAAGTCGGTCAGGAAAATACTCGCGTTGATTATTAGAGTTTTCGACTTGTAGTACGGAACCCTGATAATGTGAACCCTTATGTATGTATGTACCCATGTGTAGGTTAGGTTGTTGACATACAATATGTGTGAATCGTGAACGAAAAACGAATAATGGATAATCTGCAAAGGTTTGTTTGGTAGACAAACCTTTTTGTCAGTTCATATTGGTAGCATTGAATCCTTACTAATATTATTGCGGATGTAACTCGTCTGTCTGTCACGCTAACACTTCAAAAGCAGTGAACCGATTTTTGTTAAACTAAATAGGTACATAAATGACATAGAGACTGTAAAAGGACATAATTGGCTATATTATCTATTTATCCGACATTTCTTTAAAGGGGTAACGTTTTGCACCTTACATACGGACGTATACTATATCTATAACTATAATTTGAATTATTTGTTTCTAAAATTAAAATCTCTCAAAATTAAATTTAAGTATTTGACAATTAGTATAGGAGCTTTAGCTTTGTTACCTCTTATTTTTTTATAATAGGTCCATCTTTCAAAGTAGGTACTGATCTTAGATAGAGAGCAGTGGATAGATTTAGAGGAGGGTCACTCCCGGAGGGCCACGTTCCCGGAGGGCCACGTCCCGGAGGGCCACGAATGCGAAAAAAGTGTTAACATGTACCTGTGTTGTTTTTTGTAACGTTTTTAACACGCAAGTACCGTTAGCAAAAAAGCAATTTGTAAATTTATATGTAATTATTATTGGTATTTAATATAAATGTTAGATTATAATAAAAAAAAAACACTATTTAACTATCTATCAAAAATCAACAAATTTGATTTTATGATTTCCGATGATGATGTCTACAATATTTATTTAAAGTTGTTAAAACATAGCCGGGTGAGACAGGGTTGTAAAAAACAAAGACAAAAACCAGATTTAAAATAATACTTAATATCTTAAAAACGTATTTGTTAATTGTTAATGTTTGAAAATACTGTTTTTTTTTACTAAAGTTGATTATTTATACATAAGTTATATACCTTGTAATATTTGAAAAAATATTATACGTCATAATTTAAATTATAAAATAACTGTATGTACGCTATCTTGAAAGTCAAATTAGTCATGTTAAATGTAAGACCTTTTTTGTTTGTTGAAACAGGTTTTTCTATGCATCTGTTTTATCCAACCCTATCTCGCCTGGCTGTGTTTCTATAATTAGAAATATATTTATGTAGTCGGAAATTTATTTGTATCTAAGTGAAAAAAGTAACTTCGTGATTTATGATTAAATAATTAATATTACATACATTATTTTTTTTTTATATAAAAAAAAAAATATAAATGAATACATTCATTGAGTTTTTTTTGTCAACGGTACAAGTTCAACACATTTTTTTCGCATTCGTGGCCCTCCGGGACGTGGCCCTCCGGGAACGTGGCCCTCCGGGAGTGACCCTTAGAGGAAAAGGTCGTCTCAGCAGCAGTGGGATGATCCAGGTTAAAAAACGTAGTATAAAGTCAATACAAATCAGCGTGCAAATGTTTTCAGTTATCGGTCGTTAGGTACACTTTATAAATTTTATAAGATATTCTACTACGTCTGTTAAAATTTGTTTCAGGAAATACCCATTTATAACGTGTCTTGGTTCCGAATCACAATAAACCGTGTTTGTCGCGGCGAGGCCAAGGATACTTGTTAATATTTGCCTAAAGTGATTCATTTCAAATGTTCTAAATATTGATCTTTAAGGGCCTGTACTGTACGCGATATTAGGAGTAGCAAATACGTAGCTATTACTGCCCGACGTTTCAACTGGGTTACACCAAGCCAAGACGCGACTATTATACTTTTACTTTTTAAATTCTAAATATTCCAAAGGTTTAATTCATATGTTATTAATTATGATGATTTTATAAATAATTTTATGTGAATAATTCAAAATTTAAATCATCTGAATTCACGAAACCCAAATCTGGTAAAATAAAATATTAAATGTTCGTTAATCATCCTAAAATTCGACAGCAGTTAGTGCTATTTGATACTGAAATAATCGCAAAACTCCAGCAACTCTTATAATCTATATAAGTCAAAAATAAAAAGAATTAATCCGACACAAGCAGATCCTTGTAGTAAAAAAACCTAAAAATAATTCACCAACGCGTCATTTCACCATTACGCAACATTCGTAATTCAAGGTGAAGTGCATCAAGTTTTTGCCCACTGATGGTGCATACAACGTGACGATGCACGTGGTGACATGCACAATATGCACATGGCTGCACAAATAACTGTTCTGGGAGGGGCAAAAACTTAATCGGGTGCGTAAGGCGGCGTTTAACATGGAGATAACGGAAGGGGTTTACGTGAGCTTAGACAAAGTAACAATATCGAAACGATAACGAAGTTCGAAAAGAACAAAATGTATAGGATTGACCACGTGATTTATCGCGTCTAATGTCAATTCCATTCTTTTTGAACTTCGTTATCGTTTCGATATTGTTACTTTGTTTACGGGGTCTGGTCTTTCTAAAGACGATACAATGGATGATTTCAATGCTTTTCGCTACATAGTATAAATCAAAGCCGCTTCCCGCCTCTGTCTGTCCCTAAGTATGCTTAAATCTTTAAAACTACACAACGGATTTGGATGTGATTTTTTTTAATAGATTGAGGGTATTAAGACTTCGACTTCGTCCGCGTTTTTCCTCGTTTTTTAAACATTTTTAACTGTTTCCATACTCGTATTGGTCACTCCCGGTGATGTTATGCCTAAAGCCTTCCTCGATAAACGGTCTATCCAACACACCAACAAAAATAATTTTTCATTTCGAAACAGTAGTTCTCGAAATTAGCTCTTTCAAAGAAACAAACTCTTCAGCTTTATTAGTAGGTATAGATTAAGCTTTTTGCCTGTGACTATACCTCCGTGTGAAGTCGTCTGGCACAGTCAGAGACGCCAGATGACTGTTAGTATAAATAATTTATAGGAAAGTAGTCAATGTCCTTTCTCAGTATATCTGTGTACAAGAGTACAAGCTTTCATCTTCCTGGTGGCTTTGCAAGCTGAAGTCGGGTATGGAAGGATGGTTTTACAAAATAAATAAAATAGGAAATGCCTATTAATTCCTAAACAACGTAATCTATCAAAAATAAAAACTCACTTTTTAAAAAAAAAACGCATTTTGAACTTTTAAGCTACTAAAGAGAAACGTAAATTTTATTTATTTATTTATTTTATTTTAGGAAGATCAGGATTTACATTTTGAACATAGGATAATAATAATAACAATTAAGAAATCACTTATATATTTAACGATTGATAGTGTTACAATGAATAAAGCCTTTATGATATGAGGCAAATTAAATTGCAATTTGATATGTCAGCGAGTCCACCCGAGACAACAGGCTCAAACCAATAATTAAGTGTTAAAGGTGCCACAAAAGTGGTACCTAGGTAATCTAGGTATTATTTTTTACTTTGTAAGTGTAAGCATTTTAATAGCTTTTATACTGTGATAATAAGCTGCAATACTTAGTATTTAATCATGATTTCAAGATTGTTTTCTGTTTTGCAGTTTTTTCGTGCGGTATACTTAAGCGATGCGGAAGACGGTTAGCAGTTTATCCTACGTAATTGATAATCAGTAGAATCTCAATATTATTGAAAATAACGTCCTAATAGCTTGGCCAGGGCATTTCAGTCTTCGGACTTTGCCCTGTAACCGAAGACATACAGAGAGTGGAAGGGTCAAAAATACGCAGAGGCACGTGAATAAATCGCGGAGCGTAGTTTTTCTCCGAACGTCGATGGCCGACTGGTTAAGTTCGTTTCTTACTATGCGAGAGGTAGCCAGTTCAAACACCGCCACCTACCAATGTTTTCTCAAATTTAAAATTCATATGTAAGTTTATTCGACGCTCTTACGTTGAAAGAAAACATCGTGAAGAATCCTATAAATCTGCTATGAAATTCTAAGGTTATCGACCAAACCGCACTTGGCCAGCGTGGTCGATTAATGACTGATCTCCCTAGTTTAGGATACTCCCGTGCCCAAGCAATGGGGACGTATAGAAGCTGATTATGACGAAGACTTTTTTCTTCGTCGCAGACTTAAAACCTTCGTCTGTGCTGACTATTTGAAGAAGATATTGTCATAAATTTAAGTTTTGTTTTTCTTTATGTTATAGCGTTTCATAACCAGGTAAATAATATTCGAACATTGGTACCCATGTATCATCTCAAACTTAAAATAAACTCTGACATATTTCATCCTGGCTGTAGCTTCAAGATCCGTTCAAATGACTCCTTTGAAAAAGTGTCAAGTTCCCGCACATAAGTAGGTATTGCAGCTGTTAACATAATTTTCAGAATACCAATTACAGGTGAAGCCAGATAAAATATAAGTAGATACTTTTTCAATACCAACCTTATTGGTTGGGATGTGAATCAGATGGAGTGAGGTGATCTCTTCAGCCTATCATAAAAAATTCAAAAAAAATACAAAAGCGTAAGTGTGTCGTATATCAAATCGCGCGAGAAAAAATAACCTGTGTGGAAAATACAAATCTAAGTCACTTCTTCTTCTTATCGTATGGTTGATGAACAACCTGGTGTCAGAGTTTTTTAAACCGCCCGTAGGCTTCTGACATGGCTTCACACACCGTAGAAAAACACACAGTTGAAAGGTTTCCTCACGATGTTTTCCTTCAACGTTAATTTTTTAGAATACCTACCTAACTAAAATGTTAACTGTAACCATGTTGTGCATATCTTCTCATAAATAAAAATGAATTGCTGTTCGTTAGTCTGACTAAAACTCGAGAACGCCCGGACCGATTTAGGTGATTTTGGTTTTAAAATGTTCGTGATAGTCCAGGGAAGGTTTATAGTATTGGCGTCATGAAATTCGCCGGGACCACTAGTCTGTAATAGATGTAAGCACTAGAATATTTATAATGCATGCTTAATTTAAGAATGTTTGTGTTTACATTGTTGATGTGCCTTAAAAATAAATAAATAAAATAAAAAAACGTTAAAGTGTCGAATGATGGTACACATGAATTTCAAACTTGAAAAACACATTGGTACCTGGCGGGGTTTGAACTGGCGACCTCTCGGATGGCAAGCAACGACAACGTCACTGCGGAAATGTAACTTATTTTCAATTTGTTGCTAGCAATAAAACGATAGGAGTATTCTTCGGCTTATGCTGCTTGTATTTAAGTATTTGAATTCACACTGCTGTGTATTTGCTGTTAGTTTCTATAAGGAGTAGATAATTATAGACTATCTAAGCTGCCTAGGTTAGGCTAGTGCATTGAACAGAAAGTTCCTCCTAACAATAACCGAGTTGAAATCAAAAACAGGCAGACGTGCGCTTTTTGCCACAACTTTAGATAGGTACCTAATATGCGGATATACCTTCATGTGTATAAATCAATGAACCTGGAATACCTGGATATATTGTTATTTAGTGCTGAAGTTGTTCAATTATAATTTGTTAATTTAGAATGAACCTAAAAGCTGACAATAAGTTGCCACCCATGGCTCTTTTAAGAAGGGGGTTATTTAAACAAAAACAACCTTAAAAAGAAATTAAAAAACTTTATTATCTAAATC
The DNA here is from genome assembly GCA_039566165.1 of Maruca vitrata. Lineage (NCBI taxonomy): Eukaryota > Metazoa > Arthropoda > Insecta > Lepidoptera > Crambidae > Maruca > Maruca vitrata. The sequence continues at coordinate 1,037,306 of CM076923.1, read as the reverse complement.
ACAACATATTACCCATTATTATCATCCTTCATTCATAATTCATGCAGAATAAATTTTTAGTCAGTATCCGAATTTTAATACCATGATACGGTATTAAAAAACAATATTTGAGCATATAATAATCATCATCATCGAATTGATGCGATATCGCCATACTAAGTTGTAGACGACGAAATTCGCGAGTGAAATTGAATGCTGAATACAAATTCTTCCTGTATTTTCAGTAGGTACATGCATTTCATACATTATAATTGTAATCCTATGATATTGAAATGATTCCTTAAAGCATAATTGGATTAATCTTTATTCATTAAAATTGTATGGACAGATAGGCCGTCGTCATTCAAGAGAAAACTGTAATGAACATCACTATTATATTAATTATTTTTGTCTCTATTCTATCTTATTATTAATGCATAATTCTTTGGTTGTTTTTTTAGGTTTACAAACCAATCTTTATCTCATTTTGTATTTTTTGTGGCTTCCGTTGGATTTAAATACACATAATATAAAAATATAAATTGAGGTTACTTAAACATCGCAATCATAATTAATTCCCTTATTCAGTACCACCCCACTGGTGGGGATATCCTTCAAACTAGTCCACTCCCTATCTAAGACATCTAAGGCTAATGTTTATTTTAAAAAATAGCTACCTACTTATAGTATTTAGGAGTTATTATCTAAATTAGGCATAATTGAGCGTTTTTGTGGGTGTAGCCACAACGTTTTTCTCACATAGATTAATAAACCCTTAGATGTAGTTATAAGCCTTTAAAGGGGTATTTTTTATTTCCTCCATAATTTTCAGTTTCATGACAAAAGGTCTTAATCAATCACAGATATTATAACGTTACGTCTAAAGAACTAATAACCTTTCGCGTCTGCCGCTGGTATTGTCTCTTCATCACCAAGTACCATCACGTGGTTGAGATTGAACGGAGAACTCCCATCATATCTTGACAAGGATCTCATTGAGCGGTTTCCTGTCTAGTTTGGGCACAGTGGCGCCCTCGTAGGGTCTTCCCACTGGGAGGAGCAACTCCAGCCGCTCGTTTGGAGGCCTGGCCAGCAGGTCTCGGAGACGGGCGTTGCTGTTCAGCGGAGTCGATGTGAGGGCTACCAGACCGCAGTACTGGAAATCAGAATTGTTTGTTTATTGAGAGTGAGACTGTACTCGAGTCAGTTAGTAGAGTAAATTGACTAACTTTTATCTTGTTGCCGAATATGACATGATTTTTGTAGAGTATGAGTAGATATTACATTTGTAGCCGTTAGTTTACAAATTTGTTCAAAATAACTGGACTACAAAGAGAAATACAAAATGAAGTATGGGCAAAAACAAGTAAGCTGAATTTTCATGAGTAACCAGACCAATTTCTATATAAACTTAATTAAATTGTGTTGATGTTATTCTTTCAAACATTACTGAAGGAGCAAATGTTTAAAACTTCTTAGTTTTAAACATTTGCTCCTTGACTCTCTTGAGTCTTACGATAACGTCTTTAGAGCATTTGAAACGCATCATTGAAATAGCTACCTGAATAGCAGCTAGCAAAATCCCAGCAGCGATCGCCACACTGATCTCGCTGTAATAGTGCATCTTCTTCTTCCCATCAGCTCTCCAGGAGTACGACTGGCGGAAGACCAGCAGCAGCGCTGGTGCGTCTGACAGATATGGCTTCACCGGCTTCGTTGCGAAGGGTTTCAGGTCAGCAACCCACTGCCTGGACATCCTCTTGGAGTAGTTCAGCTCCTCTTCCTCTTCTACAATAGTCCTGATGGCCTCTTTCATAACTGGGTCTTGGACCACCACAAACGTCCAAGGTTCCGTGTGAGCCCCTGATGGTGATGTGCCTGGAATATTTTTTATCGAATTAATTTATAAGCTTAGAAATAAGGTGTTTCCACTATGCAAATAGATTATTTGATAGGGTATCCATCCTTGCCAAATACCCATCATGTTCAAATAATAATTCAATCAAATTAATTAATAAAATAAAATATCTCTTTGCCATCTTATACTTTTTGTGTTTTTTATCTATGCTCCATCATGAAGACGTACAATTAAGTCATCAAATGACATATTTCAAAATTACTGATAACATTTTGCATCGCCCATTAACCGTAACATTAACGAGCACAGAAACCAAAACGATTAGTATGAATAGTAAGCAACAAAAAGTATTAAAACTGATAAAAAGAATATCACTGCAAATATACATCGCTCTATTTGTAATCCTCTTACTTTCACTTTTCTGCTACTACATTGCTTGGGTCAAAGAAGAAAGGGAACGATTTTTAAGGGACTATGACTTCAACAATAGTCAAAGTGACTATTTCTCCACTTACAGCGACTTCAATGTAGATGAGTTCCTACGAATGCTAGCAGAAAAGCAAAAGAAAATGAACATGCAAAAACAAGTGTATATTTGGAATGAAAATGTGAATAGCGAGATAAGATTCAACAAGAAAGCTACTTTGATCATGGTAGTCCAAGTGCACAATAGACCTCTCTACCTGTGGCAATTTCTCAAATATCTAACTAAATGTTTGGGTTCGTTAAACATGATTTTGATTCTATCGCATGATCATTACGATGAAGAAATAAATAATCACATCAGGGAAGTGCAGTTCTTGAACATTATCCAGATATTTTACCCCTATAGTAGACAGTTGTATCCGAACATATTTCCTGGAGATGATAACAAATATTGCATAGAAGGTTGGCGTTGCAAGGAAGACAAGGAAGGTCGTAGAAACTCCGCCATAGTGCAAATGAAACACCACTGGTGGTGGATACTCAACTATGTCTTCGACAAACTCGAGTCCACGAGGTTCTACAATGATCTCATAGTCTTTCTAGACGAAGGCCAATTAGTGACTGAAGATTTTTTGTATGTTGTAAGATTAATGGAGATTGCTAGGAAATCTTCGTGCCATCGCTGTGACATGCTGAGTGTCGGAGCTTACCAGCCAGTACTGACCGACTATACCATCAACTCTACCCTTCTTGTTGAAGAGTTCGGTAGCACTCCTCTAACTATGGGTATAGCTTTTAATAGGACTACTTGGAATCGAATAAAGAAGTTGAGACGTTACTTCTGTTATTATGACGATGCAGATTGGGTATCGTCTTTAAGATTTCTCAGCTCTAGACTACCGGAAGGGCGACTGAACATGCTGTCTATAATCGGAGCAAGGGTAATTCACTTCGGGAAATGTGGAGTATGGACCAACAACTCGGATGAAGACTGCGATGTTACTGATAAGCTTGCAATTTTGGATGATTTCATGGACACTGTAAGAAGCAATTTGTTTCCAAAGCACTTTGTAATGAAGACCAAGAAAAGATACACGAATTTGAAAGCAAGTGGAAATTTTGGCGACGTAAGAGATCACGAACTTTGTATGCATTTTTCGAAATAAAACCTACATGAAAACACAAATTTACTTTGTTTATGATTTTAAAATATCATGAAACACATTAGAAAACTGAACATACATATTTACAAATTTGTATTTTAATAACAGTATCAATAGCTGCAGTACCATTAAAAATAATGATAGATTGTAATGAAAAAGCGAATACTGTGTAACTTTATCTGATTTCTTTCAACATTATATCTAATTTCATGCTGTTTTGTTCTGACTGTAGGTAAATACGAGGCCTAATGACCTCAGTATCGCAACACGCGCAATTAGTGCAATCTAATATTGCGGATGACACGATTATAATGGGACTGGTATTGTGCATGCACATTATAAACTATTTGGCCGCAAAACAGTTATATCTAAATTATACTTTAAATCATAATGACAGGTTTTTGATACATCATAAACGGACCATCACCATTTCAACGTTTCCGTCATATTTTTAGAGGTCTCATGCGATAAACTTTTTATAAGACGTTTGCGTCTCACTATTGGATATCTATCTACTTTAGATTGATTAAAATTAACCGTTAATTAACACTAGTTTATGCACAACAATGCCGGATTGAAGGCACACGAGAGAAAATCCTATTGGATTTTATGTAGCTTTTACCATGAGTAGGTAGGTACTAAAAACTTCCAGCTCGTTAAGGTATGTAATTCAAAATGATGATAATGCTTTGTATTTCTATATCTATTATGATCACATTTAAACATGCTGTGTACACTACTTAGGAATACTGTCTAGGCTATGCTCAGTTGTTACAACCAACCAATATGTGTAATGACAGTTATGTGTTTGTGTTCCATAATAAATAAATAAATAAATAAAAAACATACAATTATTCTATTTAAATTTAAATTATAAGCTAAATTTACCTCAGTATCTACTTTGTAAAGTACCATATAATAATAGTCGGCTGGTGCTTACACATAAAGTTCATATTAGTCATAAAGGGCCTCTACGTGTTGGCTTTGGCCCCACACACGGCTCCAAAAAATCCGGGTCTAGTCCCGAGCCGATATTTAATGACTGATAGATAAAAAAAGACGTGTGGCTCTCGGGGACTGCCGCGGTATAGCTATTGCATAGCATCGTCCGATTTCGGAGCAGCTCGTCTCGATTCGTGCGAGTTTCGTAGAGTCGTACAATACGTCTAACCGCACGCACACAAACACCGTGCCGAAGTCTACCGAACTGAAACGACGTTAGACGATTGTGAGGTTTTTTTAGTACGGAATTTCTTGGTTCGGTCGCCGCGCTCAAAGCCGCGATAAAAGCTATGCAATAGCTTAAAAAAATTTTATTTGAGCAATACTTATTGTGCAAATTAAATAAACCAAACTAAAACCTCATACCCACCAGCAGTCTTAATAATATTTTCCAACACTTGGTCAGGGATCGGCTCAGGGCTGAAGGCTCTCACGGTCCTCCTCTGCGCCATCAGCTCGTAGTACTCCCTGGACCTCTGTAGAGCCTCCTCATCGGACCTCCAGGTCGGCTGGTACGGGACCTGGGGTGTGTCCTCAGGGAGAGCCGGGATGAGGTAGTCCGGGGAGTCGCCTTCGTCGTCAGGGAAGTCGCGTTCTGGAAGTGATATAGTATAGTGTTTGAAAGACTTGATAAATTGTAGACATTCTTACTAATATAACAAATTTGAAAGTAGGTATTCATTTCTGTTTCTCAAGATTTCAAGTAGGAACTACTGATTTGATTGAAATTAAATTTTATTTGCAGCTAGTGTAAAAACTGAAAAGACTTTTTAACCGACTTCGCAATAAGGAAGTGATGTATTAGCCTGCTTCATAACCTGGGTCGCTTGCCTAAAATTTCATGTGTAGCGTAGTTTCAATCATTTCTATCCTATTTCGGGACACATTGTTTTTATCCAGAAAATCATATTTATAATGTGTGTTTGAGTGTTTTTCGCAGCATATTCATTATAAACCATCCTTATATAACATTAAGTTCAAAATGAAATTAATTTAGGTAATAACAATTTAAATGTTATGCACAAAATAGCTTAAACTTTTGTCCTGTTTATCTTATTTATATTCTTAAAAGCTTAATAGTACGTCATACATCAAGCTTTCTTTAAACAGCAGATATTTTTTCCAGGAAGTATGAGGCGATAAGTGCTACTTTACTTTATTCTGTACCAACTGTTTACGTTTAGTTTACAATGTTATCACTAACATTGTTATCTCATACTCAAATAGCACAGATACAATCTAGCCTGAGAATTTTGACAGAATATCAGTTTTGTTTAATAATAAAAAGTGAGTAGGTAAGTATCACATTACATTTATCGGATATACGTATATTTTTTCAGATAGTAGGTACGAAAACTTATCAATTTGAAAGTAGGTTCTTGTATTACATACACCGTGAAATTTTAGCAGGTGTTTTCCCGCAAGAGACACAGAAAAAAATATTTGTCTTAAAATACAAAGTACCCAACAAAACTTGTGTCTAACGAATCTACGGGAACAGCACAGGCACATATTACAGAATACTTAGCAACGGTCATTAATACCTATCACCTATTTCTTATGAGTAGTAGGTACTACCCATTAATACCCTGTATTTCCTATGAAAAGTAACTCTCAACACGGAAAGGCGCATATGTAAGTAAGTTATGTGGCGCCAATCGCTATGCATATCGAAGCGATAGTATCGATCGGAAGCGATATCAACCTTGATGAGTCTACGAATAATTTATAGCTGCGATCCGGTTGTTAGTTCGTTGTACAGACGAGTACTTGTTACTGAGTATGAATGTGAATGCATCTAAAAGTAGAGGTACGCCGAAGACATGCTTTTTAAAAAAAAAAAGATTATCAGGATGACCACACTTTTTTTTTATATTAAGCTAACAAGATGACCTCACTCCACCTGATGGCAAGCGGTAGTGAGATCCAAATATGAGGTCGACAGGCCCAATAGACTATATTGAGCCTGTCGCACTCACCCTGAAAGCCCGCTTAAAGAGGAGACCACTGCTGCGGCAACAACGAGACAAGGCGTGGAGTCTCACATTGGTATTGAGCTGTGCGGGTCCGAGTTGGCCAGTCCGCCGGACGGAAGGGACCCCGTTTCTACCGGTCTCCCTGGCCGGCGGGCTGACCCGCTCCGCTCGCACAATACCACCGCTAAGACTCCACTGGTCCGGCGCTTGCCGCAACAATGGTCCCCCCTGGCTCCGGTTCGTACAGTGCTGATCCCGGAACGCGACCTGACCTTAAGGCCAAAGTCACTTGGCGGGTTTTACGCAACTGTATGGTGGTAACAGCAACCGGTCGACAAAACGTCTCCCACCTGACACACACTGATGATAAGTGGTCGCGAGATCCACATATGAGGTCGACCGGCACAATAGACCCTGTTGAGCCTGTCGACCTCACCCTGAAGGTCTTATAAGATGCCGTTTCACTCTTCACCTGAAGAGCCCGGGATCATAGGAGGGAGTGAAAACATGAGCTGGTAGCACGTTCTATGCCTTAATGGCACGGGGCAGAAAAGAGGAACTAAACCTATGTGTAAGTGATGTTTACTAAAGAAGTTAGAGGGGATTTTGAGCGAAATATATACAGATTTATTAACTTCATAATAAACATGAAAATAATCATGAAATCTTATTTTCCTGTAGTCGACACGCCACTGTAAATAATCCTAAAATCTGAACACATACAAACGGACAAAGAACTATATTACACACGCACTGCTTCCATTGTTACTACAACACGCATGCAATGTCCAGTATATTTATGTTAAACGGCGCCAGATATAAATGTTAAATAGGAAAAAACTATTTTACATGACTGACTCGGTGGAACAGTGGTCAGTGACCCAGTATCACGTATCACCTATGGTTCCAAGATTCGTAGGTTTGATTCCGGGACAAATATTTGTGTGACGAACATCAGTGTTTGTTCCTTGTCTGTGTATGTTATGAAATACATTAAAGTTGAGTATCAATGTTTTTTTCTGATTTCCGTAACACAAGTTCTTAAGCTACTAACCACGCGATCAGATCAATGTATGTGATGTTGTGTTATATTTATTTATCATTATTTATTTATTACATGACAACTAAATCATTTTCACTTGCAGTCTACAACCTGCTGACAAGCCATTGAATCAATTGTCAGCTTATAATCGTGATCGCGTGAAGTTATGCCATTTTCTCCTCCAAGAACATTGTCTGTAGACTTGTTAGTATTTCCCTACTTAGTAAAAAACTACTTCTACTAACATTGTTCTAGCCACTGACTGAGTTCTGTAATCAAAAGTACTTTCATTTGAATGGTATGCTTTATAACCAGAAAAGAAAAATCAGCGGGGTTCCTGCGTAACTAGGTCGATTAACAGGAAGACTTTAAAAAGATCTAGAATGAAGACTAGAATAGAATAGAATGATCGTTTATTGGGTACCAAAAACTGGTGATTTTTTGTGAAAAGTGGAGATAAAACAGCTGTCTTTATGATTATTACCTAAGGGGTCTGGACATTGGCGTTTATGCCATTTACAAATCAAACAATAAGTTATATCAGTCACTGTTTGCATCTTACACCTTGCTTAACTTACGCTGATTTGCCGTTTATGTAGGTTCCAATTCAAAACTCTCATAAAGATTTTTTTTATTGAAGCGTCGCCTAATTTGTCTTTTCAAATTTATTTGGCAGTTATATTACAATATTTTTGGAAATGTGTTTTGGTCCATCCTTATTAGCTTGAATACCGCTTTATTAATGAGTAGATCGCCCTAGTTTAGAGTAGGCCCGTGTCCCAGCCGTTAGCACGACTGAGTATATGGACTGGACTGATGATGATATTGAACGAAGCAGCTGTTCATTGTCATCGTTACCTCGTAATATTATAAATGCGAAAGTAACTCTGTCTGGCTGTCACGCTTTCACGCATAGAATACTGAACCGATTTATATGAAATTTGGTACAGATATAGTCCAGAGCCTGAGAAAGGACATAGGCTACTTAAGCTTAAATGTTAAATTGATAACAGTGTAACAGAACAGACCTTTAGTGCAACTACGAAGGACTTTAGTGATAAGTTTTAGTATCTAAGTTCTCATGTAAGTGATGTAATATTATGTCTTAATGAGAATAAATGTCTTTAAACCTAACCTAAACCTACTATTTAAGTAATGTTTACCCATTAAACGTCTCTACGCGGACGGAGTCGGGGGGGAAAGCCAGTTTATAATAAATTGGTTTTCAACGCGACTTACTTTTCTACGAGCTCACTAAATACAATTCGTTTCGGCAGAATCATCAACACCTCGACGGAAACACTACGCTGCATTAGAGCCAGAAGGTCTATAAAAAAGACTTTCAAACGTTCAGTCTAAAAAGATCGCATTGGTGATATTATTAACGAGTCCGCAAGACGTCAGACAGGTCATTGCCCAATTGGATTGTGCACTTTTACGTCTTCTGTAGTGCGAATCGGAAGTGTGTGGGCGAAGACTGTGACCTCGCGTGTCTATTGCAATCGGACGGTCTACTGATAGCCAGACATGACTTGTCGCTCCGTAATAGTGTCATATGTGTACTTATAATAAACTGTAGAGGTATATTTTGTACATTGAATATTTATTCGAAATTCATCAAGTCATAGATTCTGCTCATCATCATCATCCGCTCATTTACGTCCCCACTGCTGGGACACGGGCCTACCTAAACTAGGGCGATAAGACCTCAGTCGACCACACTGGCCAAGCGCGGGTGTGTCGACTAAACAAACTTAGAATTTAATGTAAATCAATACATAGTATAAAACGAAGTCGCTTTCGCTGTATGTCCGTATGTATGCTTAGATCTTTAAAACTACGCAACGGATTTTGATGCGGTTTTTTTAATAGATAGAGTGATTCTTAAGGAACGTTTGTATGTAAAATTTACCCGAAGTGAAGCGAGGGCGGGACACCAGTTTAAAATATGAAAAAAATCGCATTCATGACCCTGCCTGAACGGGGACTTGAACCACCGGATCTCCCGATATCGCGTCGGTTGCTCTAACCTCTGAGCTATCCAGGCGATTAGTTACCGATGCAATTTTAGAAATGTTTGCGGACCGATAGTGTTTGATCACTACCGGTGGTGGCGCCACCCGTGGCTAACGGGTAAAAGGTGATGGAAAAATTCGCATTGGTACCGCACAACCACCAACCGCACTTGGTGGATAGTTATTTATAAGTAGAATATTTAAATATTTAGTACAAACGTTTACCAGACGCGTGAGCTAGAAATTCTCATATAAAATGAGCAGATATATAGCTGATTTGCTATTGTTTCTGTAGTTATGAGTTGATGATTTGCGTGACTATCGTGACAAGCGCACCAGTACAAAGTCACGATCATTTCTTTAGAATCCATTATACTTACTTCTTTCTTCCGTCCGTATCATATTCATATCATAGATTTACCTAGTGTTTAAAATGATACTATTAGTTGTAAGCGTTGTCTGACTTTGTTTTCTTGCACAAAGAATAAAACTAATTAATTTGTTACTATTAAGCTAAATAAATAATTTAATATTTTTTTAGACATTACCACACACGGCCATCTAACCCCAAACTAAGCAGAGCTTGTACTATGAGCGTCAGAGATTGTATAAAACACATACATAGTTATGAATACATACTTAAATACACAATCACACCCAGACACGGAAAAATTATCGATGTTCATAACAAAAATATTTGTACCGAGTGGGAATCGAACCCACGGCTCTTGGAGCCGCCAACCAGGGTCACTAACCACTGTTCCAATGTTATAAATGTGTGATTTATGTGTTTGACTTAATATCTCTGGTATAGTGTGACTTGTGTATATTCACTAGCGAGGTACCTACCAGACCGACCTACATAATTTCTTCATTAATAATTATGCCCTCATTAAAGTTTAATAACAGTAATTTTCCTTTCAGATAAATTTATTATTTACTTTTACTTTGGTATGTAATACATCTGTTTAAATACTGTGACCGCATTAATACATGGAATACAGAGATATTTGCCACAAAGTTCAATGAGATGCATCACAATATCTAATGTACCTTTCATACCCATTCTAAGATTAAATTAAACGTTTCGCAAACGAAAAAAAAAACAATAAATTAAATTCATGTCAGAGTTATTATACTTATTAATTATTATTATGTATTATGGATGGATGCGAGTGGCCGAGGATAGAGAGAAGTGGCGAAATGGTTTTGGCAGCAATTATCTATCTATCTATACTATAATAAAAACGTAGAGGTAAAAATTCTTGTACTTTTTTGAAAAACGCAAAAAAAACAAGTCAGGGATATGTTTTGAGAGTAGTAGAACACATCCCCATACTTAAAAAAAATGTGTCTCTGTCTGTTTGTTTGTTTGTTTCGACTGACCTCCTAAACGGCTGAACCAATTTAAATGAAAGTTTACACGAAGGTATTTTAAATTCCGGAAAAATGCATAGGATACTTTAAATCACTGACAGTTAACTGGTTCCCGTGGGATATTCAAAAAACCTAAATAAATTACTGATCTCTGAAACTATTACACCGATTTAAATGAAATTTTGCATGGTGGTACCATACATCCCCGGTCAAGATTTTAGTCACAGAAATTCCTGTAGGATAGTTAAAAATCTAACTTTATTAGATCACGTACAAAAATGGTAAAAGTATATCGACCAAAATGAACCTTCTGACTAGGACTATACGGACTACTTTATTGAGCAAAACGTCATAGTAGGGGAGGTAAATGGCTAGATTTGCAGTTACTCGAACGACATGGAATCGGAATAGAAAGATTACGAAAAGTATATTACTTTTTCTTTATAAGTGGGGGGACAGCAATTAATACAGGAGGGCTACCTGGTAACAAGCTGTTGAAAGAAAAAAGTTATTTGACCGTGTCAGTCATTCAAAGTGCATGTTGAATAATCCCTAAAAAGTGACATTGTAACGATTTGGCCCACAAAGTTATAATTAATCTTTATGTCTGTTGAAAAACACATAATATTGAGATACTTCAGCGCGTTACATTTTTATGCAGGAGGTTCAAGTTGATATCGAAGTCCTGCTGTATAATAATCTGTAATTTTTTTTTCTTAACCTGTATCACCTCACTGCTGGGCAAAGTATCCTTCAAACTCATCTACTGCTCTTTGTCTAATGCTAGGACTTGCCAGTTCTTTGATACACGGACCAGATCGTCATACCATCTTTTCTTGGGTCTTCTTCGGTGAAAATCGTCTTCAGGCACGCGATGTGTAACAATTCTGGTCCATCTATTGTTCTTTATCCTCACACATTTCATATCACATTCCCCGCCCATTGCTATATCAGTTTCGACCAACAACAATACCAGTACGGGAGTGGATGGTGGTATATTTTATTTTAACTTAATACCTATGATACTCCGCTTCATAGCTTTTTGTAAAACCTAGAGTTTGGACTTCTGATTTTCGGTGGGGGACCAAGATGTGTTAGGATAGGCAGTATGAAAACGTCGATGAGTTTGCGGTTCAGTGATAAAAGAAGCTTTTCCAGGCGTTGTCTGCTCTACAGATTATTTCTTTGTCCTGCCTGATTTCGAAGGAGACTGCCTAGCTCAAGTATATTCTCCTCCATATATTGCTTTACCTGTCTGTTGACTGCAATCCACCAAATCAGTGGTGCTGTTGGTCATGTCCTTGGTTTTGGATTTATTCATCGTCAGTCTAACGTCAACGCTTTCTGCGCTCAGTTGTTCGAGCATCAACACAAGTTCTGTCGATGTATACGTATTTCGACTAGGAAAATGTCATCTGCAAAGCGAAAGTTTATCTACACCAATCCCTTTTGTTTTCTAAGAATATTATAGTGACCTGAAGACTTCTTGGAGCGTGCTATTGAAAGCTTTAGTGATAGGGGGTCACCCTGTTTAACTCTTTTTTGTATTTTGAATGTCAGGCCTTCAGTGTGCAGTTTGATATCGGTTGTGCTTTGTTGGTAAATGATTTGGAGAAGTTTTATATATGTGGGTGCGAAGAGAAGAAAAGTAAATAGGTTGATCCCGTCGAAGACCTTTGAATAATCCACAGGCCAGGTTCAAAGGTTTGTTAAATTTGCTACATTTCTCTATTACCTGGTTTTCGGTATGGAGGTGGTCAGTTGTCCAATATTTGCTTACTGGCTTACATTGGTGGTTTGTGTTGTTCCAATTGATAGACTGTTCGATATTATCTGAATGTTTATTATAGAGGGATATCGCTATTCTAAGCAAATAAAGGGAAATTTATAAACATTCACGTCAAAATGTTGGACATTATAAAATTAAAGAAAGTTATCGTATATAAAGATCGTTACTAATAAAATCACATAGATCATTAGAAAACTGGTCAAGTGCCCCATGGATTTCTATTGTGTCAAAGGTTTTAGTAATTGTTCTTATAGGTGCGATTCTATGGTCATCACCCCATGGAAAACGTCAGAGATTATTAGTTTTTCATAATCCTGCCCAATTCTTTTAACAATGTCTTTGTAATTAGCATTAGCAACTATCCTATTTAAGATCACGCATCCTCTCCCTTCCTTATGAAGTGTACATATCCGGTAGAGGTACATGAAAGGGTGCAAGGAGTCTCCCATTTAAAAATCTTACAAAACAGAGTCTGAGTCTGATCAAGACTTCAAAAACTCCCGTTGGGCTCCCCAACTATCACGTTCTTAGCTGGCAAGTCATGTCAAATGGTGTCAGATTTGATATGACATGAGTGTTTAGTTCTTGGTTAGTTAAAGAGATGTCACTATGCAGTATTATTTCGCAATATTGCTTCAAATACTAAAAGTAATTCATAAGTTATATTTATTCAACTTGCGCTTTACGTTATTATCTCATTGTTTCATTACGAATACAATACAATATACGAGAAATATACAAAAACAATGCGCTAAAGTGGCACATAACAAAGTAGCAAAGCAAATACTGATTAATTCGTCACATCATCATCAGCCCATACCTGTCCACTGCTGGACATAGGCCTCTCAAATGCACGCCACTTCTCTCTATCCTCGGCCACTCGCATCCAGCTACCAGCCGTCCTGCGCAGATCGTCACACCACCTTGCCTGCGGGCGTTCGTCACATGGCACTCGACACACATCCTTTATAGATATTTTGAGACAGTGGATCGGTAGTTTGTATTTTTTACCTTTTGAAGTTATCCTGATATCAAACATAATTTTTTTGTACTAACTACATAGGTTCAGTATGGTGTTTGCAACCATTGAAACCTGTTCCTGTCAGATAAATTAAAGTTTTTATCGTGGTTTTAGTACTAAAATGTGAAAAATAATTTTGTGAGTCCTAGCTACCACTCTCCTCTTAGGCTTAGATCATTGCTTAGACAAAAAAACATATTGTGCGAGTGAATTATCTTTTAGTTGGCCGATTTGTAATGAAAAATGTGATATGTTGTTTATCACCCATTAATCTGTAAACTATTTCAGGTTCTTTAATGGATATTTATCTAATCAATTACTAAGTTTAATTATATTTTATTTTGTAATAGTTTGTATAATTTATGTAGCTTTATTTATTTTTCCTGTAATTTCTATAAAAAAATGCGTCCTGAAATTAAAAATGCAGACAAAAGTTACTATTCTACGCAGACGAAGTTGCGGGCACAGCTAGTTTATTAATATGGCTATAATTTACTTTGTAAAATTAACAATTTATCAGGCCCTCTGTCAAAATTGGTCATTTCCGAGATTAGCGTGAAAAAAAGTGACAATACAGACACAATTTTTAGTAAAAAACACAATGTAAAATGTGTTTTTTTTAATATTACAAACAGATACTTCATTTGTATTTAGTTGTATAGATTTCTTACATTACATTACTTTGGTCAACATGTACTATTTTTATTAGATAAATAATTAGTTTATTTTTTAACTACAATGAGTGTTTTAATAGTTATTTCTAATAAACATTAGGTTTATTACCACTTGATTTAATGACTTAAGACAATACTAAGTATCGGAGGACTAATGCTTTCACAATCAGTATCATTTGATTTACATACAAAACAAACATATCTATTACTATTCACCTATATTACAGTGATCAGGTATTACGACCTCTTAATTCCATACATACATACATACATAAAATCACGCCTTTTTCCCAGAGGGGTAGGCAGAGATCACTTCCAGCGATCCACTTTTCGCCTTTGTGGGAAACGTGACGTGACGGGTTGTGGACCACGTCGCCGCCATTCAGCCTTGTGCATTGTTTTAACAAGGTCATTGCGTTCCCATGGGTGGCAAGGATATATGACGGAGGCAGGAAAAGGGGAGTAAGGATACTATCGCCTCGGATGACTTGGACTGAGTCGATAGTAGCTCGAGGAGCCGGGGTCGCTTACCCGTATACCGTTCACCAACCACCGGACAGATAGTTGTTCCAGTCAGTTAAATAATGGGCATCGGCACATCTTTATAAAATTTGGATAGATGATGGAGTGGTTATATCAGTCTGTATGATTCCACAACCATAGCGAACAACTAAGTGTACCAGAAACACGAAGTTAATCGATGCCTATTCTGAAACTGACTGGAATTAACAGGTCGTAATAAAAAAATTACGAGAATTTAGGTAAAAAACCTATTGCGTAAAGATTATGAATAAAATATCTTCTCTCTCTTTTGCGCGAACTTCTGACATTATTTAGAAATATGTACATATATAATTTCGTTGATTTATAACAGATATTTCCGGTGATGTATTTTTAATTTTTTACGGTATTGCGTTAGTGCGGGAACTAACGCGATATTAGATACCTAGGTATAGTATAGTTCTTTTTGTTATCTGTTCCTACAGTAAGCAAAGTACATAGCTACTTGTTCTTAGGTATTGCCAGGTATTTTAGTGGGTCCGCTATTGTACTTAAAAACTTTGACATAAATTATTATGCAAAAAAAGACGTGTAGGTACAATAATATTTAAAACTAGCTGTGCCCGCAACTTCGTCTGCGTAGAATAGTAACTTTTGTCTGCATTTTTAATTTCAGGACGCATTTTTTTATAGAAATTACAGGTAAAATAAATAAAGCTACATAAATTATACAAACTATTACAAAATAAAATATAATTAAACTTAGTAATTGATTAGATAAATATCCATTAAAGAACCTGAAATAGTTTACAGATTAATGGGTGATAAACAACATATCACATTTTTCATTACAAATCGGCCAACTAAAAGATAATTCACTCGCACAATATGTTTTTTTGTCTAAGCAATGATCTAAGCCTAAGAGGAGAGTGGTAGCTAGGACTCACAAAATTATTTTTCACATTTTAGTACTAAAACCACGATAAAAACTTTAATTTATCTGACAGGAACAGGTTTCAATGGTTGCAAACACCATACTGAACCTATGTAGTTAGTACAAAAAATTTATGTTTGATATCAGGATAACTTCAAAAGGTAAAAAATACAAACTACCGATCCACTGTCTCAAAATATCTATAAAGGATGTGTGTCGAGTGCCATGTGACGAACGCCCGCAGGCAAGGTGGTGTGACGATCTGCGCAGGACGGCTGGTAGCTGGATGCGAGTGGCCGAGGATAGAGAGAAGTGGCGTGCATTTGGAGAGGCCTATGTCCAGCAGTGGACAGGTATGGGCTGATGATGATGTGACGAATTAATCAGTATTTGCTTTGCTACTTTGTTATGTGCCACTTTAGCGCATTGTTTTTGTATATTTCTCGTATATTGTATTGTATTCGTAATGAAACAATGAGATAATAACGTAAAGCGCAAGTTGAATAAATATAACTTATGAATTACTTTTAGTATTTGAAGCAATATTGCGAAATAATACTGCATAGTGACATCTCTTTAACTAACCAAGAACTAAACACTCATGTCATATCAAATCTGACACCATTTGACATGACTTGCCAGCTAAGAACGTGATAGTTGGGGAGCCCAACGGGAGTTTTTGAAGTCTTGATCAGACTCAGACTCTGTTTTGTAAGATTTTTAAATGGGAGACTCCTTGCACCCTTTCATGTACCTCTACCGGATATGTACACTTCATAAGGAAGGGAGAGGATGCGTGATCTTAAATAGGATAGTTGCTAATGCTAATTACAAAGACATTGTTAAAAGAATTGGGCAGGATTATGAAAAACTAATAATCTCTGACGTTTTCCATGGGGTGATGACCATAGAATCGCACCTATAAGAACAATTACTAAAACCTTTGACACAATAGAAATCCATGGGGCACTTGACCAGTTTTCTAATGATCTATGTGATTTTATTAGTAACGATCTTTATATACGATAACTTTCTTTAATTTTATAATGTCCAACATTTTGACGTGAATGTTTATAAATTTCCCTTTATTTGCTTAGAATAGCGATATCCCTCTATAATAAACATTCAGATAATATCGAACAGTCTATCAATTGGAACAACACAAACCACCAATGTAAGCCAGTAAGCAAATATTGGACAACTGACCACCTCCATACCGAAAACCAGGTAATAGAGAAATGTAGCAAATTTAACAAACCTTTGAACCTGGCCTGTGGATTATTCAAAGGTCTTCGACGGGATCAACCTATTTACTTTTCTTCTCTTCGCACCCACATATATAAAACTTCTCCAAATCATTTACCAACAAAGCACAACCGATATCAAACTGCACACTGAAGGCCTGACATTCAAAATACAAAAAAGAGTTAAACAGGGTGACCCCCTATCACTAAAGCTTTCAATAGCACGCTCCAAGAAGTCTTCAGGTCACTATAATATTCTTAGAAAACAAAAGGGATTGGTGTAGATAAACTTTCGCTTTGCAGATGACATTTTCCTAGTCGAAATACGTATACATCGACAGAACTTGTGTTGATGCTCGAACAACTGAGCGCAGAAAGCGTTGACGTTAGACTGACGATGAATAAATCCAAAACCAAGGACATGACCAACAGCACCACTGATTTGGTGGATTGCAGTCAACAGACAGGTAAAGCAATATATGGAGGAGTATATACTTGAGCTAGGCAGTCTCCTTCGAAATCAGGCAGGACAAAGAAATAATCTGTAGAGCAGACAACGCCTGGAAAAGCTTCTTTTATCACTGAACCGCAAACTCATCGACGTTTTCATACTGCCTATCCTAACACATCTTGGTCCCCCACCGAAAATCAGAAGTCCAAACTCTAGGTTTTACAAAAAGCTATGAAGCGGAGTATCATAGGTATTAAGTTAAAATAAAATATACCACCATCCACTCCCGTACTGGTATTGTTGTTGGTCGAAACTGATATAGCAATGGGCGGGGAATGTGATATGAAATGTGTGAGGATAAAGAACAATAGATGGACCAGAATTGTTACACATCGCGTGCCTGAAGACGATTTTCACCGAAGAAGACCCAAGAAAAGATGGTATGACGATCTGGTCCGTGTATCAAAGAACTGGCAAGTCCTAGCATTAGACAAAGAGCAGTAGATGAGTTTGAAGGATACTTTGCCCAGCAGTGAGGTGATACAGGTTAAGAAAAAAAAATTACAGATTATTATACAGCAGGACTTCGATATCAACTTGAACCTCCTGCATAAAAATGTAACGCGCTGAAGTATCTCAATATTATGTGTTTTTCAACAGACATAAAGATTAATTATAACTTTGTGGGCCAAATCGTTACAATGTCACTTTTTAGGGATTATTCAACATGCACTTTGAATGACTGACACGGTCAAATAACTTTTTTCTTTCAACAGCTTGTTACCAGGTAGCCCTCCTGTATTAATTGCTGTCCCCCCACTTATAAAGAAAAAGTAATATACTTTTCGTAATCTTTCTATTCCGATTCCATGTCGTTCGAGTAACTGCAAATCTAGCCATTTACCTCCCCTACTATGACGTTTTGCTCAATAAAGTAGTCCGTATAGTCCTAGTCAGAAGGTTCATTTTGGTCGATATACTTTTACCATTTTTGTACGTGATCTAATAAAGTTAGATTTTTAACTATCCTACAGGAATTTCTGTGACTAAAATCTTGACCGGGGATGTATGGTACCACCATGCAAAATTTCATTTAAATCGGTGTAATAGTTTCAGAGATCAGTAATTTATTTAGGTTTTTTGAATATCCCACGGGAACCAGTTAACTGTCAGTGATTTAAAGTATCCTATGCATTTTTCCGGAATTTAAAATACCTTCGTGTAAACTTTCATTTAAATTGGTTCAGCCGTTTAGGAGGTCAGTCGAAACAAACAAACAAACAGACAGAGACACATTTTTTTTAAGTATGGGGATGTGTTCTACTACTCTCAAAACATATCCCTGACTTGTTTTTTTTGCGTTTTTCAAAAAAGTACAAGAATTTTTACCTCTACGTTTTTATTATAGTATAGATAAAAAAGACGTGTAGGTACAATATTTTTAATAATCGAAATAACGGTCTTATTTGTTTTTTCTGTAGTCATCTAGCCTATTATCGATTCACTTAGGTTATGTAATCAGAACTAAGTAAGTACATTTACTCAAATCTACTAAAAAGGTCAAATTGGTTTGGGTTTCTACGAACGGGTATACTTACAGGTAGGTGCCTACACGTACGGTAAGTACTGCAAACAAGCTTAGTAACTAATATTTGAATACCAACAGTTGGTATTCAAATATCATTCTAAGCTCACGACAATATGCCAGTTCAAGTATTCTCATATAAATTTCTAGCCTATAGCCTAGCCAAACTACAGCCTAGCTTGACCCCGGTTTGCCTTGACACAAATATGAGCTTTGAACTTTTAAATATTCAAATACTGTCCAAATAATGCTGGTATACATTAATTTATTTGCAGTCACATGGTACATAGTGGTAGGTATACGATTAAAGTGTTATATTATTTGCACCCCACCAAATTTGCAGAAAAATAACTTTAATTTAAGGTATATATTTACCTACATATTATAATTATATTTACCCTAAAACATCAGCAGAAAAAAATATAGATTTCCTCTTCCAGTAGTTTTTTTTTATTATTTTATTATTATGACTAAGGATTCTTTCACTCCTCGTATATGCCACTAAAAAGTATAAAAGGCGTGTAGAATATTCGAGGTTTAATATTTCCTGTACAGTTGGCTAATCACTGATGCTGATTACCTAACTGACTGGTCACCTTGACCGATAATTTGATAAAAAGGACCTACAGGTCTACCTATTTTAATTATAATTTCAGACGCAATAGGTATGCGGTATAAAATTAACATAAACTAAACATTCAAGGAAAACTACTGGGTTAATTGTTGCACTGATCTGATCTGAGAAGGATAACCTTTTCATCTGACAAGATTAGAAGGATAAACTGTTTGCGAAATCCGTAAGTTTGCCTTATGGCAAAAAGGGCTTGATTAGGATGTTCTTTTTTCTTTATCACTTGAACAAGTTATGTGTTAAACAACACAATCTAATATTTTAGACCTTCGCGTTCCATTACACTAAAATTAGTCTTTATGGGTCTACACGCGATATTAGGAGTACCAAATTACATAGCTACTTACTGCTCGACGTTTCCGAGAGTTCGCTCGCGACCACGATTGGTGTAACCCAGTCGAAACGTAGGGCAGTAAGTAGCTATGTAATTTGCTACTCCTAATATCGCGTGTAGACCCATAAAGACTAATTTTAACACTAACTAAAACTACACTTAGAATTGTTTTACTAAAAAGTATCATTGCAACTTGGTGAAAGATTTTTAGTTCATCATAACTAAAAAATTATTAAAAATAGAGAAACGAGTAATTTTTGAGTGCTTATAAAATACTTTAATTCATCATTAGAAACAAACCAACTGCGGCTAAATTTTGTCTGATTTTTCTTAATATTGAACATTGGCTTTTTATAAGTTTTTCAACATCATTTCATATATAAAGTTAACAAAAAATACTAGATAAGTAATAAAAATTAATGTTGGTTTTATTAATATTATTTTCAAAGTAACCTTTAACCGGCATTACGCCAAAAATAAACTGGGTGTGAGACATGAAATAAAATGAGATGGCTGACAACCGTCCGATACTTTGCACCTTTTTAGGGTTCCGTAGCCAAAATGGCAAAAACGGAACCCTTATAGTTTCGTCATGTCCGTCTGTCCGTCTGTCCGTCTGTCCGTCTGTCCGTCTGTCACAGCCGATTTACTCGGAAACTATAAGTACTACAGTGATGAAATTTGATGGGAATATGTGTTGTATGAACCGCTACAAAAATATGACACTAAATAGTAAAAAAAAAAAGAATTGGGGTGGGGCCCCATACATGTAACTGAGGGATGACATTTTTTTTTTCGATGTACATACCCGTGTGGGGTATCAATGGAAAGGTCTTTTAAAATGATATAAAGTTTTCTAAAAAACATTTTTCTTAAAGTGAACGGTTTTTGAGATATCAGCTCTCAAAGTCGTAAAAAGTATGTCCCCCCCCCTCTATTTTTATAACTACGGGGTATAAAATTCTAAAAAAAATAGAGGTGATGCATGCTAATTAACTCTTTCAACGATTTTTGGTTTGATCAAAGTATCTCTTATAGTTTTTGAGATAGGTTGATTTTTATTATATTTGCTGCTACGGAACCCTTTGTGCGCGAGCCCGACTCGCACTTGGCCGGTTTTTATTAATGGCATTGGCCAAAGTTGTTAGAATAATAATAAATAAGGCGTTGATGTTCAGTGTTATTATCAATTATTAATGTTTTATGAATAACCTAATTTAATTTATTTAAGTTAAGGGATGCCTTTTGCGGGAGCATAGAAATAGCTGGGAAACTACCTATCTCTGTTTGTGCTTTTCGTGGCAACCTGTAATTAGACAGCACCATGTCTTGTGAACCTAATGTTATGTACAACTACTAATAAGATGTATGTTCTTGTTGGTTGTTCAAATAAATAAATAAATAATCATAAAAGTGTGCATATCGTAATTTTTACCGTACAGAAAATAATTTAATCAATTGTGTCTCATTAAATCAGCATTGATAAACCTTTCTTAACTATGTGTCAGATTAAAGCTAAGTTATTTCCTTGAACACTTTGATATATGCTTAGTAGGTAATAGGAATTATATTATTTTGATAAACACTGACCTCTCCCACCGGTCCAGTTACGTGTGAATTTTTCTTTCTTCTCCACTCCATTCCTTCTTATACTCTCTTCCACAATTTTCTTGTGGAATATCGTGAATATAGCAAAACACACAATTAAGGCAGTGTACACAACTAAACAATTGTTTTCTAACGTCCATACAGTCAGTGAAATCACGTTCATTGTTTTGTTTTGTTTTGTTCTTCGTAATTTATTTATAAACAGACACACGTGCGCGCCTTTTCGCGCCGAGAGTCGAACTGAAGTTTGTTGTCGATATAATAATGTACCACGCTGTTTTATCAGTGATAAACAAGCATGGCCCACAAAATGAGACTTTACCCTCTTACGATAAGAGCGCATATGTTTTAGTGAGCGGATGAAACGTTTTTGCTGGCAAACTATCCGGTTTATTCTTATAGCAAAGTTGCTCGGAGCCTTGGACTTTATAAAAATAATTGTTTGCAAAAAATATTGTAATTACGGCTAGGTGAAGCATACGACTTCAACAGATGTTACCAGGTGAAGCTCTGCGAAGGATAATGAACTTTACTGCTGAAGAACTTAAAGTTCTAATCGATATAGAAGTATGTTGTGGTTAATTTTTGTGTTCTGCCTTTCTTCACTTAATTTTAGTTAAGTGTTAATGATCCTAAACCTGCTTTTTATAACCATGTATTGTGGTAATTTCGACCAATTTGAAATCCAGTATGATTAATTAATTTTGTAACATTATATTATAGTTAAGTGAATGATCACGCAAGTCCTAAATACGATTGAAATTATCGAATTTTTATTATGCATTTTTTCACATTATACTTACTGGTACTTACTTACATAATTTCAATTATCTATCATCCGCAATTTTATCATATTTTCTTAACTTATCTGATAAAAAATAACATGTCAATAAATACAAAAAGAACTGAGAGTATAACTTTTATATTGTTCTCTGCAATTATCCCGCAATGATTAAAAAAGATAAATATAATAAAACTAATAAGTATCTATCGCTAGTACCTATTTATTATTTAGGTGAAAACCTTAGTGAAACTAAAGTCCGAGTATTAACCGCAGATATTGTTGCCTATCGCATTTCAATATCGATATTTAAGGTACAGTCCCTTATGACGACTAAGCTTATGCTCATGCCCAAAAGAACACTGTATTTAAAATACATCCATCTTTTCCAAATTAGATAAAATCGACGTAAAAGACGAACTAAATGAGAGCTATCGTTTTTGCACTCACCAGGCAGCGCCATTATTGAGTGAGGTCCAAAAATACGACTATAAAAATTTGCTACGGAAGCCAAAACGGAAATGTACATTTTAATCATCCTTACTTCCTTACTAATACTATAAATCTAATAGTAACTCTGTCTGTCTGTCTGTTACGCTTTCACGCATAGAGTACTGGGCCGATTTAAATGAAATTTGGTACAGATATAGTCCAGAGCCTAGAAAAGGTTATAGGCTACTTTTTAATGGACTGTGCTATAAGGAAGTAATGTTTTACCCGTTAAACGTCTCTATGCGGACGAAGTCGCGGGCGGAAAGCTAGTATTTTATTATTTGGAATGTAATCTTATTGGCCAAGCAACAGTATTCCTCAGTACCATTTCGCTTAAAATAAGGGCGAACGTAAGTATTTTCCTCAACTTCGCTTTTAAAACAATCAAATTCATTGATTATTGTCATATTGACTCTTACATAATATTGATCTTAATAGGAAAAACCCCTTAAAAGCTACCCGCAAACTGTGGCATTTGACATTAAAGGACCTAACTCGACACAAGCGCCCCTAGCGGCCAACTCACACGCGATAGCCACCATTCTTCTACGTACTTTTATAACTAGGTCATAATTTTAAACTGTCATGGTTACACCATTAGAAAACTGTAATTTTCCGGGATATTTACCATGTTGTGAACGGGTGAACAGTTCACCCGTGATCATGGCGCTTGCAACAGTGCCGAAATATCGGGAGCTCATTAAAACAAAACAACATGGTAAATATTCCGGACAGGTACAGTTTTTTAAGTAGGTCATAAATTGGGATACTCTGAGAATCGATGTAAGAAAACACATGATGTTATTATGACCCACTCATCCGGGGCATTGGATATCTATTCATTTGTAGGTCACTCATATGACTACACCGATCTGTGTGCTAATTTGAATTTACTACATATTATATTTATCATGTTACAGTATGATAAGAGTATAGACCTTCCTTGACTTTTGAACTATAAGCTGGATAGATACCTAGATTAAATTCATAACTGCACAATTACGAACAAACAAAATCGTTAAAAGTGGCATCACCATATAGTAGTACAACCTACATTAGGTAATGCATGGAATATGAATAGCTGACCCCGCAGTTCCAAAGCCAAGGAATAGTGAGTTCGATCCCTAGCAGAGACAATAATTTATTATGTGACGAACGTTGGTATTGGCAGAGTGTTTTTGTCTACTAAGTCTGCAGTATGTGAACATGCACTAGACGGACCCAACCATTATATCCGGTTTGACAAACCTCAAATCCTCGTGAAAGAGCAACGTTTTGTCCCTAGGATGCTGAGAGAAGCTATTAAGATTAAAAAACATCCTAATTTCAATAGAGAAGATGGTTGGAGTGTACCACCTGCTTGGGATCCTATCATGAAGACCATAATATCCCAAGCCCGTCAAAAACAACAACATATTGCAAGACCTAACAATGTTGTGAGTTCTGTATGCGTGAATCGGAACACACAAAATATCACACCAAATGACGGTAGTAATTAAACTCACAAATAAAGACACCTGTCAACTTTAGTCTTAACCGTGACCACGAGCGCTGTAAAGAGCTCGAAACGTCGGATCTCTAAATAATGTTTAGAATATCAATACACGCGAGTTTAATCCGTAAAATTAGTTTTATTTCAAGAGTGTTTTTAATTAAAATTATTTATACATTTTATAAGCCTTACATTACGTAAACAAAGATAACTAAGCCCTTATCCTAAACTAAGAAATATATTAACAACTAGCTGACCCGACAGACTTCGTCCTGTCAAAAAGATATGAAAAAGAAAAGGGCTGTTTTTAGGGTTTTCCCGGCAATTATTCGATTCGAACTTCAACCAACATTATAAAAAAAGAATTGGCCAAATCGGTTCAGGCGTTGCTGAGTAATGCGCTTACCAACACATTTTGCCATTCATTTTTATATATAAGAAGATGATATAGTTAAGTATATTCTTTTTTAATCTCCCTGATATCTTCAGTTTGTCTTCCTATTAAGTTCCTACTTACGTTTACTTTATCTTAACAAAGTAGTCAAAAGGTCATTGACCTGTGAAATCAAAGTGTTTGTTATCAGCATAATATGCATAGTAATGACGTTCTATGCACCGGCATAATGTATTTGCAATTGGGCCAAGGCATACAGTGAGATCCGTGAATAAAATAATAATGAACGTTAGGACATGGTAATTACTAAACAGAAACTAAATAGGCGTGTATTCTAGATTCATAATGTCCTAGGTTCATATAACGTGCCTGTCACCGTTGAAAAATTATATTGTGAAACATGTGTATCGCTGGTCTACCACTTGAATACCCGATAGAACCACAGAAACAACCTCGTTGGTCTATTGGTAGCAAGCGCTGCGTAAGAGCCTAGAGGTCCACGGGTCGAGTCCGGGGTCGGGCAACATTCGTGTGAGTTTTTTTGAAAAGAAATTACTCACTACGTTCAATTACGTTCAGACGGGTTGATCACCCGTGCCTCGCAAAGCACGTTAAACTGGTGGTCGTGCGCCCGATCTCTCATCCGTCATGTCGGATTGCCGTCACACCGAATTATGACAGTAAGGAAATAGAGAGTGCACTTGTGTTTGCGCGCACTATAATATGTCCTGCGCGAGATCAATTGAGATCGGCCGCCATGGTTAAAATCGGTCGAACGCCTTATTATTACGTTTTTGAGCTCAAATAGGCACCTCGTATAGTGTACCAGTAGGAACAGGAAAAAGCTCCACAGAAATGATGATACATATCAAAAGAATGTCGACGTGACTGTGCCTAAATAATCAGGTTTCAATAAACTGCACTCTTCGGCTCGGGCTAACGATCCCTGGTTCATAGGTCAAGGTCTCACCACAGCGGATAAACCTGAGGCTTACATGAGGACTGACAGTTGTATATAATTGGTTATTTAATATGTGGTCATCGTTTATGCAAACGAACACTTAACTAATATTTGCTTTGTTATTGTTCAAAGGTTGAGATATTAGTATGAGTTTAGGTACTGTCGTTATTATGTTACGTTCCTAATTTTTGAAAACTATAGTATTATGTTACACATACCGTAACCCCGGCTATTTAATAGTGGTTTTAAAAATAAAAATACCTCGTTCGGGCATAAACGAGGTATTTTTATTATATGCCGTTTTTGTGTAAAATAATAAAACTTATAGTTTTGATTATACTAGCTTCTCCTAGACACCAATTCAGCTCGCACACACATTCCGTTGTTTTTTGAAAATAATTTCCACACCTTAGGAACTTACAAAAAAATCTAGTACTACACAAGTAAGTTCTTTATCCTTAATAAGGCAACGCAATTGTGATACCGACGAAAACCAATTAAAAAAAAAAATATATGTTGTGCCCTAAGGGTTTGATCATTACAACTTGAGAAAAAGTTCAAACTTTCCCGATCTATCGCAACACTTAGCTACCGATCGGATCGATTAAACAAAACTAGTTAGACTAGACAGCTGCACCCAAGTTGCAGAATGCAGTTTATTGGCCAGCCCTTATGCGACATGAGCCTGATACAACCGAGCCTCATAGAGAATGCGTAAGAACCATGCTGACACATACAAAGGCGCCGGACGTATATCCGCTTACATATTCAAAGGAAATAACTAACATATTTAATATTTGTCACCTACGTGTAAAAATATAGATACTCCTAAGTAGACATCCATGTCAAGTAGGGACATGAGACGATAAGACGTCAATCCTATTCAGGGATCGCATGTATAAAAACATTTGCTCTTTGAGAAGTCACAGTGGACAATTTTAGCCAGAATGATACATTTGTATTTCATTCCTGATCCTATATACGTATATATACTGCTCCATCATCCTATCAGCATCCAGATAAGTAGGTTTCTTAAAACGTCTTAACGTTTCGTTACGTTCAGATAAGTAAACGTTTTTGTATAAAAGGTAAAGACCTTTTATACAAAAACGTGTACTTATCTGAACTCAATTAACATGCATAATGAACACCCATGACGCAAACACTTAATGCAAACAGACTTAATGCAATCAGACTTTATGCAAACAGACTTAATGCAAACACACTTAATGCAAACACACTTAATGCAAACACACTTAATGCAACACACTTAATGCAAACACACTTAATGCAACAAACTTAATGCAAACACTTAATGCAAACACTTAACGGAAACACACTGAATGCAAACAAACTTAATGCAACACACTTAATGCAACACACTTAATGCAAACACACTTAATGCAAACACACTTAATGCAACACACTTAATGCAAACACACTTAATGCAACACACTTAATGCAAACACACTTAATGCAACAGTTAATGCAAACACACTTAGTACAAACACATTTGATGCAACACACTTAATGCAAACACACTTAATGCAAACACACTTAGTGCAAACACACTTAATGCAACACACTTAATGCAACACACTTAATGCAAACACACTTAGTGCAACACACTTAATGCAAACACACTTAGTACAAACACATTTGATGCAACACACTTAATGCAACACACTTAATGCAAACACACTTAATGTAAACACACTTAGTGCAAACACACTTAATGCAACACACTTAATGCAACACACTTAATGCAAACACACTTAATGCAAACACGCATTAGGTAAACGCGCAATACGCAAACACGCATAACACAAAAACCCGCTTAGCGAAAACAATATCACACAAATTTAAATACGTCTAGCGACCGGCGATTGACGCTGACAACACCCTGCACGCATATACTCTGTACGCAATCATTTCGCACACAATCGCTCAACTCAAAAATAAACCAACGTGACAGTTGTCAAATAAAAAGTCCAAAGTAAAAAGCGAAAAATTTATTCAAACACAAGACGTCACAAAAATTTCACAAGCACAAACACAAACTGGCCTAGCAGCGGCGGCGGCGGCGCTTCTTCCTGCGGCGGCGGCAGCTTCGTCGGCGGCGGCGGCGGCTACAACTGCGGCGGCGGCGGCGGCGGCGGCGGCCACAGCTACGGCGGCGGCGGCGACGTCGGCGGCCGCAACTACGGCGGCGGCGCTTTTTCCTGCGGCGCTGTGGAAGGATATAGCAGTATAGCAGGCCGCGCACTAGGCAGATAACTTTTGTCGGTCGCGTGACAGGCAAATGTATCAGGCTACCACTATTAACCGCGCTCTTGTCCTAGTTGCTAAACGTGTCTTAGCAATGAGTTTCGACAATATTATCACAACTACGCATTTGTGACAATATGCTCTCAACTGGCTGCTCAACATTTTTGGCTACCTAGTGCGCGGTCTTAATAATCTTAAAAAGCTTAGATCCAACTGCCCGATTTTCTGGGGGTGTAAATTGGGTGTTGACGAAAAAATAAACTAAAATTTACATACGATTTTTTAAAAAATACGGTATTTGAAGACCACGTGACTAATGATCTCTGGATATGATGGATTAAACAGAAGTTAGCACTTTCCATCACCAAACTCAAATACCTACTATTCAACAGGATAGCAAAAGTCATTGGTAGCAAAAGAAGCAGCCAATCAAACGCAACACTCACACTGCAAGAGCGACGCCGCCTGCGCCGGCGCCGGCCGCAGCGGTCAGAGGGCTCGACGGAGCGCGACCGAGGGCGGCCCAGGGCGGACTTCTCGCCGCCCCGTCTGGAACAAACAACAACCCTTTGAAAATGGTGAACATCCCCTTCCCACTCCCGAACGAACGTGCTCCACAGCCCTGCCATCCACATACAAGGCAGGCGCTGGTGGCTCGGACCAAGAGGTTTAGTACTTTTAGGGTTATCATCATCATCATCAGCCCATTTCTGTCCACTGCTGGACATAGGCCTCTCCAAATGCACGCCACTTCTCTCTATCCTCGGCCACTCGCATCCAGCTCCTACCAGCCGTCCTGCGCAGATCGTCACACCACCTGGCCTGCGGGCGTCCTACACTACGTTTGCCGAGACGCGGTATCCACTCCAGAATCCGTCCACCCCAACGGTTGTCGGTTCTACGGCTGATATGGCCAGCCCACTGCCACTTCAACTTGCTAATGCGATGAGCTATGTCGATAACTTTGGTTCTGACGGATCGCCTCATTCCTGATTCGATCCCGCAGAGAAACACCGAGCATAGCTCTTTCCATAGCCCGCTGAGCGACTTTTAACTTTTAGGGTTATGTCTAAAGGTTAAAGGTGAAAACTACCAGTTTGACATATTTTAATGGTAAGAACTAGCTGAAGAATTATTGTTTGGATCCCTAAGTACCGTCCAAAACCGCTTTTATAAAAAAAAAATATTGCCTTTACCTCCTGCTCATACGATCATCTTCAGCACCAGGATGTTCTCTGAAATAAAAGAAAACCATGGTATACACTTTGTTTCTGTAACTACCTATAATGGCATTATAATACTACACCCAAACAAATTGTACGTACTCGTACAAAACCTACCAGTCGGACTAGAAAAAGGGCCAATTTGAATGTTTTTTTTTTCATTAGAAAAAGCCTACCATACATAGGTATGACGTTAATATCTAATTTAGCAAATAGGTACTGACCCCGACATTCTGCTAGACTTTCGGCCGACCTTTGGCGAGTTCGACCTTAAAACAAGAAAACCTTTTTAATAGGTTGTCTTTATCTTAACGTGAAGTCGTAGAATTAAAATAAACCTAATGGGAGCGGTTGAAAATAACATAATAGCGATTAGAAGACTGCGTCAACTTTTGATACCTATATTGTGTACGTAATATAGCTAAATTCCCCATCCCTAATCCCTAAATATATTTCTGTATCTAATAACACTATTGTAACTCCTGACTTCACGTACCTATTACTCTACTTATTGCTAATAAAGAATTTTATTTATTTATTTATTTATTTATTGCGAAAACCAACAGCGTCTATGCAAACAATAACCATGAAATGTTACATAATATAATAAGGCCAATAACAGGCTTTCCTTAAATAAAATTAACATTATGTTATTGGATATAAAATATGAAATTTAGATAAAATTATAAAAGCGATTAGTAGTCGTCAAGATCTTTTACTTCAGAATCGAACAAATTGCCAACCCATTAGGTAGAAAAGGGGAAATTTTAGAAAAAATAAATAAATAATAATAATTGTATATGCAATTCTTGCAATACTTGCATCTTGTAAGTAATATATATATTTGTGAATAATAAAGAAATAAATATATACAATATAGTTATTAATATTAAACAAACGAGCTAATAATTATTATTATGTACGTTATATATATGACCTAATATATGCGTTCTTTAAGAATGTCAAACACATCTCTTTTTAGTTTGCATCTTTTTGATAAAAACAAATCAATGTCACTAAATAAATCATTGTATGTGCGTGCTAGACGAAGCATGACTGCATTTGTCGAGTAATTAGTATGACGTACCGGATGGTTGAATAAATATGTGTGCCGTGTACGATACTTTGGAGTATTGTACATAACTTTAGAAACCAAGTCAGGGCAATCTATATGGTTATTAACAATATCGAAAAGCAAAGTCATGTCAAGTGAGATTCTCCAACACGATCGCGATAGTTAAGGTGGTTAATAAATATTTTTTGGATTTTTTCAAGCCGATCTTTGTATATATTATACTGAGGACACCAAATTGAGCACGCGTACTCAAGTATACTCCTAACGTAAGCGAAATACACAAGCTTAATAACATATTTATCAGTAAAAGGCTTACAGATGCGCAAAACAAAACCCAGATTTTTGTATGCTCTGTTAGCTACGTAGTCGATGTGATCGCTGAGCAACATTTTACAATCTAAGAATACGCCTAGATCTTTCACTTTCTGCGTTCTAGCAATAGGAGTATTATCAAACATGTAATTGAAGCAAATAGGTTTCCTTTTGCGTGTGAAAGTTATACATTCGCATTTATTTGTATTGACGGTGATCATATTTTGACTGTAGTAGTTAAAAGACTGTCTAGATCTTTTGCATTAATACACAATCATTATTGGAATTAATTTTACAATAAATTTTGGTGTCATCTGCGTACATAAGAAAGTTGGTGTTACTGAGGCACGATCCAATATCATAAAGATACGCGTTGTAAAGTAATGGTCCTAGATGGGAACCTTGTGGAACGCCAGAGGGTATTGTTATAAAGTCAGATCGATATCCACCAATCACTACCGCTTGTGAACGATTCAAAAGATAAGACTGGGTCCATCTAAGCAAGTCTCCGTGTATTCCCAGATTTTGCAACTTATGAAGCAAAATTATGTGATCTACACGATCGAATGCTTTCTCGAAATCAGTGTAGATCACATCAACCTGCCCACCCCCATCCATATTCTCAAGAACATAGCTAGAGAAACAAGCTAAATTCGTAGTGGTTGACCTGGCTTTTAAAAAACCATGTTGTTGGGATGGTATTGCTTTGGCTAGTATCGGATATATTTGGGCATATACAATTTGCTCCAACAATTTAGCGACGGTATTAAGAATTGATATGCCTCTATAATTCGTTATTTCCATCCGTGAACCTTTCTTGAAAACCGGTACAATATGAGCAGATTTCCATCGTGCTGGAAAAATACCCTCACAAAGTGAACGATTATATAGCTTTGTCAGAGGGATTACGACCGAATTAACACACCGAGACCAAAATAGAGGAGGCACACCGTCACTACCTGCGCATTTATTAATGTCCAAACTTTTCAATAATTTTTCAACGGCATCGAATGTAGTTTGTACACCTGATATGACATCACTTACCGACTGACGTTGCATTGAAGGTGTATAATTTGTACATGGTATTCCAAATACGCTTTGAAAAAAAGATCCAAATGCGTCACAGATATCTTTCCCATCCTTATATTCTACGCCGTTTAGGCGTAGGCACTGAGGATAAGCTGAGCCACCACGTTGGGCTTTGACATAAGACCAGAAAGCTTTTACATTTACTTTTATGTTACTCTCGCAACACTTTATGAAGTTATGAAAACATTCAGATTGAACGCGACGTTCTCTAGACCTCAACAGGGAGAACTCGTCATAGTCTAAAAGATTACCGTATTTTTTCCATCGGGCATGCGCTTTTGACTTTTCCTTAATTATTCTGATCAAAGAAGAAGAGTACCAGTTAGGATAAGTACGATTTCCAGATTTTCTGCCATAAGGAACATACAGTTTGATACTGTCATTTATAACGGAGTAGAATCTGTCGACCGCCTCATCCAGAGGACCATCATTCAGAAGGGCATCCCAGTCTTGTTCACTAATATACGCGTTAATATTATCGAAATCGGCTCTTCTAAAGTTATAAGTAGGCGAGGTAGCTTCACGTAAAGGAGTGGCAGCCAGATCCAAAACATTAAAACAAAAGGATGGGTGTGCACGATCATGTTTTACAAGAGGTACAGTACAAGCGGTTAATTGTAAAGGTAAACTAGAGAATGCGAGATCCAACGTATTATTTGCATGATTTTTAAAGTAGTTGTACTGCTGTAATTCCAAAAGTGTCAGATCCTCGACAAAATTAATAGATGCATCCTGAACTTCCACCGAACCTTTTTTTAGAGGTGTATAACCGTCGGTATGCCATGATAAGCTAGGGAGAGTAAAAACTTTGTATTTTCAGCGTTATTCATTTTTAAAGTTTTTTTTGTATGAAGAAAAACATAAAAAGTTGAAAATCTCAAAAGACTCAAATTTCCTCAAAGAAATGGCTTTACGTATGCATAGTACATATTTTTGTCCTATTTTAGTGCCTATTCTCGGAGATCGATTTTGCTCGATTTGCCCGCAATTTCTACTTTTGTTCTCTATTCCACCCCACCCCAGAGGTTAAGAACTAGGTGCGTTTTTTTTTTGTAGTGGTGTTCCCCATTAGGCCTAATCCACTAGGGGACTATAAGACGATATTTCACCCCCTACCCCCCTACCCTCCCCTCCCTTAAATGATAAAAACTAAATTACAATATCAATTTTACCTTGTAAATAGAATCGTCGTACGAAATAAATAAATGGTCCCTATAATAAAACTACAATCACTTCTAGTTACTCTTTTAATTTAATCACTATCAAAGGTATCTACATTAACAAATGCAACATTTTCGGTTTCTTCGTCATCAAATATTTCTGCCTATTCAATAGTTAGTAAACTTTGTGCTTCTTCTGACAAAGTTTCCTCCGATGTTTGTAACGTGTCGAAGAAATGAGTGGATCTGAGCTGGTCAATAAATTATTTAAAATATCTTCATTTGTAGCTTTTCTACTACATTTCCTGGAATGGTGTTGGCGGTACCTACGAAAATCTTTGTTTCTTGCTTCGGCAGCTTCTTCAGATAGCTGTCCAATTGGTATAAGACCAAAATGTTCAATGATAGCTGCACCATGCATGAGCACTTTGTGCACACTCGAAGGCATATAATACCAGCTATATAAATCTAAATACAGTTGCATGGAGGCTTGAGCATATTCGCGAAATTTGTCTACATTAATGTGGTAGCCCGATGAAATGGCCCCTAAAATTACTGCAAAACGCTTAATTAAGTCTTCACTGACACCAGTTATCTCAGCAGTCACTTTTGTATTCGCAAAAAATCTTCTAGCCGTATTCCCGTCATTGGTGGAGCCGTGACCTTGTTTCACAATATCGATGACCATTCCACCATACCCATTCTATTTTTGAAAGCGTCTTGTATGGTTTTCTTTCTGGTTTCCATGATGCATCTGGTTTCTCCCTTTACAGTCCATGTCTTTATCGTCAATCTATAATCTATATGCAAAATGCATTCCATTATTCGTATCCAGATGTGTAATGAGGACAATCCGTATCTATAGAGATCTGAATCAGTTGATTTCGACGCAATCAAGGCAAGATCATTCATCTCAGTTGGAGTGGCTTTACAAATGTCGCATCTTTGAGATGAAGTTTCACATAAAATTGATGTAGCTTTTCCGTCTATCATTGTCATTAATAAAGAGTGACTAACCTTTATTTCACCAACTTCTGTTTCTACTAAATTTGAAATCTCCTCCTCAATAGAACTTTTTTCACGCAATATGGTCACTTTGTTTTCTTTCACAAACTCAAAAAAGATTGGACGACACCAGTAAGATGAATTTGGTGAATCATTTTGCCAAATAACTTGATCACCGCAAACCAATTTGATTGGTACTAACTGAAGTTGACTCTCTGAAGTTTCGTCGTCTGTCTGGATTTTTTGCTTGTAATTAGCTTGATTAGAAGCACCGTCAAATCCCCACTTACTGATGTTTCTTTATAATCACTATCTATCTATGACAAGGGGCATCATTACTCTTCTTGTCGTTATATCGATAAGAGCTTGTAATTTTTATTTTTGCTGAGGTTTCTGTCACCGTGATAGCGTCTTTTGGTCGATAGCACTCCTGTTTCGCGTGTTGCACTTGATAATGATGGAAATATATTGCTCCTTTTTTCGTTTACACTTTTTATAAAACTTTTGTATTGATCAGCTTAAGAGATAAAAATTACACAGAGTTATCACACAAAAAATAAATTATTGACAATAATATGCGGGGCTAGTTCGTCTATTATGGTGGGTAATATTAATAGGTAACAGTAGGAACACAAAAGTGTGTTTGAATGCAACCGTACATTACTCTATCGTTGCACCAATCACGTTTCGACACGTCATAACTTGTTGTTGTACTTGCGCGCTCTTATCTCTTGATTCTCGGAAGTGAGTGTAAAAACAAATGACGTCATGGGGTGGTGGGAAATGAGGGAAGTATTTTTTAAGAATTTTGAGAGGTATTTTGATGCTATTTAATAATAGTTAGTTATATGTCATACTGAAATAAAACTAAAAATTACATCACATTTCATACTAACTTGAAATTGCTATAACTCCGAAAATACCACTTAAATCAAGAAATGTCATAGAATAAAAACGGTTTATATATATGCCTAAATACCAAAAACATACTTTTTGTCCCTTAAGACCCAACTTTGTGATCTCAGCCCACTGTGCGCCGCCGTCCTTCTTGCCGCAGGCGACCAGGTCGCGGTCGGCGCGAAACACTGTGTACCTATTAGTATCGCATAGCTCGCCATCGAAAACACTACTGTTCAGCCATGATTCTACAATGACTATTACGTCATAATCGTTAAGTAAAATACTGTGCCGCAACTCCAAACATTTCGTTTTGAGACCCCGTACGTTTTGGTAGTAAACGTTCAACAATTTGGGATTAGCCATATTTGAAGGGATGCCGCCAATAATATTTAAACCAAGTGTTTATAAGGCACATTAAAATATTAAAAGAAGTGAGCATTTGATTTATCCTATTATAAAAATATCTTGTTATGAGTAACAACATACGCATAGTTAACAAACAAAAACATGAAAACATGCGAATATTAATTTGTACTAATGAACGAAGATAACCGATAATGTTGCATATAATACCACAATTATAGATGGGAGCTACATTAATTAACAACAAAATGTAATCCAAAGGCGGGTAAAACGAAATATTTTCGTAGAATGCTACGCGTCGACAGACATCGTTTGTGAACATGATACAACCACTAAATAAGTGTGCGAGATGGTGTTTTAATAACGAATCATAGAAAAAACGCTCGTTTTTATTATTTATACGATGAATATGTTTTAAGAATATTATATTATGATTGATAAAAAATGATAAAATAGATATGACGAAATAAATAAATACATATATATATATATATATTTATTGCATCCGATAACATTACGCAAAATGTGACTACTGAGAGTATAAAAATAAGTTTATATAAATAAAATATAATAGTAAGGTGTAAAAATATTATATTAATAGAAATAAGTAGGCAAATGTTCGGATCAGCAAGACGCACCGTAATCAGCCGTGCGATGTTTACTAGGATAATGAGTGATATCGCATTCCATACTACGTACCTGGCAACTGCCACAGTGTAGTCAAGACCAAGTAGGAACATTACTGAGATTAAGTGTCCGACGACCACAATCACCATAACAATATACGGTAAGTAACAGAAATATTGAGAACACAATTTGAAGACAGTACTACCCGTCGCTAAGTAAGTCATTATATTATCTTGGAGATATCGCATTCTTGCTTCACTTGAAGTGCAGGTGAAGTATCGTTCTTCCTTATGAAAATCCTTCCATTTTTTGACCATACGTATTGAAATTGTTTAATCTTGGCTGCTTCTCGGCATTTCTTTAGTAGCTGTTTGTTATACGGAGTTAGATGCTCGTTAATGTAAAAGGGTTTGACATTACCAGGAACACCAATATCTTTAGTGGTCAGACGTATCTTTCTGCTACCAGCTATAATGTAGTCCTTCAATAGACGAGATTTTAAATGAGCGATAATATTCCTTGGACGGCCCTGCAGCTTGACTTTAGGTGTAACTCGATTAATTTCCAATATGTCCTCGGGGCCGACGGTAACAGAAGCCAGTTTTCCGATTGATATAAGTATATCGGTTAGGTTTTCACCCTTAATTTCAGTAACTCCAACTATTTCTAGATTCAATAGGAGATTTCGTTGATTATTCATATTAAGTTCCAGACGCAACAGATTGTTATCATTTATTAAGGTGGCAACTTTGGCTTCCATGTTTCCAATATTTTTCGCCGCAGAGTCAAGTATGGGAATTTTTTTATCCAAATCATCATATTTTTCGGAAGTAAATTTCACCAAGTCTTCGAGATCTGATATTTTATTTAGCGTCTCACTGTATTTAATATCCAGGGCATATACTGATTTTTTTATTTCCTTATATTCCTGGCGAATGCCATTTATTTCATTTTTCATATCAGATAATGAATGATTAATATTTCCAAGATCAGTCTTGAGAACGGTGTTCAGGTCTTCTTTAATTTGGGTCATTTCACTCTGTATATCTACCTTCCAGCTAGTAAGAGAAGAGGTAATTTCCTGGGTAAACGCTTTGAAAGCTTGACTAAACTCATCGTCGTGTCTACGCTTCCTGACGTTGATGTTACCAGTGTCGGATATGCTGATATTAGGGTCAGAACCATACAGCTTGTCTGGTGACCGCAACATTTTACTGGTGCTACTGCTACACTGTGGCTTCACGACAGAGTTCGGCTTATTACTTGCACTTTGTGACTTGAATTATAAAGAAAACAGTTTTACACCTTATGTCACTTGTGATAAAGTTTAATTTCCAATGATCTTATGACAAAATAACCAATAACACGTCTGCTTCGGTCGGGCTCTGCGAGCGTACTTGAATTTTGTGATTAATCTTATACTTTGGTACCTATTTGGCAAATCGGGTCATTGCCTAAGATTAAAAGCCAAGGTGTCTCACGTGTTTTCCATGTTCTTCTGGTCAGCTTCCCCTTTCTTCCTGGAGCCGCTGGTCTTCCTCTCATGGTGTTCCGACCGGCGCCGCGCAGCCGCCGCCCGGCTGCGCCTACATAAAACACATAGCAATCAGTTCAAATTAAAACTTTGCTCGGGAGATTACACTAGTAAGTATTATTAGAAAGAGGAGATTTTACTCCACAGGTTGCTTTCTTTCTTTGTATTTTCTTTTGCAATTATCTAACAACGAAGATTATTTGATAACTGATAACATTTGCTGTATGAAAGATGAACGCGGTTCGAGGATTTGAACCCAGGCTCTTTTGAGGCCGAGCTAATCAGGCGGGGCGTGAAACGGCATTTAAGCAGGCCTTCAGGGTGAGTGCGACAGGCTCAATATGGTCCATGCCTATCGACCTCATAATATGTGGATCTCACGACCGCTTACGATCAGGCGGAGTGAGGTCATCTCGTTAGCCTTTAATAAAAAACCCCCCTTCTGGAAATCAAATGGTTAAAATTGTTCAAAAGTGTCCCGTACTTCCGGTGCAGGTCAACATAGGCGCGCAGGCGATAACTGTGAGGCAGTTATCTTTAAGGCAAATCGCCGGCCGGTGCCGTATGTTACAGTGGCGAAGAGTCCATATAACCCGATTCCCATCGGCTTCCCTTCAAAAAATCGAATCCATGGGCCAACGATATTTTTATTTGTTAAATTAACCATTTACTTCATTCAAATTGCTAAAATAGACAAAACGCCTACAAAATTTCATAGGCAATGCAAATATTGCCAAATAGAAGCCGATAAAATTCGGCTTACCTCTTCATTCAAAAAAAACACCCATACCACCCATACTGAGCATCTGTCCTTTTCATTTCTATGAACTAATCGTCATTCTTTGTCTCGTTTTAGCACGCGCAAATGTACTAGGAAATAACTCGATGTCCACCGGGTTGTGATAGAGATAGTTAATTAGAAAACCTACATGTGCAAGCGAGAAAGAACACTCGTGACGTAGATTCCCACAAACGTTTTTTAATACAATTAATTTATCCCATCAGGCAAAGGCATTTAGCCTGTACAGCCTATTTCCGAATTACGGATACATTAATCCGTAATTTTTTTCTGGCGCGTGATTAATTATTATCCGTGACTTTTTAGTTTTGTATCATGACTCTGGCCTTGAAAATATTGCTCACTTATGAACATAAATCGAAGAAGACATAGCTCCAGCCGAAATATTTAACAATTTACTGTAGACTAGGCTGTACAGACTAGATCCCTTTGCCTGTCCTTGATGGAATGAATTAGACAAAAAAAATAGTTTTACATATGGCGGATAGTGCGAATTGTTTGTAAACAACTTATTTTGTTTTGTCGAATTTTATTTGTTGTGTTGCTGAAGTTTGTTGAATTTGTATTGTGTATTGTATGTTATGGTGTCGTTGTCGTGTAGTTGTTCGTTCGTTAGAAATGGTTATCGAAAGATACTTCGTTCTCAAAAGTAAGTTTAGTAAACAATAAACATGATTAACTATAATTAGGCAACCCCAAATATGACCATTTGATAAACGCAAAAATGGATTTTTAAACGTTTCCATACATCAAATTTACGACAAGTTTATGTGGATGGCAGGCGCAGGTAAGTTAAATAAAATGTTTTGTTGTTTATGTTTACTTCTTTGTTGGGAATAAAGTTCAGTTTGGAGTAGCACAGGTTTTACTGATATGTGTTAATGACCAATATGCTTGCAATGCTTAAACTCGGAATGCAGTTTTATAAATAATAACATTTGAACTATAGTACATTAATATCAGTGTATTATCGGTCATTATTTTGGTAAGTAGTTTTTATACTTCGGCTTCCCTTCTGAAAATATTCACCCTTCGCCACTGGTATGTTAATCGCCTAAGATATTTTATTTGTTTCAGATGTTTGGAGCTTTGGATTGAGTTAGGGGACGCCTTTGCCCAAAAGTAGGACAGAACCGGCTAAATAAAAAAAAGATGTTCAAAAGTGTCCCGTACTTCCGGTGCAGGTCTACATAGGCGCGCAGGCGCGCGGCGTAGCGCGGCGCCTCCGTCTCGCTGCGCTTACGCAGGAAGATCACCGCGTCGTCCTTCAGCTGCTTCGGCTTCTTGTCTTCTTCCGGCTCCATCACGCCGCGCACCTCGGCACCACCACCTGCCCGTAGGGTTATTGTTTATTTATTAAAATGTCGGTGGATTGACGGACTAATGGTTAATCCTAGTGCCAACCGACAACCGGGTGGCGATTTGAAGATGGGAATAAAGGCTCAATAGGCGCGCACCCCGGAGTTGGGTAACTAAATAAAATAAAAAGAAATCGGGTCGGGTAAAAATAAGTTCGAAAATAATAACGTATACAGTAATAGCAATAATAAAAAAAATATATTTATCATCCACAAAACAGAAAAAAATTGCATAGAAACAACATTGATCAGTGGTCAACTAGGTCCCAGCCTCAGCATATGCCTCAACGACAAAAAGCCGGGGCGCTGATAGTCTGGCTGGGGCCTATTTGAGTAAATTACTTATGTCGGTAGAACACGATTCGATAAGATTCGATCGATGTTTGATCGACGGCACTGTCAAAAGGTACCTAATCCTTTTTGAGGTAGATTTCTAAGCCCTAGAGCCGTGAACCTAAATTCATGGTGTACCACACCAAATCATGACATTAAAAAGAACTGACTAACAAAAAATCTAAGTTATTTTAGGATCTAGAATCGAAAGGAACCCATATCCATAAATTATCAATATTATTAGGTTACAAGGTAACTCTTCGCGTAAATTACAAGATCCACCCAGGCCCATTTAACCAATAAGGATGTAGAGTGGACTTCACACTTCATGCACTAGTTCGTAAAAGCAATGTAAAGAAAAATTGTAAAATATTCTTACCATTTAGCCGTCCGCCAGTATTGGCAAAAAAAATATCAAAAAAACATACAAAAAACACTACAAAAAGACACCAGACATGTTCATGGGTAGAGGACACGAACAAATGGCAGATTCATTCTTCTGAATTCAAGCTGATGTCATTTTCTTCATGATTTTCTATATGTGCCAGTATTTTCATCATGGCAAAACTCTTTTTTCAAATTCTTTTGGAAAATCATTCATGAAAAAGGTTTAATTCAAAAAGTTCGATTAGAAAGATTATATTTTTTGCGATTGTAAATAGAACTACCTTTCGAAATAGCTTTAGTGTCCAATGTTACTACATTTTTCATAGAAGTAACACTGACATTGTAATATCTTATTGGTCGCTAGTTCATTATTCTTCTCGATGATCAAAGGCATCTATTAAACCAAAACTTTACTTATGCATCTCTTTCTAAATGAGCCAAATTGAAAAATTCCTCATGTCTACCCATCCGCGTTAGACACGACAGAACATGTATGTATTTACTCCCTTTTTCAACGAAATAGGTTAATGGGCTTTCAGTTCCGAAGACAAGAGTTAACATTAAGATTGTATTGACACAACCGAGTTTCGTTTTGCGTTTGTCCTGGATCCTATTTAGTTGCATGTAGAGTTTGAAATGCGTTTGTTTTTGTGTAGATAGGGAAGTTAAAAATACGTGTTCGGAAGCGTTCGGATTTCCTCGGAGAGAAGACGGCAGTCCGCGCCCGCCCGCCCGACGGAACTATGCGCTCGCGCAGGGCGGAAAACTAAAACCCAACATAAAACACATTGTTTCAACTTTTACTTACATATAATCCAACACCTATTTATTTTAAATATTTATCACACATCATGTAGTGTTAGTTTTACAAATGGTAACGAAACAGCTTTAAAATAACGCGAATAGAAAGTTTATGTGCCCGTGTATTTGTGAAGTTATTTGTGAATGTGTTAACGTATAAACCTGAATCAGTATAGTCTTTATAAATAAATGAAACATAACGTAAAATAAATATATTCTATTTAGAAAATTATTTGTGTGTTGAGCTGATGAAATAGTAGGTACAATCGCAAAGATATTTTAAGCTTAAAGAATGCATTCCGGTAGAAATGGTACCGTCTCCACTCCGCAGAGCGTTGCACGTGCGTTTATTTTTATTTATAAATAGTCGAGACAAACCAGCAGTCCCCGTCTCGAGATGACGTCACCAAAAGAAAGCGGTGACGTCGTCACGACACACGATGAGGAAACGAAGAAGGAGGACTTGGCTGACTTGCCTCCCTCCGGGACATCGCTGCACAAAAGAAGGAGGGGCGAGGCTCCCGCGTCACTTTCTGTGAAACCACCACAGACCCCATCAGATCCAGAAGTATCTCCTTGCACTGCTGGCGTGACCCCCGAAGAAGCTCGAGTATTCCACGAGGAGCCTTCAGACCCTGAAGCCCTATGCGATAGCATCCTACAAAGGCTAAAAGACCGAGATGACCCGATCTCCAAACGCGGTAAAGAGGTCGCCAGCAAAACTAAAGACACGTTCGAAGCTCTCGACCAATTAGAAAAACTGCTGGAACTGCTAGACCAGTTCCTAACTTTGAAGGAGCACAACTCGCGTCTTTTGAAAAGGTTAAAAGACGTGAATCATTTGCAAAGACTCCACAATGCCCACAGGAAGATTAACTTGGAGAATGAGAGGTTGAAGTCGGAGAGTAAGGATTTGGATTTGCTGAACGATTTGTTGGATGCTGAGTTGGAGACGGAGTATGGTCAGGCGATATTTGATTCCATGATGGTGAGTGGGAGGAGTATGAAGCGGACGGGGTCGAAGTGGAGGGGTCACTCGAGGTTCGGGGGGACGTTGTTGAGGAAGCAACGGTCGCGGTCCGCAGGGGGGGAGGATAGTGACGCGCCTCCTGGGACCCCCCTGAGGAGGAGGTCCGAAGGGCTGTTCAGCAAGGAGGTCGAGAAGTCGAAGGTGTCGAAGTGGACGAGGGTGAAAGCTGCATTCAGGTAAGATCTGAATCGTAAAGCTTTTTAATTTTGTTTGATGAGGTTGCTTTGATAAATCGATATGATGTTACAATAAATTAAAGTCGCTTCCCGCGTTTGTCTGTATATATGTTTACTAAAAATTAAAAGTTATTTTTATGACGGAAAATATATATTTTACATTTTATTAAAGTTTAGTATTAATTCTGCCACTGCTGCTACTGTTATTTTGTCTATTGTGTAAAGGAAAAGACTAGTCGTGAAGACGAATGTTGAATGTTTGCGAAGCACGAAATCAAAGCTTGTCGCACATTGTGACTGTTCGTTACAAGAAAATCAAACAAAACGTGATTATGAAAAACAATGTGTGATGAATGTGCCTGTTTATGTTTGTATGTCATTCCACATCTATGTCGGAATGTTTTCAGTTTGACCGTTCAGAAATCAAAAATCTATCTTGTAGTTGGTTTTAAAGAGAATATTGCAGCATTCGTTAAGCATCAAAGATGCAGATTATAAAGATTTTGAACAATTCCTTACTAGGATTGATCGAAAATTCAATTCAGATGGAAAAACCTCCTAGTTTTTTTTACTTTTAACAATATACTTGATGTAGTGAGTTAGTGTAGTTTATAATACAACGATATTCAAACTAAGCGCAATTATTCTGATTGCTAACCGAAGGTATGCCAAAATATCAAGACGTACTCATAACATACGTTTCCACCAAACCTTTTTATAAAGACAAGAAATACTCTCAGGGTGACCCAACTTCATCTGATGGTAAGCGGTCGCGAGGTCCATAAAAGGTGGACAGGCACAAATTACCCTATATTTGAGTCTATCGTCCTTACCCGATGAGAGTAAAAAAACAGGAAGGGCATTCCATATCTTAATGCCATTAATGGCATAGGGCAGCTACAACAAACTGATCCGTATTGTCGCATAATAGGCGTGACAACTGGGTCAACATTTTATTCTCCTTAGTCCGTAAGTAGTTTTACAAAAATATGGGACACCTATCTTTTGGTTTTTCAATTGATTGATAAATGACAAAATTATAGCTTATCAAACTTTTGTATTTGGAGCTTGTGAGGTCACGGTTAGACAAAAAATATCGTGACGTCATCCAAAACATCTAAGCACTATATCTCCATAATTTCTTGTTTGGGAAAGAAAATAAAAAATAAGAGTACTATATTTTTTGTTGTCTAAATAACAGGCTTATTAAATTTTTTTAGCCGTCGAGCCTATTGTAAACTAAACTCATGACTACGCTGAAGCCACAAAATTAGATAAAATGACATTGTCCACAGATGGGAAAAAGCCCAATGGCCGCCATCAGCCATGCAGGGTGCCGCGGGGGCGGTAGCGGCAGGAGCCATGGTGGGGGCGGTCGCGCTGGCGGGGTCGTCTCCAGCGCCCACCCCGGCCTCGCTCGCCCACCCCGAGCCGCGGGACTCCGCCAGCCTCACCCCTGGCAGTGCCCTCTCGCTCACCCCCAACTCCTCTTGTGAAGAGTTGCGGCTGGATTCTTCAGGTGAGAGTGATTGTGGTTTGA
Source organism: Maruca vitrata (assembly GCA_039566165.1). Taxonomy (NCBI): domain Eukaryota; kingdom Metazoa; phylum Arthropoda; class Insecta; order Lepidoptera; family Crambidae; genus Maruca; species Maruca vitrata. The sequence continues at coordinate 993,596 of CM076923.1, read as the reverse complement.
CACCATTCTCGTCACAGGAGAAGCCTTCATATCTAAATGATAGCTTAATTTAATCGAGTCAGACACTTCATCGATATTAAATATTCTTGTACGTAAAAAGCTCAAAAATGTTATATACTATATATTATATGTCAGGTATGTAGATAGAAATAGAAATCATTTAGATAGACATGCAACTTTGACGCCCCTGTTTTCTATGGGGTTTGACACTCCATTAAGAGTTATCAGTTACAACCTTGAACTACTTGTTACTATAAACAGTTGGCTTCATTAAAATCATTAACCCAAAAAGGAGTCCGTCCGATCTCGGCCATGGCGGCCGATCTCAATGGAGATCAGCCACCATATCATGCTGAGGCCTGTACCTCGTTGACCACATTCTGTCCTTATCTGTTCGTGTTAATTCTTTGTACTTCTTTTGACTGTCATTTATGTGTGTTTTTGCTTGAGTTTTGTGTTTTGTATTGATGTGATTTGTTGTATACCTATTTGTTTATGTTATGTGGTCAATAAACGATTTCTATTATATTTTATATCCTCATCGCAAACACACCTGATCCTCAAAGTTTGGTGAGACGGCAATCCGACATGATCGATGAGAGCCCTGCGCCTGCATGATCACAACTTAACGTACTATCCAAGGCACGGGCGTGCATCCACCAACTTCCTGACTGTGGGCTGAGTAATTTCTTAACTGAACAACTCACTAAAATTTTGCCCGACCCCGGACTAGAACCGGGGACCTCTCAGGTTCGAACGCAACACTTGCTACCAAAGAACCAGGGACGCAGTCCAGTAACCCAATATATCTTACGACACGCTCAATATGATGTATTGTGCCTGTCGACCTCATATTGGGATCTCACTACCGCTTACATCAAGTGGAGTGAGGTCATCTTGTTTGCCTTTTCTATAAAAAAAAACGCTGGTCAAGTAACCCAGTTATTTCATGATTTTTATGTCTCACACAAGACAATATAAAAATCGATTGAGAAATAACGTCTAAATATATCTTATAGGTCATAAAATAGCCCTGCAATAGACACAGTTTATGAGATTTCACATTTATCCCTCCATCATGAACCGTTGCAGCCGCATGCATCCTCGTTAACGCTAACGTAAACAATATCGCATCGCAACGAAACATATTATATCTGTGTCACGCAAAGTGCAGACATGTTGCCAAAACACAATGTGCTTTAGATTTGAATCTAAATGCTATTTGCCTCGATCTACCATTGAGACCTGGAGTCCTCAAATACAGGGTTTCCCTTGTTGAGGTTGCAGTTCACACTTAGATTACTATCCTCTTTTTTAACTGTAACTTATTGTGAAATGTGTAAAATAAGTATCCTTCTCTTCTTTTGAATTGTTAAGTGCTACTTGCATTTACTGTTTATAATATTCTTAAGAATAGAAAAAAAACAACTGCTCCACCATGTCTCGGGGATTCGAACCCAATCCCTTCTGGAAATCCAGATGTTCCTCAAAGTTCACACTAAGCCAGCAGCTATACCTGAAATACCTGAAAAGAGATTTATTAAAACGTTGAAATGAAAGCCATTTGTGAGCGAAATCCAGCAATTATTATTTGTAATAGTAAATAAAATTGTGTGTTCTACATTAAATTTACGAAATTAAGGCCACGCGCATTGATTTCTAATGATGCCCAAACACTCACGGGTAACTTAACATTATGATGTAAACAAAACAGTAATATTTATTGTTCTTCATAAAACGTGCCGTCCTCTGAATCACAGCCTGTTTGTTTGACAGACCATTTATTTTACCCATAATTTAAATTTAGGATTCACTATTACACACGCTCTGATATTGTAACTGCTCTATTCCATTGTTTAGGAGTGATATTTATTGGATAGTATTTCTGATGTCCGGTCCAAAGAATTATAACCCAACTGACCAATCTTCTATTTCTGGGTTTTAAAAGGGTCCTAAGTAACATTGACTAGTTAAATAATAGTGAGAGGAAATTCATTTAAGAAATTTACAGAGATATTGATTTTCCTATTGTGGTCTAAATAATGTCTTATATACTCTGGGAGAAATATACAAAAAACCGTTAAACAAACTATCATGCGTCCAAGTAGCTTTTATAATATCACCGATAAAAGCATACGCGTAAGCGTAGAAATATAATACCTATCATCAACATACATTTTAAAATAACATCAAACAAACTCCCTATCAATACGTTGTCAAATCCTCAAATAACTATTATAATCCGAAAATAACATTGTTTGTTGCAGGCATCAACCGCAAGAGTGGATTGCGTGACGATATGGACCCCACATTCCTTCAGGCGCCCACACAGGTAACCATGGATTAACTATTGAATCACATACATTTATATTTTTATGAGGCGTCTAACCGATTTCAGCCATGGCGGCCGATCTCAATTGAGATCACCAAGTGCGCAAGACATATTATAGAGCACAATTGTGCGCGCAAACACAAGTGCACTCTCTACTCTCATAATTCGGTAAGACGACATGACCGATGAGAGATCGGCTTAACGTGCTTTCCGAGGCACGGTTTAACCGCGGCACGCGTTTAACCGCCAACTTCCTAACTCCAGGCTGAGTCATTGCATTACAGAAAAACTCCCAAAAAATTGGCTCGACTCGAACCGGGGACCTCTCGGTCCTTATTCAGCTCTTGCTATTAATAGACCAATCAGGCAGACATTCTAATCGTGCCAACGTATAGAAGCTTAGGGAATTAAATGTAGATACCGATCTATAGCAAAACAGACAGTGCGAATAGTTCGGCTATCAAATGGCACACATTCTCGTCGTGCCAAAACGTTACGTAGCTTATGGAATTGTCTTGGGTAGTTTGCAGATCTTATAACGTTGCAACATTACGCAAATAATACAGTAGGTACCAAACATATTAATGATGGTAATAATTCTTTAGGGGTGAGAGCCATTCGCTCACCCGCAAGTCCAGTGTTGATGACGAGGCTACTAAAAGCCACACCTAAGTCAGTTAGGAAAAAAAAAGGTAATAAAAACTAAAACCCAACTACGACAAAAAACGACGCTGAAAAAGTATAAAACAAGACTTTTAGAACACTGAACTGAACAAAGTTGCTTATGTAGTTCCAAGTAAATGGACACAGTAGACTCTACCAAAATGCTTATGTTGAAAATTGACAATAATGTCATACAATACTATTTTGAAGTATGCAATATTCACTATGTAGAGATAGGTTTTCATGTTTGGAAAACCGCAGTCACACGTTGTCAAAGTGCTACGGTAGGTAGGTACGTGTGACTACGCCTTTCCAAACATGAAAACTTATCTCTACATAGTAAATATTGCATACTTCAAAATAGTATTGTATGACATTATTGTCAATTTTCAACATAAGCATTTTGGTAGAGTCTACTGTGTCCATTTACTTGGAACTACATAAGCAACTTTGTTCAGTTCAGTGTTCTAAAAATCTTGTTTTATACTTTTTCAGCGTCGTTTTTTGTCGTAGTTGGGTTTTAGTTTTTAACTTTTTATTATTTGTACTATTTTGGTGTTAAAGTGTATTTGTGGCGCATAATATTATCAAAAGTTAAATTGATGAACCAACATGTTTTATATTTTAAGGGGACCTGGGAAGATTTCTTAATCGATCTAATTCAGCTAACGATCGACTGTCATGTGGATTTTTGAGTAATTTATTATGATCCAAGGCACTTATGAACAATCCCGCAATGGATTTGAGTAGTAAAGAAGCTATGAACGAAAAGATGTGAACTATATGCAATCAGTCCATGAATATACGTAAAGTCACATGCAAATGCTAGTAATATATATATATTTAAAATGTACAAGTAAAGCGCTTTCCAATGATACCAAACACGGCGTATTTATCTTAACTTTATTTTTTTACTCTGTATGTTTTGTCCGCTAGTGGGCGCCACATTAGATTTTGTGAAACCCTATATAGCCTATAACCAGCGGACAATTAAGACGCTTCTAATGATATGTCATTTGTCGAATTCTGACAAGCAATTTAGAAGTTATGTGGAAACAGATGAACATACATACATACATAGCCTGTCAAAATCATAACCCTCCTTTTGCTTTGCCGTAGTCGGGTAAAAAGGATATGTTACTTAATTTTTAAATATTATAAAAAGATAAAACTGGTGGATAATGCTGACTATTGTCTTGCAAATTATTATCATCATACACGAAATAAAACAATCATTAAACTTGATAATAGTCTTTATGGGTCTACACGCGATATTAGTAATTATATTGCGTAAATAACATCGCGTGTAGACCCATAAAGACTAATATTTAGTGTAATGGAACGTAAAAGTCTAAAATCAATAAACTTAGTTACATAAGAATATAATGAAGAAATATATTTTTGGTTGCTGCCAATAATTTAACACATCTTCTCCTATCCTTTTGTATTCTTCCGAGCATTTTCATTAACGACAATTTATAGCTGGTTACCATTTACTAATCGGAAGTATAACTGCCTCGTTGGTCTATTAGTAGCAAGCGCTGCGTAAGGACGGAAAGGTACCCGGTTCGAATCCGGGGTCAGGCATAATTTGTTATGAAATTATTCTGACCGGTGCTAGGAAGATGGCGGTTAAATGGCCGTGCCTAGGAAAGCACGTTAAGCCTACCGGCTTAAGGTAGCCCTGCGCCCGATCTCTCATCGGTTATGTCGGATCGCCGTCATACCGAATTATTAGACTAAGGGAACAGAGTGTGCACTTGTGTTTGCGCGCACACTTGTGCACAATAATATGTCCTGCGCTCTTGGCTGATGCCAATTGAGATCGGCCGTCATGGCTGAAATCGGTCGGACGCTTTAGTTACCGTATTGATTTATCAAACCGTGTATTTTTGGGACAGGATGACAGCTCCACATCTCCATCCCCGAACAAGTTGCACAAAACCCCATGGGGCAAAATGCGTGACATCATCCAAACGCACCGGGAGTCCGTCAAGAAGAAGTCCAGCCGGGGATCCAAGAGCTCCCCAGACGTGGTGCCGACACGTCGGCGCTCGCTCAGCGATGGCGGCGACAGTGACGCGCCGCCTGCCCTGACGCTGACCATACCGTCCTCCGAGGAGTTGGGTGAGTTCAGAACATTAACGGGTATTTAATGCAAAACCTTTTCAAAATCTTGATCCTTCTCCGTAAAAGTTTCACAAGACCCCGTGGAGCAAAATGCTAGTGACTCTGACCAAGAACTGAGAGAAGTCTTCTCTTAAGAAGACGATATGGTCAGATGATCTGAAGACTTAAGAGTCTTGGAGGAGCCTCGGCAAAATCCCCGTAAAAGCTACACAAGACCCTGTGGGGCAAATTGTCACACTATTTTTTCCTCTTTTTTCTTTCAAATATTATGGATGTATGTACATTCTTTATGCTATTCACATGTTTTAATGATCAAGTGGCACTGCTGGCCATATTTTTACTAAACATGAATGATCCCTAAACAGAATCGGAGCCCTCCCACCCTCTGCTCCGCAAGCAGCGCTCTCTAGAGTTAGGCGCGCGCCCTCCGCAGCACCGCACTCCCAGGGCCTCCAAGTGGACCAAGGTCAAGAGGGCCTTCCTGACCTCCGCGTCTGCCTCCGTGCCCTCCAGCCCCAGCCGGCACTCCGCGTTCTTCACTGACGCCGGTGAGTTTAGGGTTAGATTTATCTGAGCTTTTTATATGTTAATTAAAATTTAATTAGAGAACGTTGTGGTGTGAAAGAAAATGTAGTAACTAGAGTTGAGAAAGGTATGCTTAGATAGATGGTTTGGTCATTTTGAGAGGATGACTGAAAGATAAATAAATAAATAAATATCTGGGACATGAAAGCCAGAAGAGAACTTAATTATGCATGCACAGTACATAGGATAATATGGAACAAAAAACCTGAGTACTTGTATGAAAAGCTCCAATGGGTTAATGATAATTGCCTAAGGAGTCTTCGATCTGCAAGACAAAATTTACTCAAGGTACCAAAGCACAAGTCCTCCCGATATCAAGGATCTTTCAAATATTACGCAGCCAGCATATGGAACAACTTACCTCCCCCAATGAGAAAGCAAATGAGTGTCGAATGTTTCAAAGTAAAACTTAGAACAGCTTTATTGAAGAAACAGCTGGCTGCGCAAGACATCAGAAGAGAGTACTGGAGAATGCTGAGTTTGAAAGATTTCTTTTAGATTTGCGCTATACGCATTTGTACTCCCCTGCACATTGTTAGCAAACACACATACACACATACGCACACAAAGGCACGCACACGCGCTCGCAAACACAGACGCACGCACAGATACACGCACACACACATACACACACACACATACACACACACACACACACACACACACACACACACACACACACACACACACACACACACACACACACACACACACACACACACACACACACACACACACACACACACACACACACACACACACACACACACAAACACACACACACACATTTATTATTTTTTTGTTTACAAATGGAAGTTTGTTATTTTTAGTTTTTATTTAATTTAATTTTTTGTTTTGTTACCATTCCTAGTTTTTAAGATAAATTATTTATTGTGATTGTTTCTCCAATTTCATAAATCGTAAATACTTTAGTAGCCCCATTCACTTACGACTCGCCTCTCGCCTAACATCTAGAGAGATGAAGGAATGACTGAAAATCAGCGCTTCGCAGGATATCTATTCTGCGTGAGCACAAGCTGAGTCATGTCCTTTTGCTCATATTATTTTGTTTTTTTTTCTTTAAATTGTTTGCAAATTGTCTCTTTTTATATTAATTGTATTTTTCTGTTTTTTTTTTTCTGTAATTTGCAAAATGTTTTATTCCTAGAGCAATAAACTGATTTTTTTATTATTATTTATTATTTCCACACACGGTCATCTGACCCCAAACTAAGCAGAGCTTGTACTATGGGCGTCAGAGACTGATATACATACATATATATTTATAAATACATACTTAAATACATAATCACACCCAGACACGGAACAAACACCGATGTTCATCACACAAATATTTGTCCCGAGTGGGAATCGAACCCACGACTCTCGGAACCGCCAGCCAGGGTCACTAACCACTGTTCCACCGAGTCAGTCAAAAAAGATGTTTAACGAAAGATATATAAAAAGGTATAAATGGAGATGTCGACAGGGGAAGACCAAGAAAGACCTTTCATGACCAAATAGGACAAATCTTAATGAGAGGTCAAATCAAAAGTACCCGTAATCGACGAGCATGCATGAAGAGATTAATGGATGTGCCAGGACCGTAGCACATGGCAGGAAGTGATCTCTGCCTACCCCTCTGGGAAAAAGGCGTGATTTTATGTATGTATGTATTACGTATGATTACAAGGTTTTTCTAGGATACAAAGATTTTCTAGGATTACAAGGATATATCGTATGTACCACATGTCAAATCTAATGATACAAATATAGATCTCTTTCACATTTTTAATTTAAATAAAAATCTAAAACCGTAACACGAGACTTCAATGAAATAACAAAATACGACTTCGCATTCCCCAATGTATTAACTGGCCTTGAATATTAATCATTTTCAAAAGAATCGATTCAGAATTTCGCATGATTACAGCATTTGTAGCGGGTATTATCACAATGTAATCGTGTCGGCTGGCAACGCTCCAATTCCACGCTCTACAATGCTTGGAAATTCCTTTTGATTTGCAAAAACACCATCTGATTTTTTTGCATCAACAAGAAGTGAGATAAAGTTATACAGAAACGGAAATTCCGGAACGAATTCTTCAAATCATTTAGAACCAGTTAAAATTAATGATGATAAAGTACATAACATGAAATGCAATACTCTTGAACGTTCTTAGATGGTAAATGTGTTTTTTAAGCTCTCCCGTTTAATATCCGTTACGCTCGCTCAATAACAATCACTTTGAATCTCAGGATCATCTACGACGATAATAAATTATCGCCCAAAGAAAACTTCGCAAGACAATATTTATGAAATGTGCTAAATAAAATCTGAGGCGTTGTTAACGGACGGACATGTTTGTTTGTTAGATTAGTTACTAGAAACGTGTCTGAGTAGTGTATAACACTTTATGGCAAGCTTTCAGCGAACATAAATTGCGAGATGATGAATTAGCGCGTTCGGCAGACGAAAAGTATATTTTAAATGGGTCGAACCACGCCTGGCCTATTAGGGTTGGGCCATGCGGAGCCGGGAAGGGCGGAAAGCGTTTATGTAGCGATCTTGTTCACTTAGTGTAATGGTTTGTAGCTTTGGGAGACGACTAGTTTGACGACGTGATAACAATTTATGTGAACGCTTGAATTAATTACCTACCTAACGAATGTATAGTCGTAGATCAATAGTATCTTATCCTAAACTATGTAGTAGTATCCTAAACTATCGCAGTCGTTTCCGACAACGGTCTTTTCGGATTATAAAGCACCAGGATACGTGTGACTACTCAGATTAGTCAATAGTCAGAAATATAAAACATAATCTTCGCTTCTCTTCTCGCTTCTCTGGCCCAACCTTTACGGGATCGTGAACAGTTATCGCTGGCTAGCTTTTATGTCTATTATTAGGGTTCTTAGAAAAGAGGAACCCTTAGATTAGTAACGCTATTCATGTCTGTCCGATATATGACTGTGTCTGCTGCTTAAAGCAGGTGCAACATACAATGTGTCTAATCGTGTCGTAATCTAAACGACTCTTCCCCTCCATTATTAGTTCCATTAGTAGTTATGAATTAGTCATTTATTATTTAATCAAAACAGTTAAATTTAACTTAGTTATGTAGTTGATCGGTAAAGAGCGGTTCTTCCTACCACAGGCGATGTTTTGCCTAAAAGGGAGTTCCCATACCTAATACGGACTAAGTTACTGAAATAAATATTTGTATTTGGCTTCAGTTATTTTATATGAATATCGCGCCTTAATATTTTAAGAACCTTTAGCTACAAATGTAGCTAGTGAATGTTCGTGTGTGGTCAACACTTCGAGCGTGTTATTGTTGTATTTGTCGTATTTTGGTAACATTACTCACGCTGGCCCACGTCATTGCGGGCCTTGGCCACTATTGGTGGCAATCAAAGATTTACTTTATCGATAATCCGACAGCTCGATTTTCCGATACGTGCCGCGCTCGACGTTCTTTCGATCGGTTTGATGAAACGTGTTCTAAAGCTAAACAATTCATCAATCGTAAGCTGAAACGAGCTATATCGAGGTTGATTAATATATTCTTTTGAATTATATGTAATATTAATTAATCTTAATAGAATATTTTATTTGGTTACCACCAAATCTTAAAGCAACATGTATAAACATCACAATCATATTTTACGTGACAAAAACAAATCTTGAATAAATGAAAAAGCTTTAATTTATAAAAAAGCATGAAGTTGTCTTCATGCCTTACGATCGTTTTTTATGCAAAGAATTTACGCCACGGGATCAGATCAACGTATATAATGTTGTGTAAAGTAGTATTTATTTATCTAACGTACTCATTGAACAAAGATTTGCCATCAGTAGTAATTTAAGTACTCATCAATGAAATGTAGTCTAACCTAACCTATCATGTCACGGGCTCGGTGAACCAATGGTTACTGGCTCAGGCTCACTACCTACGGTTCCAAGATCCCTGGGTTCGATTCCCACTCGGGACAAATATTTGTGTGACGAACATTGGTGTTTTGATCTGTGTCTGGTTGTGTTTTTAAATATATCTAAGTATATTTGTACATCCACTGTTGCTTCTTCGTAACACAAGTACTTAAGCCTCAAGCTCGTGACACGGGATCAGATCAATGTATGTGATGTTTGGTAGTATTTATTTATCTAACAAGTAAAGAGAACAAAGATGTGCCATCAAGTCTCAACTTAACCGTATCACACGAATTAGCAACCCACAAACACAGATAGGGGGCCTTATGACACGCGCGAGCCGCTGGCAGGCCGCCAGAGAAAAAAATGAATAATTAGAGCCGCCTGAGGTCATTCACCCCGCTGCGTTTTGTATCCGTGCGGATGTACAGTTTGCTATCAAGCTTTTGGACGACAGGTAGTGGGTTCGAAGGCGTTAAGGCTGTACGTGTTGGGAGCTTAGAAATATATATTTTATTTGTTTCACAGAAGATTCCATTTCATTCCTTAGACTTTTAAAAGTGTCATATCACGTGTTTAATTGATCGAGGATGATCTTGACCAAATTGTGTCTTAAATTTGATTAATTAATCAAATTTAAGACACGTGATCAATGCGCCGTTGAAGTTTACCAACAAGAGTGACGGATTTAACAATTTTTTCCAAAAGTATGTAGGTATGATTAACACGATGCTTGATGTCTACAAGTAAATTTATGATCAAAATAGCTGTCCTTCCTAGAGGAATTCAGGATCCTTTGATGTAATAAGACATTCAGGGAAAGGACTAAGTTAAAATGTCGCACTAGTATTAAAATACTCACCACAGGATGCTAAGAGACTCAAAATTAGCCAAAGCCTGATCTGCAAGCACTTACGCCACTCGCACTAATCGTCGAACACATCCTGTATTCGAAATAGATTAAAGAGAATTAATGTCAAGACGAAAATAGACCAAATGTACCGAATGTCTTTCCAGACATTTGTAGCGTCCATATATTCATGCGATTGCCGTTTCAATGAATGCTACCTATACACGTTATCTTTTCAAATTGCATGATGTCAGCTTTTACGAGCTTTAGTTGATAGAAATAGACATTTAAGACCTGATTATGAACGATCGTATAATTGCAGTAAATTGTAATAGGATTTCATTTGACTTTGATTGTTAAAACATTTTAGAGCTCGACCAAAGTACGAGTATACAAGTATACATGAGTATTGCACTTTTACAAAGTATTCGCAGAAGAGGAGTTACGAAATGGTCGAATGTTTACGATGGGCGTACATTCGGCTGTTTACATTACACTCGTGTTTATTCAGCTGGAAATTTATGATTCAGGATTGGTGAGATTAAAAAATAAAGTGATTCTGCGCAGCTGTAGCCGAAATGATAGGCCTCGCGTGACAAGTTCTCACATATTCTGATATCATCAAGAACCTGAACGCCTTTATGGCGTGACAGCGGGATACAATATTATGAAAATTTATTTATAACCGTGTAAGCAAAAAAACATTCCGAAAATGCGGATAACGACGAACTGGATAGTTGGTGTGTATTCCGGAAATACCAATTGGATATAAGCTGTAAATGTGAAAGAAATCACACTTACACACATGTTTTAACAAAAAATAGAAAGGACTATTTAGCAAATAAATTTAATCATCATTCTTTTTTGCATCGTTTGACAGCAGATTATTATCCGATCCCAAGTTTTTCTGCAGTTGCTTCAGCTTATCCCTCAATCCTGTATCCAACATTTCATTATCATCGTTCAACACGGATGTAAGCAGATCTTTGACGTCATCTTTCTTCTTGTTGTTCTTATGTCCTACTCTGTCGCCTACATCTAGTACTGTCGCGTTGTTGTCTTCAAACAATGTCTCTAGTTCAAACGCAACAGTATCGTTGCCGTAGACACAGCGTTTGACATCATCTACTAAGTGGAAGGCCTCGTCTTCGGTGGTCCTGATCACTTCGATCAGGCAGGCTTCATGCATCGCTCCATGAGCCATCAGCTTCGTGAGGGTTACTACTCCTTCTATCAGCTTGCCTGTGACGTCCATCATTGCAGATTTTACACCAGGCGACTAGAAAATAAATCGACGATTTAACATATGGCCCTAAAATAGATTTATTTATCTATTTATTATTTATCATGATGAAACATTTATACGTTTTCCGTTTGTGATGATATAGTTAATTTCAAATATGATCCGAGTAAATTATTCAACCCTCCTTAGTTTATGAACTCCATCTTATGTTACAGATAAAACATTTCCGTATATGTCTAAAATAAATTCAAATCCATCTCAGAGCACCATTATTCTCGCAATCACGAAATATTCGAAACATGTTTATTATGATCTAAAACAACGGATATGAGTAAGTTTCCTCGGAGTTTTCGGGCATTTTGGCCTAAATCGAACGTTGGTGTTTGGAATCATGATTTCCGGCACGCGGACTTAAGAGAAATTCACAATATTTTTAGAATACACCAGCCATTTGGTATGCTTAAATGTAACGTGATACATTCGACACGTGTGTTTAATTGTGATCCTTGTGGAGTCAAACCACTGTGCACTGAGACTGTGAGTTGAAGCCTGGTGTGTTGGAGTTGTAATTAGGAAAAGGGTACTTTTAGCGTTAATAAGATTTAGATTTATTTCGTGTTTGAGCTAGTCATATGCCTTGGCATGCCGAAGCCTAGACCGAAAGACTTTTTTAGCATATTTAAACAGGCCATATCATTTACCAGTTAAAGTTAAATATATTGTTGCCTAAAAGCGAAGTAATATATTTTTGAAATCCTAGTCACTACAGGAAAAACTTCGTACAACCGAATTTTATCCATCATCAATCACACGAAAAAGAACAAACTCCAGACGATCACACATCAGCTGTGTGTTTACATTGCGCTTTTATATCGAACCCAAATAGCCGTAGAAAAGTTTTATCATTCCATTAGCACTATCTTTCTCACGCGCCAGAATCAAAATGATTTATGTTCATTTCGCTTAGTTGATTTTGGAAAAATTCTGATCATTTCGACGTAATATAATTAACCATGTATGTATCTAATTCTTTTCAGCACCACATTCGTTGCCTCTGGTTTACTTTTATGTGGACTTTCTTATAGACAGAGTTTTATAACTATTAATAATATGGGCTCTGACGTTTGAAGTGTATTAAAAAAAATAACTACACAACTACAATCAGAAACAAATTTTCAAATTGTATAACTGACTCCGAAAAATTTCTTTTAGTTTCAGAAGTTATGTTTTGATCTGCAATCTCGGCTCAACCTTCCAATGTCACGGCGAGCACGGTCGATCTGTTTGCGAATTTGCGCGAAAAGTTTACACTTCCCTCAAGGCGCAGACATTTAAGATTTCAAACGGCGTTAGCAGGGCGACCTACATTTTTGACAGCCGGCTTTGATGGTTAATTTTAAATGCCCCCCACCTTTGAGATGACGCACTTGATGACCTTCTTCAGGGTGTCGTGGTCGTGGCCGCAGACTTTCAGGAGATCGTAAAGCTCTGCCCTCTGAGCTTGCAGCTGTAATAGATATAATTAGACTGCAACTAGTCAGGACGCCGCTACAGCCCGGCTATTTTGATTATGACGAGCTACACATTGTCTGTATGAACAATGAGAGTTATTTAAAGTGGTTTCGAACTGTTAGGATGAAATATGTGTGTAAATACGTCAAACTATCAACATCTATCAGCAGTATTCGTAATACACTTACATCGTCTGATCTCGAACAGATCTAAGAATATCTCATGTAAACAAATCTAAAAGCCTTTTTAGATTAAGCTGAATGTATTCAGATATAACAAATGCAGCAGTTTTTGCAGATCGAAAGGCAATCTTTGAAATGGGGCTGAAGCGTACCTGTCTGAATCTGATTGAACAAAGGAGTCCTGATGTTAATATTTGACTACTTACGGGCTTCAGGCCCGTGCTGATCATATTCTTCAGCACCAAGACCTTCCTGACGGCTTCCGCCGGGTCGTGCCCGATGAGCGCGTAACCGCACACCACCATCTGATGCAGAGCCTTCTCTGCTAGAGCAGTTGTCGCGTTCTGACGATCGTTCAGACATGCTTCGACCTTGAAGGGTTTGGAATGAACTTATAAAACCGGCGATTCTTGGTACTCCTTGGTATCAAGTGTAATTGTCCAGTAATTTAAATTTAGCAAGTTAGTAAGCTTGCTAAATTTGCTAGTAAGCAAGTCGAGTTGTTGATAAATTTCCAATTCAAATAAATAAATTCTGACTTCCTCCAAAAAGAAGAGGTTGCTAGTGAAAGTCTGTCAAAACGCATAAAAAATGTTCATAATGTTCAAACTTTGACTGGCTCGGTGGAACAGTGGTTAGTGACCCAGGTTTACTACCTACGGTTCCAAGAGTCGTGGGTTCGATTCCCACTCGGGACAAATATTTGTGTGACGAAAATCAGTGTTTGTTCCGTGTCTGGGTGTGTTATTAAATACATTTAAGTATATTTGTGTATCCGCTGTCGATTCTGATTTCCGTAACACAAGTGCTTAAGCTACTTACCATGGGATCAGATCGATGTATGTGATGTTGTGAAATATTTATTTATTTATTTATAATAATTCAATGTAAGATACATATGATCCGTCCAATCTATTAAAACATACACGTCGTGACATCCTTCATCCTCCTTCTTCAAAAATAGTTATATTTAATTTATTCATGTACCTCTTTCGCTTTCCCACTCTTCATGGTGATTAACTTTCTCTGTAACTCCAGCAGCCTCTCCTGTATGTGCATAGTTCCGTTTTGAAGCAACAACTTTATCTTCACCAGCACCATGTCCACGGATCTAACAAAAGAAGATTTATTAAATTGCTAATCATGTCATCATCACCATTATGCTGTCAGCTCCCGAACTATGGCGACCACTTCAAATCCTGAATGAGTCTGCGATGCTTTCATTCAATCTTCGCGGCAAACTCCTGTGCATAACGTGAGCACGTTAGTTTTCCGTAACGTTGTCAGCAATATAACCGATGGTTGTAAACAGTTCTACTTTCTATATCTGTGACTATTCTTACACCTACTCCATCCTACATATATACTCAATAATAGGCGATAGTACAAACTATAGTTCATAATTATCTAATCAAGATTACTCCATGGTTAGTTTTACGAGTACTCCCCTTACCTCTCTAGATCAACTTGGAATTTCCTTTCGATACTCTGTAGCAGATCTTCCGCCAACTTGTGAGTGAGCTCATCTTCGATCACATGGTCTACTGCGTCCTTGGCCAGTTCTGCACTTTGGGTAACCTTTGGAATCGGTTAAAGTGATTGATTATAATTGATTGATTTTAATCGACATAATTCTTAAATGTTACTTATATCCTCTAAACGCTTCTTAGATAGTCAGGTGGACATGGCGTACTTTGGTATTTTTGTCTCTAATAGGGTGACGTACCTTACTTAAAGTTCTTACTTGATATGAGAGAACTACATATTGGATTGTGATCTTTTATCCTTGAATTGAAGTGATATTCTTTATAATTGAACCACTGAATAAACAATATTTCAGTGGTTCCTTATTTTTAGTTAAGCACATCTAACTATAGAAATGAATGAGTTAACTCACCAAAACCATAGGAAATAGTAAATATAACAAACACAGACAACCGGAATCCCTCATAATTCGCTCTAGTTGAAAAAAAAAACGTTTAAAAATAGCGCTATTCTGAAATAACTGTTGCGATACCGAAGTACCCTCGCGTTTACGATGGCCGCCGTCGTAAAGATTGATTTTATGGGAAACGGAGTGAAGTCAAACAAGTTTTTTTGTATGGGAAATAATTTGATTTCTACTAAGCGCCTATCAGGCGAAGCACTTTACCCACCGCTGAAATTAGGAGTTCACCATCAAACTGATGTAAAACACTGTTGAAGTGAAAATAAAATCCATCAAATTTCGTATGTTGCTAGCTAAATTTAACTAAAGTTAAAATAGTCATTTATTTTTACATTAAACGTGGGTGGTGAGGGTTGATTCACTAAATAGTGAAAAATTGCAAGTTAAAGACAAAGGACATTTTCATAGCACAATTCTTATTTCTTAACACCACATATTTCCTCAATTTTTCCGACAACACCTTGATTTTCTACGCCCATTGCAACGTTTTCTTTCCTCGATCTCTTCTTCGACATCCTGAAACCGGAAATTACTTTTATCTCAGGTGGATACCTACTGGCAGCATCGACACAAAGCTTAAACGATTCCTTTGTACAGAGCGTCATACGGATGCTACAACTTAGGGGTAAGAGCCATCCGCTCTCCCGCAAGTCCGGTGATGATGACGAGGCTACTCCAAGCCATCGTCGTATGTCAGTTAAGAAAAAAAGGATGCTACAGCTAATCCACATATCATAAATCGTACGGAATGGATGTTTGAGTGTTCACAAAAACGTCACATAACGTGATGCGTCTAATTTAACGCGTGTGCAAAATATAAAGAAAGATGGATAGGCTAGCTATAATGTTCAAGTAAAGGTGCATTTACATTAAACGAGCGAATGCTCATTCTATCCCCACTACATCAAATTCTCCTTCTGTAAACAGGCGTAGAGAATTTGATGTAGTGGGGATAGAATGAGCATTCGCTCGTTTGATGTAAATGCACCCTGACAGGGACGATTAAAACATTTTCAAGATAACAAAATGGGACAGGTTAATATGAATTAATAATATTGAGTTAACTTTTGTTTGTTCGTCCTCGTCCAAAATATTAGATGTACACAAAATTGTATAATCGATATGATCCGTTAAATTGATGTTTTTCTTTTATCAATTTAATGGGGAAAATCCTGATTTTATAATACGTTGAGTGGATTGGATACTTGCATTCTGAAGTGTGCAGCTTGCGACTCTGCAGTAATCGACTCTATCGTAAGTTGATAATGCAGTATACAACTGAAAAAATGTTATAAAATAATTAGTAGGACTAAAATATAATTACAGTCTCTGTGCGCGCTTAATTTATACGTTGCGCTTAAAGTTCGAAAAAATATATAATTAAGTATTACATTTCAGCAATTTAATATGAGCAGCAATACACTTTTACGATACAATCTTTTGGAGCTCTATGAACTGTGATTTACCTTCAATTTAGCTTCATACATAGCATCCATCCACCTGCATGCTATCTGATCAAGGAAGTCTACAGTATAATCTGCCATTCTGTAACAAGATCAGTTAATTACCCTCCAATAACACTTCTATTTAGGGGTGAGAGCCATCCGCTCCCCCGCAAGTCCGGTGATGATAACGAGGCTACTCCAAGCCATCATCGTATGTCAGTTAGGAAAAAATAACACTTATATCATAAAGATTGGCATTCATGTTTATAATTTTTTGTCAAAATGTTATTTTTATTTTGAATACTCACTTCATTAGGTAGTAGTAAACATCACAGAAACAGATTAGACCTTTTTTTTCTGTTGGTGTGTTTCTTGCATTACATATGATTTGGGGGTCGCCCAAGGGTAGATACTGAAACCAGAATTGTGCAAACGTCTTGGGAAAAATATCAACTTTTATGTTTCATAACAATGCTTAGATTATGGACATGACTAGCTGTGCCCAAGAATTCGTTCGCGTGGATTACAGGTTTTTACATACAAAAACTCCCGTTCCCGTGGGAATGTTACAATGTCGAGTTGCAAGTAAGCTTTACGT
This sequence comes from Maruca vitrata, assembly GCA_039566165.1. Taxonomy (NCBI): domain Eukaryota; kingdom Metazoa; phylum Arthropoda; class Insecta; order Lepidoptera; family Crambidae; genus Maruca; species Maruca vitrata. Next base: position 976,174 of record CM076923.1, on the reverse strand, counting down.
TCATTAGGGTATCTGCATACCAAATTTATTCGGTTTAAATGTTTTCATACAAATGATTTTTTCCGCTTACCAAAGTTTCCGTGGGAATTTCGAGAATTCCTATCTTAGTACACCTCTACGGTATCTAAGCTACAAATTTCAAGTGCCTACGTGATATGTCAGTCAGTCAGTCAGTCAGTTTCTCCTTTTATAAATTTAGATTTTGTGTCGTGATAAATAAATTTTGTGGAATACGTAAGTGTAAAATCCTTACTAATAATATTATAAATGCGAAAGTAACTCTGTCTGTCTGTCTGTTACGCTTTCATGCATAGAGTACCGAACCGATTTAAATGAAATTTGGTACAGATATAGTCCAAAGCCTGTGAAAGGACATAGGCTACTTTTTAACCGACTGCGCTATAAAGAAGTAATGTTGCGACGAAGTCGCGGGCGGAAAGCTAGTAATATATTATATAAGTATTCCAAAAACATCTTACCAAAACAAACAATGTAGTCACCACGAATAAACTCACTTTAGTGAGGCACAAAATAGGACAGTTCCTGTGCGAGTGGCCTGGAATTGTCAAAAAATATAAATAATTCTTTGTCGACCGGTTGCTGTTACCACCATACAGTTGCGTAAAACCCGCCAAGTGACTCTGACCTCTCTCGGTCAGGTCGCGTTCCGGGATCAACACTGTACGAACCGGAGCCAGGGGAGACCATTGCTGCGGCAAGCGCCGGACCAGTGAGGTCTTAGCGGCGCTATTATGCGGGCGGAGCGGGTCAGCCCGCCGGCCTGGGAGACCCGTAGAAACGGGGGCCCTTCCGTCCAGCGGACTGGCCAACTCGGACCCGCACAGCTGATTATAAAAATATAAAACCTTCACACCATTTTAATTAAACACTCGACCCATTTTTAAACGGTTTTATTATAAGATAGTCCACCACCCCTGTGCTACAAATTCCGCTGAATCACACTAGATGTTTTGTACTAATAATTAATATAATAGATAATTCTTATTTAGAATAGAATAATCATACATATTTGGTTCCAATGAAGATATCTATCCTTGGATAGACAGCGGTGGACCAGTTTGGAGGATGCCCAGCAGTGGGATGATACAGGTATTACAGGTTAACAAAAAAAATATCTGGAAGTAAATACTATAAAATACATCTGCTATAATATATTTATTTCATACCTGGTGATTGTATAGCTGGCATTTTTCCCAATTATACACCACTCAAGCCACTGAATATATTTATGCACTCCGCATTTTAGTTTATTTGATTAGTTCTCAAATGACCGAATATATTTTCCATAAATGGTGTATTTTTATGCATAAATTATAATAAAAATACGCTGAAATTTAACGGAACGTTCTAATAATAGTGAATTCCGGACATTTTTGAACCTGACATTTTTATTCTTCTACTAAATCGACATATCTCTGAACAACAATGATGTCATGTAAAAAAACATAATGGAAGGTACAAAAATAAAAGAACAAAATTTCTTTGACCCCTGAGGTGCGGTTTTAAAATCAGTCGCGGAAAAAATCTGGCGGTTAAAATCCGCGGCGGTTTAGCCGTAGTGCGGCCTAAGCCTTAAAAATATATTATAACTAGCTTTCCGCCCGCGACTTCGTCCGCGTAGAGACGTTTAACGGGTAAAACATTACTTCCTTATAGCGCAGTCGGTTAAAAAGTAGCCTATAACCTTTCCTAGGCTCTGGACTATATCTGTACCTAATTTCATTTAAATCGGTGCAGTACTCTATGCGTGAAAGCGTAACAGACAGACAGACAGACAGACAGACCGACAGACAGACAGAGTTACTTTCGGATTTATAATATTAGTAAGGATTTATAACGCATAAAAACACAGCCTATATACATTTTTCTTTCTTTTCCTTAAGGGTTCTAGACCCTATCCAGGAATGCAAATTCTACTTGCGTAGTAAATTATACGCGGGTTGGTGTGTTACCAGCACCATTGGGTGGTGGTATATGTTACCGGCCAAACCCGATTTCAGGACAAACTAGTTTAGCCTAGGCCAAACTAGTTTGTCCTAAGCCTGTCAGGATAAACCGGTATAGCCTAGTCCAAACTAGTTTGTCCTAAGCCCGTTAGGATAAACCAGTTTAGACTAGGCCAAACTAGTTGATCTTGATATAGATACGCATTATCAAGGAATGCTGGCATGGCCTTTTCCATACATTGTAATATGACAAGAAAGTCAAAATAAATAGATTATCCAAATAAAATCCTGCGCAATATTAGAAAACACTTCACGACTTCATCACTCACTATTAGAGTTTTTTATCGATTAAAGTTTTTCGATTAAGGTTTTGTTTACACCCTTTAAAAATAATAGGCGCAGTTCAGATCATTTTCACTTTTGAAGTTATGGGGTACATAATACTCATATGATTATTTCTTTTTATTATTATTTGTTAAAGTATGATTGTTTGTATAAACGTAAAAGTTTTCCCATACTAATTTTCACCCCCCCCCCCCCCCCAATGAATGAAATGAAAAAAAATAGCGCTGGTGTCTCCGGTGTGCCAACTACCTCCATACCAAGTTTTATAAAAATCGACAAACACGTCAAAGTCTCCCATTCTAATTTTCACCTCCCCCCCCCCCACTCCCCAATGAACCCCATGGGGATTGAATTTTAAAAAAATAGCGCTGGTGTCTCCCCGGAGTGCCAGCTACCTCTATACCAAGTTTTATAAAAATAGACAAACACGTAAAAATTCTCCCATAAAATTTTTACCCAAATGAACCACATGGGGATTGAATTTTAAAAAAAGTAGCCTATATGTTATTCCAGAGTGCCAGCCACCAACATACCAAATTTCATGAAAATCGGTTCAGAAGTTTGAGCGTGAAAGAGTAACAAACATCCATACATCCATACTTACAAACTTTGACGTTTATAATATTAGTAAGGATAATTTTTAACGACATAATAATTGTGATAATTAAGACATTATTGCTTACATAAAAAAAAAAACATTTATTTCTTGCCAAATATAGTATGATTGCACGAATGAAAACTTAACGACGAATTATTATAAGAAGTAAGAAATAAGATTATAGTATAATAAAAATTATAAATTTTCCAATTACGAAGGATTTTATTTGGATAATCTATTTATTTTGACTTTCTTGACATATTACAATGTATGGAAAAGGCCATGCCAGTATATCCTAGATAATGCGTATCTATATCAAGATCACCTAGTTTGGCCTAGTCTAAACTGGTTTATCCTAACGGGCTTAGGACAAACTAGTTTGGCCTAGGCTAAACTAGTTTGTCCTGAAATCGGGTTTGGCCGGTAACATCTATATCAAGATCACCTAGTTTGGCCTAGTCTAAACTGGTTTATCCTAACGGGCTTAGGACAAACTAATTTGGACTAGGCTATACCGGTTTATCCTAACGGGCTTAGGACAAACTAGTTTGGCCTAGGCTAAACTAGTTTGTCCTGAAATCGGGTTTGGCCGGTAACATATCCACAAAAATATAATAGAATAGACGCGCGCTAATTGGGATGACCACTTATATGAAATAGACAAGTAGATGCTAGCAAAATTGACAAGAAGATTCTACGTGCATAGAATTCGCCTTTCTGACAGGCCCTCCGATATTTACAGCCTCGTATGACATTCTGCGATAATATATCTATCCTGAAATTTGAAGAAGCGGTTTAGCTCCTTTTTACCATACTTCTCATAATGATGCACATACAATTTCGAAAGATCTTTATTCCTCACATAATATAAATGTACAAAATCCACAGAGTGAAGTAAAACCACATAATTTCAAAGTCAAACACGTTCACTTGAACCTCACTTTTTCTGAGCTGCTCTAGGGCACTCGCTGAGGCACGTCCGCCCTTTCTTCAGGCACTTGGAGCAATAACCTCTGTCCAGTAGTTCAGAGGAGTCGCTGTCTACTGGCGTACCCACGGAAGGCGATTTAGATGCCTTCGTGACGTCATCTGCTTTACCCTTCGACATGCCAGCCAATGATGGCACAGCTTTCGCTTCAGCTTTAAGCTCTGGTCCCCTACTCGTCCCAACTTGAAGTCCCTCATCATTGTCTTTACCACTTTGCGTTTTTGATTCCCGACTGTCCAATTTGATTTTAAACCTCGAGGTTTTTTGTTTTAAGGGGATCTTGTCGTCGTCTTGGCCTAAACTTATTTCTGTTGAATCGATTTCGCGAATAAGCAACTGTAAAATAATAAAAAACGTTTACATAATTTCCTGGTCCAACAAGTTCAAGTTAGTATTAGTAAGCACATAGTAAGCAACTACACGTTTGAAGCGCTGAAGTAAAAATAAAAGTTTTGCTTAAAATCAGTTATAGTGTTTTTCTTGTTGGCTGTCCTAATAATAAATAAATTTTATTTACCTTTTGATGATTTGTACACCTCAATTCGGATTCGCAAATAGCCATTAGATTTTCATACGTCTCTAATAACTGTAAAAACAACAATAACATTAAACATATTATAAAAACTCTCAAACTCTAAAAGCGCTCCATTACAAGAACCAACTATGAATGGTGAATAAGGTTTTGCCTTAGTAAGAAGCCGATTATTCAAAAATCTTTACCCATTGCATAATGAATGTGAAGAACTCGACGATGCATGTGATGAGCTGAGCGTACAAAGTGCCGGCGGGCCGGCATTGTCTGGAAGAAACAAACTTGATATATATGCCACAACATTATTTTATTCAAATTTAAATCACGAAATAAATAGAAAGGTCGCTCAGCCTAAGAAATCCAAAACCGATTTATTCATAATAGGCTTTTTGCCATTTACACTTATTCGACTCTACACCACACTAATTTGACATTACGACATATACAAGTAGTAGAGTAATTTAAATACTGTAGTAAATGTCTGTAAATATTTATCGAAAACTTTGAATAAATTTATCAAATGTTTAACAAAACAAACAAAATTTCTGATATTCAAAAATTAAATAAAAAATAAAGCATCGATAAAATTTTAATAAAAAGGACAATGGGCAAAAATGTATGGAGCTTGGTCTATTTTTGAAATTGAGTGGCAGTCTCCGGAATCAGTATATTTTGCAAGGTACTATTAAACAACACTATTTAAAAAGTGAGCATGTACCGGTTAGTTTAGGAGATATCGAATATTGTTGTCTTTGTATATTTCGATGATTCAATGCAAAAATTGTTTTATTTTTATAGTATTCCTATTGTTAAGTGTATATTATAACTATTAAACAGTCTAATATTTTTATAGGTTTACAAGAAAATAAAAAACCGACCATATTTTTAAGATTGTATTATGATAAATACAATCACATACAAAAGGTACAATATAAAAACGTCCAAAGAAGTTTTGTCGACCGGTTGCTGTTACCACCATACAGTTGCGTAACTTGCGTAACACCCGCCAAGTGACTCTGGCCTCTCTCGGTCAGGTCGCGTTCCGGGATCAGCACTGTACGAACCGGAGCCAGGGGGGACCATTGCTGCGGCAAGCGCCGGACCAGTGGAGTCTTAGCGGCGGTATTGTGCGGCGGAGCGGGTCAGCCCGCCGGCCAGGGAGACCCGTAGAAACGGGGGCCCTTCCGTCCGGCGGACTGGCCAACCCGCACAGCCAAACCAATGCGAGACTCCACGCCGTGTCTCGTTGTTGCCGCAGCAATAGTCTCCTCTTTAAGCGGGCTTTCAGGGTGAGTGCGACAGGCTATTGTGCCTGTCGACCTCATATTTGGATCTCACTACCGCTTATCATCAGGTGGAGTGAGGTTATCTTGTTAGTTTAATATTTAAAAAAAAATGGTTATTTTTATAAAAAACTTACTCGTCTATAATAATAGTATCTAAAAACGCAGCAGGTAATCGAATTTCAACTTGGTATCGTGCCGTGGCTGGGTGATTCCGTCAGACGAGTTTATACTTTAAAAAAAAAATTCACTTTTCGTAGGCGTAGGTTTATTGTAATTCTGAATTATCCTATTGAAATAACCGCTGTTTGCTTTTACACAATTATCAAAATAAAAAAGTTATGTAATAATACGTTAATGAAATATAACAATCTTCATCACTCTATATTTCTATATCTAACCATGACTCGAAGTAACTGCCATATAATAAGTTTTTATTTATGACACGAACTATGATATGCAATTGAAATTTGAGACTGCCACCCGATTTTTATTTTAGCCCAAAATGCCCATTGTCCTTTAACAAACAAATCAAATCATCTTGCAAATAGTAAGACTGTGTCTCTAAACCAACCTCAGAAAGTTGTCAATGAGTGCACAAGGGCAGGACTCGCAGCTGCACTGCTGGCCCTGGGTCGCGCTCGGGACGCTCCCGTGAGTCGCCGCCACCAGGCTACGATTCATCCCTGACCTGTTAGACCGAGGAGTTAACATAACGATTGTGCAGTGAAGCAACTGCCTTTATGGCTCTGGACAAGTGTATAAATACCCTCTTGTTTTATTCTGTGCATAGATTCCCTCTTGTTTTTCAAAGAAAGCCTTTTTTTACACTGGCAATTCAATTGACTTGCCAGTATGTTACCACATTTTCACCAATGTGTTATTTGTGCCACCAATTTTGGTGATAAATGAAAAACAAACAAAACTAACAAGAAGAAAATACAAAATAACTAGTTAAGTTTGGCCAAAAGGACTGCTTCAGCTAAGCCGCTGCAGTGCTGACTGCTGCGTGCTTACAACTTTTTAGCAGCTCTGGTATACTGTCAATACCCTCGTACATATTTGAAGACTAATCAGAGGCTGTACCCACAGTCGACTCAGCCTACAGTGCGCGCTGTGTGTGACAAGTGCCAGCTGCCGTACCATATCTGCACCATCTCTACATAGCTGAGGACCAATCAGGCTGTACCCGCTGAGACTCGGCGGCAGGCCGCTGAGTCCACTCAGTCTACTGTCCCCGCTGTGCCGGCACGACAAACGGCAACTACCGGACTACATCTGCCCCATCTCTACATAGCTGAGGACCGATCAGAGGCTGTACCCGCTGACCCTCGGCGGCAGGCCGCTGAGTCCACTCAGTCCACTGTGCCCCTGTACTAGCACGACAAACGGCAACTACCGGACTACATCTGGCCCATCTCTACATAGCAGAAGACCAATCAGAGGCTGTACCCGCTGACCCTCGGTGGCAGGCCGCTGAGTCCACTCAGTCCACTGTGCCCGCTGTGCCGGCACGACAAACGGCAACTACCGGACTACATCTGCCCCATCTCTACATAGCAGAAGACCAATCAGAGGCTGTACCCGCTGACCCTCGGCGGCAGGCCGCTGAGTCCACTCAGTCCGCTGTGCCCGCTGTGCCGGCACGACAAGCGGCAACTGCCGGACCATATCTGGCGGATTGCGGACGCCGTCGCCGCGAATTGGTTTTGAGAGTTCGTCTGCAAACGGAAGCCGACATTCATTACGTCAAATCGAGGATGCAACGAAAGAATCAAAGCAGCGTTCGATCTTGGTTACCTACTTAGTCTAATGTTGACTTAGACTCAGATTTTTTTCTTTACTCAATCGTGGATCTTGGTATGTGTTTAGAAAGAAAGAAGGCATGAAAAGGCATTAAAATTCCTTTTTTAATCATCATAGTCATCATCAGCCTATAGGTTTGTCCGCTGCTGGACATAGGCCTCCCCACGTCTTCGCCATTCCCGCCTATTCTCAGCTACTTGCACCCAGCTCCTACTAGCCGTCCTGCGCAGATCGTCAGCCCAGATGGAGTGCGTATGCAGAGATGCGATCTCCACTTCAATTAATTTTTGTAATATTGAATTGAATTAAGAGGTGCACTTACGTATGAATAAAGTAATCCGAATAATATCAAGAGGAAAATAAAGTCGATGACCATTGGTGACGAACTTTGTCTGCCACCTGAAACATGACGTCTCGGCTTACAAGACAATTACTTATTTATTCTGTAATTCTTATTAGGTATTTACTTAATATGTACCAAGATTTGACCAAAAAGCTTCTCTCCTTTTTATGGGCATCAAACAAACAAATACAAGAATGATGAATTTAAAGATCTGTGGCTTTATTTCACTCATAAATTAATTCTAAAGTCAACTTACATCGTTTTACCTATACATAGGTATTTATTTGTCTAATTTATACAGCGACGGCTTCCTAAACATATCTTCAATGAATTTTGTGTTTTATTTTATTTTTACATTTTATTTCAAACAGAAATTTCCGTTGAAAATGACAGTCTGTTATGGTTCTGACAGTTTTGAAATAGATTGACAGACTTATAGGTTTTTTTACAGTTGTTCACTGAAATTAACGCAAAGGCATTCTATCGTCAGAATTTTAGAATTGACGTTTCGTTCATGTTCACTGTTGGGACCCGTGCCCCAGCGGCGAAGCGACCTAGCGGCCGCTGCAGCACATGCTGAGTCAGGACCCGTTGATCACTTTTACGGCATGTGTGTTAAATAATGTTATTGTATATGTGATCAATAAATGTTTTCTTTTTTTCAATTCGTTATACTTCTTCCAGAGACCGAGGGTTTGAGCAGCGGCTGCGAAGCTAGCGGGTTTCGCGATGAGATCGCGCGAGATTACGCCGCGCTGCAGTGCCGCCTCGGCCGGGAGTTCTCTGACCGCCGGGGGAAGCTGTATTCTGGTGAGGATTGTGTACTACTTACATAAAAAATATATAAAAAAAAAATAAGACGTCCGACCGATTTCAGAGAGAGATCGGGCGCAAGACCACCGGCTTAACGTGCTTTCCGAGGCACGGGCGTTCAACCGCCAACTTCCTAACTCCGGGCTAAGTACTGAAAAACTCACACAAATTTTGCCCGACCTCTTGGTCCTAACGCAGCACTTGCTACCAATAGACCAACGAGGCAGTTAGTTACTTACTTACATAACATAGGCATGGAATGCCCTTCCAGCTCATGTTTTCCTTCCCTGCTTTGATCCCGGGCTCTTTAGGCTGAGCGTCAGACGACATTCAAGCAGGCCTTAAGGGTGAGTGCGACAGGCTCAATAATATGGTCTATTGCGCCTGTCGACCTCATATTTGAATCTCACTATCGCTTACCATCAGGTGGAGTGAGGTCATCTTGTTAGCCTATTCAAAAAAAACAATAACGATGCATGACAAATAATAAATAAAAAAGCTTTTTCATGTTGCAAGTTCCAAATCGCTAAAACTTTAAGACTTAAATATTACATGGATATTTTAGAACGTAGAGATTATAGTATTGTCTATTATTTGCGCAAACACTACACATTTGAAATAAAACTAATTTTACTGATTAAACTCGCGTGTATTGTTAATCTAAACATACTATTTAGAGATCCGACGTTTCGAGCTCTTCACAGCGCTCGTAGTCACGGGCAAGTCTCGCTTTAAAATAGGAATTTCACGCAAATATAATAATATATATATATGTATATATATATATATATATATATATATATATAAATATTACACATCATCACATACATTGATCAGATCCCGTGGTAAGTAGCTTAAGCACTTGTGTTACCGATATCAGAATTAACAGTGGATACACAAATATACTTAATTATATTTAATAACACACCCAGACACGAAACAAACACCGATGTTAGTCACACAAATATTTGTCCCGAGTGGGAATCGAATCGAACGACTCTTGGAACCGTAGATTATGAACCTGAGTCACTTGCCACTGTTCCACCGAGCCAGTCAAATAATAGACGATACCTTCTATTATGTCCCAAATATTTTTTTTAAACTATAACGTAAAGGTTGAAATTTGTTACCCATTCCTTTTACAGCCACACGACCAGTGGCAACAGAGGAACAGCTGTCGGCGGACTTCCGGAAGAAACTGACGGAGTGGCAGCGGCTGAAGGGCGTGCGCCAGCCGCCGCCCGTGCCGGCGCGACAGGATCTCAGCGAGGACTTCCTCAAGAAATGGGGTACGTGAGATCATACATACATCTTAATATACCTATATATTTCTGTTTTACGTGTGTATGTCATTGAACGCCACCTAAACTTGACTGATTTATAATAAAATATTTTTATTCTATGCGTTTGAGTGGCGCCCTAGATGGTTTATATTCACAACTCGGTAGACGGCGCTGATTGCTTGAAAGCATGTGATCTTGAAAACGGCCGTAACGATTTCGCTGAAATGTGATTTGTGGGACTTTTAGGGGACGAGAAATCGATCTAGCTCTGTCTTATTTGTGGGGAAACGCATGTGGGTCCGCTAGAAAATACAATAAAATCACGCTAAATCACGCCTTTTTCCCAGGGGGGGTAGACAAAGATCACTTCCTGCCATGTGCTACGGTTCTGGCGCACCACTTCCGCTCTTTCAACATCCATCAACCTCTTCATGCATGCTCATCGATTATGGGTACTTTTGATTTGACCTCAAAACGTAAAACACACGATAAATGACAGTCTCATACCAAATGTGGGGGGGGGGGGATTATTTTCTGTCAGCGATGCCTTCTCTTCTTATTCCATTTTACTTACGATTAAATGTATATCAGATCAGTTATCAAACTGATCAAATCGGCTCTTTCCAATTAGGAAATGACAATGTGATTTTTTTTCAGATGAATGGAAACGTATGAAAGAAACAAATTCCGTGCCAGCATTTGAAGAGGAAGCCAAACCTGACGAAGTGTTAGTTCAGACCTCCACAGGTCTCTTCAAATTTCAAGGTAAATTTCGGATAACTTATTAGAAATGAGCCAAACTTTTGAATGTACTCATATTTTTGTAGGTTTAGTTAGACGTAGTATTACGGGGAACAAAAATATGAAAAACACGTTAATATAAAAATTAGGAACGCCTTTTTCAAACTAAAAGCACTATATAAGATAAGACAGTACTTAAAGGAAGAATTACGACTACTTTTAGTTGATTCATTAGTTTTGTCCCCTTTTAACTACTGCAGTACTGTTTTCGGTCCAAGGGTGAATACAAGCACCGAAAAAGCTATTCAGCGAGTGCAAAATGCCTGTATTCGTTTTTGTTATAATGTACCCAAAAGACAATTTATAACACCTTACCTTAACCAGAAGGGCATCCTTAACATGAAGGCCAGACGGGAACTACAGTTCGCTTGTACTGTGCATAGGGTGATCTGGAACAAAACACCTCAATACCTGTTCGAAAAACTGACATGGGCCAGAGAATCTCGCACAAAAAGCATGCGGACTGTAACTCAAAACCTTTTAAGAATACCGAAACATAACACCACTCGGTATCGCCGCTCCTTCAAGTTCTATGCAGCCAGCATTTGGAATGATCTGCCTCCTCCTATGCAAGAACAAATGACTAGCAATTATTTCAAAAGTAAATACAAACAAGCCTTATTAGCAAAACAGTTAGCTGCACAGGATTTGATGGACGGGTATTGGAAATTCTTAGTACTGAAAGATTTTTTTCTTTAAATAAATTGTCTTTAAATACATATCCAAAATCAGCATACAGTACACTCATACATACACAATTCACTACTCACCAAGCAAACCAACACGCGGATACACACAAAACCACTCACTCAGGCATGACACACACACACACACACACACACACACACACACACACACACACACACGCACGAACGCGCGCGCACACACACACACACACACACATAATACACCATTCATCCATTAGTCAGTGCAATCATACTTCCAGATTGCAAGTTTATTCCTAACATCTATGTTACTTCTTACTACTATATACATTTCATATGAATTTTAATTTTATGATATCTCTGCTGAGGCGGAGGATTTAAATAAGTTTCAATATAAGTTTTTAAGATGTTAAGCCCTCCACCTACCTGTTTACTTATAATATATGTAATTAAGAAGAACAGGAACATCTGAAAAACAGCATTATCTGGTTTTCTAGATAAGCTTTGCTGAGATGTTTCCTTTTGCTCACTTTATTTTTAGTTTTAAGAAACATTGTGTACAATTTATGAAGCAATAAACGTTTATTATTATTATTATTATTATCTATCTTATCTTCTCAGTTTTACAACCGGTATTTTAGAAGTTAGGAACGGGCTATGCCAAGTACCTAGACTTCTTTTTATTTATTGGCTAGTTGGGTAATTGAAAAAACGGCGTACTATGTTGCATGTGTCTAGTATTACAGATTTTTGTAGTTGTATGTATAGGGAGCTATTGAGTTCTATTGCTTGTATTGCTGTGTGTAGTGTCTTAGGTATGAGACCAGTGGATGATATGATGATTGGGATTATTTTTACGGTATGTTGGTGCCACATTTGTTTGATTTCATCGGAAAGGGCTATATATTTTTGAATTTTTTCGTTATGCTTTTTTCTAAGGTTTTCTGTGTTTGGGATGGATATGTCGATAAGGTATGTGGTTTTTAAGGATTTTATTGTGAGTGTGATGTCGGGTCTGTTACAATTAATCGTTCTGTCTGTTATGATATCTCGGTCCCAGTATAATTTTATTTCTTGGTTTTCCAGTATACTCTTAGGTTCATATGTGTAGTAAGGGGTGTATGTATTTATTAATTTATATTTTAATGCTATTTGTTGATGTATCTGTTTAGCCACATTGTTGTGTCTGTGTGTGTATTCTTTATTAGCTAGTGTTTTGCATCCTCCTGTAATATGGTCTATTGTTTCCTTACTTTGATTACATAACCTGCATGTGTCGTTTACTATAGTAGTATCTTTTATTATATATTTGGCGTAGTTACGGGTCCTGATGATCTGGTCTTGGATGGCGAGCATAAATCCTTCTGATTCAGCAAATATATTTCCTTTACTCAGCCAGCAATTAGATGCATCCTTGTCTATGAATTCTTGATCTAGATTATGAGCGTGCTTACCATGAAGTGACTTTTGTTTCCATTGTTGAATTTGGGTTTCCTGTTTTGTAAGTTTTAGAGTTGGGTCATACTGGGGATTGTTTAATTGTAGAGGTGTACCTGATGTTGTTATTATAGTCAGTGCTTTATGTATTGGGCTGTGTATGGATTTGTCTAAAAAGTATGTACGTAGGTTATTAATTTGGGAGTAATTAAGGTTCTTAATATCTATAGCACCTCTTCCACCTAGTTTGCGAGGTAGAGTGAAACGTTCTTTTGCTGAGTGTATGTGGTGTATATTATGTTTGTAAGCTGCAGTTCTAGTCATTATGTTTAGTGAATCTAAATCTGTATCAGTCCAGTTAATAATTCCGAATGAGTAAGTGAGGATTGGGACGGCATATGTATTGAGGGCTTTAATCATGTTTCTGGCAGACAGGTGAGTTTTAAATATCTTGTGTATTCTATCCTTGTACTTTTTCTTCAGTTCTTCTTTAATTTCACTATGGTTTTTCTGGTATTCTGTAAATATCCTAAATATTTGTATGTATCGTTTATATCCATATTTTCTATTATATTTTCTTCTCTTTGTAGTGTATATGAATCTGTTTCTTTGTGTTTTCCTTTAGTATGCAGTTTATCTTACATTTCTCGATGCCGAATTTCATTCTGATATCATCACTAAATGATTCTGTTAACTTTAGCAGTGTATCTAATTCTTTTCTGGATGCCGCGTATAGCTTGATATCGTCCATGTATAGAAGGTGGGTGATTTTAGTACTATTGCCTTTGTCTATTGTATAGCCGTAGCCTGTTTTATTTAAGATTCGTGATAAAGGGTTTATTGCTAAGCAAAACCATAAAGGGCTTAGAGAGTCACCCTGAAAGATTCCTCTTGAGATATTTATGGTTTCAGATGTAAGATTATCTTTTTTAGTTTTAATATTTAATTTTGTGCTCCATTTGGTCATTATGTGTGTAAGGAATGCTATTAACTGGGTATCTATTTTATATATTTTAAGGATTTCCTGAAGCCATGAGTGGGGGACGCTATCAAACGCTTTTTGGTAATCTATGTATGCAAAATGAAGATTTTTGTGTTTCTGCCTGACTTGATTGTGAATCTCTGTATCTATCACCAGTTGTTCTTTGCAGCCTCTCGAACCTTTACGGCATCCTTTTTGCTCTTCTGGAATGATTTCGTGTTTAGTTATGTGGGCGTTTATTTTGTAAGTTATGATGGATGTTAGTAGCTTATATATTGTGGGCAGACATGTAATAGGTCTGTATTTTGAGGGGTTAGTTGTATCAGGGGTCTTTGGTTTTAAGTATGTAATACCTTGTGTAAGAAAGGTTGGTGTATTATTTGGCGTGAGTATTAAACTGTTGAGAATATTTGCGAGAGGTTCATGAGTAGATGTGAAATATTTTAACCAATAATTTTGAATTCTATCTGGTCCAGGCGCTTTCCAGTTCATAAGTTTTCGAGTTGCATCTGTTACATCTTCTGGTTCAATCATAAACGGGGCCATAATGGGCACGTGTTTAAAAGTATTTGCTTCTTCTTCTATCCAAGCGGGCTCAGCACTGTGCTCCATAGGTTCAGACCAAATATTATTCCAGAATTGTGTTACTTCGTTTATGTCTGGGGCGTTTGTTATTGTTTGCTCTTTATTGAAATTTCTGTAGAACATTTTTTGGTTTGTTTCAAAGGTTTTGTTATCCTTACGCCTTTGGTTTGATCTTCTATATCTTCGTAGTCTTTTAGATAGCGCCTGTAATTTTTGTTTCTTCACATCTAATATGTCTTCTACTTCTACTTTATTTTTGTTATGTATTTGTAATTTATGAATTTTGTTGTGTGATAGTTTTCCTTGCATATGTTGTGTTATTTGTCCTATTTCTTTTCGTAGTATTGTGATTTTAGATTCTAGTCTTCGTTCCCAAGGTGGTTTGTTATTATTTCTGTTGTTGTTTTTTGTTTTGTTTGTTATTATTTGGTTATTGTTAAGAATATTGCTAGCCAACATTGCGGCAGAGTAAATTATTTCATGTATTTCTTGTAATGTTGTTATATCGTGTTCTTGAATGTATTTTTTGATGGTTTTATTTATGTTGCTTATTATTTTTCCGGTATTATGGGTTATATATATTTTTGGTATTGAGGGTCTTTGAGTGGGGTCAGTATCTTTGTAGATGTTGAGTATATCTTTAAATGACTGTTCTGTATGTGTTAAGTTATCATTTATATTATTAGAATCTATATTTGGTATATCATAACGGGATTGATTTGAGAGGTTAGGGGCACTATTTTCATTTGTTGGGTTTAAAGTTAAGCTATTTTCAAAATTTTCATCTGCTGGTGATGTGTGTACGTTTGGTGAAATATGTGTTTGTGTGTAATTGGATTGATTGATATATGTTTGAGCGATTTGTATAGCGTTACATTGCTGTGTACCTGGGATATCATCATCATATTGGTATTGTATGGTATTTTTTATGATTTCTTATTATTATTATTATTATTAATCAATAACTGAGGTAGCTAATTCTGTGTGTTACTTATTAAAAGTTAATAGAAGCTGGCAGGTCCCAATCTAACAGTAAAATGTTTCCATCAAAAATTGAACAAAGACACATCACGACACACTCAAATACACAGCTACAGAGCTCTTTTGACGGAACCACACTTTTAGTCAGCAATTGTCCCATCTTTACACGTAACAACCAAAATACATGTTACAAATTCCAGGCATATCCCGCTCACCCCAGCAATTTTTCCATCTCCAAACGTAAAAAAAATACAGGCCAATTGAGAACCTCATCCTTCTTTTGAAGTCGGTTGAAAACAAAATGCACGTTACAAATTCCAGGCATATCCCGCTCACGCCATCAATTGTTCCATATTCAAACGTAAAAAACAAAATGCACGTCACGAATTCCAGGCATATCCCGCTCGTTCACCCGCAAGCTGCACGAATGGGAGAAGTCCCGCGGCATCGCGCCGGAAGCCTCCACGTCCGCTCTACTCCGGGCTGCGCGTGCGCGTGCGCGTCCGCCGCCGTCGCAACTCACGCGCACGCAGTCGGCTGGCAGCGTCGCGCCATCTGCCGCCGGCTCGGGGAGGCTGCACGCGTCCAGTCTCAGCGTCAATGATGCAGATGACTTCGATTCTGATTATGAGAGAGAGCATTCGGTTAGTGTTATTTCAGTACGCACGGTGCGGCTCGTTAGTTCTGTTTCTTGAACTTGGCTTGGCACAGCCGCGTGTGAGATGAGCTTTTGTCCAGATCAAAGAGGATGAAAGTGCGCCATCCAACGCTCTGTGTGTGGTGGTAAGTAGTGGGTATAAAATGGACCCTGCATCTATTTATATCTACATATCTCTCACTCTTACTAACGATATCAATTTCCGAAGTAAATATAGTTTTGAACCTCCTGAACATTTGTAATCAAACTTTAGACAATAAATATAATGCCTTAATTAATATTGCCGTCAAGATAAACAAATTTTAACATGAAATCAACATCAAACAAACAACGTAGATACATTGTACCTTTTTTTTACCCTGGGGAAATACTCATGGATACCTCATGGTTATTCCGGACTTTTACCGGATAAAACCCCCTGGATCTTCCTGGTCACCGCTAGTGGTAAGGGGACAGTGGTACACTGGCACATTCTTCACTGAAATACATTGTACCTTAATAAGAATTAAACACAGCCTTTAACCTTTTTGCAGTTGGACGGCGCCGACGAATGCGACGGCGTTCGAGGGGCAGTTCTTGTAGAAGTAGAAGCCGAGGAGGTGTGCACCGCAGCACCACTGACGGCCGTGTCTCCGCGCCACACGCCACAGAAGCCGGTGTACACGTACGGACAGGCTGAGGCCAGGCTGCTATGCGAGACCAACGCCACCGTCACGGGCACGGCGGTGTTGCAGCCTAATGGCGCTGGTATGTTTCTAATCAACGCGATTTTTGGCTTAAACTACATTTGCATCAGTACTTACCCTAATTTGAGCAGTTCTCTTTCCAGATTCGCGCGCAGTGAAGTCTAAATACAAATCTGAAACCAAATCAGCCAAATCAGTGGAGCAAGTAAGTTTCATTTTTTTTATTAGATTTCCTTTTACTACGAATGGGGTAATTAATCAATTTTGGTTTCATTTCAGTCCAAAGATTTTGAAAAAAATAATAGAAGAATGATAATAATGCGGCAACCCAGTATTGAAGAAGATGCAATGTTTATCAGAAAAACTATAGAGGAGATCGAACGGGGTAGTTCTCGTTTTAGAGAAGACAAGGACACCACTGATGATGGTAGTACTGCCAATGATAGAAGAGACATGCCATCTACTAGTAAAGGAATAATCCAGAAGAATTCAAAACAAATCAGTAGCTTAAAAGAATGTGAGAAAGAACCAAGTGTAGAAGAAGTACAAGATGATAACAAGCGCAAAGATGCTGATAAGAATAATGGGAAGAAGAAGACGAAGTCAAGAGCTAGGTTAGAACGTGAACAGTCGAAGCCATCCGAGAGTGATACTGAGCAAGATGTAGATACAGTGACTGTGGAAATACCTAGAAGACGGAAAAGACCAAGGAAAGCTTCTGAGAGACCGAGGACACCACCTATGGCACATTACCATACAGATTCGGAGGGAGAGGTAAGATTATTATAGTTTGCTTCTTACATTTTAGTAATAGAATACCAACAATCATAAATTTTTATGGATGGGTTTGATTGATGAATTCATAACAAGTTAAAAATAATTTACAGGTTTTCGTTCTAAAACTTAAGGCGCCAGATCGGCGGGATGGTTCGCCAGAAGTAATAGTCAAAACTACTAGGAAAATATTCTCACCAGTTGTAAGAAGTGGAGAGTCTGTTCCCAGAGCAGTAATACCGCTAGACGTGGAAGACCTAGCCGAAGTAACACCAGCTGTGGACCATACTAGTCACCACCACAATGAATTTAAACAGAAAAGTGAAGGTATAAAGGAGAGGGTGAAAAGAGATTCCGAAACACGGTCAAAAGGTTCAGGGGACCTTCAAGACCTTCAAGAGGATCAGAGACCGAGAACAAGACCACCACTGCCATCATCTCCTTCTTCTCAAAGAAAACCTCAGTCGAAAGAAACAGCACCGTCTATTCGTATTATGATACAGCGGTACAATATGAAGATAAACGAAGAAGGTAAAGTTAAAAGGATATTCATTGTACCTAAGCTTTAAGCTTCTACTATCCGAATTTTGTTAGGACGATGTATTCTTAGATTTCAGAACTCTGGCCTTTCGACAGATTTGTTTGACTTTGGAGCCCTTTTTCGTCTTTATTAAGTACCAACCTACTATTAATTCTTTTACCAGGTCATACGTCTGGAGCAAGCAGCGGCGCTTCATCACCGGCATGGCGGTCGCCGACGGCTGAGAGGCGGCGTCCACCGGACATGCCTGTTGGGGTAAATATTAGGTAAATAATATGTCATCGTAATTCCAACTAACAATTGAATATTAATTTTCAATCTTTCAAAATATTGTGACCTTATTCGGTCATATTCAAGGACCCTAAATAAAAATAAATTTCTCATGCATATGGCCTTTGAGATTGCGGACAACTTACAAGGTGGCTTTATTAATGTAGAAAAATTATCCACTTTTTACGGTAGATAAGTTTTTGTTTCATCATATAAGACATGTCAATGGAAATCCTATATATTTCCAGAAATAACCCATTCCTCGAAAGAGAGGTTCAAAAGTCAGCCAGCGCCTGCCAACTCTCCAGACGAGATCAAACTTCCGCCGAAAAGCGTCTTGTACCAGCCGCCTCCATCATCGACGGCGTCCTCAAATCCCATAGCGCTAACGCATTACACCCTGAACAGACTGTAGAATCTGCACCTTTGAAACCGAAGACCGAAGACAGTACGGAAACTATCAGATGCACCACAGCAAGTACAGATACCATAGTTCCAGATCTTACTAAGAATCTACCGGAATTTTCAAGAGACAATCCGCCGATGGTGCTAAGGCAAATGTCAGATGTAATTGTCCCAAGCGTCTCTCGACTGATATCAGCGAATCAAGGTTTTTTCGAGAGGTCTATTTCGACAGTTGAATCGACATTTTCCGCAGAAGACGCGAGTGTGGTGACTGCTCGGCTGTCTGAGAGAGCGGAGAGGATAAGAGCTGCAAGGGAGAGGTTTCTGTCTTCACCTGCTCCTATTAGGAGGGAAGGGACCAGTTCGGCTAGTGATTTGAGGCCTGGGGACAGGTAAATTTTCACTTTTATTTAAATTAATGATAAATAACTAAAATATGTCTTTATGGGTCCACACGCGACATTAGGAGTAGCAAATTACATAGCTACTTACTGCCCGACGTTTCGACTGGGTTACAACAATCGTGGTCGCGAGCGAACTGTAATTATGCGATATGTAATTTGCTACTCCTAATATCACGTGTAGACCCATAAAGACATATTTTAGTGTAATGGAACGCGAAAGTCTAAAATCATAAATGATAAATAAACTAGACGTTATTAACAAATGTTTCAATATAACCAATTTTCTTAATCTCATTTTAGTGACTTCCTAATTAGTTTTTTTAATGACGTAGGTCTAGCCGCATCAGCTGTGAAAGTGACGTCACAGAATCTCAAAGTTCCGGCACCCCGGAGTCAAACCTGGGCCGGAGTGCCTCCACAGGCATGGTCAACGTGGACCGCGAGGCGTGGCAACGAGTAGCAGAAACTGGTTAGTATAATTCGTTTTATATGTTCATCATCATCAGCCCACTTTCGTCCACTGCTGGACATAGGCCTCTCCAAATGTTAAATGTTCAATTTGTCGTAAATATGACTATGTTGAGTAGGTATTATATCCGCTCCCTAAAGCTGTGGTGAAAATTCGCGGTGGCCGCATGCAGATCATCGGACAGACTTTTGTATCAAGCATAAGCGTTGACCGGTCAGCTTACCCTCAAAAAGTTTCCTACATCTACTTGCGTATTGACTTTTCGCCTCTTGAAGCTAAATGGCACAAATGCGGTCAGCAATTCTAAAACCAGCCATAGACCAGGTCACCCTTAATGTACCTATGTACCTAAGATTTAGGCTGCGTGAAAGTCCTTGTACTGTATACTGTATCTAAATATAAAAAGAGAAACTGACTGACTGACATATCAACGCCCAGACTAAACGGCTAAACTTGAAATTTGGAGAGAACATAGCTTAGATACGGTAGAGGTTCACTAAGAACGGAATTCCCGAAATTCCCACGGGAACGGGAATTATCGGGAAAATCCTTTTGTATGAAAAATCTAATCCGCTTGAGTACAGGTAGCTTTCTAAACCTAAACCTAAAGCTTAGTTGCAACAGACTATTTCGAAATTTCCACTAAACGGAAGTTACCTACCGGGAAATTGTATGAAAAAATCTAAACCGCGTCAATAACTATACCACGCGGACGAAGTCGCAGACACAGCTAGTACTGTATAAGAAAACCTGTCTCTTTCAGAAGAAGGACGCCGTTCAAGCCGCTCAGGTTCCCGGTTCAGCTTAGCACGGCTAGCAGCGCGGCTCCGGCGGCGCGACGCGGGCGCAGTCTCGCGCCTGTGCCGCCAGAGCCTGCTGGTACAGCTCCGGCAGAACCATTGATGCTGAAGGCCCTCTCCAGCTGTTAGGGCACTTGCTTCAGCCTGGCGCGGCTAGGGTAGAACCACTGTTGCTGCTACTCGGGCTCCCGCTGCAGCATGTCCCGGCTGCGGTAGAACTACTGATGCTGAAGAGCCTACTCCAGCCACTCGGGCACCCCGCTTCAGACTCGCGGCTACGATAACTAATGCCCACAATATACCCGTGCTACTTTCTAAATGGTGGTTTTATTTGCTCCTTATTCTTTTTTTCTCTTTCTTATAACTTTTGATTCGTTTCACCTCGAAACGAAATCCCATAGGTTTTACCTGCAACTTTTGGGTTATGACGTGATATAGATAAAAGAATAATATTTGAATACCTTGGACTTCCTTTTTGTTATTAGCCATCTCTTCTAGACGATCCAAAATGTATGGAAAGTACCCACAGGTGACAAGAAAAATTAAAATTTGAAAACAATATTGATCCCGATGCCTTCGCTGGCTCCAAAATGTATACCTGGGAATTGATTGATAATAATGGAAGGTAAAATGAAATGAAACACCAATGTAATGCTTTTCAAATGTAATATCATCCGATCATGACAACACCGGCCAGTCCGCCACATTCAATACGCTGGTAACAATAGTTACCATATCAAAAGGGGGTGTGGAACTAATTATAACTTTATTATCAAAACACTACGCTTCAGTAATTATTAGTAATTATAAGACTCAAAAGAACACTTACAAACAACATCAATGGGTAATTTGGTTGAGGTAGATTCAATAATAATAAAACTAATGTCGACAGAGTGGGGGCACGCCCGTTTTACACACACGATTTGGTAAATAAAGACTACCAATCAACTCAGCTTCTCGATAATAATATCCAAATGTATGGTATCAATAGTTTTGTTAAAACAATGTGTTTTAAAAACATTGGATGCAATGTAAACAAGAAGCATGCCCCCACATCATTATTCCAATGATTCCTTATATTAAGTTTCACAAAACTGACCATTTCTCACACAAAACCTTTAATAATTTTTAAAATATTTCATGTCTATAGAATCAACATACTTCCAATGCTTAGTATAATAAGTTTTATAACTGATTTTATAATTTTTTTAACTTTATTAATATGTTATTAAATTTCTGTGAGTTGTACTTTCATATTAAATGTTTTTAAAAATACAATTTGTATGAGAAAAGGTCAGTTCGTTCCAGCAACGTTTAATATACAAATATTTCACTTTATCAGGGTTTGTGGCTAAAAATAGGTACCTTACATTCGAAGTTGAGCCACCACACTGGTCGTTTATATTTTATATTAATTTATACAACAACACCTTAACTTAGACATGCTATTGGCTCTTTGCAACGATGTTCTACAATCAACTATTATGTGTTTATACTTTCATATTAAAAGTTTTGGACCTACCGGGATCTACGGTAGGTATATTATGATCGTTACTTTTTACAATCACGTTTAGAAATATAACGATAGCTAACAACAGGATACTTAAGTATCGATTTTATGTTTGATCTTGCTATTTTAACGATATTCTTCATGTTAACGATAGTACCAATATTAGGCTTAAGTTACGTTTCGCAGAGGTCTTTTGGTCCCCTGATTAACTTTTTTGCAGTCATGACATTAATCTCGTTACATAGGTGAGGACAATATTTGGGTTAAATTTTTTTAATTAGAAATCAAGGTAATTGTACAATCTGCTTATATTTAACATACAAATAGATGTGTAAAACGAACCAAGAACAATCCTGTATCAAGAGCAGTCTATCGATCGAACATTAAATTTTCGTGACAAAAGCAAGTGTCGTCTTCGCCGACGATGTTTGCAAAAACGATTGATTTACAATCTATAACAGGGCGTATACTAGTTATGAAAGGAATCAGTTAATTGGTATGATTAGTAGGTAAAATGCATCTTTAAAATAGGTGTAGGTCAATATCGTCGCAAAGTACAACCAATAACATAAATTTCTGGTCAATATTAGAACGCAAGTAAAACAGCAATTCAGTTAAATGCGGTCTCAACTACAAACTCAAACAAAACTCGCGTTATTTAGAAAAAATAAAAAAGCCTTTTTCGGGAAAACTTAGTTTGGACGCATTATTCTAAGTACATGGTAGAACGCCATCACACGAAATTAGGCCTTAAATCAACGTTTATAAAAATTATATTGGCGTAACTAAAATTTGGGAAATAAATATACAATACCTAATCCACAAACATGTATATTTAAAGGAAAAAATGTGAAAATACATTCCTGGCTTGTTATCCTCTTTTAAAGTGCAAAAATAATTTTATGTTATGTTTCTAATCACGCCAGTAATTTAAATGTATTTTCTTTGTAATATCAAAATTAAACAATGATGGTGTTCGCGTATAAGAACTTCTCTACATGGCAATACGTAGGCGTGAGGTCCAACTGCAGCGTGATTGGTTATTTTTGACGTGACATTGACAGACATGTCAATATTCACCAATCACGCTGCAGTTAGACCTCACGCCTACGTTTTGCCATCTAGTGAAGTTCTTATACGCAAACACCCTCATTGATTCTGTCATCAGATCCCGTCGATATCAAAATGCATCAGTAAACTATAATCAAACTTAAAACATAAGTTAAGCTAAATAATTAGATTTCGGAAGGTATAAATTGTATAAGTATTATAGAGCTACGGTTTCACAATGTACGACAGTATTAGTTTAATAATTTTGAAAACACCGAAATTTATGAACAGGTAGAATTTGAATGGGCCAATAGGTAATTTTACAGTCATTTTGACATTATTCAACCGTAGCCTTCAGTTAATTACTAACTAATCAAGAGTTAACATTGGTTGTTTTAACTTGTACTACATCGGATATATAATAATAGTAACATATACTCATACTACAAATAAATCTCTATTCTATTGCTTTAACATTACAGTGTAAGGAGCATGCGGTCGTGTAGAATAAAACATAAAATAAATTAACAATAATATTTACAGATCTGTTTCGTAAGAGTTACTATTGCAGCCAATATGGAATGTGAGGTTGTATGTGTATATCTATACTTGGGCTATTGTGTAAGTGGAATGATTTACCCGTTACGAAGTGAAACATTATGCTATTTAAAATTAAATGATACTGTCTGACTGTCATTAAGGCGTTAATATCAAATCAAGCTTTTAATTTCAAAACCATAAATTCAATACCATTTATTCAGTAAAGACGAATTCAATGTTGTGGGTTCTGCAGTTTCGAAAAACATATTTTAAGTGGATATCAGATTTCTCCATTTCGCCATATCGACAGTAATCGTGCGTGCCATAGCCATGTATTCGTTCTAAAACTCGAATTGATCAATTACGTATTTTTATTGCGCAATGTAATACCAAATAATAGAGAGGCACAATATCAGGCTTTCGATTCATTCTTTAATATTAGTTTTCACTCCAAGGACGGAAAAGCCAATGTAAAAAATGTAAATTGAAATAACTGAAAAAATATTAATAAACTTAGTACAATTATCTGAATCGTTTATCTAACTTATATATCTACTATGTATAAAATATTTATACCAACATTTTGGTTAACTTATGCTAGCTATTTGGTCAAGGGCTGGTGTTTCAATCCTGTAAGTTGGCAACAGAAACGCCTCTCTATGTCCTGGCTAACAGGCATAAAGTGACGATATATTAATATGTAAAACATACGAAAGAATTTTGAGTAGTTAAAATGTATAAAGGCAGCGAACAGTTTTCATTGAACCAACACGGCCATTCCAGCACAATACTTTATTTTGTTTGTAAATTTCAATGCACAAATTAACCAAAACATTGATTAAAATCATGCAGTATGCTTACGGTATCCTACAGAATAAATTATGTGTACGAAAAAGTTACACAAATAATTGTACATTATTCAGGTAGCAATTATTGCCATGAAAAACGATTTTGGTTTCACAAATTACATTTAAAAAATAAAAATATATAACAAGGGCAGATAGTCTATTTTCTTCTATGGATTTTTAATAAAATGTTTGAAAATAAATTGGTGTATAATATTATGGAAAGCACAACCTAGAGTGAACGGAAGTTGCACAAGGTACAGTCAGCAACCAAACTGTTTACACATTTTCAACAGCTCATAACACTTACATCCATCGTTAGAAATAAGTTGTACTAACTACCAATAATGTACTTAGTTACTTGCATGCTGACTGTACAAAACATAATACAGGAGTATATGGTACAAAATAAAAGTTATTTGTAATCAAAAAAGTTTCTTTCAATATCCAGTTCATTATTCACAAGTCATTTTATTTTTACTGAACAATACAGCAGGCACAACAATAATAAAAATACAATTAATTCACTTCTTTAAATTTATACGATATTCGTCACAAAAATGCAAATCAGTTAATTCAAGTTTAAATAAAGTATTATTTTCAAAAACAACGGCCAATAATGAAACGGATATTTGGTACATACAATGCGCTTAAATAATATTTGGCTGAGGTTAGTCCCTTAATCGATCCAATTAATAAAATATTAGTAAACTAGTGGGTGGAGGGGACAACAGCGAAATTCTTACACGCGTAAAAAATACTGCATCAAAAAAAGGTAAAAATATATCAAAAGACAAGCTTACCCGTCGAGCCATTGTAATCAGAATCAAAGTGTAAGACCCTGTGATAAAATCTAGCGTCAAAGATAAAATTCTAGACTTTAAAAAGACCTAACACTACACCTAAGTCTAGTTAACTTAGTGTAATTGAAGTTTCAGGTACATAGTCGGCGTTTTTCATTTAATTTTAAATTTAAACTGAGTTTATACTTCGTTTTAAATATAATTTATTTACAGGACGGCTTTTAAAGTTTTAAAAAGTCAAATTATTATGTGATCTTTGCCAACATTATTTATAATTTTGAAATATCTATTTTAATTTTTGTTTTGTTTTTTTGTTCGTCAATATTGACGACATTTATGAGATTATATTATATTTCTTTCTTTTTTTAGAACTTTTGAAAACACAGTAAATATAACGATTAGTAAATTTTCGACTTTTTAAAACTAATGCGCCGTTAAAACTTAATTACATAATAATTGTACCTAGGTGCAATAATTATTTAAAAAGTAACTGAAAATTCATTTGTCTGTCGGTGGCGGTGATTGATTTTTGATTCAATAATCAAAATTATTAAACGTTGCTCGTTTAAGCAGGCTTCCATTTTATTGTAGGACCAGCATAAGGCTTTTATTTTTTTATTTGCAGCAAAAAAAGTTGTATCGTCATTGAATTGGCATTACTTCTAACAATTAAAAATATTTGAAAATAATTATAATTACACCAACAGTTCAAATATTTTTAAAGTTGTATTTTTTTTTATTTGCCCTTATTTTAAAAAGCATGTTCATTCTGCTTTCGATACCCAAGAGTAATATTTACAAAAAAAAATTGGGGGCCGTCCCCAAATTTATTTAGGCGGAAAATGTACTTATAATTAGGTACATACTTACAATTTGCACTGATGATGACACTACAAATAAAAGGGAAGAAACGAAAGAGTCGGGAGGTGCCAACAACGCAAGTGACGAAGTGCTTACTGTCCTAAGAATAAATAAATAAAAAATATTTCTAACTAACCAGCTAGTGCCGCCCTTAGCGTAATACCTAAATCTGCCTATAACCACAGGTCGATGGGTACAATTACAGAAAAAAAACGCATTAACATTCAAATTTTAACATCTAAAAGAATCTTACAACGAAGAATGATGAGGTAGATATAAATTGTGATATGGAATAATGAACAACGAACTAGGTTTTAGAATAAAAGAAAGGAATAACTATCAAAGAGGAAAATATGGTGCTCATAAATAACGTTTAGTAACTTTTAATAACGATAACGTCTTTATAAACTATTTTATGTTCCTTATAATATCAGTAGTTCGTTGTAATAAATTATTTTTTTTATAATATTTTATCATTTTTACAATTACATACTTTTATACTATCTACTTTTTCTTAGGTTTTAAGTATCTAAAGAAACAACTTTGTGTTATGTTAAAAGTGTAAAAAATAACTGCTAATAAAAACTATAACAGGAATATATAAAAAAAACTGTGCGTTTAATTAAAGATAGGTACATAGTGTTGTGATTGTGAAGTGATATATATTAAGGCTGGAATGTAAACGTGAAGGTAACATAACGTAGCTTCTTGGGCTTTGTCGAGAACTGAGCGATGGTAACAAAAAATATATAAAATAAATACCTATACAATTCTCATCAACATGAATATAATTTGTGTTCCATACTATGTGAGTTTAGGTAATAATATTGGATGTTTGGATATCATTTTGGTCTATATTTGTACGATCATGTTGCTTTCGTCGTGGAACTATCTGTGTCAGGGTCTGCAGAGGCACTGTGTATACCAACATGCATACTATATGTACAATTGTCGAACGCTCAGTCGCCAGCAAAATATTTGAGTCTATGTGCGTCAATACTACTTTATTGTCAGACGCAATCTCAGGCCACTGAAAAATGCTATTTACAAACATCTACGCCTAAAACAGGCCGCCGTAGTCTATTTACATTAGTCTATAGTGTCTATTATAATAACATTACGAAGAGTTCCGATGTCATTGCAACCGAGCGGAGTCAGAGCGGTTCAAGCGAGAATAACTTCACGTGCATTAGAAACAAGAGCTATTATCGACCTGACCTGGCTTAAATATGGTACCCGTAGTGTTTTTATTAAAAATCAGCCTTAAATTAAAGTCTATATTAGGAACGCAACACGCCAAGCTATCCCCGCGCAGACTCGGGTCTCTCGCGACCGTCAGCCAGAGGGAACTAAACTGTGCAAATCTGTACAAAATCTCATCGTGTTCGGTGGTCGCGGGACCGGTAGGGGCCGCCTACCCCTAGTGTAGTAGAGTGGGAGGGCGCGCGGGGGGTCTCAACCGTTGGGTTGTAGCGTGGGTGGAATTTTGCTGTTGTCGGTTGGGAAGGCGGTGATGCTGGTGAGTTCGGAGTTCATGTTGTCGTCGGGGAGCTTCCCGAAGGAGTCCGCGGGCGCGGGCGCGTCGGGCGGCCGGGACGTGTCCAGCAGGTCGTAGCCCGAGGAGTCGGCGTCCAGGACCGTCTCCAGGGTGGAGTCCGGGTCCTCGAAGCGGGATAGGTCGAAGGGGAGACGGCCTTTCTTCATCTTACCGTTTGGCGCCTTCGATTGCTGTAATATGTTTTTTGTTTTGGTTAATCAGCCCTAGTATTGACGATTATTTACGCAAACTCTACAAACTGTAAGAATCAAACTCATGAATAGAATTGTATCCTACCTAGTAGTAGGATTGTAGTACCTTGGAGTTTACCTAGACGAGCACTTTTCCTACAAAACACACATTTTCCTGCCTCCTATCACAACGAATAATAAAAGTTTTATACGTTATGAAATTACTAAGACACTCAGCACCTAATCATACATTGATACTAGTATATAAAGCCCTATGCGTCAGTCGTGCTCCTTATTTATTGTATCAAAGTTTGGGAGGAGCAGCCAAAACAACCCTAATAGAGCTTGAAAGAGCACAACGGGCGGTTCTCAGAGTGATGCTGGGCAAACCTTTCAGGTTTAACACCGATCAACTGTACAGAGAATGCAGCGTATTGCGAGTTAGACAGTTATTCATCCTGAGAGCAGTGACAGCCGTCCACAGCGCCACACTGAACCTTCCCAACTACAAAGACCTTACAAATCTTCGCGTTTTCAGAATCCCATCCCCAGCACCTCGTACCACCTTTGCTAAAAGACATCCCTTTTTTCTGCTACCTAGAATTTACAATAAAATGTGCAATAAACTAGGGCTGAAAGAAATAAGTACGCATGCAGCAAAACGCAAAGTAGAATCATGGCTGCTATCACTAAATTACGAAGAGACGGAACAAATTTTATCCACATTTTCCTCCTAAACACACACATACACACCCACACACCCACACACACACACACACACGCACACACTAACACACACACGCGCACACACACACACACATTTTTATATTTTCTACACACAAGATTTTATTTAATTTCTTTTTATAATTATAGAAACCTTTACTTTGGCTTTAACCGTCCGCAATAATATTAAGATTTGCTAATTGTAACCCGGCCTCTGCGACACAAGCATAGCTTAGTGCAGGGACCACTAGTAATAAGTGCAATTTGTATGTGTATTTTTTTAAATAAAGCTTTTTATTATTATTATTATTATTATACGGTTTACATTTTTGTACTCTCCGTAGAGGATTATTTTTAAAGCACGGGCCAAAGCCAAATGCTAAAAAATTATAAGTAGAAAGAAAATTAATCTATGTTAAGGAATTTTCTGACTATGCGGCAAGTATTTAAAATGACTGCTTTCTGTATGAGTTTGTATGTAGGCGAAGGTATGCTGAGTGTGTAAAGACTTGTGTGTAATTGTGTAGGGATGACTCCTGTAGTTGACATGATAACGGGTACTATTTTGACGTTCTTGACTCTCCACTGGGTTTTGATTTCAATTGCAAGGTCCCTGTATTTTGCTAATTTTTCGGTGTAAGTAGTTTGCAAATTGTGTGTATTACATACTGCGATGTCTATTAGGAACACTGTTTTGTCGATTTTGTCAAATAAAGTTATGTCTGGTCTATTGAAGTGTATCGTCTTGTCGGTAACTATTGTACGGTCCCAGTAAATTTTAAATTGTTGGTTTTCTAGAATAGACTCCGGCTTATACTTGTAGTACGGGATTTTATCTGAAAGGAACTTGTTTTTGAATGCTATGTACTGATGTATTATGGCTGCCACTTGGTCGTGCCTATGTTTATAATCTGTCTGCACAATAGCCTTACAAGCCCCTGTAATATGCTGGATAGTTTCCGAGCTGCTGTGGCATCGTCTGCATAAGTCCGTTATGTTGCTGTTTCTCAAAATATGTTTCTGGTAGTTTTTGGTGTTAATTACTTGGTCCTGAATAGCCAACATAAAGGCTTCCGTTTCAGGAAATAATTCACCACGTTGCAGCCATGCGTTTGATGCAGCCTTATCAACATTAGGTGAGTGCAGATCGTGGTAATGTCTCCCGTGTAGTGCCTTCTGTTTCCACATGTGTTCTTTTTCTGCGCCTGTTGTGATGCGCTCATTTTGTTGTTCGCTCATATCTTGCAGGTTGAGTATCGTGAGGTGAGTATCAGAATGCACTATTGCGTCATGCAGCAGCGAGTTCTTTGCTTTCGTGAAAGAAGAGTCTTAAGTTATTTACTTGCTTGTTGTGTAGGTTGTGTATGTCAATGAACCCTCTCCCTCCATTATCCCTAGGAAGTGTAATGCGCTGGATGCAGGATCTGGGGTGATGTTTACGGTGACTAGTCATAGCTGTATGTATGTTGCGTTGTAATTGAGTCAGGTCTTGTTTAGTCCAATTAATTATGCCGAATGAGTAAGTTAATAATGATATTGCGTAGGTGTTTATTGATTTAGTTAGGTTTTTAGAGTTTAGTTGTGATCGAAGTAGAGTGTTAAGTCTGTGTTTGAATTTAAGAATAATGTCTTGCTTGGCCTGTTTTTGGTTAATTTGCTTTAATTGATAGAATCCAAGATATTTGTATGAGTTATGCATGTCCAAAGCTTCAATCACGTTGCCGTTATCCAATAAGTAGTCATTTTCTTCGATTCTTCCTTTTTTGACAGTAACGGTTTTGCATTTGTCAATGCCAAATTCCATATTTATATCAGTTGAAAATTGTTGTGTAAGGTCTGCAAGTTGGTGGAGTGACTGCGTGTCTTTGCCATACAGTTTAATGTCATCCATATACATAAGATGTGTTATTGTTGTGTGGTCAGCCTGATTTACTGTTACTTGAAATCCGCTATGGTGACTATTAAGCATATTGGAAAGTGGGTTTAAGGATTAACAGAACCAAAGTGGACTAAGTGCATCCCCTTGAAAAATACCTCTCTTTATTGGAATAATTGGCGTCACTATTGCATTGTTATTTGCTATTAACTTAAGACTTGTTTTCCACTTAGTCATGCAATTTTCAAGAAATGTAATCACTGTAGGGTGTATTTTATACAGTCTCAAAGTATACAATAGCCAGTCATGAGGAACAGAATCATATGCTTTTCTGTAATCTATATACATAGTACTTATATCTCTCCTATATTTTAGTGCTTGTTATTATTATTATTAGTATAATCTCATGATAGAACTCATATGTTTCGCAACATAATTATACACCGTGAAATTTTAGTGGTTGTTTTCCCGTGGCAGAACGATTTGCCTTTAGTAATACTATCGAATTATGCAAATTATTCCGCGAAAAAAAATTTTTTTTTTTTTAAATTTTCAAAATAATAATTTTCTATCTCGAAAACGAGAGAAGATATCGTTCTTTTATAAGATGGGACGTAATCAGATACTGCTTCCCGCATGAAATCGATGCTTAAAGCTAAAGAAGCTCTACACCCTAAGTCATAAAGCGGTTCGAACGTGCTTTCGAGTTAAGGTTAAACCTTTCGTAAAACCGGCATTTATTGATTTTAACAAAAAAGAACTGCACACATCTTTTGTACTACTAAGATAGAATCATTTTACTGCGGGAAAACAACCACTAAAATTTCACGGTGTATAGGTTCTTGATAATACCTTGTACTATTTAAGTAAGTATTTATTTTATGTCGGGTGACCAAAAACTTGGCATTACTGTGATCTGGTTATAATTTTTAATTCGATAACTTGTCACCGTTTTTGATGCTTTTGCTCATATATTGCGAGTAAGTGAAAATGATAACTTTGAAAGCGCGTAGTAGGCTTGGATACCAACAGTATGTGACTACTTGACAACGTCATCTATTGGTCGATGTTGAAACTTAACAGTGTCTAACTATCTGACAACGCCATCTATTAGACGCTGTTGGAACTTAACAGTGTCTAACTATCTGACAACGCCATCTATTGGTCGATGTTGGAACTTAACAGTGTCCAACTATCTGACAACACCATCTATTGGTCGCTGTTGGAGCTTAATATTGTCTAACTACCTGACAACGCCATCTATTGGTCGCTGTTGCAGCTAACATTGTCTAACTACCTGACAACGCCATTTATTGGTCGATGTTGGAACTTAACAGTGTCTAACTATGTGACAACGCCATCTATTGGTCGCTGTTGGAGCTTAACAGTGTCTAACTATCTGACAACGCCATCTATTAGTCGCTGTGGGAACTGAAGTGCCTAACAATCTGACAACGCCATCTATTGGTCGATGTCGGAACTTAACAGTGTCTAACTATCTGACAACGCCATCTATTGGTCGCTGTTGGAGCTTAACAGTGTCTAACTATCTGACAACGCCATCTATTAGTCGCTGTTGGAGCTTAACATTGTCTAACTACCTGACAACGCCATCTATTAGACGCTGTTGGAACTTAACAGTGTCTAACTATCTGACAACGCCATCTATTGGTCGCTGTTGGAGCTTAACATTGTCTAACTATCTGACAACGCCATCTATTGGTCGATGTTAGAACCTAACAGTGTCTAACTATCTGACAACGCCATCTATTAGTCGCTGTGGGAACTGAAGTGCCTAACAATCTGACAACGCCATCTATTGGTCGATGTTGGAACTTAACAGTGTCTAACTATCTGACAACGCCATCTATTGGTCGCTGTTGGAGCTTAATATTGTCTAACTACCTGACAACGCCATCTATTAGTCGCTGTGGGAACTGAAATGTCTAACTATCTGACAACGCCATCTATTGGTCGCTGTTGGAGCTTAACATTGTCTAACTACCTGACAACGCCATCTATTGGTCGCTGTTGGAGCTTAACATTGTCTAACTATCTGACAACGCCATCTATTGGTCGCTGTTGGAGCATAACATTGTCTAACTACCTGACAACGCCATCTATTAGTCGCTGTTGGAGCTTAACATTGTCTAACTACCTGACAACGCCATCTATTGTTCGCGGTTGGAACTAGCAAGTCGAACCTTGCCACGTGCTAAGAAGCAAAGTATCTTACCGGGTTCTCGGTAATGTGCACGTGCCCGTTGAGCAGCGGCTCGCCGGCGTCCCTGGAGCCGCCGCCGTTGGCCAGACGCCCGCCAACGTTCTGAAACAGTCATAGGGTCTTACAGAATGTTGCACGCTCGGCTTTGTACGTCTACTGACGGCTATGTTAGCTAACAAAGCTATATGAGTAGTGCCAGCTTAGGGTACGTTGGTGTAAAGTAGTATTGACTCAGTTTTCCTTAACAAACTATTATATTTTGACCCAATCTACGATTTTAAATAATTTTTTAATTTTAATATTTATTTACATTTTACAATAGTTTTTATGAGAGTCCTTTTCTTGGATAAAATATTAATGAATAACTGCAGTTATAAAAATACATCAACTTTTGTAAATTTATATATGGTCCTTCACGCCGGACGTTATATTTCAAGTATGATAATGACAAGCTGTGTCCTGACTTACCTTCATTTCAGCCGCTTCTTCTTCGTCGTCCTCGTTCGTAGACACGTGCCGACGACGAGACCTACATAGAAATAACGAAACGTTATTAATGAAACATCAGAACTACTAAAACACATCACTTCATTCCACTATAACCAATATAACAAAATGTCTTTACAGAAATATCAAAAACTCAAAAAGCAACCACATATTTGAGATAAAACTAATTTTACGGATTAAACTCGCGCGTATTGTTATTCTTAACATATTATTTAGAGACCCGACGTTTTGAGCTCTTTACACTGCCGTGCTAACGAAGAACGCAGTAAGGAAGGTTTTTGGCAAAATTGAGTTACATACATATTCGGAATCCTCACAATGAGCTCTATTTGGTACTTTTATCCATTTTTTTCTAGCTATTCGGGAAGTAGGACTTTTATTAAGATAAAACGCACTAAAGCATTTCATCAGAAGTATTTTGCTTAGGAAAACTGCCGTAAAAGACAATACTGCTCTTTGCACTCCGGTATTTCTATGGCCTCAATTAGTTTTCACTAGTTATAATCGCAGTAAAAAGAATTCATGCTATTATGGTATGTACTTTCTTTAAAGTTAATAATTTCAGACGCTACTTTTAAACGCAGTGAAATTAGATACTGCGTTTTTACTAAGCCCTCTTTCTTAAATGAGTTTAATATAAGGTGCAAGTTAAAAATGCAGTAAGTTTAACTGCTGCACTATTTATTGGTATCCACTTTGGGTAACCTTCTTGATTATGCATAAAATAATAGCAGCAATAATGTAGACTGCGTTATTAATTGACAGAAGACAATTTTATGCTTTTGGAAACTACAAAGAAAGATCGCAGTATCGTTGGACTTTACTGCGCTTTTGATTAGTAGCAGGAGCTAGCGCGGATCGGGGAAGTATGCAGGGGCGATAGGTGTCAATCGCACGTACTGCTCGTCCTCGAGTAAGTATATAAATAAAATAATCATAATAACTTTTTGGTACACGAGTGCAAAGACCATAGCTGACACAAAAACCTTTTAAATGGAGGTATGTCATGCCATCGGCGAGTATATTTTATTGTGATTTTATCAATTTATCCAATAAAATGTGTGATTGAGTGACATGGCAGTTTAATTAAAAAATGTTGTTTAAGAACAACCTATTATAATGACAATAAGGTTGTTTTAAAATTATCAATTGTTAAATTGGTTGCAATTTTTGTATCAACTGGGTGTTGGTGGTATAGATATCGGTTGGACTCGAGCAGTGGATCCGCGAGTAATGATTGTGTGATTGATTCTGTTTACATAAATAGCACGGTGATTGAAAAATATTTGAAAAATCTAGATATCTCAGTCTCACTGTTTCTTAAGCAGTATTGCCGGCAGTTGGCGGTTCCTATTTCATTATTATTTTATATTTCTTTAAATAAAAGAGGTAATGCCCTTGGTCTGGATACAATATATTATTGTTCCCATTCTCAAGAACGGTGATAAACATAATATTGTTAACTATCGCGGCATGTCTCAACTATCCGTAATACTTAAACTTTTTGAAAAGATAAAATATGATTCTCTTTTTCCTGGGTTAAGGACCTTTAAAAATATCAAATTAACATGGCTTCAATAGTGGAAGATCTACTGAATCAAATTTATGCGAGTTTATGGACATTACTTTTGAAACCATGGAAAATGGTTTTCAAGTTGACGCCGTGAATAAAGATTTTTCGATAGCATTTGACAAAATTCACACAATTTGTTAATTGCTAAACTCGGCAACGACGGTATACAGGGTGATCTTCTGATCTTAGAAGTTCAAAAAAAGTTTAAAGTTAACCATCTGGTTAACTGCATATTTACGAGAAAGATCCCAAGCAGCAGCAGTTAAAGGGTACACTTCTAGTTTCATCTGATAACACCAGCTTCTCACCTGGGGCCCCTCCTTTTTTATATTCATTAATGACACATATAATGCGCTTCTTTATGCTAATGATGCTAAAATATTTGCCCTTGTTAAATCTGTTGAGTTCAGAAATCAGTGTAGTCAGTTCCAGAATGACCTAAACATTTTTTGTGAATACTTTTCACTGAAGGAGCTTAAACTAAATATTGACAAATATCACACAATTACTTACTCCCGTAAAAAAATGCCAATAAAATTTGATTATTGTTTCAATTGTGTATCGATTAGAAGGGTGACAGGGGTTAGGGTGTGTATCTGGGTATTTATCTTGACTGCGAATTAAGCCTTGCATCTCACGTGAATAATGTGACATCCAGAGCATACAGAATGCTGTTATTTGTGTTCCGTCATTGTTAACATTTAAAAATATAGCTACATACATTATGTTTTATAACTCCTTAGTAAGAAGCCATTTAGAATACGGGTTCACCCACGTATGGCATCCTCTATATACCACTTATTTTGAACAAGGAGAAATAATTCAGAATAAGTTTCTGAAAAGATTAGGTTACAGATTCAGGAATTCAGAGACGCAACTACGGACATTACAAATTGCGGCGGGAGCATAGGGATAAATTATTTCTCTTCAAAATTTTAAATAATACTGTAAATTCTCCATATCTTCTCAGTCGTATTTATTTTAAATGCCCGAGGCTGACTGCTCGTTCTCAAGCTGTTTTTTCATGTAAAACAAATTACTCTGAAAATCGATTTCTTGTTCGTGTATGTAGCATACAGAATGATTTTTACAGTTCAATAGATTAATTTAATTGTAAACTATGTAGGTATTTTTGTTTCCTTCGTAAGGAAAATAAAAATATATAATAGTACACCTACATGGGTATTGGATCCATTGGATCTGGGTGTGTTTCGTGTAAAAAATATGTGATGTTATTTACATGATGATGATGATGTTTGTTTTATTTTAAATAGTCACAAGCATTGTTTCACTTAATCATGAACCATTATTTGAATTAAAACATTAACATCAGTCTTCCTATAGTTTAAAGAAAAAATATAGTATACTATCAAGTGTCAATAATTCGTGCTGCAAACATCAACTTACTTAATCACAACTTTATTACTGAGCTTACAGATTATATAATTCAGTAAACGTAATAAAGCCACCTAGTGTCATGTTGCCGAACTTGATTATTTTGTATTTTAAAAGGTTATACACCACCGTCATGTTGACGTCATAATTTTTTTAAGGTACTGAAATGATTAAGTTTTTGAAGATTTTTTTTTAAGTTGTGACAATTTTGAAATTCCTTATTTTAATAAACATTTCAAGTATTGAAATAGTTGTATTAACTATTCCTTCGTAATAATAGATAGTTTAAATAAATTACAAGTCAATAGTAAATTTTTTACACTAATTTTTGAAACTATTGCCCACTACCTATTGCATTTATCGTTTGTAGCTAGTACAAGAAATGTTACAAGAAAATTATGTTTCACTAGAAAAGAACGCAGTAAGTACCAATTATAAAGATAACTTCAATATTTAGTCCCATAAACTGCAAAAATTTACACAATTGTAAAAATGTAATAAAGATTATAGTATATTAAAGCAATAATCATAAAAAAAAATTAAGTAAGTGCGTTATTTTCTCTTTATTCACCAACTTTAAGAAACGGAGCATTTCTATAGCACTGCATTTATAATTTGTGATAAGAATATTTAAGGTATAACTTCACTACTAGGCATAAACGCAGTAACCTGTGATTGCTAATCAAAAGAGCAGTAACTCCAACTTTACTGCAGTTTTGGTTTGTAATCCTTAGTGTTGCCTAGTAGGAACATGCTAAGCATAAGTTGTTTTTTTCGTTTTTCTCTGAATATACTAAACTTACAGAAGATTTTGTTAGTTTTTATAAAAGTATGTGTATTGAGCTATATTTTAAATACGCAACATGTTTAATCACCGTTAAAAAAGTAATCGAAAAATGTGATTATTAAAAAAAAACTTTGAGCGCCATTATCTCGAAATACCGCAAACCCTACTTACTGCATTTTTAATTAGCACGGCAGCACAGCGCTCGTGGTCACGGGCGCTGTAAAGTCCGTAAAATTTGTGTTATTACAAATATGAAGTGTAAATAATAGACAATACTAAGCAATCACATTAACAATCACCCCGGGTAGAGCGATATATCGTACAAACCTGACAGGAGAAGCGTTCCGTTTCCGCTTCCGCCAGACGCACACGGCGGCCACGGCCAGCGCCACCAGCACGCACACGCCCACGCCCACGCCTATGCCCACGCCTGGACATACAATACAATCAATAGCTGGGAATAAATATCTGGGACATTTCCACAATCGTTCATCTGACCCCAAACTAAGTAGAGCTTGTACTGTGGGCGTCAGAGACTGATACACATACATTTTTTATTAAAAATACATACTTAAATACACATTCACACCCAGACACGGAACAAACACGATGTTCATCACACAAATATTTGTCCCGAGTGGGAATCGAAAACACGAGTCTTGGTCACTACATGACCCCAAACCGAATCTACCTAAGTTTATTCAAGGATTTTTCTGTGATGAAAAAATATTTTTTCTTTTATCACGATGATGATACTGTATCTTTTACGCAGTCGGTTTAAAATGAGCTTTTTCGGGACTCGGAAAGTTTATCTAATTCAGGCTATGGGTGAACTGATAAGGTTTAACATCACTTCTAGATTTTAGCAGCTTTAGTCAAGTATGCCACTTCCCGATCATCACGTCATTCCGTTAACATTCGTTAAATTTACACCCGCTCCGCCCCTTAACTTGTATAACGCCGATGAACACACACAAATAACGAACTAGCTGTGCCTGCGACTTCGTTCGCGTGGACTACAGAATTTTACATACAGTTTTTTCTCAATAACTCAACACTTCGGGAATTCCTTTCTTAGTGCACCTATGCGGTACCTAACCTACGTCCCTTCCAAATTTTAAGTGCCTACTAGTACGTTTAGCCGTTTAGGCTGTACGTTGATATGTCAGTCAGTCAGTCAGTCAGTTTCTCCTTTCTTTTTTTTTATAATAGGCTAACAAGATGACCTCACTCCACCTATGGTAAGCGGTAGTGAGATCCAAATATGAGGTCGACAGGCACATAGACCATATTGAGCTTGTCGCACTCACCCTGAAAGCCTGCTTAAATGCCGTTTCACATCCCGTCTATATTATTAGTAATATTGATGATCAAGGGCTCGAAGAGCTCAGGATCATCAATATTAGAGGGAAAGGGGGGCGTGAAAGAGGAGACCATTGCTGCGGCAACAACGAGACAAGGCGCGGAATCTCGCATTGGTATTGAGTTGGGTTTCACATATTATTTAGATGACCGAACGAATGAATGAAGGCAGTTACCGAGCAGCGGCTGCGCGCGCGGCGTGTGCCTCGGGCGCGGCTTCACCGTCAGCACCTTGGCGCCGCCGCCCACCATCACGTACGTGCTCGCCGACGCGTCCAGGTTGCGCAGCTGAAACAGACCATATGTAAGGTCGTATCGCTTAGTGGCAGAATGACAATTTGTCAAATTTAAAATTTAGAATGACAGTATTTAAAGTACCTAGTTAGTAGTTAGTTCCATGGTGCAAACAATAGATGTCTAGAATGTTAAAACTGTTTGTAACCAACACCCTGAAGGCTTAAATACCCTTTCATCCCCTGCCAACCTTTCACCCAGGGGTATAGAGAAGGGAAAGTACAGAGCCGAAAAGGCACTCCACGATTAGGTGGGACAGGGCAAATGAGGGACTAAGCATTTTGGTTCAGGCCATCAGTGTCTGCACACACTGCTGGGGCCATAAGGCCTTAGTCAACCAAGCTGGCCAAGAGCAGGTTGGTCGACTACACAATCAAAAATTTCTTCGTAGGTGTACAGGTTTCCTCACGATGTTTTCCTTCACCGTTAAAGCGTCGAATAATCGAACATATGATTTTCAAACTTGAAAAACACAGTGGTACGCGGCGGGGTTAGAACTGGCGACTTCTCGCATGGCAAGCAACGACCTTCGGCCAGCTTCAAAAGCAACCTTCAAACAGCCATCGACGCTTTTTAGTGTGTCTGCATAGCGTGCAGATACTTGTGGCCCAGCGTTGGCTATCCAGCATGATTTTTGTATTTGCAAATCGTGCTGACAAACTCATTTTCACTCACATAGCCTATTACATATACATACCTCAACACTCGACCCTGTGACAGACACGGAGGGCCACAGGTCCATCTGCAGCGTGAGGTTCTGCGAGTACTTGACGACGCGCGGGCCGCCCCCCTCCCACCAGACTCGGACCCCCTCGTCCGTGAACGCGTATTTGAGTTGCAGGTCTTTTGCTTCTGTAACATGAACAACTATTTGTATCATTAAATATAACTATGTAACTGTATACAAAGATAAGATAAGAAGAGATAAGAAGGATCTCGTATCAAAAAGAAATGTATTCTGTGTCCTACCCAGAATATACCCTTTTTGCTAATTGACTACGAAGATGGCTTGGACTTGCACTCTCTCACCCTAATAATGCCCTAATATAATAGAGGGTTGAGTAGTAGATACTAATTGATGCTACAATATTGTTACTACATCGTATTTTTCTATTTGCACATATTACACACTTTACATACCTATTCGAGTGTGTGTAAAGTGTTCAAGGCCCACCAATGGTCAAGTTGCAAACGCCCAAATTTTAAGCCTAATTTAATATTTTGAAGTCAGTATGGTACTGAAAAGATTATGCCAACTATCGTCTTTTGAGTTTTACTTTATGGGCTTTATGAGCTTATGGTAAAGGCCCGCCTTATCTCTATAATCTTAAGTAATGTAATCCTAATTTACTAACCCTGTTTGTACGCCGGGATGGTCATCATGGGGCTGTAGGCCTGCGGTTCCTCGTGGCTCTTCACGATCACGAAGATATTGTGAGGGGGGTCGATGCCAGTTATCTGTCGATATACATTATTTGTTATTAAAGTGAGATCGTTAGGTGTCTGTAAGAAGACAATGTTAAATTTTGTGTAAAATGTAGTTAATGACAAACAAATCGGTAAAAATGAGGGCCTTTCTTGGGCAATCGTCATGGCAGTAGAAAACTAGGTCAGAGTCCTATGATGCCGCCATACGGTGATGACACCGCGGTGTTTTAGTCGGTGAACCCCTGGGCATTGCACACCGCCTTGGAGGCGCGGCTGGCATTTACCATGTCCTTGCCAGCACCTAGAGAGTCCAGCACACCACTGGGAGATACCCCCTCACCCAGCGGCGGTGCGAAAAGCATTTCACCGCGACAAAAAAATAAGAAAAAAGTAGGGATATTATAGTGTCCTGTTGCACTATACCACTGCGCGGATGGCTCTCATCCCTATCACCAGACTTGTGGGGGAGCGGATGGCTCTCACCCCTATCACCGGACTTGCGGGGGAGCGGATGACTCTCACCCGTAAAAGATAATCTAGTAACCTAGTAATCTAGTACTTAGGTAGTCCGTACCGCGTCCGTCCGTCCGCGTGTGCCGAGCGCGTCCCAGAGTGGCCCGCCGCGCGCTGTTGTTCACGTACTTCCATGTCAGCTCCTATATGATAATTGAGTAATCTAGTACTTGGTAGTCCGTACCAGCGCGCTGTTCCCGCGTGTGTCAAGCGAGTCCCAGTGCTCGAGCGGCGCGGTGAGGTCCCCGCTGTGCAGCACGGTGTGCGGGCCGGCCGCGCGCCACGACACACGGACTGCGCTGTCGTTCACGTACTTCCACGTCAGCTCCTATATGATAATCTAGTAATCTAGTACTTAGGTAGTCCGTACCAAGGCGCTGTTCCCGCGTGTGTCGAGCGAGTCCCAGTGCTCGAGCGGCGCGGTGAGGTCCCCGCTGTGCAGCACGGTGTGCGGGCCGGCCGCGCGCCACGACACACGTATTGCGCTGGCGTTCACGTGCTTCCCTTTATGATAACCTAGTAATCTAGTACTTAGGTAGTCCGTACCAAGGCGCTGTTCCCGCGTGTGTCAAGCGAGTCCCAGTGCTCGAGCGGCGCGGTGAGGTCCCCGCTGTGCAGCACGGTGTGCGGGCCCGCCGCGCGCCACGACACACGGACCGCGCTGTCGTTCACGTACTTCCACGTCAGCTCCTTTAGACGCTCGGATGCTGGGGAAAAAAGATCGCATTCATTAACCCCCCTGAACGGCTCATAAACCACCGGTCTTCCGATATCGCGTCGGCTGTTCCGTTATCCAGGTGTTTAGTCATCAATACGACTTTTTCCATCACATTTTTCCCCGTTCAGGCGGGGTCATAAATTTATTTTTATCTGAGACATTTCCGCACACGGTCACCAGACCCCAAACTAAGCAGAGCTTTGACTATAGATGTCAGAGACTGGTATACATACATTACATATATATTTATAAATACATACGTATACACATAATCTTCACACCGCCAATATACATCGATGTTCATCACACAAATATTTATTTGTCCCGAGTAGGAATCGGACCCACGACTCTTGGAACCGCCAGCCAGGGTCACTAACCACTGTTCGCCCGGAGACCATCTAACGGATTCACCCTTACCTTCGCTGAGGGTGGTGAAGCTGGCCGGAACGCTGAAGGGCCCGGGCCACGCCTGCAACTCCACCTCGTACTCTACTCTCTACCTCGTACTGACTGCTAAAAATATGGTCTACCACCTAAAATCGCGCTAAGAATTGCAGAGGTGGATAATAATAAAATAAAATAAAAAATAAAATATTTATTTCGGTTAACAAGGTTTAACTTATGATATAAGTGGATGGAGTCTCCATTTAAGCTGAAGAGCCTGTGTTTGGAGACGCCGCTCTTCCTTATTCCATTCAAAAAACAACCTTAATCTTAAGTTTAATTAACATATCAAATACAATACAATATAACATACACGATCTTGTTGTTTCATGATGTTCAAATGAATCTCAACCGTAAGGTGGTAGACCATATTTTTAGCCGACTGTACGTTAAAAACCTATCGTTTTATTTTTTTCATTCTACCGATTTTAGTTCTTAGCGTTACCGCTAGGGGAACTGTAGATTCTTTCATAGACATTCTTTACAAAAGCGATATCGAGTCTGTCACTTTTAAACTCATGGTAGCGCTACTGGTGGGCTCATATTTAGCCCACCCGACCGGACGGCCAGACATCATGTGGCTGGAGACCTTCAGGCGGTCTCCTGACCTTCACTGAGGGTGGTGAGGACCATCAGGCGGTCTCCTTACCTTCGCTGAGGGTGGTGAAGCTGACGGGCACGCTGAAGGGCCCGGGCCGCGCCTGCACCTCCACCTCGTACTCCGTGTCCGGCTCCAGCCCCGACACCGTGAGGGACGTGTTGAAGCTGAAAGGAAACACAGCTTGAGCTTAGTTTTGTTTATTATTTGCGCAAACGCAACACATTTGAAATGAAATTAATTTTATCCTCGAGCTCGAAACGTCAGGTCTCTAAATAATATGTTTAGAATAACAAATTGTTATATACACGCGAGTTTAATCCGTAAAATTCCAAAAAAAGGATTCCTCGTCTTTCCTCCCTCCATTAAAAAAAAACCACCATAATTCGTTGCGTAGTTTTAAAGATTTAAGAATACATTTTTTTAAATTAAATTGACAAACCAACATTTGTTTACATCAATTCATGATTATATAAGTGATATATTAACATTATATTACAAAATCTAAATGCAACAGACAGCTCCACATGACCATACTCACATTATATTAAAAAAAACAAAACAAAACTTAAAATTAGGCACAACTACGACTATTTAGGTAAATAATTCATTTAGTAGTGGAAAGACTTTAATTTAAGCATATTTTTGCTTTAAATAGTTTAGTACAGCCTTGTTAAACTTGCCATATGAGTCAAAATGTAAATCACAGACATAGGGACAGACAGACGCGGGAAGCGACTTCGCTTCGTTATTTTTAAAGGTTGTAAATATTGAACTGGTACATTTTGCTATAGCACACCCAGACTGTATGACTTGGCTCATTTACATTTTGTAACATGATTGTCGTTAAAAAGAGCAACTATCGAGTTTCTTGCCGGAGTCTTCTCGGTAGAATCGGCGTTCCGAACCGGTGGTAGAATCTTATTATTAGTAATGTGACGATTTATAAGTGCATGTAATTGCCTATATGAATAAAGACATTTTTGATTTTGATTTATGATTTTGCTTAATACTATACACCGTGAAATTTTAGTGGTTGTTTTCCCGCAGTAAAATGATTCTATCTTAGTAGTACAAAAGATGTGTGCAGTTCTTTTTTGGTAAAATCAATAAATGCCGGTTTTACGAAAGGTTTAACCGTAACTCGAAAACACGTTCGAACCGCTTTATGACTTAGGGTGTAGAGCTGCTTTAGCTTTGAACATCGATTTCATGCGGCAAGCAGTACCTGAATACGTCACATCTTCAAAAACAACGATAGCTTCTCTCGTTTTCGAGTTGGAAAATTATTATTCTGAAAAATCGAAAAAAAAAATTTCTTTTTTCGAGGAATAATTTGCATGATTCGATAGTATTACTAAAGGCAAGTCGTTCTGCCACGGGAAAACAACCACTAAAATTTCACGGTGTATAGTGATAAGTAGGTATGAGAGAATGTGTGAGCTACCTGTCGAGGCATCGGTTGTTCCCGTCGCTGCGGCGCACGCACA
This sequence comes from Maruca vitrata, assembly GCA_039566165.1. Taxonomy (NCBI): domain Eukaryota; kingdom Metazoa; phylum Arthropoda; class Insecta; order Lepidoptera; family Crambidae; genus Maruca; species Maruca vitrata. The sequence goes on along the minus strand of CM076923.1, from coordinate 932,489 downwards.
CGAGGTAGGCTCGCGGCGGCGGCGCGGGCGAGCGCCACGACACGCGCACGCCGCGCGCGCCCACGCCCCACACGCGCACCTCGCGCGGCGCCGAACTAGTCACCGCCCTGTGGGTGAACCAACGGGGATAAGTCATCAAATCATTATCTACCTATTTATTTATTTATTTTAATACAATTTAATGCTTAATTGATATAATTGCAATAAGATAAATAAATAAATTCCTTACCTAAAGTTTCTACTTAATATAAATAAATAAATATTACACAACATCACATACATTGATCTGATCCCGTGGTAAGTAGCTTAAGCACTTGTGTTACGGAAATCAGGATCAACAGTGGATACACAAATAAACTTAAATATATTTAATAATAAACTTTTATCATAAAAATATAAAAACTTAAATTGAGTTTAGATCTGGATACCAATTACTTAATTACACTGGTCGACAAAATTCGACCTTGTTTTTCATCACTGAAACCAAAGTAAAGTTTTTTAAAAGTTTTTGATGCGCCAATAATTTTTTTTCTTATACAAGTTTTCTCTATAACATCAAATTTATGAGATATCTTATTCTAAAAATCCAAATAATGCGTTTTCCGGCTCACTTTCTGGTACTTGTAGCAAACCCAATATATTTATTAACAAACATTTACAAACATGTCATTTAAGAATAAATATTGATCCTATAAATACTGTTGGGTTTTCTTAGATATCAAGCAAATGAGGAACTTTCTTGTCGCCGAGCTTGACGGGGTTCTTGGACCGCATTTCCAGATGGGGTCGAAATCTTGTAGAGTTGAATGCTAAGGAGGATTATTCATATAAGAACAACTATAATAATTATTACACCATTTACTCAGTGACTGGATATGCCCCTAAATATCTTTTATATTGTACGGATTTTATAATTTGACCACTAGAGCTCAAGAAAGGACTAACACAAAATGACTGGATAAAGGACAGAACAGATGCTTTAAGAAATACAATAAAATCACACAACTACAATAAAATATTATTTGATAAGAATAGAAAATAATTTGAACTTAATGTTGGGAAATAGTGCGATAAGGATATTTTTTTTCGTGTGGCAAAATTCGGAACTAACGAGCCGCCATCTTTTGAGCGTCACTTTTGACAGTGCTTGGGTTTCTATCGTAAAGACTTTATTTTCCCAGGCCCGTCAAAAACATCAACATATTGCAAGACCACAGTTCTGTGTCATCGTATTATATTTAGTCTTTCTGTGCCCACGAGGCCTTTGAAGAGCTCAAAACGAAAGAAATCCAAATAGTCATTCTTAGGATTTTAATATACGCGAGATTAATTCGAAAACTTACTCTAAAACAAAATTCGTTCACATTTTAAATTGCGATCCTGATTTCCTAAGTAAAAATTTAATTATGGAATACGGGGACAAGACTTTGAATAACTCCCTAAAACCAAAGAGGTTTTGTCAACTAGTAGCACTAAATGTCGCACCCACGCCTCCTATCAATGTCACCCTCGCGCCAAAATATACTTGTCGGACATAAGATATTAATTAAAAAAAAATATAACGATATTCTAAGTTAACGAAACGGTTGAATAGAAATAAACTTCTTTGTTTACAGGTAAGGGTTTAATTAGTTGTGTCACAGCGTTATTTTTAATGTTCAATTGTTGTAAAATAAAAGCCCTTGATTCTAGAGCAACACAAATTTTATTTAATGACCTTGACAATTAAAAACGAATAATTTTACATGTATTTATGTTTCCACTCTTTCTACAATATAAATATATCGAGACAAACCGATATCGATGGCACATTGTACCGTGGGGGGATCGCAAGTCTCGTGAAGATTTAGGTGCTTGTTGGATGTAGAATAAGTCATGGTGACGATTAATAGGAGAGACAAAACGCTTGGCCTAGCTGCGTTGGTTACTTGGTCTTGGGTTGGTCTGTGTTCTACTGAGGGTGGCCTGAAAATCCTTGGAATCTACCACAAGCACCAAGTATTGATGTGAACTCATCATCAACCCGTATACGTCCGTGGGGACGCTGGGTCACGGGCCTACCCTAAACTAGGGCGACAAAGCCTTAGTTGACTACACAACCTTAGAATTTCTACATAGCCGTGCATATTTCCTCACGATGTTTCCCTTCACTGTTAAAGTGTCGAATAATAATCATACATATAAGTTTGAGTGAAAAACACAGTGGTACGTGGCGGGGTTTGAGCTGGGGACCTTAACCGCTCGGCCATCGACGCCTTATCCTCTACGAACTGCTGGAGTGCAACAGAACCTCACCGTGGCTCGTCGCGGGCGGCGGTGGAGGCCCAGGGCACGTGCGTCAGGTTCTGCTGCAGCCACTCCGCCGTGCGGGAACCTAGCACGCGGACCTGCAGCTGTTCTTTCGGCCGCACTGGAAATAAAAATATATATATTAAGGAGTTTTCCTTTTGAATTAAAACTAATTTAACGGATGAAACTCGCGTGTATTGTTTAGAGACCCGACATTTCGAGCTCTTTGCAAGGACTCGTGGTCACGGGCAAGACCTGTCTGTGTGTGAAATTGTCCTATGCCCACCAGTGGGGACACTATTAGATTAAAATTTGAAAAAAAACCTGAACGGGACTACTACGCTAAATAAAAAAATAATTTGTAATACACTGCTGTAGTACTTTCATGAGTTACATGCGCATTTACGATGTATTAGACATTTATCAATAAGATTATAATGTGGTTAGTTTTTTGTGGTATTTTTATCAGTGCACGAAAATTTGGGTTTTCTTTATAAACTAAAAGAGAACCTGCCTGCCGCCTGCGCAACCAAAAAAAAATACAGCGCCATCTCTTGACCAACGTCTGAACTACTCACAATGTAACGTGTAGTTGACCACGCTGCCATCTAGCGGCACTTGGGTCTCCTGCGTGCCGTTGTCGTCGCGGTACTGAAGCATCCAGCGCGCCACCTTCGTCTCAGCTGCGAACTCCTTCCAGGATATAACTACGGACTCGTTGGCTAGACGAGAGATGCGGATTGGAACTGTAAAAGAACAGCAATGTTTAGGTATGTATAGTGCAAGTAATAGTAAACTTGATAGCACGTCAGTGTATATGCATCTGATTTCATTAATGCAACAAAAGGTAACATGACAATGACATTGACATGTGAGTGAAACAGTCAATTTGTTGGCCCCTCTAGCTGTTATACACTTTAAACGCCTCTTGCAATTATAAATCCTTATTTTCGGTATCAATATTTTCATACATATTTTCTTTAAGTTAAAGATTCTCACCTCCTTGGCCTTGACAGAAAACAGGCTCCGACTTGTCGCTAGCAAGGTTCTTATCCTGCCCTCTAATGTATGCTCGCACCTAAAAGTATCATAAAAAGTTATAAATCAATCTGATACAAAAAAAACGAGTTTACTCAGCATGATATCCAAATCTGACGAATCAAGTAATTTACCTGGAACCCATAAGGAGTAAGTGGTTCCGATACTGTTATCGTTTCCTCGGTGTTGGTATGTGGTTGCCCGGGCCAGGCTGAAACAGAAAATAATAATAAATGATATTGCTAATTCAACTGGTAAAACTGCAGAAATGGTCCATTGCTCTGATACAGAAAGTTGTTGGTGCAATCAAAAATCTAATCTAAGATTTAACCACCGGACTGATGGTTATCACATTAAAATGTATGACTTTGATCAAAGTCCTTGACTGCAGAGACGTCGCACTTTGGCGAACCACAAAAGATCTTTCAGGCTGGTACAGCCATTGCCATTGCCTCGACCCACCTTTAACCACTTAAACAGCATCAAGATCCAGTGACTACAAACTAACGCGCGACTACCTTGCGAGACCTACAGAAGACTCACCCGGCACAGTGGACGTGTCATCTGGCTGCACCCTCGACGCCTGCACAGTGTAGGCCATTACGTCACCATTAGCCTCATCCCACATGACCACGGAGCACGATCCGGCATACCCGTGGACGTAGACCGACCAGTGCTCCAGACCAAAACATGCAATAGGGACTTGAAGTGGCTTCGAGTAAAAACATGCTGTATGGAGACTTGAAGTGGTCTCGAGAAAACATCATGCTGTAAACCACAAAAGACTCACCAAACACAGTAGATGTCACCACAGCCCGTAGCTGCAACACAACTTGTGGAAGCAACAATCTAAAACCACGGTAGGCTGCATCTTCGATATCTGTGCCAGTGGCGTAACTACAGGGTGGCAAGTCGGCAAAATGCCACGGGCCCCCACCCGATAGGGGGCCCCAGCCGAAAGGGGCCCCCGGTCATAGCAGAATCTCAACTTGGCAGTTGAGATACATACATACATACACATTAAGATAAAAAAAAGAACGGGGGGTGCACGGGGCCCTATCCGATCAATTTTGCCACGGACTTCAACGGGTATAGTTACGCCACTGATCTGTGCTCAGCTCATTATTTAAGCACTTGAAGACTCACCCGGCACAGTGGACGTGTCATCCGGCTGCACCCTCGACGCCTGGACCGTGTAGGCCATGACGTCGCCGTTGGCCTCGTCCCACTTGAGCAGCACTGCGCGCGGGCCGAGCGGCCAGCAGCGCACGCGCGCCGGCGCGTCGGCGCCCGCGCCCGTCACGCTCAGCACCGCCCACGACGACGCCACGGAGCTGCCCGATGTGGCGAAGCATTGGTACACGCCTGGGGATAGATAAAGGCTTGAATAGGGTACTTGATTTTTTTGATATAGTTGGTGGACCACTGGAACACAAAGGCACTGTTGGAGGTATCACTTTGATATCTCTTTTACTCGACGAGATATTGCAGTTTATACCAGAGCCGCTCTAAGTTGACTGATTTGACACATGTCAGACTGACTGCACTAGTGAGGGACAACGGTAAAATTGCCGAAGTATATAAATAACAGTTGTAAGTAAATTAAAATTTAATTTACCTGCATCTTCCGAATCCACGTCCCCCACGACCAATTCGTATCGATTGCCGTTGATCGAAGAGCGAAGGTTGAACTGCGAAAAGATTATATTAAAAAAAGTATGTCAAAATCGATCTTTAACCCTTTAACCAGTACACTACTTTGAAAATATCATTGCTTTTGGACCTTATTTTAAGAGAATAATGTAAAAATAATGGTGGCATCATGGTTGGCATAACCAGTAAAAGGGTTAAACATTAAGAACTCTGTTAAACATCTTTTGAAAATCTTTGCTCCGAAACTGTCAGAAACATTTAAATTTTTTTTTTATAGTTATAAGAATAAGTGGGGGCGCGGGTATCCTCACCTTTCCTCCCAATACGAGCGGTCGGCCATCCTTATACCAGGTGATGACCGGCGCCGGGCGTCCGGCCGCGGTGCAGTTGAACCGGACCGTGCTGACCCGGACGACTTCCTTCGAGAGCGGCGGCAGCGTGATCACTACCGGCTCTGTTGCTGTCACGTTGAATATCTGGAGATGGAAGTCATTATGATAAAATTTTAAGTAGTTATGTGGTACATTTTAGGTACTGGCAATCGGACACTGGTCACTTACGGGTAATGATGGTTGAGTCTTCTAAATATATAATTACTAGTAACCTGCCCTCGCTTCTCTTTGGGTATATTGTACATAAAAATCTTCCCCTTAAATCCCTCTATCTATTTAAAAAAACCGCATTAAAATGCGACGTGCAGTTTTAAATATTTATACATAGGGACAGCCAGACGCGGGAAGCGTCTTTGCTTTTGTACTATGTAGTGATGTAACGCCAGTTTTGATGGCAAAATCGGATTGCTGACTAAGCTCCGTCAGGGCTCTTCAAGAGCGGTTCGTGAAACGGTATTTAACCAGACCTGCAGGGTGAGGCCGACAGGCTCAATAAGGTCTAATGTGCCTGTCGACCTCATATGACGACCTCACGACCGCTTATCATCACGTGGAGTGGGTCATATTGAGAGTCATTTTATAAAAAAAAGCGCCTGAATAGATAGAGTCTGGAAGCCGCAATAGCTCAAAATTCATCAAATCTAGTTACTGTTCACGGAAACTCGGATGCTTTTACTAATTCAAATTTATAAAACCAATGCGCTAGAATTTTAATGCAAATCCGCGTTCTATTTTTGTCTTTTTACTAGCATTTCTTTTACCAAAATCAGGCCGTTAAATATAAAACCGCCCTCTCTGTCAGTTAAGTAAAATACTCATTAGCTCCTCTGTGTACAGACCTCAATCATCAAAGCCTCTGAGACCTGTTTAATTAGCGGCTAATTGAGTATTCCGCATTAGTGCCGCCTTAATTACTTTTTCATCATCGCTTTATTACCTTTTACAGAAGGAACGTACTTAATATTTTTTTCTACACTTCGACAAGGGATTGTAACAGGAAAACAATAAATAATTCATGCCAGAATTACCATTTCGTGATAAATTGCCAATGAGAAGATGCCGATGTTTCCAGAGTAAGAAGAAACGTTACAATAACATTTCTATTAGCGGAATTTCAACATCTGAGTTATCGAATTTTCAAACACGACTTTTTGGAAGTGATCAGTGCCAAAAGTTTTGACAACATAAGATCAATATTTACTTTGAATCAACTTACAAATGACATGGTTTACGTACATTTGAAAACTGAAACTGTCCGGGATATTTACCATGATATTTTGTTTTAATGAGCTCCCGATATTTCGGCACTGTTGCTAGCGCCAATTGCTAGCGCCAATGCGCCGTGATCATGGCGATCACGGCTGAACTATAATGGTTTACGTAGGTTCTTAATGAAAGACTTTACAATAAAAAACAGAAATGCTTATATTGGACCAAATTTCAGAGGTTAGATAAAAAGTTTCTTTTACGTATGTCTGGGGGCGATTCCCAGAAGGACGGGTGTTCGAGTCCCCGGGCCGCGGTGAGGCAGTTGAATTTTTTCCTTTTTCCTAAATATTAAGAAATATCTTACCTTAAAGATATGCCCGTGTCCGTCGACGGAGCACTTGTATTCTCCCTCTTGGTCCAGCTCCAAGCTGGTGAGGTCCAGGACCTCTTCAGTGGACTCCAGCATAGCAGTCCTGCTTCCGGGAGCCGTGAACTCCCATGTTATCTGAAAATACATCCGGGTTCATTAACTTCTTTCTTTAGGCGCATTTATAGGTTGGGATATTTGAGGACCTATTGCAACGTGCTGAGATGTTGTCGTAGGTCATTAACGCTGATAGCGGCAATGATCGTAAAATATTTCTATGAAGCAATGCTTTAATATGCCTAAATTCCTATTGCGGCGACCACAATAATGGACACAATAATAATGGACGATGTATTTGAGAACCTAAGTAAACATTAGCTAAGCCCGACTCCACTTAGTACTCACTCCATGCGATCATACAGTAAGTACAACTAAGTACCTTTTAGTCATGACAATGGCCTGATCGCCCTAGTTTTGGGTAGGCCCGTGCCCCAGCAGTTGGGACGTATATGGGCTGATGATTATGATGATACTACCTTATGCCAGTACGGGACAAGGAGGCGCAGACGGCTGCTGCGTGACGCTACGCTGTCGCATCGTCTGTGGCCTTTTCCACATGGTTCCTGTTGGCTGGTGACGTGAGTAAGTACATACCTTAGGCCTCGGCCAGCCCAGCACCGGGCAGAGCAAACGCACGCGGCTGTGACGTGGCGCGATGACGTCACTCGCGTCGCGGATCGGCAGCGGCGCCGGCGCAGCCTCAGCCGCAGCCACGCCGTCGACATAACGTCACGCGGTTCCTGTGGGCTGCTGACGTCAGTACAAACCTTAGGCCTGGGCCAGCCCAGCACCGTTCAGAGCAGGCGCACGTGGCCGTGACGTGGCGCGATGACGTCACTCGCCTCGCGGATCGGCAGCGACGCCGGCGTAGCCTCAGCCGCAGCACGATGTCGACGTGACGTCACGCGGTTCCTGTGGGCTGGTGACGTCAGTACCTACCTTAGGCATCGGCCAGCCCAGCACCGGGCAGAGCAGGCGCACGTGGCCGTGACGTGGCGTGATGACGTCACTCGCCTCGCGGATCGGCAGCGGCGCCGGCGTAGCCTCAGCCGCAGCACGATGTCGACGTGACGTCACGCGGTTCCTGTGGGCTGGTGACGTCAGTACAAACCTTAGGCCTGGGCCAGCCCAGCACTGGGCAGAGCAGGCGCACGCGGCTATGGCGCGGCGCGATGACGTCGCTCGCGTCGCGCAGCGGGACCGGCGCCGGCGCAGCCTCCGCGGGCTCCCCCACGCGCAGCCACGCCGCGTTGCTCACGCGGTTCTTGTTCAGGTACGAGTTTGTTGCTACGCATCTGAAAATGAATGAGGTTGCATGGTTTCAAATTATAAATATTGATTGTATACTATAACTAGCATTCCGCCCGCGACCCCGTCCGCGTAGACACGTTTAACGGGTAAAATATGACTTCTTTAAAGCGCCGTCGGTTAAAATGTCCTTTCTCACGCTCTGGACTATACTTTATTAAATTTTATTTAAATCGGTTCATTATTCTATGCGTAACAGACAGCGCATTCGCAATCGCATTTATAATATTAGTAAGAATAATAAGGATAAGGACTAATTGATCGATTCGGTACCGCGCGTCTATAATGCGGCCAACACGCGTGTTTACTACTATTGTACATACCTTATTGTAAAAAGTTATTTTCACGTCATTATTTGGGGATTTTTGGTCAATTTCTAGTCTACCAACGCATGTAGTTTTCTATTGCTATAAAATAGTCCACGTAATGGGATCTGATAACCACACTGCGAATATTTGACAAAATTGAAATTTGTGATGATGGCATTGTAGGTTAACCGATAAAATCACAAACATAGAAATTGAATATCCTTTTTGGGTCCAACTAGCTGTACCTAAGATTTAATAAAACCGGCTTTTACAGTAATAAAATAGGAATCTCGGGAGAGACCTTTCAACCCAAGCGCTAACGACCGATGTACCCACTCCTAGGTCTCTGAAGGCCAATCCCGGGGGCAGGCTGTCTAAAAGAATATCTTACTAAAGTACTAGGGTTAATAATACATTGAATTATTTATCTACATAGGTAATAGGGGTCGGTGATTTTATGTAAAAGTTCAGTTTTGTTTGTGAGAGTTTTAGTCGATTAAACGCATCGAAAATGGGATGGGATTAAAGTTAATTGAGGACTCAAGTATGTTACACTTAGGTAGGCATGTTATACTTTGATACTAATCTTTACATTACTCGAGAAGAATATTGTACCTACACAAAAGCGGTTATTTAGCTATTCAATAATTTGATACTCGGTACTCGGAAGAAAGTCGGTGTTTGTTATTGATGGATTACATTATAATGTATTTTATGATTTCAAGAACATTTAAACGGTACCTTATTTATATTTAGAACCCATTTTTGTACCTATAGTTATTTGATATTTATTTTTCCCCAATTGCCTTTCTTTAGCGTTTTTAACCCAATAAAATCCCTAGAGTTAGATTAGTGCAATATCGCTGTCGTTTGGGCTCTCTTAGACAAATTAAACGGTTGCTACAATATTTGTAAAGGGCGAAGTTTACACAGTTCTCCGCTGTACCTACGCAGGTCTTTCAACTCTCACAAGGGCTATTTTCTGGTGTTTTATTTTAGCCTATGGTAATGCGCACTTTTGAGAAAACGGCACATACATTCCTTTGTCATATTTTTAGCTGAAACTAGGTACTTATGTTCGTAATTTTTTTGTAAGTATTTACCAAGGTTGTTAATTCTTCTTAATTTTAGGTTATTAAACCAAGATAAAGATAGATACTAGCTAGATAGCTTTTTAGACTGAAATACTAGTATAGTATTAAATACTAATGGGACGTACTTGTACAATCCTTCATCCTCTGCTCTCACTTCTGTAAAAAGCAGCTGGTCTCCCACAGAAATTATTCTGAAAAAAAAATAAACATAATTTAACAGGATTTTATCAGAGCTTTACCATTTTTTCGTGTCGATTTTATGTTATGTTAGACAAAAATAAACATCTGTATGTCGATTACCGCAACAACACAACAAGCTTTGTTTAATAATAAATAATTAAATTATTTAGAACTACAGCTTTATATATGTATTTTTCGGGGCACTTTGAACTTGAACCCTAGACCACGCGTTATTTAAGCACCTTACTACAGACTCACCAACGATGTAGGTACACGATTTTCCCACAGGAGCAGGTAGAGATCACTTCCTGTCATGTGTTACGGTCATTAATGTTTATATTCTTGACTGGTTCTGTGGACCAGTGGTTAGCGACCCAGAGACTCTACCTACAGTTCGAAGAGTCGTGGGAGGGTGGGAGATCCCCATTTAATATACACCGTGAAATTTTAGTGGATGTTTTCCCGTGGCAGAACGATTTGCCTTTAGTAATACTATCGAATCATGTAAATTATTCCTCGAAAAAAAAAATTTTTTTTTTTTCAAATTTTCAAAATAATAATTTTTCAATTCGAAAACGAGAGAAGCTATCGTTCTTTTATAAGATGTGACGTAATCAGGTACTGCTTGCCGCATGAAATCGATGCTTAAAGCTGAAGAAGCTCGACACCCTTAGTCATAAAGCGGTTCGAACGTACTTTCGAGTTTCGGTTAAACCTTTCGTAAAACCGGCATTTATTGATTTTAACAAAAAAGAACTGCACAAATCTATTGTACTACTAAGATAGAATCATTTTACTGCGGGAAAACAACCACTAAAATTTCACGGTGTATTGTGGTAAGTAGTTTAAGCACTTGTGTTACAGATATCAGAATCTACCGAGCCAGTTAAAATCATCATCAATGTACGTGATATTTATTTCTTCAATATGGATGTAATCACCTGTCATCTATAGGCACCCCCTGCCCGTCGCGAAGCCAGGATACTGCGGCGGGCGGCGCGGAAGACACTTCGCAGGCCAGCACGTGCGGCTGGCCCAGCCGAGCCGTGCTGTTCTCCGGGTGCCTGGTGAACTGCTTATCGATGTCTGCAACGAAAAATACTTGTTAGGACAAGGGGAGACAGTGAGGAATGCGTCAGTGTACCACTGCCCCTTTACCACTAGGCGGTGAGTTGAAAGATTACGGGGGTTGTAGGTGAAAGTCACAGCGGTCCCCGGCGCTGTGGTATCCATGTAAAATTATCCCCGGGTAAAAAAAGGCAGCAGGATTTTTACAACTGATTTAGTATATATAGACGTTAAAAAGCTTCGTTGGCCGAGTGGTTAAGGTCGTTGCTTGCTATACGAGGGGTCCCTAGTTTAAAACCCGCCACGTACCACAGTGTTTTTCAAATTTGATATTCCTATGTACGATTATTCGACGCTTTAACAGTGAAAGAAAATGGACTGACTCGATGGTAGCTCGAGGAGCCGGAGTCGCTTACCCGTACAGCACCGGACAGATAGGTGTGACTGCTATCCACTGACTGGGCTGATGATGATGAGGATGATATAGACGTTACACCACGTACTAATTAACAAAATGTAAATACACAATTTCCTTACTCTAGGGTCCAGTACGTATATACTAGAAGAAGTGCCATTTGTTGTACCTTTTAATTCTGACTTATTTTTTTAGGTGTGAAAAATAAATATATTACGTAAACAGCATTGATTTCGTACTTTATTATAAAAGATAGAAGGAACAACTTCAAGCAACAGTTAAAACTTCAAAATTTTTCAGCAAATCACAATCACTCCCCAATTTCAGGGCACATTTAGTCGACAAATGATCTAAGGCACGGCTTCCAGCAAATAGCCTTCGGTAAGTGCGAACTCGCAATGGCGACGAAGTTATAAACACGGTCGTTACAACTCTCCGCGATTTGTGGACGACAGTTTTTCGCACCATCGCGCCACGAATGCGGGTAATGCGAGTTGGTTGTTGTGTCAATCTCTCATTGTTGTTTGGTACGTGGAGCAATAAAGTTGGAGGCGGTATCTCATTTTTAAGAGTCCCAATAAACAACCATTTTGAGATTTGAGCGCGTGAAAGTTTCATATTGTTTGTTGTTTTATTTTTAAGTGATCGGATCTGTGCTGATAGCAGTCTAACTTTACACCCTATATTGACTTTTTAAAAGGAATTAAGTACACCATGGGTAATATTTTCGTTTTAATAGTTGATTGAAATCCTTTCTATCAGTGTATTAAATAGCCAGCTCGAAAAGAAAATTAAAAACTATTAATCATTAAATTGTCATTATAAAAATAACCTCAGCCAATTTACAATAAAAATATAAGGGAACCTTAAAACATTTTGAAACCTTGTCTTGCTAAGAATAAATATCTTCCAAAAAAAACTTACAAAAAAGTAAGGAACATGATAAAGTAACTCAATTTTTAGGAAACGTCAGCCGGTAAAGAGTGTTCCTTACGTGTCGACCTCCCTTTAGCTCGCCGTCTTCAGCCCTCCTTGGTAGGAAAAAATAAATGCAATAACAATGAACTACGCTTGTAAGAGCCATGTCACGATATACAAAGAAGTTTATTATTAAAATACCATAGATAACCATGAATCTGAATCGAAATTGTTTTTTTTCTAACTGACATACGATAATGCCTTGGAGCAGCCTCGTCATCATCACCGGAATTGTGGGGGACCGATGGATCTCACCCCTAACACTAAAATTAAGTTATCACAGTGCCTATATGATCAACTGATAGGGGAAGCTGCCTAGTTTAACATGGAACTTAATTGTATAGAATATAATTCCTTTGACATATTTTAAGGAGTCCTTACCATGTTTTAAATCGGATTTAACCATTATAATTGTATTTTAAATTAAGTTAAAAATAAATTACGTTTTCGGCATAAACGCCTGTGGGCACATAAGGCAAAAGGGTTAATTTTAATTAGATGTCATCTTTGAGTTCACAAAACACGCTTCTAATTTGCAAACATATACGAATAATAAGCATCAAGTACATAATGCGTTAGTAAATAACTAATTAGAAGCTAAATATAGACGGGACGTAACGCGTATGTTAGGTAAAATAAAATATATCTATTATTACTGATATAGTTCGATTTAACCATAGCTAAAGTATATTAAAAAAATATCCATCGAATATTCCTATCACCCAAAATTAGCTGAGTAAGCAATTAGCAGTTGTAAAGTCCGCCAAACAATTAATAAACAGAATTTCTTCCAGAAATGCTGATTAGGGGAGAAGAATAGGGCATACATCTATCTAAGGGCATAATAAAGGAATGTTTTTGAAAGGATCCCGAAGTAGATGTAATATTAAACAACGATGTAAACATATTCACACGTTGCCCGCAAAACAATCATTTGTATACCCGGAGATGAAATCGGAGCGCGATTGTCACAAGCTGGATGATAATGAAAAAAAAAACATATCGAAAACAAATTCCAATCATTCAAACATTCGAAATTGAATGGTACGCACTCGGCGACTTTCATTTGTCATTTAGGATTCGGCGACTTTCATTTGTCAGTTAGGAAAGGAAATGACAAACGACAGTCGTCGGCAACCATCGATCACCGCTGGCTGCCCCGCCGTCGCCCAGCGCTCAGCTGATTGATAGGCTTCGGTCCGCAGCCTCTGTCCCAAGAGATACAGGCTAATCTGTCAGATCTAGTTTTCGGTGATAAGATACAATTCCTAGAGCACATTTTGAGCAAAAAAATCACAATTAAATGATATTTTTTGTATTTTTCACTTAATTTACACATTGATTGGTTTTATAACTGTCTATTGTTTCCCATAAGGTAATTCAAACTGAATTACATAACTATGCATGAAAATGTCCGACAAAATCAAATGCACTATTAATTGCCCATTCACAGGTTTGCACCCTTGTTTCAAGTCGTAGAACTCGTAGTCAACTCCGTAACGCATAACGACTACGCACCGTAGCGCAGCGTTACGAGATGCTACGAATGCACTCGCTGCATACCAAGAGCAATAATGATTAAGAATTCAGACCTAAGTACAAATATGATATTATTTTGTTCAAAATTCCTTTTATGGACGAATAATTATTAGACATCCATCCCATGAAGAGCCTTGTCGAGCCAAGTCGTAAAAGTTCACTTTCCAAATTACCTTGCTCAGAACCAAACTCATTGGCGTAATAGCCCCCGATCGGATGTTTCGTTTTTTTTTGGTACGTTCCTAAATCATTGCTATTATTTATGGAAATTGATGTACTTAGTTTACATTTTGTAATACATGACTGATGACTATCGCAAACATACATCTATTATGATGATTAAAGTGGACGAAAAGTATCTTGAGTATTTATAGTACAGAAAACTTTCTTGATTTCCGCGTAGGTACACGAATTTGTACTTACCCTTTTACTGAATCGTTAAATAAGTTTAAGTTGTAATTAACAAACTAAAACTTAGTACTTCCCGTGTTTCTTTAGTAACGCAGTTTGAAAGAGTGCTTTTTTCAGTTTAAAAATAATCAGGTTATCAAACCGAATTATACTTTTGTAGAAGGTAGGAAATCTTCCGTTTAAAACATCCCCTACGGCTAATCACCAGTTTCAAAGAGTTCAAGGAGCTCTATTGATTTTATGTAGAGTTAAAGGATACGATGGCGTGCTTAACTTGTGATAAGTTCCTGGCACCACAGGATCCTCAAAGACGTCAGGCAGAGGCAATGATTGATTGACGGGAGGAGCCGAGTAACATCAAAGCTACGGTACTGTCGGCAACATCAAAAGCTACACAGTTTTTCACCTAAGCTTATTAAAAAATGATTTTTCCTGTAAGCACTACGTAGTATAAAACACAGTCGCTTTCTCTGCGCCTATATCCATGCTTAAATCATTCTCAATAAAAACCTTCCTCTTAAATACCACTATCTCTTAAAACTACGCAACGGATTTCGATGCTTTTTTTAAATATTTGGGACAAAGGTGTAATATATAGAGATTCAAGTTTGTTTCGCTGGAATGTAACAATATTTATTCAATAGTCTCGCTTAGTTTACTATCCGGATATTAAGGATTGGTCTACCAATTTTATTTTCATCTCTTCGACCGGATATTGCCTATTAATGTTTTTGATCTTATTATTAAGCTAAGTTAAGGGTATGGATTCCGTACAATTTTAGATGAATTTATTTGAAAGTAAAAATCTATAAAAGGCAGGCTATAAAACAGTTGAGATAAAAGGTTTATTTAAAAAACAGATTTAATGAGTATTTCAAAGTCATTTAGTCCTACGATTTCTATGCTATAAAACAAAATTGACAAGCCCAAGCCTTGAATAGAGAGCTGTGGACAAGTTTGGAGGAGACCTTTGCCCAGCAGTGGGATGACAAGAGTTAATAGAAAAAAATAACAAAATTGGGATTGGAAACCTTAACAGACATTAAATGCAAATCAAATAATTCAACACACGCCAAACGGAACTTCTTCACTTCAGTGATTTCACACAAAACAAAGTTCAAAGTTGAAAATCATTAAGAAACTTATCGGCCAAGTTATTCGGAAGCTAAGGACGGTTTGATACCAACGTTGCGCGATATACGTTTACATACACGGACATAATATTTTGGCATCCAACCGATATTACTGTCTGTTCGTGATATCAGTGTCTCCCAGCTCGTGTTTATTAAATTGCTAGTGGGTCACATCTTCGCTTCGTTTCGGGTATATTATACATAAAGTCAAAGTCAAAATTTCTTTACTTATATAGGCATTCACACGCACTTAAAAATCGTCATTATATTAAATAAATAAGTAAAAGATAAGTGATTCTACCACCGGTTCGGAAAGCTGGTTCTACCGAGAAGACAGCACCGGCAAGAAACTCGATAGTTACTCTTTTCAACGGATTATCACATAACCTTACACATATATATATAATTGCCATGTCGTACAGTTTGAGTATGTCACAGTATGAAAGAGAGAAAAAAAAACCTTCCACTTGAATCCGTCTATCTATTGAAAAAATCTCCATCAAAATCCGTGGCGTAGTTATAAAGATTTAAGCGTACATACATAATTACAGGCAGACGCGGGAAGCGACTGTGCTTTATACTATGTAGTGACAATTCTATCAGAGCTTACACGATCTTTTAAAAACGAGCTTTATAGCCCATAAAAACGAGTATCTAAACCGCTCTCTAAGTCACTATTAAGTCGCCATGAATCTATTTGATCGAGTGCATGGATGAAAGAACAAAAGAATAAAGAGCTTTAGATATGCGTTGTCAATTGTTACTTAGTTCCAGGGTGAGAAATTTTTTCAAGTCTGCTTAATCCAAATTTATATTATTGGGGTAAATAGAAATAAATGTAGGTATAGCAAAAAAAAAACAGTCAATAGCTAGTCGGAACCGCGTGGTAATTGCAGTAAAATTTAAGTTTGTTTAAATACTATTGTAATTTCTGTTAGAATAGAACTACCTTAAAATTCTCAATTTTCAAATTTTTCGCTTTCGGAGAGTTACCTAAATGAAAGCTCTAGAAATACGTAAGCGCTTTTCAATGGACCCGGTCAGCCCCGAGGGATAGCAGGCGATAGAACAAACAGAAACATAGAAAATAAACAAAGGAAATAAATAAGCTTTTTAGGATACGAGAATCCATTGAGAAAATACAGGATGGAGCAAATGTTGATTCACGGAACAGAAATGAGTATATTGATATAAATTTTACCTGTTGAACGATCAAACAATAGGTTTTGTTTCGTGGGAATAGGTTATCCTTTCGCTGGCCCTTAGCGATCGCAAAAGGAAATTATACCTTTGTTGTTTGTAACGAGAACGCGGTACTGCCTTTAAGCAATTCTGTAAGTGAGTGGGGTGAGTTAATTATGTTCAACTGAAAGTGTAGATTACAGTAGCCTTACGTTTTCCACCTACAAAGTACCTCGTGGTACCCCCAAGTTTCAGTATTATTGGTCTATAAACGACGAGTTCTGAGAAAGTAAAGCTACGGCTAAGATCTGAAAGGTACTTGGACAACATTAGGGCCTGGCTGGGTCCTATATCATAATAAATTACATTATTTTGTGGGATTGGCTCATGAAGTAAGATGAGATCTTAAATGTAGATCAGATACTATAAATGTATCGGCACGAACCACACAATAACAAGTTTTAAACCTGATTTTTTTACATGGTTAGCTTTGGCCTTAGCCTTCCCTATGCAAAAGATTTAGCGAAACATGATGGCAATTAGATGTGTTCGCTAATCACAGCTTCATTAGGTACATAATTTTTTTTATTTTCATACCTTAAGGGATCTTAACCAACATCTTTAAAGATCCAAACCAACCTCACCTGCACGTGGTACATCCTGCTGAACAACGAACTAGGCTCTGGTAAAACTCACCCACCAACCCGCACTGGACCAGCGTGGTGGGTTATGGTCCAAAACCCTCCGAACAAACCCTTCTGTACATATTATTATGTATCAATATTAGGCCATATACGTCCCTACTGCTGAGGCGCTGCTAAACTAGGGCGATCAGGCCTTAGTCAACCACGCTGGCCAAGTGCTGGTTGGGTGGTTGTTATGTATATGTATAGCTAACACTTCTGCCTCGTTGGTCTATTGGTAGCAAGCACTGCGTAAGGACGGGCAAACTTTGTGTGAGTTTTTCTGTAATGAAATTACTCAGCCCGGAGTCAGGAAGTCGGCGGTTGAACGCCCGTGGCTCGGAAAGCACGTTAAGCCGGCGCAGGACCACCGCGCCCAATCTCTCATCCGTTATGTCGGATTGCCGTCTCACTGAATTTGAGTGTAAGGGACTAGAGAGTGCACTTGTATTTACTTGGCTGATCTCAATTGAGATCTCTTAGTCGCCTTATATAGCTAACACTTGTACTCACAAGCAAACTTCCAAGGCGCAGGGTATCCTAACACGACGCCCCCGTGCCGCCGAACTGAGCACTGGTACACGCCCTCTGTCCCGTTCCTCTTGCGGGACACCTCCGCGCTGCCGTCGCCCATCCTGAGGGAAGATACGGTATTAACATCTTACTGTAATTTTGAAATAACACTAATAGGCGAGACGACTAAAAAAATATAATTAGTCCGTTATTTAGATTATTTAAAAATATTGTACTCGTATTTTTTATTTTGTTTCACAAACAAGAAATTATGAAGATATAGTGCTTAGAAGTTTCGTATGACGTCACGTTTAGGTACAATTTTTGCGTAACTGTGACGTCACAAGCCCCCACTCCAGAAGTTTGATAAGCTATAATTTTGTCATTTTTCAATCAATTGAAAAACAAAAAAATACGTGTCCCATATTTTTGTATAAACTAACTTACGGACTAAATAGAATAATAAGATTTTGACCCAGTCGTCACGCCTATTTTACGATTAAACTCGCTTGTTTTGTTATTCTAAACATATTATTTAGAGACCCGTCGTTTCGAGCTCTTTACAGCGCTCGTGGTCACGGGCAAGACTCCTTCCTGTACTTGCCTTCCATCAGTGTAGCAAGAGTTCTGCTAAGTCGAACAAAAGATTAATAATACTTTACTACTAGCACTTGAATTTCATTGATCTATCAAGCGCATAAAATAAATAATGATTTACAAATGCGAAGTACAAGTATAGTGCAATTATGTGCGATGGTTATTGCTATTTATTAGACTCTTAGTGCAAACCCCCTATATATACTCAAGTGAAGCTTTTAAGTTTAATTAAATATACACATTAGAATTAAGTAACAATGTAGCACTAAATACCAGAAACAAAAAAATGGAAATTAAAACGCATACATTTCCATAAAAAAGTATTGAGCCTTAAAGTTAAATCCTGTAAACCCAATACCTACTCTAAAGTTTCACTGAGTCACGTGAAGTATGAATCACTAATACGTCTTTTCCATTGAAAAATCATGATTAACCGTCGCTGGGGTGCAACGGGAACTAAATTAGCTTTGACTGAACTGAGCTTTGAGTAGCTAATTTGACTTTCAAGCATTACTATCAAGCTGCCTGTCTAACGGATAGTGACGTGCGAGGCTGTGTAGCAGAAAAACTTAGATTTCTTAGTAACCAATACATTGACATTCCAACGATCGGTGGCTTACTTGACACTCGCGTCCCATCCACACAACCTCTGTACTTCGATAATTGTTAATTATACTTATTTTCCTATAAAAATACAGTACACCCATTTAATCCCCTCTTTTAGAAGGGTGGACCGGCTCGGTGGAAATGATAAGTGACCCTGGCTGACGGTTCCGAGAGTCGTGGGTTCGATTCCCACTAATAACGTTATTGATATTTCTCCCGAATGGAAGTGTGTTGTTTGTACCTTGTCTGGGTGCGATTATGTATTTAAGTACGTGTTTAAAAATATCTTTGTATGTATATCACTCTGACTCCATTATTCAAATTCTACTTAGTTTGGGGCCAGATGGTCGTGTGTGCAAATGTCCCAGATATGTGTGTTATTAATAACTTAATTAAGTAACCCATTGGTCAAACCTTCAGCTTCGCTACCCGTAGACATTCAGCCTAAGCCGTAAGCTTGATGCAAAGTATCCCAACAGCCATACTCACTGCTTAGCGCCGTCGTCCTCGCCGCGGCGGCGGTAGGGCTTTGCCCTCGGCCGCTCCGCGTCCAGGGGCGGGGGCGGCCGCCGCAGCGCGCGCCCTGCCTCCGCCACCGCGCAGGGCACGGACCCCCGCGGCGCCGTCAGCCACGTCACTTGTACATCTGGGGGTGGACAATGAGATTGTGAGACTTGGTTCAACTATAACAGTTCTTGAGTAACCTAACCAAACATATTTTTATTTGATGTTTTTAATACTATTAAATCTTAATGTAAATTTTAAACTTAATACACTTAGTAAATTTAAAATTTGAAAAATATGGTGAAATAAGTATTATTTAAAATTAAATCTGAATAAGTCTAACTCTGATAGGTGCACCGACGTATTCTACAGAATCTAACAATGTGGAGACTGCATCTGTTTCTCACTACCTCTTTATTGAATCACTTTAGTAATTAGCACTTTTTACAAGATCTTGACACACAAGGAAAAAGCCAAACTATTTTAGTAAATAACAAACAAAAACAAAAGGCTCAGGATTTCCACGAAAAAATCGCGCGCGGGCGCCAGAAAAACAAAAGAAAAACGCTAACGTAGGAACTGTTGGTTTTTAATTTATAGTTTTTTTACTGCCAGCAACGTCTCAAGGAGGTTTTAATTCAACATGATTTTTAAAGAGGTAAAGTAATAAATGAGAGTAAGAAAATATTTATAACATGCACCTTTTACCCTGAACATCTTATGTAATGTGATAAAGTGCAGTATTATTTTAATTTATTATTTTTATAGGTATGCTACAGATTTGTAAGTTTGTGACTTTTGACATTGTTTTCATGCCAGGAGTGTCTTCAAAACAAAAATCTCCGTTCCAGTTCCGAGCCCGAATTAATATTTATCGAAACCGACGCGAATGACACGCTCAGTGCGACCTCATTTGCATCAGAGATATGGACTCGTCTACTCGACTGACAGAGTAATATTTGTTATCCTCATCCCGAGGTCCAAAATAATGATTAAACTCTAATAAATGCTTTGTATACGTACTCAAAGTCTTGCCAGACGTTAATCTTGGTATATACCTACGAGTATATGCCTATGCAAAATTTGAACAAAATAGACTCTAGAATGAAACTAGGAACTTAATAAATTGAAACATTTCGATTTACTTTACAAAACAATCTAAAGTACCTAAATTTGTATTAACGCTAATATTGGTTTAACTCGATACAATATTAATGCTTAACTTAATTCGGAAACCTGTAAGTTTATCCTATTTTATGTGCTAATTGTTAAAGCTTAAACATAGCTTACAAAACTTTGTCAAATTTTAACATTATCTGAAATAGAACACAGTATTATAGTTCATTAACACATTAGATATAATAATAAGGTCGTATACTTAGCTTACTTGAAGCACCAGATTTGCTGTACCAGCAAACTTCCGAAAAATGCCCCGTTCAAGTTCTCAAATAAAGCTTAGCTTAACATCAGTTCAAACAACCATAACTCAAATTAATTGCCTTTCACTTTAAAAGGGAATATGGCTATTCAAACTGACTTTGGCTAAAACGTTATTCAAGAATGCCTTAAAAGCTAGACCATGTACTTACTTTTGATGACTCAGTAATAAAGCTGTACCAATCTGCCTCGATGTTATGATGAGGTTGGAAGGGATTAGATAAACATGTTAGGATATGGAGACCTACTTGTAAGTATGTATAAAATGTACTTGCTTAGAGGTGAGAGCCATCCGCACCCCCGCAAGTCCGGTGATGATGACAATGCTACTCCAAGCCATCATCGTATGTCAGTTAGGAAAAAATGTGTTTGCGTCCCAGGTTAAAGGACCGATATTGTTTCCTACTCCAAACTAAAGCCATATCTCAAATGATCTTCCGAAACCAGGAGAGGGCACCCCCTCCCCATACCCCCTATTTGTTTCGTCACAAACATCAATCGCAAAAGTGGGGCAGAAAAACAAACATCAGAGGCCCAGAAATGGTAACTTTGCGACTGATAAAGTATTTGCTATAAATAATTACAAGTAATAGAACACATTCCTCTTGCAAATTATGATGAACAAACATACTGAGGACAAGGAAGTTAATGGGAGATATTTATTTTCCGCTTATTTGTTGGTAACTATATGTTTTCCTTCGGAATGTTTCATTAATCGTTATGGTCATCAAAAAGTTTGAAGTTAAATAGAACTCCGTTTGATTTATAAGTTACACTTAATCGATCACCATGTTTAACGCATAGAGCCTGACCCTCTTCTATCAGTCATCAAAAGTATGTAAATTCTTGGTGCTTAAAGCATATACACGAGTATCATCATTCAATACATAAGAAAAGGTTACCTTCGCATTAATTATAATCATAAATCTCTTTTACATGTCAATAAGGTAAATCCAAAAGGCAAAGCTATTATTATTTGAAACTTTACCTTCCTTACCCTGACTAGCCCGGGCCGGTCTAACATTTAACGAGGGTCCATCAAATGATAAACCTGATGATTTTGACAGTTGTGCGAACAAAATGCGGAGATAAGACCAAATTATGTAGGGCATAAGCCAACCCGTATACTTTTATTGCGTGATAATCCCAACTAATATTATAAATGCGAAAGTAACTCTGTCTGTCTGTCTGTCTGTCTGTCTGTCTGTTACGCTTTCCCGCTTAAACCGCGCAACCGATTTTGATGAAATTTGGTACAGACAATCTTTAGACCCTGAGACAAAACATAGGCTACTTTTTATTTGGAAAAAAAGGGATGAAGGGGTTGAAATTGAGGTTGAAAGTTTGTATGGGATTTCTTAATTTTAAAAGATAAAACCATGAAACTTTATATTTAAGCACTTGATAAGTAATCATTAAACATTTGTTCTAGCATTTTTGAAATTTCGAAAAGATAGGGGGTGAAATAAGGGTTGAAAATTAGTACATAAGTTCGTCAAATATCACGTCATAAGAAACAAAAAATCGTTTGTTCTAGCATTTTGAAATTTTTACCAGTGTGGGGGTGAAATAGGGGTTGAATTTAAGATAAGACCATGAATTTTGGTACGTAGGTCTCATATGATGTGCAGAGATATTCGGAATTCCCGAAATTCGAACGGAACGGATTCGGAACGGGAACTACAAAGCCAAACTTTTTGTATACGAAATCTTAACCACTGAACCTAGGAATATGTAATTTAGAAATTTTGGGTGTATCAAGTTACAAAAAAGTTCGCTTTTAGTTTAAATACTCTGCATCGCCGCCGCTGCTGTCGATCGTCGTCGCGCACATTCGCTGCGGCAGGCAACGGCGCGGCGCTGTCGTGTGGTGGGGGAGCGCACGAATCTAACTATGCCTACACGAACGTGCAGACACGTGAGGGCAGACGTCGTTGTCGGACGCATGCGATTAGAGAAATTTGCGCTATAGAAAATTACATTTTTCGATCCAGTAAAATTATTTTATTGCTTCGTATAACTTTTTAAGTGTTTTTTATTAATTAGGTCCTGTAAATTAATTTTGTACATATACTTGATATTTCTTTTAGTTCATAGTTAAGAGTAGGTAAGATAGAACTTTCCGTTACTTAAAAACATCCGATTTGCTTTTATTTCCTTTTTTTAAATAATCTAATAGGTCGTACTTGGTGTAAAACTAACCTAACCTACTTACCTCCTACTTTTTTATGCATTGGTTGTAAATAAGTATTGATAATTTAATGTCTTAGTTACTTTTTTTCCATTTAATATAAATAATTACATTTTTCGATCCAGTAAAATTATTTTATTGCTTCGTATAACTTTTTAAATGTTTTTTTATTAATTAGGTGGTGTAAATTAATTTTGTACATACTTGATATTTTTTTTAGTTCATAGTTAAAAGTAGGTAAGATAGTTTATCTGTTTTGTTCGATTCATTTCATTTTTGTTTTTCTACGATGCCTCGCAAAAGAAAGTCCGATTTAGCTAATAGCTCTAGCAGAGCTCGGGCTGCTAAACTTGCTAGATCACTGGAATCGGAAGAGGATTCACAGATCCGTCGGTCTTTAGATGCCGAGCGTCACGCAGCTCAAAGAGCTGCTGAGACCTCTCAACAGACCCAAGCTCGCCAAGTCATTGATGCCGAGCGTCACGCGGCTCAAAGAGCTGTTGAGACCTCT
This sequence comes from Maruca vitrata, assembly GCA_039566165.1. Classification (NCBI taxonomy): domain Eukaryota; kingdom Metazoa; phylum Arthropoda; class Insecta; order Lepidoptera; family Crambidae; genus Maruca; species Maruca vitrata. The sequence continues at coordinate 908,823 of CM076923.1, read as the reverse complement.
CAGCAGACCCAAGCTCGCCAAATCTTAGATGCTGAGCGTCACGCGGCTCAAAGAGCTGCTGAGACCTCTCAGCAGATCCAAGCTCGCCGAGTCATTGATGCCGAGCGTCACGCGGCTCAAAGAGCTGCTGAGACCTCTCAGCAGACCCAAGCTCGCCAAATCTTAGATGCTGAGCGTCACGCGGCTCAAAGAGCTGCTGAGACCTCTCAGCAGACCCAAGCTCGCCAAGTCATTGATGCCGAGCGTCACGCGGCTCAAAGAGCTGCTGAGACCTTTCAGCAGACCCAAGCTCGCCAAATCTTAGATGCTGAGCGTCACGCGGCTCAAAGAGCTGCTGAGACCTCTCAGCAGACCCAAGCTCGCCAAATCTTAGATGCTGAGCGTCAAGCTTCGTACATAGCCGCAGAGACCTCCGAAGAAACACGTAGAAGACGTTTAATTAATTCCGAGCGGCAAGCAGAAAGGAGACGTACGTTTACGATGAATACGTGGGAGGCATTTGCCGATGCTGCTTTGATTATGATCCGTTAATTGATTACTTTAATCATCGATTAGTCCTCATAGGTAGAATGGCCAATAAATGCAGACACTGTGAGGCACTCAAGTGGAAGGAAGAGACCCCAGGTATGTGCTGTTCTGGAGGCAAAGTATCGGTACCAACGCTTGGTGACCCCGAGGAGCCACTCAAATCCTTACTTCTATATGACAGCAATGAATCTCGGCGATTTTTAAACAGAATAAGAAAGTACAATTCTTGCTTTCAAATGACATCATTTGGTGTGGGTAATGAGATCATCATGCCTGGATTTTCACCCACATTTACGGTACAAGGGCAAGTTTATCATAGGATTGGTTCTTTGCTTCCCACAAACAATGATCAACCAAAATTTCTACAGATTTATTTTATGGGAGACGAAAACAGCGAGGTTGACCGCAGATGTCAAAATATTGAAGGAGTTGAGAAGGACATTGTTTTAAAAATTCAAAGAATGTTGCACGAACATAATAACCTCATTAGCACCTTCAAAACAGCCTTAGAAAGAATGCCAGGGGAAAATTACAAATTAGTTATACACCCAGATCGTACGCCAAGCGGGGAACACGAAAGACGTTATAATGCACCCTTAATAAACGAAGTCGCCGCCATGGTGTGTGGTGAACAGTTCGCATCGCGTGATATTGTTTTACAAACCCGGGACAACACATTGACCAGGGTGCCCGACACACACAAGTTTTATGACGCATTACAATACCCGCTTATTTTTAGCAGGGGGCAAGAGGGGTACCATTTTCAAATTCCACAAGTCAATCCAGTGACCAACCTCCCTTGCCCAACAAAAAAGTATCGAGCATGGACTTTTATGCCTATCATATGATGATACGCGAAGACGATTTTAACGTAATACAACGATGCAAACAGCTCGCTAACCAGTTTTATGTTGATATGTACGTGAAGGTTGAAAGCGAAAGATTGCGATACATATCTTTAAATCAAACAAAACTAAGAGCCGAAAATTATATTCATCTCCAAGATGCTGTATCGAATGATGCCAACGTGAACCCTAATAATATAGGTAAAATGGTGATTCTGCCCTCTTCATTTGTGAACAGTCCCGATACTTACACGAGTATACTCAAGACGCATTTGCCTATGTGCGTACGTATGGTCGACCTGATTTATTTGTAACCTTCACCTGCAATCCATCTTGGTCTGAAATAGTTGACGAATTAATGCCAGGTCAAAGCGCCAACGATAGGCACGATGTCATTGCCAGAGTATTTAGGTTAAAAGTTAAAAAGCTTATGACCATAATAACTAAAGGAAGGGTTTTTGGAGAAGTGCAATGCTTTATGTATTCCATTGAGTGGCAGAAGCGAGGACTCCCACATGCCCACATTTTGCTTTGGTTAAAAGATAAATTGCGACCTGACCAAATCGATAAAATTATAAGCGCTGAAATACCAGATCCTAACAATGACAAGGCACTTTATGACATTGTTATGAAAAACATGATCCATGGTCCATGCGGGGCTGAAAACCCTCAGTGCCCGTGTATGAAAGACCGTAAATGCACAAAAAATCTCCTCGCAACCTACTGAAAGAGACTCTCCATAATGAGAACGGCTACCCGATGTATCGTAGAAGAGCACCAGAAGACGGAGGCCGGACGGCACCTGTTAAACTCCGAAATGGTAGTCAAGTTTCTGTCGACAATAGTTGGGTAGTACCATATTCGCCTGTCCTATTAAAAACTTTTAACGCCCATATAAATGTAGAAGCTTGCGGTTCCGTACGTGCAATCAAATACATCTGCAAATATATTAATAAAGGCAGCGATCAAGCTATTTTTAATATCAGAAGCTCAGAGTCCTCAAACCCAGTAGACGAAGTACAAACGTTTCAGTCAGGTCGCTATGTCAGCAGCAACGAAGCTGTATGGCGCCTGTTAGGGTTTCCTTTGCATGAAAGGCATCCTACTGTTACCCACCTTAGTGTGCATCTAGAGAATGGTGAACGAATTTATTTTAATGAAAATAATTTTCACCAGCGAGTGACAACACCACCAAAAACCACTTTGACCGCCTTTTTTGACCTTTGCAGATCAGATGAATTTGCAAAAACACTTTTGTATGTTCAGGTACCTCGGTATTACACATGGGATGCAGGCAGAAAATGTTGGAAACGCCGAATTCAAGGAACTGCTGTTCTGGATTGGCCTGGCGTTAAATCTGGAGATGCATTAGGACGGGTCTATACTGTCCACGTTAGCAACATTGAATGCTTTTGTTTGAGACTACTGCTACACCACGTGCGTGGGCCAACTTCGTTCAATGATCTCAAGAACTACAATGGTCAAACGTTTGCTACCTTCCGAGAAGCCTGTGAAACTAGAGGATTGTTAGAGAATGATAATCATTGGGACTCGACATTAGAAGAGGCTGCACAGTGTAGATCAGCAGCTAAGGTGAGAGATCTTTTTGCCATTCTCATAGCGACGTGTGGTCTTTCAAATCCTCAGATATTATGGGAAAAGTACCAAAATGATATGTCTGACGATATTTTGCACAGACTACAACAAAATAATCCCAATGTCACATATAATGATTTAGTATATAACGAGGCGCTAACTAAGATTGAAGACCAAGTGATGGCTATATCTGGGAAGACATTATCAGATTTTGGAATGAACCGGCCACAAAGAATCGGAGAAGTGAGTAGTGATTTAATAAAGAGAACTGGACTACAATGTCTCTTCTTTACAGCAACAAATATCAGAGTCAGTTCCTCGATTAAACACGGAACAAAAATTAGTCTTTGATATTGTTGTGCAAAAAATCGATAATGGTGACGGTGGATTGTTTTTCTTAGATGCGCCAGGAGGCACTGGAAAAACTTTTCTATTAAATTTACTTTTAGCCCAAATTCGCAAAGACAAAGGAATAGCTGTTGCTGTAGCTTCCTCTGGAATTGCAGCGACGCTGCTCGATGGAGGCCGCACGGCACATTCAGTACTTAAACTCCCATTAAATTTACATCATGAGGAAGTTCCAGTTTGTAACATCACAAAAAACAGCGATCGTGGCCGAATGCTACAGCAATGCAAGCTGTTGGTGTGGGATGAGTGCACAATGTCGCATAAAAAAGCGATCGAGGCGCTCAATCGAACTCTGAAAGATATCAGAAGTAACCCGAGTTTAATGGGTGGGATGGTAGTGCTGCTTGCTGGTGATTTTCGACAGACACTACCTGTCATTACTAGAGGCACTCCAGCAGATGAGATAAATGCATGTTTGAAAGCGTCTACATTATGGGTGCATGTAAAAAAATATTGTCTCACTAAAAACATGCGAGTACAACTACATAATGATACGCAATCGGGGCAATATGCAGCTGCTCTATTGAAAATCGGTGAAGGTCGAATGACTACGGATGCTAACGGCATGATTACATTAAATCAAGAATTTTGTAATGCTGTCCACAACTTGGAAGATCTTAAAAACAACGTCTATCCCAGTTTAGAATATAACATGAAGAATAGAGAATGGCTGTGTGAAAGGGCAATATTAGCACCGACCAATGAAATCGTGGGACAGATCAATGAACGAATGATGTCACATGTGCAAGGCGATGTTGTTGAATATTTGTCAGTAGATATTGTCATGGACAGTGAACAAGTGACGTCTTATCCTACCGAGTTTCTAAACTCTTTAGAGCTGTCAGGAGTGCCGTCTCATAAGCTGAGACTGAAAGTTGGGGTTCCAGTTTTATTAATGAGAAATCTCGAAGCGCCGAAACTATGCAACGGGACTCGATTGCAAATTACGCAGCTAGGACGCAATATTATTAGAGCAATTATAATGTCAGGTATAGCTAAAGATGAAGAAGTTTTGATTCCACGCATACCCATGATCCCTACAGATTTACCGTTTCAGTTTAAAAGAATCCAGTTTCCCCTCAAACCAGCCTTCGCAATGACAATTAACAAAGCGCAAGGGCAAACACTTAAAGTAGCAGGTGTCCATTTAGAGAAAAACTGTTTTTCGCATGGCCAACTGTACGTGGCCTGCTCGCGAGTGTCGAGTCCAAATAATCTCCACATTTTAACAAACGATAACAAAACAGCAAACGTTGTGTACAAAAATGTTTTAAATTAAGTCATAAAAAAATATGTTTCTACGCAATGTGAGGCTGGCCCCTGTAAGAGTCTCTTAGACATAAGGGGATTGACAAAAACTAATTTTACGCGGGCGAAGCCGCGGGCGGAAGCTAGTAACAATATAATTTTAAAAGCTATATTATTGTCCTCCTATAATAGTTATAGGTTTGCTTGTTAGCTTACTTGTTGAGTTGTTGGTAGTAGAAGCATTAATAAAGGTTTAGAAAAATGAAAAATAAACCGTTTAAAAAGGGTAATGTTTCCTTTCAAAGAAGTATTTGGCACTAACAAAGTGTTGGGAGAAATTTATTGGTGGTAATAGTACCGGAGTATCCGGTTACACGTTTAGTTAAAAGTAGTTATCGTTTTATAGATGTTTCAGTTAACCAAAGAGTAAAAGAGTATTTCAGGAATTAAATAGGAACGATTGTTTAATGACTTCAATGAAACAGTTATGTAAAGCGAAACGATATTTAATTGCAATTATTTGTTTTTGAGGAGTCCAAATTATTTGTTACTTAACTCGTTTTGTTCTTTACTGATTAATCCTGATAAAATATACAAATCCTTTAACGACCTGCTCTTTGATTCCCTTACCCGGAAAGGGCCCTAACTTGATAATCACCGTAACAACATATATCATTTCAAAGGTTTTTTGTAGCATAATACAATTACGCGTTTCCAACGAAAATTCCCTCCCGGTTCCGAAATGTAATTAATACAAAACCTCAATTTTACATTTCATTATCATTCATTAAATATGACCAATTCTCATTAAAATTATAAATACTAGGTTTCCAACCGCGCTCTACCTACTTAGCGCGTTATTTAAACTCTTTTTCCATTTTTTTTACCCTAAGGAATTAATAAGAAAATATAAGGCATATGCCTTATTAATTCCTACTTTGTACTTGCTACAAGTGTAAGAAAACTTTTTCTGTAGTTTGAATAACAGGTTTATGCGAATTTAATAAAGTTTAACGAAAATTACAGACCTAATTGAAACTTACATCTACAATGTATTTATATATTGATTAATCTCTACAAACATGACTGTAATCTTCTATTGTAGTAATATTAGTTTTATGCTCATGACAATCATTAAAGGCAAATGTATTACTTCATCCCTAATAAATAATAATGAGGTTTCACTACGAATTATGTTCGGGCCGATGTTCCGAGACGAATAAATGAATATGTTAGGGGATGTACGAATTATTAAACAGATAATTACCTAATGTATGACGAGTGTGGTGTGGGTGGATCTCGGAAGCGGTACTTGAACTATGACAGGTAAGTTTTCTGGGACATTGTAAGGCTCTACGAAGGGAAAATATTTGGTTTAACCTTTGATACTCGACACCTTCCCTAAACTTTTTTTAACGCTTCAAATTACGCGTCATTAAAAAGTTACTACACGGTTTTAACTCTCAAGCAAGTGAGTTCAAGTGAACAGTGTATAGAATATCTTTTTCAAACTCTATTAATTCCTTTTTAGGGTTCCGTAGCCAAAATGGCAAAAACGGAACCCTTATAGTTTCGTCATGTCCGTCTGTCCGTCTGTCCGTCTGTCCGTCTGTCACAGCCGATTTACTCGGAAACTATAAGTACTACAGTGATGAAATTTGATGGGAATATGTGTTGTATGAACCGCTACAAAAACATGACACTAAATAGTAAAAAAAAGAATTGGGGGTGGGGCCCCCCATACATGTAACTGAGGGATGAAATTTTTTTTTTCGATGTACATACCCGTGTGGGGTATCAATGGAAAGGTCTTTTAAAATGATATAAAGTTTTCTAAAAAACATTTTTCTTAAAGTGAACGGTTTTTGAGATATCAGCTCTCAAAGTCGTAAAAAGTATGTCCCCCCCCCTCTATTTTTATAACTACGGGGTATAAAATTCTAAAAAAAATAGAGGTGATGCATGCTAATTAACTCTTTCAACGATTTTTGGTTTGATCAAAGTATCTCTTATAGTTTTTGAGATAGGTTGATTTTTATTATATTTGCTGCTACGGAACCCTTTGTGCGCGAGCCCGACTCGCACTTGGCCGGTTTTTTGTCTCTACAAAATACAGATCGTTGAGCAAGAAATATAAAAGGGCTCCAGCCAACTGCGCGCTTATGTTTATGCTAACAAAATGTGCGGTTTTTGCCTCCAAGGATATAAGTCAAAAGGTAACATACCAAAGGCGTAAAGGTCTCGTGTAAAGGGTTGTTCTTGCTTCCAAAGCACTTTGTTCACGGCCCTTGTAATCAAAAAAATACCCGCGTGTGTTCGAAACGGTTAAGCGTTTATACGCGTAATTTATACGTTTACACGTCACGTTACGGCCAGTAAACTGAAGAGATTTAGGTTTTATGAACCGATAATGTAATCGCTGCATTATCCTTACGGTGGTGGGTACCTTTATGTTACATTATAGACAAAATTTTTAGCTACTTTTGGTTGGCAAAATAATATTATAAGTCAGATAAATTCTAGATCAGTCAGAAAAACTCTGTAGTACTCGTGCTACGGTTACAGATGTATAATTTCAAATCCGCCGTATTAGTGCTAAGTCTTGGACACATCATGTATTTACTCCACTATAAAATGTATGTAGGTATATCTTTACTCCTGATAGTGATCGAATAATCAAATAGAAATGGTGGAAAAGATTACGTCTCTACCATTATTATGTATATTGCGTCTACCTCTTAGGTGACAATGACAGTAATATTAATTAAACATACCATAAAATAAATGAAATGGTGTTCAAAATCTGTCAGTCAGGAGGTCGAAAATTAACGGTGCTAAAAAGTTAAATTAATTGCAAAACCAACAAATCCGTGCGGCCGCATTTCATAAAATCACCGTTAACAGTAATTTTAATAACCATCATCCCGAACGTAACTTAGTTCGGATCAGATTATTCATTTCCTAGAAACGTTCCCACCATTCTGCGCGCCATTAATAAGTTCCGAAAATGGCCGCGCGGCGCGGGGGCGCGGCGGCGCCTCCACTGCGCAGGTCAAGGTTACGGCCGCGGTCTCGCTCCCGCGCGAGTGAATCATCACGCCTCTCGCTCGCACACCCGGTGCCCACGTGATGGACCGGCCCGTTTTCCAACAACCTTTTTTTGAACACTGTGCCACTGTTATAGTAGTAATTTCACACACGTGTGTTGTAGTATTGGCACGGTGGCGTGGAATTTATGATGTTCCGCGGGCCAAACAGTGTCCAAAACACATGTTGGAACGTAGTAGATTTTAAGCTTAGCTCGCAAATTAGTAATGCCTTGGGCGGTTCTTGTTTTCTACCGGTTACGTTCACTTAATAAAATATTGGGTAAGGCAATCATATCACATTTCCTCAAATATGTATTTACAACGTCAAAAATTGTATTGTCTATTACCTACTTGGGCCAACACTACACAGTTGGAATCTCTTCTTCTTAGTCTTTCACTCATGGCAGAGTGGTCGCGATTATGGTCTTTCAGTCCTAACTGCAGCCTTCGAATTGCTAGATTGTAATACGATTACCTAATCTTGTAATTATTCCAAAGTAAATTTACAGTACACGATACACATTACACAGCAACCAGGATACACAAACTAATCAGGCGAAGTATTAGATTCAAATATTATGTATTATGTACACTCGAATAACAATATCAAAGTTCTCCAATAACCAACAAATATTTGACGCGGCAACATTCCGTGTTGGAAACGGAAAGTTCCCGCACTATTGTCACAATATAATGAGGGTAGTAATAAAACCAACCTTCACCGTCAGAACTTTTCTTCTCCTGTAACTTTTTCGCTCGGGATAAAGTTGTTCCAACGATTTCCTTGGTATAACTTTTCCGGAAAACGGGTGACATGACCTTCTTTATAGTGATGTACCTATACTAGGGTGGCCTTTATATTCCGAAAATTACCTGTTGTATCTAAGGTTCTAGTTAAAAAAAAACTTTTTCTTTCAAATCTTATTAGATTTGAAACAAAGTTTTTTTTAATGCATATCATGCATACCCTCTTATCATTTTGTTAAGATCATAGCCTATTCGTATGCGAAATTAGATTAATTTACGGTTATTGGAACCCGTTCCGACTTAACCCTAAATGTGAGAGAAATAATATGAGGGTGTTTATAATATACACCGTGAAATTTTAGTGGTTGTTTTCCCGCAGTAAAATGTTTCTATCTTAGTAGTACAAAAGATGTGTGCAGTTCTTTTTTGGTAAAATCAATAAATGCCGGTTTTACGAAAGGTTTAACCGTAACTCGAAAGCATGTTTGAACCGCTTTATGACTTAGGGTGTAGAGCTTCTTTGGGTGTAGAGCTTTAAGCATCGATTCCATGCAGCAAGCAGTACCTGAATACGTCACATCTTCAAAAACAACTATAGCTTCTCTCGTTTTCGAGTTGGAAAATTATTATTCTGAAAAATCGAAAAAAAAAAAATTTTTTTTCGGGCAATAATTTGTGTGATTCGATAGTATTACTAAAGGCAAATCGTTCTGCCACGGGAAAACAACCACTAAAATTTCACGGTGTATATTTGACGTCATGGAGAATAATTTTATTTCGCTTACGAATACGGTATAATACTGACAAAAATTTAAGAGTCTATGCATACTAGTACTAGAAACTTAGATACAACAGAAAATTTTCAGAATTTAAGGGACATCCTACCCTAAAAAAATATACAGAGGTAAATTTTTCATTACGTCCCCAAGGAAGGGTTGGAGCTCTAATCTTACTTAAAATCTCTAAACTAGGGTACAAAGCATTAATTAAATAAGTGAGAATTGGGCAATGGAAAACTTTATTATTTTGCGTATAGTTTTTCTTTTAACACGAGTATTAATTTATATTAATATTATAAAGCTGAGGAGTTTGTTTGTCTGACCGCGCTAATCTCAGGCACTACTGGTTTGAATTGGAAAAGGTTGTGTTGGATAGAAGGAAAACATTACGCTGCGACCAATAGGAGAATAGAAAATGTTTGAAAAAACAGGACAAAGCGCGGACGAAGTCGCTGGCATAGCTAGTACACATATAAACTAGAATATAATATAATAATCATAATGTATATCCCTTACGAATAGAATGGGTGATTAGCTTTCTATTGCTTGCCTCAGATTCCAAGAAGACTACGCAATACTCATTCCGTAGAACATTTTGAGTTGCTATCTTTCCAAACTAAAACGTTACCGAAGCTCAAATAGGTATTTTCATAAATTGAAAGGCTGAAACTGTTTCATTTCAAAAGGTATTTTACCTAAGTAATATGCGCTTAAAAGTAATAGCATGGTCGATATAACACCGTTCTGTAGGGCTACCATGAGTTTAAAACTTACGCACTCAATATCGCCTACGTATATATGTCTATGAAAAACTTGTACAGCGCCGCTGGTGGTTACGCGAAGAACTAAAATCAGCCGTATGAAAAAAACAACTCGATAGGTTTTTAACGTACGTAAGTTTTCGATAGCCAACTCATGGTAGGCCCTCTGATATCCTATTAATTAATACAGTTTTGGGATCCAATGATGCGCCTGCAACTGGTTGTGTTCTCAAGTTGGCACCATCTGAAATTGAGCTAGAAGCCGACAACTGTCGTCAAATTGTCCTTCTGATTCCCGCTCGCGACAACTGTAATAGGCAATAGCGGTTGCGAAAGCTTCTCGGGGAAGCCTGGACACAGCTTCCCAAACTTGCCGGAAAAAGCCCTTTTTGTTATTGAAGTACCTGCATATATTTCTTTATTCGCTCGGTGGAACAGTGAGTGACCCTGGCGGTTCAAAGAGTTTTGGGTTCGATTCCCACTCGGGACAAATATTTGTACGAAGAGCATCTGTACATACTGTATCTGGGTGTGATTATGTGTGTATTTATAAATATATATGTATGTATATCAGTTTCTGACGCCCATAGTACAAGCTCTGATTAGTTTGGGGTCATTCCACACGGGCAGTGTGTGGAAATGCCTGAGATATTTATACTAATGTGCCTTTATTTCCTAAACAGGATCGCAATCCTACATGATTGCAACAGTTTAATTTCTATCATTTCTAGTTCTTGGACAGTAATCCGGAGGGGTTGTAAAGTTCCCATTACAATAAATACACTACTGCCCTACGTAAGAATAGATAGGTAAAACTTTTTGAGTATTGTAAATGAGCGACTGATGATCCCATATACAATATGCTGCAATATTCTAATAGTTTTGTGGGACTAATGTAGTAATGTAGTAATATTAAGTAAAACACTATTTTAAAAAAATATTATAATACTAAAAAATAAACAATGGGATATACAAGTGTAGAAAAAGATTTACAACCAAACTAATAGCACTGTACTGACTCAATAAGTTAAGAACTTGCTACACTAAAGCTTTGCTACAAGGGGTCTCGCCACTTTGAGAAGCCATGCCCTACCCCGCCTAGGGTTTATATTGGGATAGGGCGTTTGGGATTATATTGCTATCTTTCGGTTTGCTCAGACAATTTGAACGGACGGTTTACTTGCTCGCATCTGTTTGAACAGACCTGTATAAATAAACTGGAGCTCTTAGATTCGTGTTTTAAAAATACTCTCTCCAGGGTGACATCGAGAAGCAATCTAATACCTCGAAAAGTATTCAACATCCAGTTTCCAGTATATTTAACGTACGGAGGCAGAATAGTATAAAAACAACGGGCAAATTGTTTAAGTAAATTTGTTTGGATATACTTCGTCATCCAAATCATACTACTAAAGTATACGTGATGAATATCACCCCATAAAATGACATGTGTCTTATTTCTCCGTAATTTTCGAGACATTCACGACGAGTTGATGGAAGACATTTTTCGCAACCCGCACTTGGCCAGTGTAGTTGACTAAGCCTGATCGCCCTAGTTTAGGGTAGGCCCTTTCCCCAGCAGTAGGGACGTATATGGTCTGATGATGATGATGTTCCGCAAATTGCTATTACATTGGCCCTTAGTTTCAGTACTAAGTCTTTCAAGGCCATAAAACGTTTAAGAAGTCCATCCTCTAACCACAATTCGAAAGTATAATGTATTAAGACCAGCAATGTAAGTTTCAACAGGCGTCGCGTTGTCGCACCCGCCCGGGTCCCGGCGTATTCCCGTCACGCCGCGACCGATATTGCATCCCGGCTTATCCGGACGTGCCGGAACTCCAGACCCGGTTACCGGGTTACCGGGTATAACGATAATAATGCCGGGTATAACTGCTGAATATTGACAACTTTCGGAAGTCGGATCCAGGCTGTGTTGTGTTACGTAACGTAGATCATGTGACATAATATGTAGAGGTGTCTGTATCATATACCATAACATATTATAACACCGACGTCACAGACACTCAAAGCTATGAGTCGCCACAGGAAAGTTAAACTTCCAATGATATCTAAAGAAGATACCTGAGAATCATGTTCTCCTCAGGATAATCTCATTTCAGATAAGTGTACATGTGCGCAGACTACTCTCCCTTACTCTCATATTGATGAGAGATGATAATCTGATAAGATCGGAAAAACATCAGGTCCTGAAATAACGGCTTAACGTGCTTCCTGTAACACACGTGCCTTAATATTACATTTCTCAAAAACGAGTAACAAAAGCACAATGCGGTTGAATCACAAATGAAATGCGGAATGTCTTTAGAAATGTGAACCCGCTCACGCATAAATTCGGTAAGGATCTGTGCCTGAGATATATAGCATTATTTTGTAAATCCGTATCAAATTCCCAGTCATAAAACGGAACATGTATTTTATTGAGAAAGCTAAGATGAATACAAAGAGACCCTTATAAATAGCCGTTTTACACCGACGAATTCGATAAAATTGTCCACTTTACCCTTTCTGAGAGGTCCAGGTAATCTGGTCACTGAAACGGCACTTTGTCTAGGGCACGGCTAAAAGGGCGATAAATACTTGCCTTCAGCCTCTGACTATGTAACTACGTAAGTTAGAATTTGTAGAGTTTGGATTTTACTGATTTTGTTTAGACTCTATTTCTAGAGAAAGATTGTACTTTTCGAATTAACTCCCTAAAATAATCATAAAAGTTACGTGGTCTCATTTAAAGTCAAGTTATTCAATCGTGGATCAAAACCATACCCTGTCCAAGCGGGATAAGATCTGCAGAAATACTATTGTCTGCAATAAGTTGTTTACCAGCACACTTTCATTACGTTAAAAGCCAACATCCGCCTCTCAATTAGTTGCATCGTTTGTTTAACACTCTACCAACCAGCTGTTTTCGGACTTATGCGTTTTGCATTGCAAAGCCTCTCGACATGAAACACAAATTGTCAACTTACGCCGTTGGAGGGTAAGCCGGTTTACCGAGGGAGGGATTACGCCCCCAGCCCTTGATAGTGCCGACACCTCTCGGAGAGCTCGATCCTCACGGACTCTTTTCAGAATCGTCACGTACGTCCATTTATTATAAAGAATGTCACTCATGTTGCTAGCGATAAAAAAACATCGCCAGCTTAGTATGGATACGGGTATAATTCATAATAAACAGAATTATATTTAGTACTAGCCCGCGCACGACTTCGTCCGCGTGGAAATGGTTTTGGCAACAATAGTTTATTTAAATAGCCTGTAATATATCATCTAAATTTAGCTATTTCTAAGTGAAAGTTCCATCAAAATTGGTCCAGCCGTTTCAGAGATTAGCGGGAACAACAAAGACAGACAAAAATGTTTCCAAAAGTGTTTTAGATGTGTTCGATATAGATTCCTACCCATTTAGTAGATAAAACTCGTTACTTTGATATTTATAACAGATTTTATTTAGTTATATAGATTGCTACGTAAGTATGTAACTCACCCGGAGCTTTCAGTTAGCTCAAAGCACGAAGCCAATTTTCAAGAAATACTTCAATTCGTGGTTAGTCAAGCACTCTGATGAAGTCATTTCAAATTGTTATCTCTGCCAGTTGGTAAGACGGAAATTATTTCACACACAAAAGTAGCTGTTGTCCGCACAGGGGTGACTATGAAACCACTATAAGGACATATCCACTTTATTCTTCCTCTATCGTACATAGAGGGGTCAACAGCTTGGTGAATGCCACTAGAGTACTTGTATCTAGCCTAGATAGACAATAGATCTTTACTATTATAGCTTACAGGCATCTCTCAGCCTCACTCAATATTTTTTGCTAAGCTCACACTTAATGACATGACGTCACCACTCTAAGAGCCTATGAATTTTATAGTGCTTTCGAATTATATATTTTCAGTGTCATCTTAAACTAAATATTATTTATCATTTCAATACTTATAAATGTACCCTGATGCAATGCAATAAGATTCTAGATGAAGATTTATATTCAGTAGGACCATTTATCTCCATCATATTCTTACGGCAGGAGTGGGTTTTAAATTGGCGCTTTATGAAAGTTAGTTATTAAAGTATTCTTTGGCTATCTGGTTTTGAATCTTAACTTTCTATTTTAGATTTGAGTCTCCTACGATTAACATACTTGATAAGACCTAAGAATCGATTATGTTGTCTTTAAATTTCTTATGACAACGTCATAACATTTACGTATCAACATACATACATTCCTATGTCCAGCAGTGGCCTGGAATGGGCTAATGATGATGATAATGATGACAATACATACATACATAAAATCACGCAATTTTTCCATGTATCTAAACGTAAATGTTTAAAAAGGGCTGTATCATACGTACAGACAGACATACAGGCATGACGAACCTGTAAGTGTTCCGATTTTTTTGATTTAGCTACAGAACCTTAAAAACACTGTGCTATCTGAAAAAGTTTTAGGGTTCTGACGGTGTGACGAGCCCCGATGACTGAGAGCCTAATGTGCTGTCAAGTGCATGACTGGGGGACGTCGGATCGTATCGGTGACCCCTGACAGCCCTGCAAGAGATGAGCATTTAATCCACCAAACGCAAAAAAAAAAATCGTCAGTTCCCTTTTTTGATGCCGCAAAAGTTCTCATTATTGAGTGGAAAATGGTTCCTTTTGAAAAAGCATTCAGAAATGTTATTGTTGATCAATTGGAATCTATGAAGCTATTGTCAAAGGATGTCATATTGTCATGTATACTAATAATAAATCTGTAAGGGTCGGTCATGGAGTAAGTTAATTTGTTTTCAGAGATATTGTGTTTATAGGCTCAATATTATGATACTGATACTAATTTCACGATTTTCAGATTTTTTTCTGTATGTGTGTATGTTCCTTCATAACTCTTAAACCAATTATCCGAATTTGATGAAATTTGGTATAAAAACACATAGACATCTGGGACACAGGATAGGCTATTTATATTCTAGCTCCAACGCGAACGGAGTCGCGGGCACAGCTAGTATCATAATAATTATATCGTTAAGTAGGTTATTGAAATGCTGTCGAATATGAGAATTAAGTCTGAAAACGATCGGGAACTCGTAAATTAGTGAAACATGATTAATATTCCGAAAATTTACAGTTTTCTAAAATGAGAAAGAAGGCATAGAATCCATCTGCGTAAACATCAGTGGACTATTATGTTCTATGCATGCCAGGGATCACCATCGGTATTAGCAATCTGTTGTATTACTACTACTTTTTATTAATTCATTTGGAACTTTACAATTCACCTGTTTAACTGTTCAGATATTTGAAAAAAAAAAACACTTTCCAAATTTACTTTCAATTATAATTATATATATTTTTTTGCAGAATTACACACACATAATTTTCTCTTCCAAATGTACATACGAAAGCTAAATGCACTAATTTGTTAATAGGTGGTCATGGTCGGAGTACGTCCATCCTGCTAGTATGTGTGTGAGTGTGTGTGTGTATGTAGTTTGTCGTAAATTAGGAACGAGGGTGCTGCCCTTCAGGGATAAGAATGGGGAAAGGGGGAAATTTTAAATAAATAAAATATATATAGGCTTGTGTCGAATTGCTTTTGAGGGTTAAAAGTTAGAGGTAGATATACAATTTTTTGAAGAGGGTGAGTTTAGAGTACCATGCTTGGTGACCTTCAATTTTTGATTCTACCTCACAAGGGGCGACTTTATATCTGAACATACTTGTAATAATATGTATGCTTGGTTATCCAACAAGAGAGAACCACACTCCCAGGATAAACTTAAGAAAGTGTCCACGTTGATTGTAGAGCTAAGCTTTATCTATATCTTTAAAAAAACATTATACCAATCCGCCACACACAATAACATGCTATTTATTAACAATTCACGTAAACTTAAAAAGGAAAAAAAAAAGGAAATACGCCATTTAAAAATAAATAACGACTTCCGTATAACTTTTATCGTGAAATGTCAAAGTTGTACCGACCGATTTGAATCGGAAAAATTCCCTCAATTAGCATACAAGTGTATTTGAGTTCCACCTGCATTTTAGCAAATACGAAACGCAATAATGGCCTGCGATCCGCGCAAGTAAAACGTTACCCACAAACTTGGTCAATAAATTCCTGCAGCCGGTCCCGGTGGGAGCGGGACGGAAGACCGGCTCCCGGCAGGAGTGAGCGGCGCGACCGATACTGACCTACATCAATAAGTGGACAGTTTGGACGGAAGAATGTTGCAGCGTTGTGTGTGTGGAATGTACCAATAGTTTTATTAGTGCATTTCGCAGCACACGCTATTTTCAACCATATCACTTTGCACTACAACTTGAATTAGCTCGCAAGTGTTGCTGTTGGTTCGTTGTTAGGTTTGAATGCAGAGGATATTGGCTCAAGTATTAGCTGAGACCTCAATTGAGTATTACGTAAGTGGATAAAAATGTGCTCAAACGCATTCTTCCTAGTCTGTAAGTTGTTTTGCAAGTCGAGTTATTTGCACTACGAGGTATTGGCGGAAGTGGGTACTTAGCTTGTACACCTATATGTCTCGATTGGTAGCAAGTGCTGCGTTAGGACCGAGAGGTCCCCGGTTCGATTCCGGTATCGAGCAAAAGTTGTGTGAGTTTTTTTTTTAAGAAATTACTCATCCCGGCACCAAGAAGTTGGCGGTTGCACGCATGTGCCTCGGAAAGCACGTTAAGCCGGTGGTCTTGCGCCCAATCCTTGATCGTACGTGTCGGATTGCCGTCTCACCGAACGTTGAGAATAAGAGAACAGAGAGTGCACTTCTGTTTGCGCGTACACTTGTGCACCATAATATGTCCTGCGCAGTTGGATGATCTCCATTGATATCGGCCGCCATGGCCGAAAGCATTCGGACGCCTTATTATTATTCCTATATTTATAAAGATTTGTTGCTAACTTTAAATTTTGGGATTGTATATCGTAGTCTACAAAAAAAGTTGGTGGGAGCGGTTAAAGATTACAAAGGTAATTTTATTTAAAAAAATATTGAGTTTAGCCTGGATATTCTCTAGCATTAAAGTTACGAACGTCTCGGTATATTTCACATCTATGTACCGCATAGAGCCATATTTGACAAATGACACAATCCCTGTCCCCAGACAATCTTTCACATAAAGCATACGACAAGACGTAATAAAGACCCTTCCACAATATGTAAAACATTAACAGCAGTATGTTAGAGAACGCCCCTTACTCGCTGATTCCATAAATAAGAATAATCTAGCAATAAAAGTTGCGACAGAATTACAGTCCGCGCGCTAAAGCACGGTGCAAAACAAAAATAATGTGTTTTGATAACTCCGGGATGAGGGAGACGAAGGTATCCAATTTGCAGGAGCGTAAAAAAGACGAGGATAGGTCATTTCGGATTTCTAGAGATAAGTAAAGGCCGCGTAAAGGACTCTAGGATTGGTTCAGTAAAGATAACTATTAGTACTTTTTCTTTGTTTTGAGGTTGTATTCATGCTGGTTACATGTTAAATCATTGATTTTTCTATAACTAAAGGAATAAAATATTGACCAAATCGCTCGAAGTTTAATGAAAAACGTCTAAGCTTAGTAGAAGTAGAATTTTTTTATTGTTTCTATAGTGCTATTGAAAGCTCTAATGTAAATATTTCGCATTTATTACCCCACCTGAACGGGGACTTGAACCACCGGTCTTCAGATATGACGTCTGGCGCTCTAACCACTGAGCTACCCAGGTGTGGTAGTATAGTTATGTCAGAACTAAGCATAACCATCATCATCAGCCCATATACGTCCCCACTGCTGGGGCACGAGCCTACCCTAAACTAGGGCGATAAGGCCTTAGTCGACCACGCTGGCCCAGTGCGGGTTGGTCGACTACACAACCTAAGAATTTCTTCTTAGGAGTGCAGGTTTCCTCACGATGTTTTCCTTCACCGTTAAAGCGTCGAATGATGGTACTATCGGCAACGCTGGCGGTAGTACACTTTTCAAATAGATTTCTTTAAACGCCAATAGCCCCGCCCACTGGCCAATAGAAGAGCACTTAAAGAAAATCTGTCAAAATCCAAGCAAAAACGTTCCAATAGTAGGAGAGCTAGCAAGAATTTTTTGGTAGATATTTGAGGCAAGCTGAAAACTTATCCTGAACCTCTCCTATTATATCCCAGCACGACACTGCAGACCTGGCTGGTGAGTAGCGGGGCTAAAGTAAACCCCCAAAATATTTTTCATCTTTTTATTTATAACTAAAAAATAAGACTCACGTTGTAAGACAAATTATTTCGATGGAACTTCTACCTGTCAGGTGAACTGACAAAGTATATTTTTTTGGATTATAAAATATATTTTAAAATAAGAAAAATTGGGGGTTTGGTTTAGCCCCGGTACTCAGCCAGGTCTGCGGTTTTGTGTTGAGTTATAATATTAAAGGTATAGGACAAGTTTTCAGCTTGCCTCATATACCTACCGAAAAATTCTTGCAGGCTCTCGGACCACAATTTTGGCGGGGCTTGCTTTGACAGACGTATAAGCGCCAAGCGATTTTCACCTTATAGGTGGTCGACCGCCAAATACTCCGATAGTACATATGAATTTCAAATTTGAAAAACACACTGGTACCTGGCCTAACCAATTGACAAGATAATGCTCTTGGAAGTGACATAATAATAGATATATTATAATTGGTACTTGTAATCCTTTAGGACAACTAAAGCTCTTTCCTGCTCAGACGCACTTCACGATATGTAGAACCATAGACAGTTTTATGAGTCAACAATCAATACGTTTAATACATTCGCTAAGAAAACTCAATACAGATAAAGCTTTGCGCAATTAAAGTGGACGCGAAGTGTGCGCGGGCGCAGTGACGTCACGCAGTCAACGATCTGCGTGGACAGGCTCATTTGCGATGCACTTGTTGCATTTATTTTTTTCGTACTTTAAAAGATCTACAGCGACTAGACGCGATAAAGTTTCTGCTAAACAGAGTTTGTGGAACTAAGACCCAAGGAGGAGATACAATAAGTATAGATTAGAGATAGTAGAGATGATAGAGTCACCATCCATGCCATCTTTTTACAGAACTTTAACGCAAAATCTAATTTTTGCCCTGTAATTCAGTTTCATGGCTAGGCTTGTTATGAGTGATACATACTTGTAGATCAATAGAGATATTGTACTAGTAAAATTGTATCACTTAAGCGTTTGCTTACAATTCCGATTGTCTTTATCACGTCATGAAGTCTACGGAAATCACCAATTACTAGACTTTTTTTTGTTTTGTGATTTATGCATTATCCATCATGTTATCTATTTACCTACACAACGCATAAATACATAAATTAGATCACTTATTTTATAAGAACTTATTATGTTTATCGCGTTAAACATTACTTATTTACAGGCATAGCGCAAAAATACCATTTGTTCTTTTCAGGCTTCAGATTCAGTATACCAAATATAGTTTAAATCCAGGCAGTAGTTAGCGTGAAAGCTCAAAAGAAAAACAGACAAGAGTTTCATTTTAAATATTAGTGGGGATTGAAACAATCCGCAATTCAGACGCATAAATTAAAAAAAAACTAGACATAAGTTCATTGGCTACTCGTGTGTGAGATATTCACGAGCGTAAACATAATAAAAGAATTAGTATTAGTGTATTTGTGAGTCAGGATCATTGACTGCAGTATTGCGTCATCGTTGCGTTCTGACACACTCAGCCGGCTGCACATGCATTAAAAAGCTCCGAATTGAAGCTTACATTACATAAAAATTCAATGAAGCACTGCGTCTAAAGATAGAGTGTTAAAGAATATTGTCTATTCTTGGGCATGCATGTCCTATGCAATAGATTGTAGATGTATAAATCAACTTTTCTTTATTAAAATATTACACAACATCACAATATAGGTGATCCTTTGGTAAGTAGCTTAAGCACTTATATTACAGATAACAGAATTAACAGCGGATACACAAATTGTACTTAAATATATTTAATAACACACCCAGACACGGAAACACCGATGTCCGTCACAAATATATGTCCAGGGTGGGAATCGAACCAACGACTCTTGAAAGCATACGTGTGCCCTGGTCATTAACCACTGTTCCACCGAATCAACTAACTTGACAAACATTAATTCTAGGCGTGATAGTTCAAAGTTAAGTTTTAATACATCACACATACATCATCAGTCCATTCCTGTCCACTGCTGGACATAGGCCTCCCAGTTTGAATACTTTGAATGATTGCAATTTTACTTTACTAGAAATGTCTGGGGAATACAAAAAATGCGTCGTGATATTTCAAATATTATGGAAATATATACGAATGAAAATGGCAAAAATGGCACGTTTATTTAAAGAGCCACTCGTGACATCACACAAACGCCCGCCCTTGAGATGTGAGAAATGCGTGAGTTATATTAACTTTATTATTACAATATCGCCATGGCGTTCAACGCACGCACGTCATCATAAAGATGCTTATGAGACAGGAAGAGGAGCAGGATATCACATTAATGCGTGACGTCACTGCCCAGGGATATGACGTCAGCGAATAATGAATTATTTATCGATCCCCTCTCGCCGTAACATCATGCTGAGCTCCGATTAAAGATAGCATGTTCGTGGATACGCAGAGGGCGTGAATAATGGGGGTGGTATCGATAGATGTTTGTATGTTTATCTGCAAAAGTATAATTTAAAACTGTTATTATATACACACATTATTGAATTGAATATTGACATGTATGTCAATGTCACGTCAAAAATAACCAATCATGCTGCAGTTCGACCTCCTGCCTACGTATTGACATCTAGTGAATCCTTAGTCTCTGTCTGTCTGTTACGCTTTCACGCATAGAGTACATACATACATACATAAAATCACGCCTTCTTCCCAGAGGGGTAGGCAGAGATCACTTCCAGCAATCGACGTTTCACCTCTGTGGGAAACGTGACGTGACGGGTTGTGGACCACGTCGCCGCCATTCTGTCTTGTGCATTGTTTTAACAAGCGCATTGCGTTCCCACGAGTGGTAAGGATATATGACGGGGAAGGAAAAGGGGAGGAAGGATACTATCGCCTCGGATGATTTGGACTGAGTCGATAGTAGCTTGAGGAGTCGCTTACCCTTATACCGTTCACCAACCACCGGACAAATAGTTGTGACTGGAATAGAATACTGAACCGATTTAAATGTGGTACAGATATAGTCCAGAGCCTGAGAAAAGGACATAGGTTACTTTTTACCCGACTACGCTTTAAAGAAGTAATGTTTTACCCGTTAAACGTCTCTACGCGGACGGAGTCGCGGGCGGAAAGCTAGTTTCTCATACACGTTTACCCTAATTGTTATTGAACATACTAAACGTCTCATTTCTCCTGCTATCATCTCTGGCCTTAGAGCTTCTTAAGTAAAAACAATTAATTCACTTCCTCTCATCGCGGTGATTAAACGAAACTTTTTTTTCTTCATTGTCATTAAAACATGTACATATTTTAATGAATAGTCTTAATACTTTATGTTACCCGTAATTAATGTACTATAACCTACAAGCTGCTAATAGTGTTTAATTCATCGTTAATTTAAAAGGTTAATTAGATATTAAAATTTAATAGGTTATAAATTAATAAAACAAACGCATGGAAATTGTAACATGAGAAAAATAATGATGTTAAATAATCAGTTTATTATATTATATTACGAGTACCAGCAACGGAGTCCTATTCATTAATTATCACATTAACTCTTTTCTTTTAACTAGTTTATTTTTTGTGGTTATAATTATTTATGTGCTGAAATTGTGACATAATTATATAATCAATTGTTCCGTATAATAATATGTGGATCTCAATAATGCTTACCATCAGAAGGAGTAAGGTAATCTTGTTAGCCAATTATAAAAAAAGTCATTAGCTGTCAGTATGTACTAATATTACTATTTAGGAACTAAATTAGATCTTATTAGTAGTATCATCGATGAAGTTAGATAAGCCAACCAGATACTAAAGAAACGAAGCTTAGATTAAATAGTTTTAGCGTAAAAGCGTGATAGATAGATATATATATAGGTACTAAGGCTTTAAGAAAATAAGTTAACCCTCATTACTTCATTGATAAGTTAACTAACCTTGGTTAGGCGACTGCTATCAAGCAGAAAAAAGTTTTAAGCTATTGCATAGCTTTTATCGCGGGCTTTGAGCGCGGCGACCGAACCAAGAAATTCCGTAACGAATAAAACCTCACAATCGTCTAACGTCGTTTCAGTTCGGTAGACTTCGGCACGGTGAATCGAGACGAGCTGCTCCGAAATCGGACGATGCTATGCTATAGCTATACCGCGGTAGTCCCCGAGTGCCACACGTCTTTTTTTGTTGCTTTAATGCAAAATGAGCTGTATGGACCGTAAAATAATAAGATAAGATACATTGTCGTGAGCGCGCCGCGAAAGCACAAGATAAAGTGCGTAGGTTAAATTTTCCAACACATTCATCAAATTTTTAATTTATTTCCAACCAACCATAAGCACTGTGAGGCTTTCACTTAACAAGTAAGCATCCGGTTTTCCTTGCCTCGACTGTACTTTATCCGGATTTCGTCCTGAAAAAAGGGCACCTAATATAAATAATCATATTTCTACGTAGGTGTAAAATTTGGAAATATAATTATATTTGTCAAGTTTATCTTAATGTTTCACAGTAATATTAATCAGCGCTGACATGTACCTACGTGATTGTCGTATGAACGTGACATAAAACTTTCAGTATGTAAATAAATATAGAATAACAAATACTAAAGTTAAGCAAGCTATCAATTAAGTTGGGCTCGTATTATTTTGAGTTATTAAATTAGTTTAGTTCTTATATCAGGTTCTAGAAATCAGGCTTTCACATATTATTTTTCTTTTTGCGTAACGTCACCTTTCCCACAGAGGTGAAAAGTGGATCGCTGGAAGTGATCTCTGCTTATCCTTCTGAGAAAAAGGCGTGATTATATGTATGTATGTATTTTTCTTTAAATTTACATAATAGTCTTTTAAATTGTTCTCTTTTGGGCGTGTGAATTGGGAGTTCCTTTTATTATAAGCATTCTTCTGTAGTCTTTTCATGAGTCCTTTTCATGAGCCTACACCTCCTGTTTTGGTTTAACATCAAGTGAAGTCAATATAAAGGCTTTATTTTACACAAGTGATAAACACATAATAAATACAGCCGAATTGAATAACCTACTATTTTGCATCCGGTTAAAAAGTATGTATTGTAATCCATGATAGAGTCCCTATAACAAACATACAAATACAGTTGAATAGAGGAACCTCCTTTTTCGCAGTCGGTTTATTTATTTATTTGAAGAATTTATTAAAACCAACCAAACAATGTGTAACTTAATATTAAAACCGTAGTCCCACAAAACTATTTGCATAGTTTGTCTGTGGGATCATCAGTCTCTCATTTACAAACTAATTACAGAAATTATAATATGAATAAACTATATATTATATAAATAAACTATATAATACTCAAAAGGTTTTACCTAGGTTCTACTCTATGTTAGGTAAAACCTTCTGAGTGAGAGTATCGTTCGGGGTTCGGCCTTGGGCGGGGCCGTTCACGCGCATAATGCTGCGCCCGCGCCGCCCGTTACGCAACGCACGTCTGTCGGTCGGGAGACCCCTTTGACGGAGGAGACACACTAATAGCTGAGCCCGCGACTTCGTTCGCGTGGACTACAGGATATCACATACAAAAGTTTTTTCCCAATAACTCCCGTTTTCGTGAAAATTGCAATATCCTATTGCAACTAAGCTTTACGTTTATTTGGGTACCCGCATGCATGCAATTATCTATCTTACGTTGTTTAGATTGCACAGGTAAAGGATAATAAAAGGTATAAGATTGTTCTTAAATGAAATACAGCTCGGCATATCCAATAAATTGTCCGAAAATCCCTTCAAAACTAAATTATTTATTAAATATAATGCTGACTAATCTCTCCCTGATAACTCATGTGTATAAAAATGTATATACCTATGTCAGAAAATCATAAGAAAATACATTATGACTGGGTCGAGAAACAGGACCTTAAGAATTCATAACTAAACATGCAACCCAATACACCAATAAACAAATGTTAAACTTTTTATCCGCGACATACAGTGTAATTCACACGTACCACCGAAGGAAATAAAAGTTGAAAACGACAACCAGACTTGGCCCACCCACTGTCACGCGCCTAGATTTAAAAATATTGCCACGGACAGCCAAGAATGTCCTGAGCGAGTGTTTATTGCTAATTGAGAGGCAAAATGCGTGTGTCGTATTTACAGCGCAAACTGTGACGCACAGAATTGAAAATGCAAATTGTGAGCCTTCTTTCGCTACAAACTCGCTACTACTTTAAGCTTTATAATGTCGGATTGAAAAAACTGTCTAAGTTTATTTCTTTTACTC
This sequence comes from Maruca vitrata, assembly GCA_039566165.1. Lineage (NCBI taxonomy): Eukaryota > Metazoa > Arthropoda > Insecta > Lepidoptera > Crambidae > Maruca > Maruca vitrata. Next base: position 884,350 of record CM076923.1, on the reverse strand, counting down.
GATGTGCTAGCGACTTCGTTCGCGCGGATAAGAATTGAAGCATTTTCTCACATAATATAAAAATAAATATACACCCACCATGTTTAACGTGATTCTTTAAAGAGATTCTTGAGATATTTTTTTTATTTATGAACCGATTGATATGAAATAAGCAATAAAACCTAAGTAGAGCTCATCACATCTATATCGGAAAAGTTTTTTTTCCTGACTGACATACGATGATGGCTTGAAGTAGCCTCGTCACTATCACCGGACTTGCGGGGGAGCGGGTGGCTCTCACCCCTAAAATATCAGATAAGCCGTTTCTGAGATTACCGTGCACAAACGCATTAACAGCCGAAAAAATACAAAAATCATGGTTTCAGTTATAAGTATCATTTCAACATTTACATTGCCGATGAATACCAAGAAACCCATCGCAAATTGACACGTCTGCCCTTAAACACGCCCTACAATAATGCTATTTCCAGCTAATATTAGGTTTAATAGATTACGCGAAAATCAGGGCAAAATTGAATTCCGCCGCATCAAATATTGCCGAGGCGACGTCTAGGCTCGAATTACAAGCCCGCGTTCCCGATACTTCATAAGAAATCAGGTGGAGAGGTACCTATGTACACCAGAAGACAGCACGGTTAACTGGTATATAGTTGTTGTGTAAAACTCCGCGATGTCGCAATGAAAAACTTTAGGTAAGCTGTTAAGAAGGACTAAGATACTTCGTACTATTTCATCATCATAATCATCATCAGCTCATCCGTGTCCTTCGTTCAATTTATTTGTATAGGTATGTTAATATATTAGTATGTTATGGAGCTTTGCAAATGAGCGTTTAAGTAACTGATAAAGTCTAAAATGCTATCATACATACATAGTTTACTCATTTTAATGAATGTCATATAAAGCTCCTTTTGAAATGTACATGAAACTAAGTAATTACTCCAACACAATAGAAGACTACACCAAGGAATTCAAACAGATCTTATAACCAACAGCGCACTTACAATGTACACACAAGTTGTTGCAAAATTTGCATTCAATACGTCTTGACATCCTTGCACGAGCGCACCAATCCCTGCAGTCGTATTAGGTCTTAAATAACTGCAGGAAATGCAATAATATTCGCGGAATCAGACCTAGACCAGACGGGGGCCGGCTAGAATACTAAAGCGCTAGAATGCTAAAAGACCGTCCGATTAAAAAGCGTAGGAACTCTACTTCCTTTGTCTCGACAATAGCGGCGGTGTGCGCGGAATGTGAAATGGTCGCTAAAGCGGGGAGCACATGGAGAGATACACTACAAAATCGTAATAAAGCAAATGTAATACAACGCGTAGATACGCTGGAAAATGATTCCTTTGCAAATGTAAACAACGGTTATTTATTGAAACAAGTCAAGTGGCAAACCGATCAATATGAATATTTTTTCATTTGATTTTTTTGTTAAAATTAACTAATTACCAAACATGAATTAATTTTAGTCAGAATCAGCAGGAAATCGACAGTTGTAGCATTATTATTTATTTAATTCACTCTATATCTTCTATCCAATAAGTAGATATACGTATCTAATAACTACAAGGATGTCATTAAAATATTTCAAACATTCCAATGACGTAATTACACACCAGTAACAATTATAAAAAGATCAATAGGAACGTCTAAAAAGCTATATCTATAAACCCAAATTCAAAGGCTTACGCGTAACAATTTATAAACACAATACACATTTGGAATCCATTAGGTTTACGATTGATCAATCACGTCGATTGATCAGCGGTTGTGTCCGCAGCCTTACGGAGGCATTTGCAGAGTTGTGATAACGAGCGCGTTTTGACTTATATCTAGCTATATGAGGCGTTGTTTTGATCGGAAGTTGAAGATCGAAGATGGCCATACTAGCATCATATCCGGTGGTGCTGTTAGTTAGTTCCGTATTAAATCCCGTGGCAAGGACTTTTAGCTCTAGGCAACAATGTGGGCGGACCTTACGGAAACATGTTCCCAGGAGTTCGAATCGACTTTTCATCATCTTTTAAGTGACTAGAACTTGCTGTGTGACAATAATAAGACATTTCATTGAGTGTCTTATAGGTTAGGTACATCTAAAACGAATCTATGACTTAACTTAGCGATTCAACACCGGCATATTGGATCGCAAAGTTACTACAATGCTTTTTAATTGATTATAAATTACTTCCTAATTAAAAAGCGTCGATGGCCGAGTGGTTTAGGTCGTCGCTTGCCATGCGAGAGGTCGCCAGTTCCACCCCGCCAGGTACCATTGTGCTTTTTAAATTTTAAATTCATATGTAATATTATTCGACGCTTTAACGGTGAAGGAAAACATCGTAAGGACACCTGCACACCTACGAATAAAATTCTTAAGTAGTGTAGTCATCCAATCCGCACTTGGCCAGAGTGCTTGACTAAGGCCTTATCGCCCTAGTTTAGGGTAGGCCCGTGCTCCAGCAGTGGGGACGTATATGGGCTGATGATGATGATGATGAAATTACCTCCAAGTTTGTCATCATTACCCTTATTAAAGTTATTTGACCTAACGTTTATACCCATATCTACTAAACTGATGTCCCCAAATTTATCAATACTCCTATATTATATTTGTACATAAATAACCGTTACAAAATTCAATTCGAATACCGTTCAAACACGAAATAAAATGTCAGCGTCGTAATGCAATAAAATACCCCTTTAGTATTAGGGGATGATGATGACACAACTCCGTGGACCTTAAGGCCTGGTGATAGAGCCTACTTTCGCTTGCAGGCGAAGGTGGAAGGCTCGTATGATTTGCATTTACGATCGAGGCAGGCGCACGCGAACTTGACCGATTTGAAATACGTGGGGTTATGTGTTTTAATGTCTTGAGCAAGTTATAGGTACCCCTCGTTATAAAATATCCCTTTTCAAAGTTCCAATAAAAATACCTAGCTGAAATATTCATATGGATTCGCAGTAAATAGTCCTCATCACTTTAAAGTCTTTGTATTGATATATTTTAAACTATCATGGATAAACGCAACAGTGTCGAAATATCGGGAGCTCATTAAAACAAAACAACATGGTAAATATCCCGGACATTTTCAGTTTTCTAATCTTTGTGATATTTGTAACAAATGTTCTATTGGACAAGAATTCCTTAATCAGCATACATTTTCCCTTTCACTGCAATTCTCAAGCTACATTCAAAAAGCTATCTTATCTAAAATGTATCACCATGAAATACAATAGATATATCTCCAATACCACAAAAACATAGTCTGAAAAACAACAACAGTAAAACGACCTAATTTGTCGCGTTACACCCAAATTACTGATGTTAATTCCATGTTACATCGCTAAGTGGCTCGTAAAAGACAATCCCCTTGTCGGCACCTCCTCAATTCTTCCGTTACTACAGTAACGACTCTCTCTTGAACTCCCAAACGGGCTACAACTCCAAAAACAATAAATGTAGGAATCAAACCAGCTCGGAACATAAACTGGAACTCCAAAACGACGCAAATAAAGCAAAAATCACAATAAAACGAACCGTAACTGCAATAAAATGTCGGAAAAAACGTTATTACATAACTGCCGGAGGATTTGTCTCACCCAGACTCGATTGTATCTTAATTAGATTAGCTTATCTTACATAGCAATCAACTAGACATAGCCTAATTTGGCTTAAATAAGTAACTCATAATCGTGTAATCACCAAGCGAGTATATCCATCAGTTTTTAACCGAAGAGGAAGTAAAGGAAGAGGTTCTCAAATCGTCTGTACCTACATATGTATTTTTTTGTCCGCCGTCAATTATGGATTTCAAATGCTTTACCGACAGACCATATTATTGATATCAAACACATACCTATATCAAATAAGTACCTCCTTTTTTATGACATAAAGCTAAAGCTCTATGTATAAAGATACATAGAGCTTTAGTTTCATATATACACATACACAATGATATTGTGATTATCAGCGGATTTTAAAATAAACACCATTTAAAACCCAAAATTCAAAACGCGTATCGCATAAGCCTTCCGGTGAGGCATCGCCGTTAGGTTGGCAACACGATTTCGTGTGAACTCCACCGGAAGTGCCCCCTTTCCTACCCTTTGCGCCCCCATCAAGTTTCCGGTCTGAATATTTCATGAGCAAAGTACCTTGCCTACTTTGAAGCAACCCGTGTTATGATGGGATAAATTGTTTATTTATCTTCGATCCCGATGTTAGAATAGACTTAGGTCAACACTTTATTGATTCCTTGGTGAAATGGTGATTTCTTATTTATGGCATACTAGCTTTCCGCCCACGACTTCGTCCGCGTAGAGACGTTTAAAACATTACTTCCTTATAGCGCAGTGGTAAAAAGTAACCTTTCCTAGGCTCTGGACTATACCTGTACCAAATTTCATTTAAATCGGCCCAGTACTCATGCGTGAAAGCGTAACAGACAGACAGACAGAGTTACTTTCGGATTTATAATAAGTATTAGTAAGGATTTTTGAGGTTTATCACACACACCAAAATTAAGAGATTGCTCTATGAATGTTAAAGAAAAAGAAATTAATACCACATAAAATTTTCATGATTACCATATTAATATTTCCGTACCATGGTGAATAAGAGTACTTTTCATTTTGGATAAGATACAACGCATGTACACACCCACACTAAGCACAATACACTAACAAATAAAAAATTATGTTCTTTTTTTCTCTACTTTATTACGAAACGAACTGAACAAAACAATTACTGTACAAAATACGACCATGAAGTTTAATTTTCCGACAAAACAATACAGTTTTTTTAAATTGACATTTATAAATTTAGTTTATAATTGAGCGGTTTTAATGATGAAACGAATTACGCAACCGTTATCACGTTAGCAACGGGGTGCAAGGGCTTAATAGCGGGCTTTTTGCCGTTACAGGGGTCCCGAGGAATCCAACATGATTTCAGCAGGTGGTGTCCGTCGCAAGGTCGGGCGGTGGACCACGGGGCATCGAACTGCCACCCTCGCCCTGCCGCCAGGGATGCCAAACTACTGTGCATTTATGATGCTTTGGTAATTTTCATAATCTGGCTCCCTTATAATATAAAGTGACCCGCCCTCGCTTCGCTTCGGGTAAATTTTACATACAAACCTACCTTAAGAATCACTCTATCTATTAAAAAAAACCGCATCGAAATCCGTTGCGTAGTTTTAAAGATCTAAGCATACATACGGACATACAGCGAAAGCGACTTTGTTTTATACTATGTATTGAAGATTATTCCAAATAAATTTTCATTTCTGAATTCTTAAGTTTAAGTTTGGTATTGATACCAGTTTGGAAATGTACTACCAAAGTTACGACCTTTAAATCAGCGGCGATGTGTTTATGTATGCCCAATAAGTATGCCTATAATGTATAGGCACTTGATTGAACAAGCCAAAACACGATAGACAAATAATATGAAGTAAATCAAGGAAGGATCTTCCTCAATTTGATAATGGCTTACTATAAAAAGAGTGTGATTTGTGTTTGCGCGCACACTTGTGCACTATTGTATGTTCTGCGCACTTGGCTGATCTCTAATGAGAACGGCCGCCATAGCTAAAATCGGTCGGTTTTTTATTTTTACTACAAAAAATATGCTCCATTACCGCGGTGCTCCGTAAGCGCTAAAATAGTAAACGTTTTCATGGAGATTTCACACCAGATTGTAAGTCTGTATCTTTAATTATTATCTATGATTGCAATAACTCTTATGCCTATCTCAAAGTAAAAAATTCTTGCTTTTTATATTTACACGAACTATAATACTAATACACACATATATGTGTGTTTTAGGAGTATAGTATTTATACATATAAATCGTCTGTACAGTAAATAAATAACTATTACTAACTACTACCGGTTCGGAACGATGATTCTACCGAGAAGACACCAGCAGGATACTCGATAGTTACTCTTTCTAACCGATTAAGATTGTTGAAAATTAGCCATGTCATACAGTTTAAGTGTCTGACAGTGGGATAGAGTCTTTTGTGTAGGAATAAATAAATACATCCCTAGTTTTGTCTATTACTTGCGCGATCGTTACACATTTGAAATAAAACTAATTTTACAGGCCAGACAGTGCGAGTCTTACCCGTGACCACGAGCGCTGTAAAGAGCTCGAAACGTCGGGTCTCAAAATAATATGTTTAGAATGACAATACACGGGAGTTTAATCCGTAAAATAGGTTTTAATTCACATAAATCCCTAGTGTCCCTTGGCAACTCTGCAGCCCTGCGTCCAGGCACGCGATCCAGCCCTTTTTCACGCCCAAATGTCAATACGCGGTTACTTTGAAGTCCTTAAGCCAAATGTCAGGTGCCGCCGGCGCTCGCCGCGGGGGGGATGCGTTTTAAAACCGTATTTGCGGGACTTTTTGTGAAATTGATCAGAGAAAACCTGGGTGGAGTGGTTGCTTGATATACTTCACATAATCACTACGTATAAAGGACAGAGAAGTCAGAGGATACCAGTCACAACTATCTGTCCGGTGGTTAGTGAACGGTATACGGGTAAGCGACCCCGGCTCCTCGAGCTACTATCTACTCAGTCCAAATCATCCGAGGCGATAGTATCCTTCCTCCTCTTTTCCTTCCCTCGTGGGAACGCAATGACCTTGTTAAAACAATGCACAAGGCAGAATGGCGGCGACGTGGTCCACAACCCGTCACGTCACGTTTCCCACAGAGGTGAAAAGTGGATCGCCGGAAGTGATCTCTGCCTACCCCTCTGGGAAAAAGGCGTGATTGTATGTATGTATGTATGTATAAAGAACGATTTTTCTTCTATGTCTTGAATGCATTTACAATTTAGTAACTAATTACAAAACTAAGTGTTCAATGTAAAAATGGTAACGATCATACACAAACGACGTTAACTCCTAGATAACTTATTTTCACCGACTGTAGGTCTGTATTATTTTGTAAATAAGTGGTTTGCAACTTAATTTTAAATTTTTCATTTTATCAAATGAAACTAAAATACCTACACACTCTTATTCCTAAAAGTGAGATTGGATTCGAAATTTTATAAGAAAATTGCGTTTGCGTGATTCGTATTACGACTTTGATAGAAACTGGAATATGTTTCAGAACTGAAAAAATGTTATTGAAGTCTGAAACGAATTTCTAAAGTAATGACAAAATGCAACGCTGTTCTGTAATGAGAAAAGTTTAACTTACTCACTAAGTTTTCTATCCAAGTGCGTAGTTGAATTTTATTTATAACATTCGGTATGAAAACTGTTTCGGATTAATGTAATTTATACGTCCGATAGGCCAAATGTTGTGTACCAAATGGGTATTTTCTTGATTTACTAACAGTAGAGTACATAAACTTATCTCTCTCTGGGTGGCCTATGTTCAGCAGTGGACATCAAAATACTTAGATGATGATGATAAAATTCATATTTTGGTAAACAAAAGTAACTAATTTAACATAACACTGCCTTAACATTGCCTGCTAAAATAACATGTTTCAGAAGTAAATGAAAACTAATTAAAGAATGGTCCAAGATCCCAGAGCTGCCAGACATCACTTATTTTCTAATGGACAAAATATATACGATTGAGTAGTGGTGGGGTGTACTATCATCATATGACTAGTTGCTACCTTGACCAGACGGCCATTTTTCAGATATCAACCAATCAAGGTACATAGAAACACTGCTCACCTCACTTAAATTCTGATGGCTGATTTTAACATATATTTCACACAATATCATTAAAAATCAGGATTCATTACTCCCAGACACATGCGGTCGGCGGTTTTACCTTACAGACGCTTTAAAGCTACGAAAAAAATTTTACTTTTACTTATTTTCTGATGCTTGATTTTTATATATGTTATTCAAACAACTAAAAAGTGCTCATCTGACCGCAATAATTATAGAATTGTTCCTTACAAACTATTTTATTAGAAAAACTTAACTAAATTCAATTTAAAAAAAAATCTAAAACAGTTGGGTCTGGTGAATGTTTGGCCCCTTGGATCGGTCTGTCCGTTTGCAAAACGTTTTAAAATAGTTGTTTGAATAACATATATAAAAATCAAGCATCACAAAATAAGTAAAATTAAGTAAAAGTAAATTTTTTTTCATAGCTTTAAAGCGTCTGTAAGGTAAAACCGCCGACCGCATGTGTCTGGGAGTAATGAATCCTGATTTTTAATGATATTGTGTGAAATATATGTTAAAATCAGCCATCAGAATTTAATTGAGGTGAGCAGTGTTTCTATGTACCTTAATTGGTTGATATCTGAAAAATGGCCGTCTGGTCAAGGTAGCAACTAGTCATATGATGATAGTACACCCCACCACTACTCAATCGTATATATTTTGTCCATTAGAAAATAAGTGATGTCTGGCGGCTCTGGGATCTTCCTCTAGAAACTAATTTTCATTTTCACCTTTGAATATTTCATTTGTTTTACACAACTAGGCATACTATCTTCATCTATATGTTACACAATCATGATCTGACAGCCATTACCCTAAAATGCAAACTAAGTAATGAAATCATAAATTGTTAATTATAACCCGTAGCATCGCTACCTATCCACGCGTTTAACATCGATGTTTACCTTCAAAATAGGGTATCAGAGAAACTTCCGAACTTATGGAGAACAGAACTTATTATATGAGAGTTTATGACGGAAATACACACGACGGTTCTGCATAACTTTCATACTAAATATTTGTACAGTATCTTAACTAAAACAAGAGTTAACAATAACTTACTCGTATATGTGATGGTGTAGCGTAATAATGTTTTAACCGACTACGCCGGAAAAGAGTTATTTTACAACCTTTTCTTTGAATTTCAGACATCTTACAGCGTGTTCACATGATATCGCCTCGTGAAATCGCCCAAAAATCGCTAGGTGTGAACAGCCACTTACTGACTTTTTTTTTGCGTGAGGTTTCCCTCCCATATGGTTATGGCGGACTTTTACCGGCTGAAATCCTCGTAATCTTCCTGCTCACCGCTGGTGGTAAGGGGACAGTGGTACTCTGATGCATTCTTAACTGACACATTACTGACCTGCACTCACTATGAACTTTTGTTAGGTACATTTTATTAAGGGAGGCCTGCAATAAATGTTTGTCAGCTGGTATACTGCTGGACGCTGGTATATTCCTTATTTTCTAGTTTAGACACAGAATAACCATTGTAATGAATTTAAATGTGTGTTTTTTACTCTATCAGGGTGCGTTTATGAATTTAAACAGGTATACGTGTATATTTCTCACTTTCTCTAACTTGTATGTGTTCAATTTAGTACCACAACTAAAGTCGGGATTAAATTCATGTTACATACAATAACATACTGATATTTATTTACTTCATAGATACTATTGATTCGTGCCGCAAGGACCCCTGAAACTCGTAAGTCACAGGTCCCGTTTCGGATTCCCGGAGTTCCTGTAATATTCTAATACATATGTATTATGTTTACAGAAGAGCTGGAAGTTTCCAACAAAAATGTGTTGTTACCCGCCGCTTGATCTAGCCTCGTGCCGCCTTCGGAGTAGCTAAGAGAAGAATTCAAATGAGGATATTCTCCTTCCCACACTGAATCATCTATTATACCTGTATATTCGTATTACATATTATACTTCTGTATTCAACAATATAAATAAATTAATATTACACTACATGACATCGTTGATCTGATCCTGTGGTAAGTAACTTAGGCACTTGTGTTACGGATATCAGAATTAACAGAGGATACACAAATATACTCAAATATATTCAAAAACACACCCAGACACGGAAAAATCACTGAATTACGTCAAACAATCGAACCCACGACTCTTGGAACCGTAGGTAGTGAACCTGGCTCACTAACTACTGTTCCACTGAGCAAGTATTATTTTTATCAGTACATATAGCAAAGTCGCTTTCTGCGTCTGTCGGTATGTATGTATGCTTAAATCTTGAAAACTACGCAACTGATTTTGATGATTTTTTTTAATAGATAGAGCTATTCAGGAGAGAGGTTTTTATGTACTTATACAATAACCAAAGCGAAGCGAGTGTGGATCACTAGTGGGCTCTTCAAGCCCGGGATCATCAATATTACTAATAATATATAGGCGGGATGTGAAACGTCATCTAAACAGACCTTCAGGGTGAGTGCGACAGGCTCAATATGGTCTATTGTGCCTGTCGATCATATGATCGACAGGCACAATAGACCAAATATATATTTGGATCTCACTACCGCTTACTATCAGGGGGAGTTAGGTCATCTTGTCGGCCTATTATAAAAAAGAAAAATATAAAACTCCTAGAGGTGACTGACTGACATAGTGATCTTTCTAACAAACGTACAGCCCAAACCACTGGACGGATCGGGTAAGTACATACTACGAATTACACCCGTTCACGAAAGTTATCTAAACCATTATTATGTAAATACATGTGATTCAGGGATATTTTGAGATTCCTTAAACCCGTTTACCCAATTCCTGAAACTTGTCCTTACGTACGAAGAGTTATTTTACCCGTAATAGGTATACAATGTGACAGTTATTCTCGTACATCCATATAACGGACAGATAATAATTAGTTATATGTACATATTTAACTTTATATAACAAATTTTGAAACCCTTCGTCTTAGTAGAAATCAAATATTTAATTACCTTTTCAGTAATCGACTTTTAGTTACACAGATATTATAATGCTTTCATACAATGACAATAGCATGTAAAACTAGTACCGTATCTATAATATAAAAATGAATCGCAAAATGTGTTGGTAAGCGCATAACTCAACAACGCCTGAACCAATTTGGCAAATTCTTTTTTTAAAATGTTCGTTGAAGTCCAAGGACGGTTCTTACGGTGAGAAAAATCGAATAATTGCCGGGAAACCCCCAAAAAACAGCCATTTTCTTTTTCACATTTTTTTGACAGGACGAAGTCTGTCGGGGTAGCTAGTTGGTAATAGTTTCAGGCCATGAGAGGGCATGAAATATTTCAAAAAAATGCATATACCGAAATAATGTTTCGTATCTTTCTGTAACTATCTCTCACACGTTTTGCATCACCTGCTAATCCATAAATCTTAGTGTGTCGTATGACGAATGACCTGAAAGACTAAGAACATTTCTCATGGACGTGAGTGCGAATATTTCGCATTTTAACAAGATTACTTATAATATATAGTTAAATTGGGGCAGATGCCCTGAACACCTGCCCCTACCTACTGATTTGCGATAAGCTAGGTCATTCGAACGGCTAGATCTAGAAGATATAATATGATGATTTCGCATTTTAACAAGATTATGATGTATCATGACCCATGAGAGGTGGTGGGCTCCTTTTATTGTGCTCAAGGGGACCATGATGGCTATAAATGTGATACCTGCGTCTTATTTAGCTGGTCTTCGATCTATGAGAGGGAGGGAACAGAGTAAATTTATGCACCGCATACTCTTTTCCGTACACTTGTACATTACAGTATGCCCTGTGTAGCGGGCGGCCCTATAGACGTAATGGTCAGACATCTTTTTTTAAAAACAGTTCAAAATATGAACTCTTACATTCGAGTTTACTTTACGAGTCCCCAAACTCTACATTATTTGCATTCTCAACGCTATTTATCAATTCTGACTGACTGTGATACTGGTTTGAAGTCACATTATCTTCATCACTGAACTCGCGGGGGAGCGGTAGGTCGGAAATTTTGCCCTATTATAAATCTATGATCACGATGTACTATTACCATGAACTGAACATTGTTACGTCACAATTATTAGTGTGTGACGTCACTTGTCACGCGTTTGAAGCCTGACTCACCACCGAGCCCCTCAGGCGCGCCTCTCGCACTTGACACAATATTTGCGTTGTAGTAACGCGGCGCCAATAAGCCGAAACACTCACAATAGAGAATCAATGTCAAGCAAACAATGACTCAGAGCACACTGGAAATAAAACGGAGTAAAATAATATATAAATTGTAACAGATGTGGTACAATGTGCCACTAACTAGATTGTCAACACCTATCTTTAACATGTCGGAGCATGCACGGGAATGAAAGTGACTACCAGTCTTGACATGATGTTATGCGTACCTGAGTTACACTTATGGACTTATACGTCTTTGAAGGCTTAGAGCATATTTTAATTAAAATAGAATTTGAACTCCTATTAGAACTTTTTTTTTTCTATTAAACTTTACTTAATATGGTCACAGTATGGTTTAGTCTGTGGTCAATCGAAACCAATTGTTTAATGATTTCTATTCATTACGAAACCAAAGCAATCACTAATTTATTAAAATGTATCCAAAAAATCCATCTGGATTTTTTGGATTATTTATTTTAATCTTAAAAGCAGTCGCAGATTTGCCATTAACCTTCATCGTCATCGATAATGTAACCAAAGTAGTGGTACTCGTACATCATTTAAGTCAATAAAATCCAGAACTCCAAAGCAGACGTTACCATGATTATGCAACTTATTTTTTTCCTAACTGACAATCGATATTGGCTTGGAGTAGCCTCGTCATCATCACCGGACTTGCGGGGGAGCGGATGGCTCTCACCCCTTATGATTATGCAACAGTTTCCTCGAAGTGGCAAAGTGTTCCTCCCCTGGGCTAATTATTTGACCGCGGCCAACGGTGCACTGACTGCATAACTGCAGTTGAATTGGGGCAGATGCGCTGAACACCTGCCCCTACCTACTGATTTGCGATAAGCTAGGTCATTCGAACGGCTAGATCTAGAAGATATAATATGATGTAATGACATTTAACCGACGATTAACGATTCGATTAAGATACAAATTTCAAATATTTTATCCATAATGGTCAAGAATTTAATTCGTAGTTATTACATAGTCTAGTTACGAAGCTTTTTAATTAAACATTATAATTATTTATTCAGTGCCACGTGTATACATGGATGTAAACGTATCACTAAAGTCAGATTCTAGGAGACACACTGAAAGTACAAGAGAAAGCCCTAGCTCCAATATAATATTCATGATGCTAGAATAGATATCACTTGTCTAATCATGCCTCGAAACTATTTTCTAGGTAACCATTTCCCTCTGCAAATCACTCTTCATCATCAACTTAATTGCTAATTACGCTACCTCACAAACATACACTTCTATTATGAATTTATTCCAAATTGGACTTCAAAGGAATCTCTTTCGATACAAGTCGCAGAGTTCAATAATAACACCAATTTAATAATTCCACTTCACTGAAGCGACGGAGTTTGTAATACCGTTTTGTACTGTAACTGCCTTTTTCTCGCCAAGTGACAGCGCAGAATAAGAATTCTACTTCTTTATTTTGTAAATTATCTCTAGAAGACATGTTATGAACATTTTTAAGTAGCTAATTCTAGCGCTTTTGGAAACAAAACAATTTGATAACAAATACAAACGCCACAGCCAGGCTAGTCTTAGATTGACTTTGACAGGATTGGACAAAATTCGGTCAAAAATAAATTTCAAGTTACATTGTAATGGTGCATCCAAACCCGCCATTCGATGTATCCTTTCCAACTACGCGTTTTGAATATCAAACGCAAGCGTAGGATGTAAAAGCAATAAAACTGCATTGACATCAACGACCTGTCATGGAGGCTCGATTGCATCAATAAGAAATACAAATAAAATGGCCACCCTCATTTTCCTCAAGCGTTTAGAGGAATGTCCACAATTTCCGAGGCCCAATTGGCGGGTACCTACGTTCACCTGCTAGGCTGCGCGGGCGCCGGTATTTCCGTCGGAGGAGCGGAGGGGGGGGGGGGCGTGAGAGCCTTCGTTGGAATGCGTTTGCGCCTTGTAATGGAGATATCCCGTTCTATTGTGGACATAGGGTAGGTTTGAAGCATTGTATAAATTTTGCTAATCGTATGTACACTCATTAATGTTTTTGTCTTTTTTGTGTGTTTACAGATCGGACACCTGACGGTTAGCGCGACATCTGTTGTGACAGATGCAACGCCAAATAGATCCGAGTATTAGTATTAATAGCTTTACTAGAAGCGATGTCGTAAATCTCCTTTACAATCCAACGTAGTGGTCTTGCAGACGATTCGGGAATGCAGTTACTTTGTACACTTAATACCAAGTTTGCACGGCAACAGCCCTAAATGTATAGTAAAACAATTCTAACCATTGGTAAGTATTTTGCTTCGTTTGATTTATTTTAGAAAATATACAATATAACACTAATGACCAAACTGTTAAAAGAAGTCTTACAACCATGTGAGTCGTCTGATTTTTTATACTACTAATTCGGGTATTATCTGGTTTTAACTGTATAACGATCAAACTCTGTGTCTTGTCTAAGTGCACTCGAGATAGAGCTAAGGAGTTAGGAAGTAACATTGACCTGAACTGGTCTAGACATCCACAGTTCTAAAAACGAGAGAGCAATATTCATAAATTTACAAGTTCGTGCGAAAACGAATCGGTTCGTTAAGCACAACGCTCAAACTCTATTAATTTTGCTAATTCAAAATCGTAAAATCAATTAATTCTCATTTACATAGTCTGATGTTATTGTGTGCTAGTGTGCACTACATGCATTCTTTGTTTCATCGTATACGTACATTAATTAATAGAGCCCAACTTGAGAAAGATCAGGCTCAGCTCAGAGCAAGCGGTAGTACTGAAATATTGTCAAATCCTTGTTCTTACGGAGTACTGATAATATTTTTTTGATGCTAACTTTATGATAAGTCATTAACTAATTAAAGAATTACCATTAAATCTCAGATAGTTAGCCAAGTGTCTTCCAACTTTTGCACTAAAACTCTACCTACGCCTGAACAACTTCGCCATATAAATACTTTAATGGACTCCTGAGCTCAGTTTTATCGAGTAGTAAACGTTATGATTCCGTTGCTGTTCGGCAGTAAATATAGATGTTCCGGGCACGCACTTTGCCGGGATCACTATATGACTATTTTATAGAGGGTGACAGTTCGTC
Organism: Maruca vitrata; assembly: GCA_039566165.1. Classification (NCBI taxonomy): domain Eukaryota; kingdom Metazoa; phylum Arthropoda; class Insecta; order Lepidoptera; family Crambidae; genus Maruca; species Maruca vitrata. Next base: position 869,336 of record CM076923.1, on the reverse strand, counting down.
CGTTGCATTTTACAAGTAACAGCTATTTTCGGGTGGTAAAGTTAAAGTGGTATAAAGCTGGCACGCGCCGCGGAAGCCGAAAGGTCCTGCTCCATACTAGAATGTTATGGGTATTTCTCTAGATACAGAAGCTCAGTATAGCGTCAAGTGATCGCGTTGTTACATTCCCGTGCCTCTGAAATCATTTAGGCCTAGTCTTGCATAGTCTCCGATCATTCATGTCGAATTGCCTTTTCCCCACGTACATAATGACAGTAAAGGAACAGTGACTGCACCTGACCATGCCCTACCCAAAGTCTTGTAACCATCAAAATTCAACTCCATTCCATAGAGATTTCGATTGGCTTTGTGACCCTGGCTACGGTTCTAAGTGTACGGTTCCCCCCACCCGGGACAAATATTTGTGTGACAAACCTCGGTGTTTGTTCCGTGACTGGGTGTGTTTTTAAATATAATTGTGTATCACTGTCATATCCGTAACACAAGTGCTTAAGCAACTTATTTCGGAATCAGAGCAATGTATGTAATTATTATTATTTATTTTATGTATTTTGCTGCAACCAAAATCAGTTGACATGAAAATTCGCTAATGATTTTCATATCAAAGTTGATCCTTGAGCTTATACGTGATGGATCTCATTAAGCCGGCTCGCTCCTGGCGTAATTAATTAGAACCGGGTGTATTCAGAGTATTTTTCTGGTCGCGAGCGTGAGCTCGTTACGCGAGCATTCACCCTGCATGCGCCACCCAGGTAACTGACTAGGAACTGTTCCCACTGTGGGCAGTTTGGTTCTACTTTTTAGTGACAGATTTTTGCAGTTATATCTAGGAAAGCTGCGTTGATTTGTCATTATACATACACACATAAATACATTAAATCACGCCTTTTTCCCAGAGGAGTAGGCAGATATCACTTCCTGCTATGTGGTACGGACCAAGGGACACACAACTTTCGCTTCTTTCACAAAATTATGTAAAGACACAAACTGGGAATCTTCTTTCGTAACGAGGTTTATTTATAGTTTATTTTTTTTTGTGATTGAACTTAAATGAATCGGTGGAAAACGAAATAATCTATGCAGCAAGAATTAAGCGTGCTGTGTTCTGCATTTTGTTCTTTTCTGCATCACTTTATTGCTCTATTGTACACATGTCATTTGTAGTTTATCCCATTTCAGCGCAACGTGCTACAATGTATTTTTCTAAATACCTCAAAATCAACATGACAATTACAAAAGCTAAATTAATATCATTAAAATTTTGATTCACGACGGCACCATTCTATAAAATTACACCCGAACACACATAGCATGTTAAATAAAAGCCTTCAAACCTACAGATGATTTTGGTAGATATTATTGAGGTATGTTTTCCAAAGAATATTTCATCGGTGCTGTAACTAAGCTACAAGACAATGGAAACGAGCCCCTTAGCCTACAACGATAGCCTTACGATGAAAGCGCGGGCTTTTTACACGCCACATTTTGAAAACAGGTAACATTGCAACTTGCCGACGTAATATTCCGCTTGCTTGTTAATTTTAGATCACAAGTAGCGATAAGTAATGTAGATGAATTGTGTTTAACAAACATTATATGTTTTTCATGGAGAGCATTTGTTTACGTGAAAGTAAACACGTTAATTCGATGCTGATTTTTTAAATTGGTACAATTTGTTTAGTAATTAATTATAATTAAGGAGCAAACTTAATATTTTCTCATGAACATCTTGTGCCCTTAACTTCTTTTTATTTCTAACTAATAAACATAAAACTCTAGATACTGTCTGTTTAGAATACAATAATTTTCCTTTTGAATTTCAAATGTCTATTAACTACAGCCTATAATCTATACCAATATTTTATTCTACAATAAATATTTTATTTTAGTTTTAATGATAACTATTTGTAACTATTAGTTTTAACAATTATATTCTGTATCGGCAGACCCTTCCATCAACGCTTGAATCATTTCCATATAAACTAAGTTCAGTCATCTATCAAGTCTTAATAGATAACTTCCAAAGTGAACAAGTAAGAACATTATACTAACCAAACAAGTATAATTCCTGCCAAAGCATTAGGCACGTTAAGTGATTATGCCAAATGCCAGCTGCAGTAGTCACAGGGCGCCAGGCTCTGACTAATGTCGGTATGTCTTTCCGTTTGCGTTATCTGTGGTGCGCAGGAGTCACGAATGGCGCGCAAATCAGTTTGGCTGCTGAATAGATTTCTTATAGAACTCATTTAATGGATGAAACTTGCTTAAATTCTAATTGTAAGATTTTAGACTTTCGCTTCCCATTACACTAAACATTAGTCTTTATGGGTCTACACGCGTTATTAGGAGTAGCTATGTAATTTGCTACTCCTAAAAACGCGTGTAAGACCCATAAAGACTAATATTTAGTAAATTCTAATTGTTAAGTTTATTTAATTATCCATATGTACTCATTTATATGTATTAATAGATAATTCTAAGGTGAATGGATTGCAAAAGCATTTTTAGTAACAAACAAACATTGAATTGTCTGAAACAAGACTGTCATCATAAGCCCATATACGTTTCCTCTGCTGGGGCACCTACCCTAAATTAGGGCGATAAAGCCTTAGAACAAGACTGTGATTCTATCAAAATATTGTTTTTATTGTTAGTAACAAGCATCAGGTATACAATATCTCAAAAAATGCTTTATTTATTTTTCTTGTTAGCGTATCTTTCTTAATAAAAGTTTGTCATTACGTATTTTTCATGCGTGTAAAAAACATATTCATTCCATACAAGTGCTGTAACATGATTAATGACACTGCCGGTACCTCGCACACTTTTAATTAAAAACTTTGAAAGGGTCCTCGACGGATGCTTCCCATGGCTTAATGCAGTTGCAGTGTGCATAGGAATGACTGCATCAGCATGCATACACGAACTGCGATGGGTTAGGAGAAGTTAGCGGTGCAACGGCGGTGCATCGCTCCCACGGTGCCAATTTGACTTGATAACATTAGGCATTGCATAGGTATTGCTGGCTCGCAGTTAGGAGGTGGGGCCTTAAGAGACACACCCAGACTGTAACAATACCGGGGCTTGTCTCAAACTTTTTTTTCTTGACTGACTACGATGATTGCTTTGAGTAAACTTGTCATCATCACCGGACTTGCGGGGCACCGGATGGCTCTCACCACTAAATTTATACCTAAAACATTTCCAGGCAAAAGAAAATATAATAAATCCCTACTTTTATTATAAATACGATAGTGTAGCGTTCTCCGTCTATTCCGCTTTCGCATTGAAATTAATGGAACTTTTTAATGAAAATTGGTACGCAGTTAGTTAATGTAGAGCCTTAGGAAGGAAGTTAGTGCAACTTAACGCAAGTCGGTAAAAAACGAGCTTATAGATGTCCTTTCGTAGTCTCAGGATTATTTAAATCAATTTAGTAGTTGTGGCGCGAGAAACATACTTACTATTGCATTCATAATATTAATAAGCATTAATTATAGCTAGCTACGTATCTTAAACGCTGCGACCAACGTTCTCGCGACTCAGGTTAGACACAAAAATAATCCTATCTATTTTCATCTAATAATAACCTTTGAACCTGAGCCAGACACAGTTTGACAACAATATACAAAGTTAAGACACAGGTATCTGCAAGGAAACCGGTTCAAAAGAACACAGCATTCAGATCTAGAAAATCTAGGCTGGCTAGTGAAAGTGGTCTAACACATTAAGGGGTGAATGACCGCGCTTGCATTGAGGCTGTATTATGATTTCACTTGGTTGTTAATACGTTTTTTTTAAAATGGCAAATGGCTGTCGCGGGGTCAAACGTCTGGTGGTACGATCGGTAATGTTTACTATTGATGGAAAACAGACTTTAAAATTGTTTTTTTTTAGATCTAGGCTTAGGGAAGCCCTTGTTTATTTATTTATTTATTTACTGCTGGGGCACGGGCCTACCCTAAACTAGGTCGACAAGGCCTTAGATGCATTTCATTAGAGTTATCATAATTTTATGTGTAAGTACATTCGTCTAAAATATCCAAATATATCGACCAAATAAAGTCCGTGATTGGCGGTTCACTTAACGAGTGCAGCAGGATGACTACCAGCAGGGAGAAATGGCGGAACATCGTAAGGCGCACGCTGGCGCCCGTCTCCAACACTACATGATGACCACGACCACACTGTCAAGAGTAATACGACTAAGAAGAAGAAGAAGACATACGTCTAAAGCTGCCAGTAATAGGAATAAAGTAAATGATGATTTGGTAATGCTTTTATAAGTTGTTTTTTCTTCTAATAGATGGCTTGGAGTAGCCTCGTCATCATCACCGGACTTGCGGGGGAGCCGTTAGCTCTCACTTTTATAAGTTCTTCCTTATTAAGTATTGCGATTTAATGCCATTTGCCGTTTACAACAAAACATTTTGGTTGGCATAACAAACAACACAATTGATAGTATTAATATAGATGTCCATTTCCCAGGTTAGTATAATATCATACTAAAATGCAATCTCAATCCAGTTAAACTTGGAGTCCGTTGCACAACGCTATTTATGAGCTACAATTTCTATATGTCTTGGTAGACAGATAAATTGGTTAGAAAGTGCCATATGACGGGTTTAGTGTTACATTGAGGTCTAATTGGTGGGACAAGATCAGGCAGAGACGGTCGCTGATTGTGTATATTATTTTGCGACTTGTATAGTTAAGGACCATTTAAATTTTAACTCAATAGCCATTTTGGTAAAGCCCCTGTCTCTTCCGCCAAGTCTTGGGTTCAATAACCATAAGGGATCAATATTGTGTAGATGAAAATTTGATGTAGTCCACGGGTCAGAACAATGTATGTGTGAACTTTTTATTATATTATTGAAAGCCACTGAATAATACATTTTAAACACACAATTAAACTTATTGCAGACACAATCTCAAGATCAATGGGAGAAGAAGGTAGGTATTAAATAAAATATCTCCATTCATTGGCCCAACCATATAATTCGATAAGCATGAAATAATTCAATGAATCGTTTGTATCGCTACAAACCCAATTGTTAGGCTGAATCTTCAATAATACTAATGTGCCTACGAAGGCATGCCCCATACGTCAATAGTTATGAACCGATAAATATCTATCCGAGAAGCAATCCCTTAACAAGGAACTTGGCATTTATTGAGACCGATTACTAAAAGGTAAATTGTTAATTAGACAATTTTTCCTCCTTGAAAAACCAGAGAAAATAATAATTTTCATATCGATTACCTACTTCTGCCTAGTTTCTAATTACACAAATTTTCTAGGTACACTAATTTGATGAATAGTTGCAAAAGTATTAGATTCGTCGCCGTCTGTCAAAAAAACTGCACCGCGGATTGTCGTGTGTTATCATTTCTTTAATAGATAAAGGGACTCGTCATTAATACAAGAGAAATAGAAATTTTAACCCGTCCGTAGCTCAACGGTATTTATAACCCGTAGCTGTAATATTAATATTACGATGAAAAGTGCTAGACACATTGAAAAAGGCACTCGTGATTTTAATATCCGAAAAACCCAAGTTTAAACAAACACACGTCGCGACTTGTCATAAAGCAATAACTTGCTCCAAAAACCTACTGAACAAACCGACGAATGCGCAAAAGAAAATTTCAAGCAAAATCATAAGAGAGGATTAACGTCTGAATGGAAACGCAAACGGGGAACGGCGAACGAGCCAGAAGGAATCTTTACCACATGATTACACGAAAGGCTGTATTATAAACGGTATTCGTTTGTAGGGTTGACTTGTAGACTGAAAAGAGCAGTAAAACCTTATTTTGCCGAAAAGGTTGCCAGTCCATCAGTATTATTGTCTTTTTTAATGAGGTATCCTATTGTTTTCGGCCAGCTGATTTCAATAGAATTAAGCCAGCTTTGTAGGACATTAATAGTTCAAACACAAGTGCACTCTCTATTCCCTCACTGTCACAGTTCGATGCTGTGATGATGGCAAATAAACTAATGGACCATTGGATATGTGCTACCAGTCTGCCCATTGCAGGAATGTTACACATATTTCATTACATTGCTTACTTAAATCTTCTTGCAAATATGATAAGATGTTATTGACCAGAAACTTCCAAATCTTTTATTTTTCTAAATTATAATTTAAAAGGCAAATTTTAAAGGCTCGCATGATCAACCATTTACATATCCTCAGAAACTAAGTACACTTTACAGCAGACGGTCACATGTCTGTATCTAATTAAATAAAATAAAAATATTTTTATTGGATCCTAACCTGGAACGATTCTATATTTTATAACTTCACCTGCAAATAAAAACATTCACATTTCAAAATAGATAATAGACAGTAAAGGGTTGAGACCACCTGCATTTATTAGTATTTCACAGAATCGATAAAATGAGTCCATAGCAACTTGTTTAGCCGGGTGAAGACTTTGTTTACTTCGAGTTAATTAAGTTCATGTTAGAGTCAATATCAGGCCCTTAGGCGGTGTACACACTAACGTATCCCGCCTTAATAGGAGAACAACCTCGGAGCAAATAACACATTTGCTATTGAACAGGTCTTATGTTCATGTTACGAACTCTTCCCAGAAAAAAAGTATATTATATCGTTCCACGTAATCACCATGGTTCTGCCGTAACGTTGCTTAAGACGATAATTTGAAGATGAAATAGTGAAGTATGAATTATTAATCCAGGAGTAGCAATTGGTTTTCCAAAAATCCTTTCAAGATGAACCAGGGTTTGGTAAATTTAAATATGATTATACCTTATATATGTATACTATACCTTCCAGTTCAAACTAATCCAAAAATAGTGCCAATGTAAATACATCCCAACGTTACAATATCCGCTCTATTATTGTTTATGTGTATTAGTATTAAGTTACGCTACGTTAAAACACTAAGTTAAACATAGTATACTATATACCGATATCGGTTAACACCGTTGTATAGAACGATGCTAAACCATGATATAAATTTACAAACGATATTATCATACCCTTTAAATTGTAAAATCAACATAGGGTCTACATAGACTCATTCCAATTAGACCAAACAAAAAAAAAAAATATTGCCGACGTAAAAAAATGTTAATTAAGGTGTTAAATACTGCATTATGACTTAATTAATTAATTGACGAGAGGTCCCCGGTTCGAATCCGGGGTCGGGCAAAATTTGTGTGAGTTTTTCTGTAATGAAATTACTCAGCCCGGAGTTAGGAAGTTGGCGGTTGAACGCCCGTGCCTCGGAAAGCACGTTAAGCCGGTGGTCCTGCGCCCAATCTCTCATCGGTCATGTCGGATTGCCGTCTCACCGAATAATGAGAGTAAGGGAATAGAGAGTGCACTTGTGTTTGCGCGCACACTTGTGCACTATAATATGTCCTGCGCACTTGGCTGATCTCAATTGAGATCGGCCGCCATGGCTGAAATCGGTCGGACGCCTTTTTTATGACTTAATTATTGTCCAAATAGGTGATAAAGTAAAATATTTGCTAATGGCTTCATATTATAATTAACGACTTACAATATAATTGAAATTGGCGCAAGAGCATACGACTGATTCAGCCTCGTTCAAACAAATGCCACTTATGTATGGCAAGAAACACGATATTTATAATATGATTGCACCTGCAATGTACTTTTACCAAAGATATTAAATTTATTGCCTTTATTTATAACGTACAATTACTTACATGCAGCTTTTAATAGAGCAAAGCACAAGCAATAGGATAATTGGCACAAATTAAAAAAAAAATTGGTACCTAAATATAAATCAGAGTACATAAGCATTTATACTTATTGTATTTTCATAATAATTACCTGCCTATTCTTAAATGTTAACGAGAACACCAAAATTCTCGGTGACCGCCCAGACTATTTCAGTTTATGCATCTGTGAATCATCTCACCTAACAAAGGTAACACCTAACTGAATGAATAATTAATTACATTTTTATGAAACCGGGGTTGTGTGAGTAATATTTCTGATATTACGCAACGCCAGTGCTTATAAGTTATGAATGAGCGAAGCCTCGGCGGGGTCAACGGCCTTTTGACGTGCGGCCATTGCTAAAGATGGCTGCGCGCGGGAAAACCAACAGAGCACTTTATTCCGATTGCTCTTCAGTTTTTTTTTTCACAACGTTCGTTTTGCTGATTGCGGTTCCGTGGTTGTATCTAGTTCCATTCAATCAGCATTCGATAGAGGAAACTGTAATTTCTTGTTCTAGGTTTTTAGCACTGCCTATGCATGAGTTACGTTATCCCTCAGTCCTTGGGATAAAGCCTAATTTTGCATGTCTACCTCACAAATACATGCCTGTGCATACGAAAGTAGACCCAGAATTTATTTCTCAAAGCACTTAGATCCTAGATGTAAATGCCATGAGAAACTTAAGTGATTTCAGATACGCTGCTGTATGTATAAGATTTAATAAATGCACAATTTTGGCAGCTATTTACACTTACGCTTTCGAGTAGATCACCTGTCATGTGTGTAGTGAATATCATTCACATTTTGCCAGAATTTCAGCCTTATACACCTTGATGTCTTCAGAATAATTATGCATAAAGTGCTAAATATAATGTATGTTTATTTGTAAACCTTTGTTGAATTATACTAAACAGTTTCATTTCTTTTTAGGGACTTTATATGCTAGGATATGACAAAACTTGCAGTAGCTAAAGAACGCAATACGGAAGTAGTGTAAACCATTAGATGAGGCATTCAAATTTCTTGTTATTTGTATGTCATAAAGCAAATCGATTATGGATTAATTCAAAAATTTAACCGTCTAAATTTAGCGCCGTCCTTCAAGAATAATCAAAGCTGGCATTGTCGACTGATAGACCTCCGGGCTATAAATACCGAGGACATAAATAAAACAGTTTACTTTCGCGATTCTTCGACGCCCTACTGAGGCACGCCCACTGCCCTTGTAAGTTTTATGGGAGTGAGGTATTTCAGTGTCTGAATTTTACTAAGGAAGAAAATTATGCAAGCACTGGTTATCCCATAAGAAGTTCAAAATTCCCGACTTCCTGCTTATGCACCATGAGAATAAGCTGAATTGGACATTTGTGCCCAAGTACAATAATAGTATAAATTATTATATCTTTATTAGGACACAGCAAGGTTTTTATGAAGACACACACAAAAGTGGCCGACTTTATGAACATTTATTGTTGGGGACAAAACCTGTGTTTTGATGTTGATGATCTAATCCAACATGATATACTTTCATGACTCTTATATAATCAAAGATATTTCCTAACAAATAATTATGTATCTCATAATTATTCCCAATATTTTCGGCCTGGGTCAAGAATTCAGATCCTACACACCACCGATACCTGACCGGATAAGTCACTGGACCACCAAGTCAGTCAATTACCAATGCCATTTTAATAAAGATTCAGTAATATTTCATACTTATGCGACACTCAATAAAGATTGGATTTGATACTTACTATCGAATTCAAAAGTAATGTGACTCAGAATGCTGATTCCATTCAGAAGACACCCGGCTAGAAACTCGATCGATAATTTTAAATGCCAGAAATATCAGGTACACATGTTGTCCTTCACACCATTGTTAAATATGTTTAGATTTTAATAGACAAGATATGTAAAAGTTAATAAGTAAACGAATTTCGGGATGAATTGATAATTTTCTTTTATTTTACGATATTGTGTAAATGTATAATGCCTATCTGTTTGTTTGAGTTCCTTCACGGTATACATACAGTGTGTGACCTAAACTTATTGAAAGCCTTTCAGATACTGACAAAATAACATATCAGAAAAAGAACAAATCTGCTTATAAAACTGATTGCAGATAAAAAAAAATAAAACAAAAAAAAGATACTGACAAAATAACAAACAGACAATCGCAATGTACTTGTATATAAAAATAACAACTTTGTAGCAAAGGTTTATTTATAGTACAGATAGATACGTAATAGATTTGAATCCTTTGAGGTTTGGCGTATCCTACATCATTATGTTACAAATGGTTATCCTCTATCGTCCTATTTTGCTAGGACGTCCGTTCTGTTTATATCTCTCACATTTGCCCAACTATAGCAAACAAAACGCTAAACACATTTCATGATTAGGCCTCTATAAATCTATTTTATTTTTTGTTATCCTCTTCGTTGTACATTTTGCGTGCGCAAAACACATTGGCGTCATTGCAGGAAGCCGCGGTGTTGACATCATGCTGGTCTAGGCTTATCTAATGTAATGTTATAATGGTCGCAAATGAACGAGTGTGTAGCACGAGGAATTATTATTATGCGTACGACCGCCCTGCCAGCTCATTATGACAAGAAAACAGTAGAGTTTACAGTTTCATAAGATACATCAACAGCTTGCTACGCAAATTAATATAGGTAGTTAAAGCTAAGAATCCTAAGGCTCGTTTTTAGTTTCAGTGCAAGATAAGACTAATTTCTTAAGCCCCGTTTTCCTCTGTAAAATAATATATTATCTAACAATGAATACTCTGGAAATGTAATTGCAGTCTTTCCAAAGCTATGTATTACTCAATATGACACGAAAATGATATACATTTGAAATAAGCGAAAGTGATCAACAGCAATCATAATATCATCATACACATACACATTATAAAATTATATACAATCTAACATAATCGATCTGAGTGATCAACCCCAATTAACGTTAATCCGTAACAAGAAATCAGACGAAAAGGATCATTCGTAAGCACTTTTACGGGAACTGGTCACAATAGGCGGAGATGGCGCAGAAATATAACGCGTAATAACGATCCGGAACACGGGGAAATTTAATGGTTATTACGGCTGAGGTATCCACGGCTCCACTCAAGGAGACAATATGTGTCCGTCGAAACAACTTGTAATAGACATCGTGGACTTCACGAAACATATAAAGAAAGAGTGTAACTGAGCAAGAAAAATCCAGATATCGTGCCCACTTGAATAGAAAGAGTCTAACTGTAACAGAAAAATCCAACGGAGATTGCTTATGGCTTAGCTTTTAAAATGGGCGGGAACTATAGTCTATGGTTCCTACCTACATATAACTAGCTACATTATAACTAACCCTAGCATGCCTTCGCTTCTAGAGTACTTTGCATGACTTACATTTATTCGCCGTGGGACCATGTGCAGACGACAGTAACGTTCATTAAACTAGAGTACAGCCGTAGCACAACACTATATGATATCGTTATTCTCTTTGAGCACAATCTAATTTGCCGAAGGACAGGCAAAGATTCAGCCGCTGTAGCATTTGGGAATTGGTCAAAGTGGAGTTGAAGGTACGTGACGAGAAACACATCTCTAAAATGCTTGTAAAAAGTCGTAGCTACATCGGGTACAGCGCCACACAACTTTATGGATTTCTGGTATTTTGGAGCTTTTTCAGAACCCCGACACAGTTATTGAGGCATTGGAGATTGACTAAAGGGTTAATAGATGTTCTTCTCTTCTTATCGTATGGTTGATGAACAACCTGGTGTCAGAGTTTTTAAGCCGCCCGTAGGCCTCCGACATGGCTTCACACACCGTTGAAAAATCTCTCAGGTGTGCTGGTTTCTTCACGATGTTTTCCTTCACCGTTAAAGCGTCGAATGATGGTATATATGAATTTCAAATTTGAAAATAGATGTTAATACATTACCTTTTTAGCTCAGGAGTTAAACGAACATGTAAAACGGGAGCTTTTATAGAAAGGGTTATTCGTGTTAATATTATCTTCAAATGAATTGTGATACTTGCTTCACAATATGATGTTAGTTAAGTAAAGTAACATTCAAATAATGCCAGAAATTTCTGAAATAATATTGGAACCGCATGGTGATTTGTATGTAAATAAGAAGCAAATCAAAATAATTTGCGTGTCAGAACCTAAAAGCTTCTAAAACTTCGACAGTTTACCGTTAGTGCTAACTAAGTATTTCTCGTATTATGTTCAGCTACGTTCTTTACAACGTCTATTATACTAGTAGTTTTTCAACTTCGCTAAAATGTCTACATATCCTTATTTCGAATAACTTCCAAATGGAGTATTTCCAGGTAAGAAAGATCAGACACGTTTAGATGATAAATTATATCAAAATGCCGGCTCTTATTCCGAGTATGTACGCAGAGTTTTTACAAGCTTTTATTTAACTTGCAATGTATGTATGTTTGTGTGTTCGGGTGGAATTTTATAACTCAATTTTAAGGCACTTGCCCTCAACCGATTGAGCTGAAATTTTGCATGCACGTGTATATCCGATGACAATGCAATATTATTATGACATGGAGCTGATCTGATGATGAAGTCGGAAGATAGCCATAGCAACTCAGTAATTAAATAACATAACCACATCGAGTTTGGGCTCATTTCATTCGACTAGATGAGTACTTTGGTGCTAGATAGTAACCAAGGTCTGATGATGGAGCCGGAAGACAGCCAAAGGAACTCAGTACTTAAACGACACAACCAAATCGAGTTTGGGCTCGTTTGATTCGCCTAGATGAGTACTTAGATGCTAGATGGTAACCAGGGTCTGATGATGGAGCCGGAAGACAGCCAAAGGAACTCAGTACTTAAACGACACAACCCCATCGAGTTTGGGCTCGTTTGATTCGCCTAGATGAGTACTTAGATTAAAACTAAAAAGTATAAAATAAATTAAGGTAAAAAAATCTTTAAAAACAAGCTTTTATTTAAATGCGCTAAAAAGAAAAAAATAAACTTTTACACTATAACTTTACTGTCAACTTATAACATTTCAAATTCAACATATTTGACACAATTTATATGAAATGAAATGAAATGAAATAATTTATTCTGCAAGTAGATTTCATGAAATTCTTTCGCATGTCAAATCACAGGTTAATTAATTACAAATAAATAATAATATGTACAAGTTACATAATTCTTGGATGTCCAAGCGAGCAGCTCATCATGTCCATGGATTCTTATCATTCAAATAGTCTTCTACTTTATAGTACCCCTTTTTCAAAAGACAAGATTTAATATAGACTTTAAATTTATACAACGGCAATTCAATAATATTTTGCGGAATTTTATTGAACAATATTATACTTAAACCTATGAATGATTTTCCAACTTTTTGAAGCCTGAGTCTTGGAACGGAAAGCTTATATTTATTTCTGGTGTTAAAATTGTGAGAATCCGACTTTTTATTTAATAAGTGCATGTTTTTATGAACATATACGATACAATCTAAAATGAACTGAGAAGCTACGGTTAAAATATCTATATCTTTAAAAATATCTCTCAGGGAGTCGCGCGGTCTTATACCATATATGGATCTGATGGCCCTTTTTTGTAGTACAAAAATGGTTTGAATGTCTGTAGCAGATCCCCACAGCAGAAGACCGTATGACATAACACTATGGAAATAGCTGAAATAAACTAATCTTGCCGTTTCAATGTCAGTCAAAATCCTGATTTTTCTGACTGCATACGCAGCTGAACTAAGTCTATCTGCCAGAACAGAGATATGAGGTCCCCACTGTAACTTAGCATCTATAGTGATTCCTAAAAATTTTGTAGATTCAGTCAATTCTACAATTTCCTTATTTACAATAATGTTAGTATCAACTTTTCTTACATTAGGCATTGTAAATCTTATATGTTTTAAAAGCTTGTCGCGAGATTTAAGTACTCGTATTTACTTTCTTAGTTTAAAATTTTTAATAGGCAGGTATTTTAAAACTTGCTTTTAAAATTACGAGTAGGTACTTAAATCTCGCGACAAGCTTTTAAAACATATAAATTGTGTCAAATATGTTGAATTTGAAATGTTATAAGTTGACAGTAAAGTTATAGTGTAAAAGTTTATTTTTTTCTTTTTAGCGCATTTAAATAAAAGCTTGTTTTTAAAGATTTTTTTACCTTAATTTTTCATATTACTAATACAAGATGGAGAGTATTGGAACCTTTTCGAGATATTCTTGTGTATTTGCAAAAGGAGGATGTAGAAAAAAATCTGAATAAGGGGTTCAATTTAATTGATCCGTGTCTGGGTGTGAAAATGTATTTAAGTATGTATTTATAAATATCTATGTATGTATATCAGTCTCTGACGCCCATTGTACAAGCTCTGCTTAGTCAGATGACCGTCTGTGGAAATGTCCCAGATATTTATTTATTTAGTTTATAACATGAAATAAGTAAATGTGAAACTAGAAAATCAACTGAGTATCAATCATGTCCTCGGTGTTGAAAATCCTAGAATCTCATTATAATTCCGCAACTTTTGTTCCTTACCACCAACTTGTACCTAGCTTAAAGTCACCTTAAGTTACCCTGTAACTTACCAAGGCACAGCACAATAGTAAAGAATTTAGGTGATGCGGATCACCTAAATTCTTTACGATAGCGAAATTGCTCATAAAATCCTCAACAAAATCCACTTGCTGCCAATAATTTGGGGAGCTAATAACACGGTCTGGTCCGTTATAGCACATTAGCCCGATTGGCTCGTAACTGACCCTACGTGACAAGAAATCAAAGTATAAGGATGAAGATTTGAGCCATAATACATATCTTTATGATTACTGACTTGGGCCCAATTCTTTAGTAAAAGTTAACACGTCACGTCACGATATGGATGTTGTCATAATAACAACTGAAGTGTTTCAAGATATAATTATCTGACATATGGAAGATCCTGGATACTCTGGTTGTTTTGATGAAACTATTATTGCTCCTCAACAGAATTTAACATACTAATAACTAAGTATCTTTACAAACGTCGGGCAGTAAGTAGCTATGTAATTTGCTACTCCTAATAACGCGTGTAGACCCATAAAGAAAGACTAATATTAAGTATCTTTACAGTCTGTAAAAAGTGTCTAAAAGATATGTGATTTTCTAATTACAGTACTAGTAAGTCTTGTAACCTTAGAATTAACCCTTTGCCTCCATGGAAAACCTAATCTCAACCTCTAAAGTACTCCCACCATTTTGAGGTACCTGGATAATGGAATCCATCGAATGTTGGTGAGCCACATCGCAACACCGGCGGACCGTATCGTACACCACATAGACGGACCAAAATTCGGGATATCTGCTCATTCGACGGATGAGTGAATTTAAAAGGCGGCAAATTGATCCGTAAATAGGGTTCCCGAATTCTGCTAAGGACTGGAAAATCACGACAATGGATTGAATTTAGAAAATATTTCCCAGATCAAATTGATTAGATAAGTTAATCTTAACGATTTGTTAATATAGCCTCGGAAATTTAATCTTCTGGATTGGTTGTGGAAATCGGAAGGCAATTTCTCGTTAATCTCGCAAAGTGCTGCGAACAAATAGAACAACTAGGCAACGAAGAAGCCAATCTTTTTAAATCGATAGATTTAGGGGAAAAAGCCGATTGCAGATCTAATTCTATGAACAACCAAATCAGAAACGAAGTAAGTAGCTACTTTACCAAACGACGCGTCAAGTGGCATTTATATTTTATTTTACCGGAAACTTTTTTTCAAAACCGTAAAAAGACGCTTGAGAAATCAGTGGAACCCAAACACTGGAATAACCCTTAACAACAGAATAAGGTTGGTTGGTTCCGTGAAAGCCTTGGATCGCTCAAATCGGCCCGACGATTGGAAGGGAAACAGGGATGAAACCGCTGAAAAACATGCACAATGGTTTGAGGAACACAATAATATTATTTCTCGTAATCCCTTATTTAGGCAATTCAATTGAATTTATTTCCTTACGTCATTTGTTTACATACATAAATATTTTATTTCGCCTTTTCCTCGAAGTGGTAGGCAGAGATCACTTCCTGGCATGTGCTACGGTCCTGGCACACCACTTTCGCTTCTTCCACATCCATCATTTGTTTGTTTGTCTCATTTCCTATATGATAATATTGCTTAATGCTTAGGTATGTTATTGCAAGTTCTCTCTTTATTGAATAAATGCCGGAAAATAGTTTTGCATCCCGAGGCCGGCACGTGGCGGGTCCCTTTTACCTAAAAACTTACACCCGTAGGGGACCTAGGGACGCCCTGAAATGCTAGCCCCGTTAGGAGGCGCGCAAAGGCAAACGTCGCTTAAATATTTAGGGGTGAGTTCAACCTTCCGCTCCCCCGCATGTCCGGTGTCTAGGCTACTCCAAACTATCATCGTAGTGAAACACCTTCTATGTGAATGTCACTCACCGGCCAGACATAGGCTCAGACTTCTGGGTATGGCCTATCCGAAACAAGAAGAATACTGGCACCTCAAACCTAGGAACATTATGCACTAATGTACTTGAACTTTAGGCAGTAGGTGTATAGAGGTGGGGGTAGTTAACACAAAAGATCTCTAAGGGTCGAAGTGAACCGTTCAAACGGTCCCCTTTACTAGATTAGATAAGAAGATCATCGTTATCAATCAGAAAAAAAGCTGAGACGCATAGATGTGACCTCAAATCATCGGAGAATGGTTTCAGAATTGTCGTAAGCTGGTTGCATGCCGGTATCGCACCAATCGATGAGGGAGGGCTACGTTCAAGGCCGCATGATTGATTTCCGTGCCCGAGCCGAGCCTATGATGTGTAATGTAGCTGTCAAACACGCCAAATATAGGTACCCAGGATTAAATATGTATATATAGGGCACATTAGAAAATGTGTAGTAGTAAGAGCCCGTCGGCTTATTTAGTAGTACCTACAGCAAATGTTGCCATTAATGACTCCTAGGGATGCTTTCGACATCACATGATAGAGGTTTCCTAGAAGTGGGGAGACAGAACTCGTGACCTGCTACAAGGGTCTTAATAGACAAGGAAAGAAATGTATCTTCTTTTTAATAGAAAAGCCACGTAAGTACTTCAAACTACCAAGATGAAGTCTATGGAGCTACCCACTGAAACCCTGCGCTATAGATGCGAGTATACTTCTTAAGTGGCAGTACCATAAGAGTTTAAAACCCACGACCTCACCAGGGAAGCGCTTTAATAGACCAGTATCAACATCTTAGATTTTTTTTAAAAAGAAACTAGAAAAAACAAGACTTTCAAGGCTTCCTAAACTCAGTCTTAAACCTAGATAGAGCTAACCTGGGCAGACGTTAGCACTACCGCTCGCAGACGCGTGGCGAACGTAAACACCCGGGTTTGCATACAAACCGTTTATAGATCCGTTATCGTGTGCGAAACAGAGCCGAGCCAGCACTTATCGGTCATCGGCTAATTTATTGTGCCATTTTTAGGGATGCGCGAGGATTCTTAGTAACGGACTGTAGAGAAAAAGTTGGAGAGTCGGAAATGTAGAGAGCGCAGTATGAAAAGCTCATGCACATAGTGAGGATAATTACTTATAAAATACTTTCAGGGTAAGCTTAAACTAACGCTAAAGCTAAAGCTTAACGAACTTTACGTCATTTGATATAAAGTATTTTTTATGAGCGTAAAGGAATTTCTTGAACTCCGTACTAGAACCTCTACAAAAGGGTAAAATCGACCGATCGAGGGTTTGCAAAATCGATATTAAACATATCAATGTACTAAACAAGCAACAAATATTTAAATAGATTCAAGGCAGACCAACTTCATAATTTAAAACCTACATTATAACGTGACCTAGGGTAGGTACGTATTTAAGCAAAAAATTGTGTATGTATTAGTTGTTTAATTAGAGCACCACATGAATAACGAAGATGACGTATTCTCATGGATATTAATGTTTTGTCGTTGAGATTTTCTGATCTTTATAAAATGTTACATCTAACCCTATTCCTATTTTTATTTTCCACTGACATACGACGATGGCTTGGAGTAGCCCCCTCATCATCACCGGACTAGCGGGGGAGCGGAGAGCTCTTGCAAATAAAGTTACTTAATAATTGTAATCGCATACGGAACTCCCGCGCAGCCGGCCGCTCGCCGCCGCCATGTTTTATTTCCGCGCATGCGTCACGCGTAGTACGATGAGGCCCACCAAGGCCCGTCAATTGACTGCCGTACTCTATTCGTGCTATTGCGTATTAATAACGAGGATTAGCCAACTGCGTAGACGCGGTACGCTGTACATACAGGTGTGTCCTGCCACTCTCCCCCGTAGATATTGACACGGCTACTCCAAGGCCTATTGTCCTTTAAAACTGTTTAGGCTGCGTACTTTGCCAATGGCGTTTATAAAGAGTTCTATATCAAGATGCGGAGATGATACGTTTCCAATATAAAGAATAATATTATTAATTAAGTAGTTTAGTACTCAACTATTTATTACAATTTAAAAACGTCAACTAAAGTATTCAACATTCATAAGAAAACAAGAATCTATAACGTATTTAGAAAAATATGATGTTCATCCTTGTAATATGGGTTGTTTTTCACTCTAATCCTAAGGAACCTCAAATATTTGCAATGGAATATACAAACATACAATAAATATACTTAATATCATCGTTGTGTACATATTCTTTATGGATTGCCCAATAACACAGTGTCAGAAAATATTATATTTCTTCCTTTGGGAGAAATATTAATACAAGGAAATGTCTGGTTCCACAATTCATCCGTTTATTTCGCTCCCCGAATATATTAAATAGGTAAATTTGTTGGTATATTTCATGACAAGTGGCCGTTAGGGAAATTATAGGTAAACTCAACCCACGGTCTTCGCCTATTTAGGTCACAAGCAAAAGGCTAATTAATACTTTAGATAAATTACCTAGTATTCCTACATAGTATTCTACATTTCCATTTTCACCATGACAGTATAAACTTACAAAGGGATACCAAATTTAATTTCGTCAAAAGTGGTAAAGTGGTGTAAGAAAATTATTAATCTTTTATGGATTGAATTTAGATATAATTACTAGGGAATAACAGAATCATTGATTGATAGTATCATCTACGTCAATAAATCAGTACGCATGTTAATCTTTCTTTCAAACTCATTTAATTAATTAAAACACATTTCTCAACTCTACCTAGGACAGGAGTGAGCCTTTGACATAGCAAGTTCGGTTCCACAGGTACAAAATCTAATCACATCAAAAGATTAAGGGTCGCGTCAAACCGACTGTCGGGCCAAATCAAAGTGACTTGGTTACTGTTAATAGACCCATCTCAGTTTTTGCTCAAACAACAAACCAACAGCAAATTTCCAAGAGGAAACAACCCTTGTCTCCTTAGAGTGCTTAATTTATACCGAAGCCCTTTCTGGGAACTTGATATTACACATATTCCGTTGCCTCAGGCCCGAGCGGATAGCAGGCGTTAGCTCACACGAGCCTCGGTATAGAGACATAATCATAAATGGAAACAAGTGACGTAATTACGTGCACCTTAGCTATGGATCTGTGTGTAGAGAGGCCTTCTTTCTACGGTCCTGCTGTTAATGAAAGTATATAATTGAAGATAGTCAGTCCTCATCCCGACTCTTACAAACGATGTTGTTATTAAGTATTCTTTTGGAGTAACTAATATTACACTCCCACAAACATATAATTTGTTTGTTATATATAGTCAAAATTACTTGCTAAAAGTCAATCATCAAATAAACAAAATCATTTGACTTACAAAAAATTGCCTTTGGAGTAGTCGCGAGCGGAAAACTACCTCTACATCCACGCTCTAAGCCGTAATCGTGAAAAATTCGCACTACGAACATTCACCTCGCTCCTCACGAAGAGTGGTTCGGCATCGCAACTTCTAACCCTGTGCTGGGCCCCGGCCCTCAGCGCTCACGGCCGCGCAGAAATATACTCGCGCGTAATCCTTGCAATGCCTCCGAGCCGCCGTCAACGGCTGTGCGTAGCAGAAAAAATTGTTCATTAACATCGGTTCGGCGGAAAGAGTAACGCGCAGATGGGACAGTTTGGTAATTAGGACCAGTGGCGATTGGAAGGTTAGGTTGGAATGTTGAAAACAAGAAATATACTGGTTTTGGAGATGGACTTTGAAGAAACTTTGGACAGTACAGACAAAATTCACCGAAAATACGTTTGTGACGAGTTGTCCACTATACAACGGAGAGGAGAGCTAAAACATCTCACTAGACAGTGGTAATATGACTTTTGGACTATCGAGTTAAATCTGCGTAGTCAAGCTAAAGTTCGTGTTTGACCCCACAACCAAAAGGGGGAAATTTCGCACCGGACCATAAATATTTTACTGCGGAATTCCTAAGATTCATATTCAAAAGTTCTAGGCCCTAATACTTCGCCGAAACGATGTCACAACTAATATGTGAGGTCAATAGCAATTGTTTAAAATTGTGTAGTTACGTATTGTCACAAAGTAGGTTGTGTAGATGTAAGTACTTATCTGAAAGGAACTTAGTGATAATGGAATTAGAATAAATAATAGTGATACTAACACCGATGTATAATAATAGATACACTTGTGTACGCACACACACTTCTGCACAATACTTTGTCACAGTTCAGTAATCTTCATTGAGGTTGGCTACGAACATTCGAACGGCATCATACAACATTTTCAACATTTATTATTCTATGGTCAGAAAATATCACTGATATTATTGTTATTCATTCCTGATTGATCGGGGTTCAATTTGTGACAAGCGCCCCTAAAATACCTGAGATCCATGTTTAAGACTCTAAATTTATCTATTTTTTGTGAAATTATCCGAAAAAAATTAACTAGCCCGGAGTCAAAAAGTTGGTTGTGTAGTCCCGTGTCTTAGAAAGCATTTTCAGCTGATTTGGTCCTACACCTCATCCCTCATGGATCATGTCGGAATACCATCTCACCGAACTATAAAAGTGCAGGAACAGGGAGTGCACACAAATTTTCGTGCACAATTGTGCACTATAATGTCCTGCGCAGTTGACTGACCTCTTTTAGATTACCCGCCGTAACCGAAATCGGTTGGATAACAATATCTTTATTCTTCATTTACGTTTTTCATTTCATTCGACGTTACTCTCATAATGTGGCATGCATTATTCATAAAACATGAAAACATCTTACAATTCTTTATTCCATTAGGGCTCAGTATAAGCTCCAATTCTATAGGTTATATAAATTATTATATTATACAAGCATCTGGTCAATGACTTTGAAAATCTATACTATTTACTGTACATAGCTCCAAACTACAGTAGGTGTAGATATCGCAACATTTGTCTAATTGTCTATAGTTTAAAACAGAATTGAACTACATGGTAACTTGTAAACAGTTCCGAAGGTTCCAAACCATAAATACACATCTACGTTTGTTTACTCATAATCTTTGGCGGGTCAACGTTCGGGGCGCGCAGGGATCGAACCCACGATAGATACGTAGCAATTAATCACCGAATGCGCGAATCAGCTATGGGAAACGGAGTCATCGCTCGGCGTTCTACCACTGCTGTTAGTAATATTTTGATGTCTCAATCATTTATCTTTTGGATGTTACGCGTTTCATACTCCGTGAACGTATTACAGTTACTTACATCAGTGGAAATTCTATGAGGACATTTTCTGTGAAATTCTTGTAGCTTTGGATTTGATTCTGTATATTACTGAGAAAAGTATAGTAGGTCCCTTATATTAAGTTTGTCAAGATTAGTAGTGAGTATTGTAAAACTTAACATGAAATGAGCCAAAGGTCCAATTCGATTAGAGACTGTTTTACAGGGTTTATTGAGACTTATGATGCTAAAAATATAATACATTTTGGTACAAAAGTAAAATACACTCTTTTTCACAATACAGACACGATCCAAAAGGTTCCATTAGAACCTCTAACGTAATTTGCTGACTGATTTAATATACCCAACTCTAAAAGTAGTAGTACTCGTAGTTGCCTATAATTTGCGCCAACGAATTTATATTTTATTTTAAACTGAGTGACCCGACATTCCTCGTAAATCCCTCTATCTATTAAAAAAACCGCATCAAATTCCGTTGTGCAGTATCAAAGATTAAAGCATACATAGGGACAGAGGCGGGAAGCGACTTTGCTTTATAACATGTAGTGAAGTAATTTTACTTCCTGGCTACAGATAGATACTGTAGCATCTCTATATAGTTACAGTACCCTATTTTGCTGACCACAAGAGCCACAAAGACAAATTGCTAGCCCTAAAACTTAGCAATTGAACATAAGTCTCAGTGGCTGATGCGGCACGCTTAGGCGCTTAACGCGAAACTGCCAATATATTAGAAGACCCTGTAGCCCTGTTTAAGTTAATTAAGTAATTATCTAATTGGACTAGAAATTGTTAGAATTGCTTTGTACTGAAAGTGGTAGCTTTTTATTTGGCCTTTGTGGCAGAATTTATTTAATTTGACTAACTCTATCGCGTATTGTAGATGCATTTTGTTTCCGTATGGAGTTGTGGGTTTGATTCCCACATACCTATATGTGAATTATTTTTCAATTAATAATAATTATAGCTGATAGCAAATACACATCTACTTTTATTGTTATCGCGTTAAGATCCAGTGAATATTTTTAATGTAATTAAACGCGAAACCCTTGATACATTATTTAACTTAAAACGTCAACATATTTGGCATGAAAAAAGGGCTGAAATTACTACCGCTAAACTCTTAATACCCGGTGTCAAGTGATCGTTGAATATTCAGCATCAGCTAAAAACATTCCCACAGTTTGCCTAATCCTGCTCGAGGGTCAAGACTCGTCCGACCAGATTGACAATCGGACCAATCCCTGACGTCCAATGTCCACCATCCCACCTGCCCCTAACGTTTAGAGATTAGCGCGCCCGATATGTTGATAGATTTCTCGATTCTTACTTATATTTTTAGAGTGATTTGACTGGTTCCCTTGACCGAATTCACGGAATATATTTGCCCACTTTCAGTCAAAATTGGCAATCCTTACGGTTAAGAAGCCATCTTGTTTTTGCAATCTTATATCGGAACAAGGCCAATTAAGGTTCTAGGTTAGTACATAATCTATGTGCTTTCTAGAACCTAATAAATGTTCCCACTTATTAAAAGTGAGAAGTAACATGTTCGAATTTGAACCGAAGACTTCCCAATCGCAGGTCAAGGTTTCCCCTATCTACCAAGCTAGTGCATGAAAATAATATCAACAGTGTTACTTTGTAAATATTATCGTCGACTAAATTATTGTTTTTTCATTATAGATAAATTAAGATAAAGCGGGATCAAATGTTAAATAAACAATCATGTAGTACGGCGGACACCGTTCTTTTATCTAAGTTTATTAAAAGATACCAGTATTTTTTCTGAAATAATTGATGGTTATTAAGGTATTCCTATTCAAATCGTTTTAACTGCAGGCAGGATTTCTAGAATACCTAGTACCCATTAGATCTATTAATATATCTATAAATTAATTCAATAAATTGAACCTACTAAGAAACAAATCATACCAAATAGTGTAAAAATTATTCATGAATGCATCCATAATCTACTTTGAACAAAAGATAAAATCAATTCGATTCATAAAAGTCGGAGTTACGCACACACATTCAAATAGCAACCTTTAAATTCCTTTTTTGTCTTCAAATGAACGAACACCTTTTCAATTTCATACATGAATAAGGAATCGGCGCGGACAAAACACATGGACATGCATGTTCTTTGATTATCAATCACTTGTCAGACCCACAGTTACAATTCGCCACGACCAGTTCCTTCTAAATCAATTACAGAGCGATTTGATTGAGGATCGTATGTGAAATCCATAAAACATAAACAGGATACCATAAAAATTTATGTGAATTTGCCTCTTAGTAATTTTTAGTGCAGCCAGTTTCGGTTTAAACTTTTACGCAATGTGTGGTCTATACCATGCCTTGTTATTTGCTACTTCGGGCTTTTTTGGGTTTTCTGAGGACAAAAACTTGACTCTATTATGTACCAAGACTCTCTGTCTAACTCTCTATCTCTCACGATGCTGTATAAATCAACCCCATTTCCTTAGTAAGTTAAAAATTCAACTTTTTGGATAAAATGCACTGGTTTAATATTAGCTGTTTGCAAAAATAACATTAAAAGCGTAAGCTTGTAATGTTACAAGTAGTAATACTAATACTCGTTTCACAGCTGTTGCGCTGGTCCTTCGAGCCGGGATGTTTACGATACATTCTATGGCACGTATAAAGGGGATACGTGATCGTGACACGTGCACGCTAACGCGCAGTTAAACGTACACTTGATAAAAAGCTGTTACTCATAATTTAATTTTAAAACATTCATGACCCCGCCTGAACGGGGGATTGAACCACCGGCCTTCAGATATCGCGTCGAGACAAACGTACATTAGAGCTTTAAATAATAATGATATCCACCCTGCATTACCCATGGCGGCTGATCTCAATTGAGATATTCTACCGAGCAAGTCCGGTGATGATAACAAGGCTACTTCAAGCTATCATCGTAGTCAGTTAGGACAAAAAAGGCGATGGCCTTCTTATTCTCATAGTTTAGTATTGCAATCCTAAATCATAATTATTAACCAATCTTCACATGCTTTCCGGGGCTCGCATCCGCTAACTTCCCGTCTCTCTGAGATTTGCATAAAAATCCTGGTCTGATACTACAGTAATTAGGACTACCAGCTCGTAGTTTTAATTAATGGAATAATTCAAGCCCCGATTGAGTAAAGTCCAGACAAACAACAATAATTATAAATTAAGAGGCTACACTTGGTATAAAATCAACCGACCGTGACTACAAAGATGAGCTGATGTTCGCTCACAAGTTGTTACTCTACATTATGTAAGTAATATTAATGAATTTATATAAAAATCATAAACATCTAATACTATATGAATAGGCTAATGTGACAGCGTTTCGAAATATGTTATACAATTTTCCAGGTGTGTGTAAAGAAGTAGAGTCTTAATGTGCGACCAAATTTTGTACACTAAATAGTTAATTGCTCTTCCACAGTGGTTCACACGAAAAAAGAAATTGAAATTCTGATCTCCCCTAGATATTACGAACATAATATAATATACTAGAATGTATATAATAATTTTAACTACACTGTGTTATTGTTTTCCTTTTATCTTCGACTTAAAATGTGCTTTGTACCTACATATTGTAGCGCGTCTGAACTCGAAATCTCAATGAAAAGCACAAAATTTCAATGTAGGTACCTACTAAATATTCTTCTTCCTCTGTAGTAGTTTTTATGTGCAAATGGCCGAAACTTTAATCTGATCTTTTGGTTTCATTGAAGCGCTGGCGGGGGCGGTACCAACTTCGTACAGAATTGGGTTATAACTGGTTCCGTTTTTGTTAGACATTCGAATGCTCATTTAAGTTTTATTTCTTGATCTAGCGTTGTATAGTGTTTAGGTCTTTCTAGTTTAGGATCATTCTAGGTCAGTGTTTTGTCTAATAGGAATCAAACGGGTCTACATTCTATGCAATTGTTTCTAATAACCAACTTTAAAAATGGTGTTTTTTTACGTGTTTGTTCTCATTGTGATCAAGTTAGACATTTCTATTTCGATTAGTCAACGAATATTTTTTTTATATTACTGTACCGTACTAAATAAAGGTTTTTTTTTTACAATACAAATCACAATTAACATTATTACGTGTCGTAATACCAATGAAAACAGTGCGCCAGTCAGACCACAACAACACAAGTAAGGCAGAGTCCGCAAAATTGAAACCTTGAAGGTTTTATGTGCTTGTTGTTTATCAAGCTTCAATACACTTTATTGGTAAAAATATAAAAATATTTATGTGTACAGATTTTATTCCCATTTTATAAGCTTCGATTCATTATTGTACTCGTTATAAAAGAGCGGCATATATATCATAGAGCAGCATCGGTCAAAAGCTTATTAAAATACCTTTACCAAAATTAAATTAAAGTATATGGATACACGATATATTTCTTCTTTTTATTCCATTTATAGTCCTATAGCATACAATTGCCACATTTGAAATAACTTCACTACTTCCAAAAGTTAATTTACCCAACATGAAAGTGCTAACAATTTGTAATTATCATCAAACAAATTAATTCCTTCGCAAACACGTGTTCATCTCCCGAACTGCCAAATAACAGTTTAACTACGTATAATGTTTTCATTGAGCTTTTAATCCCATTTCAAACATTAGACGGTTTGAGTCAATTTCATTTACAGCTGAATTATGTTTTAGGAGCTTACAAGTACTTTTCTTGTACTTTATGTGCCTTCCAGAGTATTTAAAATTGATAACACCATTTTGTAGATATAGTGTAAATATCTTAATCAAACCATTAAACGTTATTTTTCTATAGGCCATTATCATAAACCCCATTATCGTTTTCAGAAGAAACTTTGTCTTTCGACAGGCATTTGAATTCTCAACCTTTACCTAAGGGGGCGACGTATTCAAAGACATTGAAAAACACTGCCCCACATTATTACTTATTCATAAGAGTTCAATAACGACATAGAGTCCGCTCCGCTTAGGATAAGCCCCTCATTTTGCAAATTGAAGTCATTATTTTACTCAATAAGACTTCATGCTGGGACCCCCACAGTTATACGGTGGGTGTTTTTTTTTTTCATGTTTAATTTGCAACTAAAATAGTTGTGTCCGAGGAGCGCCGAGCGGAAATAGGCTGTTCAAAACTTCATATTACGTTTCTAAGACCTTTTGAACTTGATAACCTTGTAAACCTAATTAGGGTGGCCATAATTCGAGTGCTGCAAAGTTAGGACAGGTCTGTCGCTTTTGATTTGTATTCAAAGTGCTGGCAGTAGTCCAAACAACATACCAACAATATTAAATTAGTTATTAAGCGTCGTATTAATTGTTCAATATTATGAATATTATCTAACATCTAACATTTCTATCATAAAATTTGCATTAGAAAGGGGAACAACGCACTGGAATTGTAAAAACAACTTGTATTTAATTTAAAATATTTACCTGTTATTAAAATTACCTCCTAAAAAAATAGCATAAAAAATTTATAATGAAAGAACACAAGGTAGTAAATAAACTCTGCTCGTATGAAAACATCGAAGTTCAAAGGTCGATCACACGATAAGGAGCGAAGATAACACCGCCAGTTAAAGTTCTGATCCAAAACAAACGATCAAAAACAACAGTATCATTATCAAATACTACCATCTCTAGTAAACTCGGCTGAGTGGCTTCAAGCCGAACTTGAGCTTCAGGGAACTTGTTATCTGTTTAGAAGGAATCTTTTTCAAGTTTCAGAGACTCGACAAATTCGAGGCTACTTTTAGAGACAATTTTAAAGTACTTGGGAATGTTGTGAAGGGGTAAACAGTGACTTAGGTCTGAGTTAGAAGAGAAAGTCCACTTTTGGGCTGTTGGCACATGACTCCTCCAACTAAATACGATGTGTTATTGATAAAAATGTAGTTTGCGAAAACTCTTTCTCACATTTTACCCACGAACCCATTGGAAAGTTAATTTTAGAAATATAATACTTATAGTCGAGTTAGAGTCTTGCCGGTGACCACGAGCGCTGTAAAGAGCTCGTAACGTCGATCTCTAAATAATTTTTAGTATAAGTAACAATACACGCGAGTTTAATCCGATTAAATTAGTTTTATCTCAAACTAGTGGTCCCGGCGAATTTCATACCGCCAATACTGATTCTTTTTCTATATTTTCTCATTGAAACCTTCCCTGGACTACGACGAACATTTTAAAACCAAAATTACCTAAATCGGTCCGGGCGTTCTCGAGTTTTAGTCAGACTAACGAACAGCAATTTATTTTTATTTATAAGAAGATACTTATAATATGTTTATTACTGAACAATGTGAACGATAACATTCCAATCAAAACCTCGTATACATATTAATTTACAACACAAGGAAAATAAGTCATTCGCCACAAAACGCGGGCATTAAATCATTCTATTACTTGCTATCGCTTGTTTTCCGCCCTTTGCAATTATTTACAAGGTGCAATTGAAATTGTACAATAAATTTAACATAAATTGCCCCCTGACTGTATCTGGACGTATTGATTATTGATTTAATGAAACGTTGAGAGGTAGTAATTCATAATACATGATGCATTATCGTCGTAACTTTGTATGCAACTGAGTAATTTATTTCTCATTTATTCCGCTGGAGCGTATGATTATTCCAATAAAAGTATAAATTCTGTGTATATTGTAATCTGCACTCAATATTCTAGCAATTTCAAGTCGAATTAAACAATCCTTTGAGGTTTTTTGCGAGGAATAATTAATGTAAATTATGTGAAAGTACTAAAAAGAGGACCTGGTCTAATTTATATGACCACGCCAATTTCGTGTTTTTATTTACTCCATTGAATTAACATGCGCATGTAATTTAAAATATTCATGTACGGACCTTATATGAAACTTTATTTAAATATATACCCACATACGGGATCACCAATCCCTCCGAAGATTTGTTGTTTTACTGACAAAGGATTTTAACATTTTGTTTCAATTAAGAAGCTCTTAAGGAAATTAATAAACCACCAGACGATTTAAGAGTTTAGACTTCCCAACAACTTCAATACATCTATCCATTAGGCTATTCCCTTGAGGATTACCATTGGTAACAAAAAGAAATAAGATTACATAAAGTTTTAATTTAAGTGTGTGGTGGCCCGTAACCTACACAATTACAAAATCGTCACACTATCAGAAGCCCTTCACGACATACAAGGTACAAGATACAATATCCTTATTAGAATCCCTGCCAACTGGGACTTGTCCGCTAATAAAAATAACAAGATTTAGATAAGAAACAACTCGAGCTGTGCGGCAGTTAATAAAATCACACGGCGACAAATCTGAGGGACGAGTGTACTGGGGTCAGTTGGGACAGGTCAGGGCCAAGCCAGGGACTTCATTCAATACCAGTTAAAATGCACATAAACAGATTTGGTCTTGAAAGGGTTAGTTGCCAGCGGGAACGCGAAAGGATGTACCCCAAATACACTTATTGCTATCACAATAACATAAGGTTCGAATTCGGTCGAACATTTGGGATAATCTGAACGATGTGCTCAGACAAAAGATATTGCGTTAGGGAGAATGAGTCTTTGAAAGGTAAGTTAGCAAGTTTCTACTAAGCGAAGCTTATTCGCCGATACAATCTGTGATGTCCGGGTTTTATTTTGTTCCCATAGAAGAACAGTTGCCGCTCCGATTAACTCCATGAATTAATAGCAATTCTGTGATAATTATTAACCAGTACGGATCTGCGGGGTGAATAGGACCCCACCCTAATAAAAAGTTTTAAAGTTCATCCAATTTTCTGGTGCCCATTTAATACGGATCTTAATCTAAATAATTGGCGAGGACTTTACAATAGAATGATCTGATTAGAATTTTATTCTGTTAGTATACCAATTGGTATACTCGTAGTTCATTATTCCTGTAGTACCTATATATCTTTGTGGATTGGTCTATGTTATTTATTGCTGAGTACGTAGTGAGACATTTGAAAAGACGGTACGAGTCGATAATTACCTACTGAGTGATTTGGTTATCCGCGATCACTAGGTATATTTTTCTTATAAAATCTTCACTATAGCAGTATACTATAATATCTTTAATATAGAATCAGCATTAGAAATCTATGGTCATTTCCGAAATATTATGAATCTACAGCTGTCTTTTCACAAGTCATAAAACAATTTCTTGATTGTTAGAGCGTAGGTAGCTTAAGGCTAGATTTTTCACAAGGATTTTGATGGATGAAATTGAAGGTAAGTAAGTGGGTAATACTATGAAATTATAACGGAAATTGGGTCGTTTGCTTTAGGCGCTGTGTATACAATCGACTCCGCTCGTAAATGTTTATTTTTACAATGATCCGATCGTTATCCGATAATTTATGAATTTAATTCCGATATTGTAAATTTGACTTCGATATTATATTTAACAACTTTCTCTTAGCTTTACGGAGTAGTTTACCTTTAGCGCTTTTGGTCTCTGATTAAGGAATCAATTAAAAGCTCCCTAGTGCTACCTTTTGTTACACCGGAAACATTTTAGGGTTATAACCCAATAATATATTTTTAAATAAGTATTTGTCAATGATTAACCCTCAAACGGGCATAGCACTTTGGTATTTTTCGTTGGTTTTGGACCTTATTTCAGTTAGACACTGTATAGAGTTAATACTTGAAATTACTTATATTAATTATAACAGTTGTCTACTAAACTTAATAAACAATATAATTATCGTAAGTTATTGCTTAATAATTATAGGTTATTACGGCACATGTATATATTAAAACAGCTCTAAGTTTATTTTAATTTAAAAAGCTTTTTTTAAGATCGAGCCGCTCGCCCCGGCTACCCACAGATGGGCATTATTTTATAATTTATTAAAACTTAAAAGCGATATATTTATTGCGATTTTTATTTTATAATATTTCTGCTGAATTACAGTTTTTTTTGTTCTACCAGCAATAGTAATCACTCTTCTCACTTTTAAACCATATGTTGTTGTAACAGTGCGACAAACAGACTAGAGCTTCTTACGCATTTGTAATTCTAGTACTAATAAATACAGCCATTTTTAAAAATATATCTTTGAACACCTAACTATATAAATAATTGATATCGATACAACAATTTCTCGATCTTAAAAGACAGTAACCAGATCAAGAAATTCTATACGCAATTAGTTTTTAAATATCATATAAAATACTTGAAAAGAATATCAATTCATTAAAATAATAAAACACATTTCATTTAATGTCATTCACTAATTTAAATATATTTCCCAAAGTCAAAGACCCGCAGCGTTTTATGAGTATTTTTATTGCAGAATTTTGAATATATATTGCTTTGCCATTCGCAACCTAGGCTAACTAGCCAGACTGACAAAAGACAAGGCTATAATTAAAGAATGGACGCACGCAAAAAATATTTTTTATTGGAACTTTTCAACAACTATTTTAATGCACAATATTATGTTATCAAAATTCCTACGGTGCTGATGAGAACAACTGTATTGTCATCCTGATAATAGGGAATACCATAACATAAACACGTTTGCAATACCATCATCATCAGCCCATATACGTCCCCACTGCTGGGGCACGGGCCTACTCTAAACTAGGGCGATAAGGCCTTGGTCGACCAAGCTGGCCAAGTGCGGGATGGTCGACTACACAACCTTAGAATTTCTTCTTAGAAGCGCAGGTTTCCTCACGATGTTTTCCTTCACCGTTAAAGCGTCGAATGATCGTACAAATGAATTTCAAATTTAAAAAACACATTGGTACTGGCGGGGTTTGAACTGGCGACTGTTGCAATACCAGTGACGATTTAACTCTCGACTTACTTTAAAAAAAAATCTATTAATTTTTCATAAGTATAGAGTTCCCTCTAATAAAAAACAATGCTGTAACAGAGTACAGTATTGTTTTTCAATATTAGAATACTGACCACCGTAAAATAGTAACAGATCAGTTTCCGATTTGAAATCCGTTTCCGTCCTTAATGTTACAGAAATTCATCGGATTTGCCTAAACCAAGCTACCGGAATCATTTACGTCTATCTTGAAGAACAATTGAAATCTCTGCAAATACTGCAAAACGGTATTAAATATCTCAATTGAACATTCTTCGTTATTAGAAAACTGAAATAGTCCGGGATATTTACCATGTTGTTTTGTTTTAAAGAGCTCCCGATATTTTGACAGTCCTACAGTTCACCCGATTGCAACAGTGCCGAAATACCATCATTAAAACAAAACAACATGGTAAATACACACACCGGCACAATTAGGGGAACACAAAAAAAAAAGTAGATTTTTTTCAATACCTTCGGATATCTTGACAAGTTGGTATTATTTATGTATTACTACCCTCTCTAGAAATACACTTGACCACAAATTTCTCATTCATAAGTGTGAGAATTGTTTTTATGGCACTTTAAGAATTTGCTGACACTTAGCGTTAGCATTGGTTCTGATAAGAACTTTGTTGGGTCCTGTGCATAGTGACTGTGGCTCATTCAACTGTTTGTTTTTGAATTGTGTGCACATTCCTGATACGAAATGAGTGATTTGCCAGCAACTACAGTGGCTAGGGCCGTAACCATGATCGAAGAGGGGCATACCTACCGCTCAGTAAGTCGAGCGTTGGGTGTATCGACTTCGGTGGTTCATCGCGTTGTTCAACGCTACAGGGAGACAGGATCTTACGTGCGGAGGCGAGGACAAGGCAGAAATCGAGCTACAAGCACCGTTGATGACCGTTTCATCACCTTGCGAACTTTGAGAAATCGTCGACAAACCGCGGTTCAGACCCGAAACCAACTGGCTGAAGTCCGAAACGTTAATGTTAGTGAACGAACAGTTAGGAGGCGTCTTAATGAAGTTGGCTTAAGATCTTATGTGCCAGCAAAAGCACCTAAACTCGAGACAGCTCATCGTGTGGCAAGGTTAGCGTTCGCCCGTGCGCACCGAGATTGGACAAGTGAGTGGAGTCGCGTTTTATTCACCGATGAGAGCCGTTATTGTGTTAATTTCGTAGATGGACGGGAAAGGATATGAAGATATCGAGAAGAACGATATACTCAAACAAACTTCACAGAAACAGTGGCATATGGTGGAGGATCAGTAATGGTATGGGAGGCATATGTTTGGGAGCACGCACAGACTTAGTGCTTATTGAAAACGGATCTCTCACTGCACAGCGATACGTTACAGAGATCTTAGAACCATATGTTATGCCTTTTGCCCCATTTATAGGCCCACAATTCATTTTTATGCACGATAACGCGCGCCCCCATACTGCGCGTATCGTGAGTACCTACCTGAATGAGGTTGGCATTAGTCAAATGAACTGGCCAGCGCGATCACCGGACATGAACCCTATAGAACATGTCTGGGATATGCTGGGAAGAAGAGTTCGACAGCGAAATCCAGCTCCCAGGAATGTCGAACAACTGATACAGGCCTTAGTGGAAGAATGGAACAATTTGCCTCAACCAATGATCGATGGTCTTATACTGAGTATGGGAAATCGTATCCAAGCTCTCCTAAGAGCCCGCGGAGGCAACACTCGTTATTAATTTTAAGACATTTTTGTTAATTTTGTAAAAAAAGCAATTTAAAATCTAACACTACCAGCGCCTTATTTTACAAGGTTTTGTAATTAACGTTTAATTTCTTTATAACCTGGTAATTTGTAGCTTATTTTGATTTTATTTAGTTATTTTCAGGCAATGTGATGTGTTACTAAAGACCAAAAAAATATTTAAAATAAATTCATTGAAAAAATCAACCTTTTTTTTGTGTTCCCTAATTTTGCCGGTGTGTGTACATACGAAATATTAGTCTTTATGGGTATACACGCGTTATTAGGAGTAGCAAATACATTGCGACCACGATTGGTGTAACCCAGTCGAAACGTCGGGCAGTAAGTAGCTATGTATTTGCTACTGTTAATAACACGTGTAGACCCATAAAGACTAATATTTAGTGTAATGGTACGCGAAATTCTAAAATCATACATAACATGGTAAATATCCCAGACATTTTCAGTTTTATAATGTGTGTTACCACGACAGTGTAAAATTATATATTCAACGTTATTATTCGATGCAAGTAATTACGAAATATGACACGAATTTCAAACCAAAACTAACTGACCACTGAAATAAATGTTAATGATAATTGTATGGTGAAGTGTGGTTGTCGTGTGTGGCCCATTCAAACGGATTGGACCGTACCGGGCGAGGGTACAATGGCGCCCACGGTGGGAATCAAGATAATCTGTTAGATTGTTCAGTGTTCACATGACTCATGGCTTTTGGACAGTATTTCATTTTTTATTCATATTTTATGGCAGCGTCACTCATAGTTTTCACCTTAATATTATTGCTTAGATATATAGAGAAGCTTTACATTTCCGACTCTATCGGTTTAAAGTAATATATTGCGTAGAATATTACTCCATTTTAGCGAAGACGGTTGAAATGTAGATACCTTATATATGTCTCAAAGTCTAGATTATAGGTTTTCCTAATTTCAGTTATATCGCTAATGAGTAGTTTGACCGCCAGCAGATAGTCAGAGTTGCATTTCGAAATGTTCCCCTATGCCGCTAGAAGTATGAATTTAAAGTACCTACAACAGAAGAAAACGTATGTTTAAATTCTTAATATCTAACTGACTGGCTCGGTGGAACAGTGGTTAGTAAACCAGGTTCACTACCCACGGATCCAAGAGTCTTGGGTCCGATTCTCATCCGGGACAAATATTTGAGTGACGAACATTGGTGTTTATTCCGTGACTGGGTATGTTATTAAATATATTTATTTGTGTATCCACTGTCGAATCTGATATCCGTAACAAAACTGCTTAAAAAAGCTACTTACCACGGGATCAGATCAATGTATGTAATGTTGTGTAATATTTATTTAATATATCATTTATCTAAACTCATAGAGACGCAGATGTAACGCTCTACAGAACCAAGCAGTAATATATCTTGCATTAACTGCCGTTAGCTTAATAACCTGAAAGCTTTATGTCCGTCTTAATAGCCACCCAGATTTATTTAAAGCTTAAATCTTGATTGCTGTGTTCATTCCGAGTCGAAATAGCCACGGATAATAAGGAGTGACATTTATCATAAGCCAAAATAACGATTAGAGGACAGATTGTTTGTGCTTATACACCAATATACGTCAATTTCAATTAACAAGGAACCAGCGCAATTAATGGGTCGCCACTGAACCCAGGCCCGACGTGACTCGTAGTCATCCTATTAAATTTTAATTAAAAATCTTAAGCCAGCTTCTGCTTAGCGAAAAGTGCCAGTAGCGACTCATTTATCTGGGTTCGTTTGCTTGAATCATTCAAATTGGGTTATAAATGGGTTTTTACAACCTGTTCAATGTACTCTCTCTCATGACTCTAGCATACAATACAAGTTTTTTAGTATACTACATACACTAGGTATGTATATGAGTATAATCACTACATAGTATAAAACAAAGTTGCCTTTTCTGTCTCTATATCCCTATGTGCGCTTAAATCTTTAAAACTACGCAACGGATTTTGATGTGGTTTTGTCCAATAGATAGATAAAAGAAGGTTTTTATGTAAAATTTATCCGAATCGAAGCGAGGGCGGGTCACTAGTATATAATATTGCATAGTTCGCCGTTGATCCGCGTTAGAGAATTCATCATCAAATTGTACTGTCCTCATTTGAACAAGATAAATTAGTTCCCCCAAATAGTATATTTGCAGTTAAAAGATGTAATGCCAAGGGTAAAAATCCTTACTTACTGGTAACAGATCTCATCTGGTACTTAATAAATGAATGGCCCTACAGTGTATTTAAAAGTAATCTAGATCTTAACTATTTTAGACTGTAATTGCTTGATGAAACAGTCCATTTACGCTTTCCATTAAATCAGACAATATTGTTAAATATATTATTATGTTATCGGCATAAAAATAACTTGACATTTCAATAATCATACGGCGTTAAGTAATTGGTAGTGAACTACAATAAATATGCCCAGTAATGTGAGTTATTACTGCTAATTACAATTCACAGTTAATTGAATGTACTATACTTGTACAAAAAAGGCTATTTCATATCGTTGCCTAAATTACGGGCATGTTTAATTCCTCCTTCCTTCCTTCTAGGACTAATACCTACCTTTTGTTTTCCGAATTAGGTTTATCCTTATTACCTTCCTCCTATCCTTACTATATTACTACTACTATATTACTATATATTACTATTACTATATTACTATAATATTATAAATGCGAAAGTAAATCTGTCCGCCTGTTACGCTCTCACGCATAGAGTACTGAACCGATTTAAATTAAATTTGCTACAGATATAGTCCAGGCCTTGACAAAGAACATAGGCTACTTTTTAACCGCAGTCAGCTATAAAGAAGAAATGTAATCTACAGTCCATAATTTTATTGTACTTACAGCTGGACTGTAACACATTTACTATATATAGATATAGACAGAAAATAATAAAATACATAAAGGTTTTACGCTTTACGCAGTCGGAGCGATATAAGTGAAGTTTTCCGGCATTTACAATGATTAAAATATCTCTCAATGGACATAGTAAATCACACACCAACATTGTTACAATACGACTGAAAGACACGTCATCCATGACCCGGCCTGATAAGTTCGTGAATGATTGGATGTGCATACATGTCCATGTGCATGTGCATACAATATCGCCGCGCGCCGGTTGTGCAATCACAACAAACCTACGCCAACGATGAATGATTATCCAGATGCATGTTGCAGTGTTGCACATAACTTGGTGCATAATGCATTTTTGCAAAGGACGAAGGACGTATGCTGAGGTTAGTCCTTATTAATAAATAATACTAAATAACCCTGTTTCTTAGCGCGCTGTAACGCTTAAAATATTCAACCCGTTTTAAGGAAATTTTGCAATCAGATAGTCTAAATAGAGACCAAGAAAGGACATTGGTTACTTTTTAACAAATTTTACTGTAAGGAAGTATTGTTTTACACAATAAAGACTACAGGCGGGCAAAGTCGCGAGCGGTTAGCTAGTTGTGTTTATAAATAGCGCTGATGTCCTTCTAAGTGATATCTGATTAATAGCTGTCGAGCATTAAAGAATTGAAAAACAAAAACGATGCTTAAACTTCTTAGCGTTGTAATACCTAACAATGAGATAACTGTGCCACAGAACGAAACGAAAAATGTAATGAAGATGGATTTCCAAATATCTCTACGGTAAATATTAGCAAACAAAGTGGCGATCTTAACGTCGACGCTGATAGAGCGCTGATATGCGGAGCGCACAGCCGCGGTGACGTCACGAGCTCTGCCGCTCACAACACTGGATCATCCCAAAATACATCGCAACAACAACAGCGCGTACGCATGTGTACCTCACGCCGCCCGCACCTAATGTATCAATACATTTTTCTCTTCATCAACGATCCACAAACAACTTCCACCCAGACATGTTTGCAAATATCAATTAAAAATGTTCGCACGCCGGCGGCCGGCTTCATCATCCAAACGGTTTTTTCAGGCTGTTTTTTGCCAACCGTCGAACTAGACGAGTTGGAATCAAAGTTTTTTGTGTGCGAATTAAGTTTCCTGCCGTCACGTGTCTGATCTTTTGAGATTGAGATTAGCAGGTGTTATTGGGTGATTTGTAACGATCGGTTGTGTAGGTAAACGTTGAAGTGTGAGGTTAGGAAGGAGTCTGAGGACGACGGACAGGTGCGAGCGGCGGTGGTCGGCGGCTCACTGCGCGCGCGCCGCTCGGGGCCCCTGACCTTGCGCGGTACCCCGCCGTACCCCGCCGTACCCCTCCGTCCCCCACTCACTGACATGCCACTTTGATTTCCACAAACTTATTTAATGTACTTGCCAAGGTGTGTTGGAGATGTTACGATGTCTTCACACGTTACAGGCTGTTATCAAATTGGCTGTAATTTGCATTGCGTAAAACACACTAAACAGCTGTAGTGTAGCCATGTACGATGTTATATTTTGACGCGCTGGTCGGGCGGAGGAAGCGTCGGCGTTTTGTGTTAATTGTATTGTTGTTGTTGGCTATCGCTGATGTTTCAGAAGCAAACTATAAAGGCAATGTAATTAATCAATAAGATTCAACTTTACACACTTAGTATTCGGCGAATGCTTAGCGATGTATTTATAGTCTATGCAAATAAGAAATTTGCTAAATTCGTTAATATCTAACGGATTCTAATTCTGGATTTTTTTGTAAACTGAAGACAATTAGTACGAAGGAGACGTATTAACATTATAACATCGTAAAAACTGTTTGAAAGACTCAAGATGATAAAAACGCAAAATTAATTGCCTAGAATCGAATTAGAGCGGCTTAAATGAAACTAGTCGATTACGGAGGTTACTATACCCATATAAGGTTGACCTTTCTTCGCAACATGAGACTCGTTTCTTAAATGAACGTCACTCGATAAACCAATCTGAATAACACAATGTGGAGTGCAAAACCGCCTAGTCGATGCGTAGACCGGAATAACTTGCAGCCCGCTATTTGGGCACGTCTGTTAACCAAATAAGATGTCGTCATTCCCCACCCGTATATCTTGTAACATATCGGGCACATCCTAGTTCGGATGCCCTGCTTTCCCTAAATACTCAAATCTTGGCCATTTGCCCGCTCCATAAAAATGTGAAACCTTCCTCGTAGGCTCACTTTTTACCATGAACGACCCTCTTAACATAATGTAGAGCCTAAATACAGCGTATCCGCCGGTTCGCTGCCGAACTCGAACCGAAACTACTTACGACCAATACAACACATGAATTTGGACTACTACTTCCCAAACATACACCGCGTGCGTATAACCTACCACTTTGTCACAAATGGATTTCCAAGGGCGTTTCCATATCGAAAAGCCTCTAAGAGCGTTCGCAACGCGAATACTCGATGATGGCCTTAATTAAAGACAATCAGAAAAGACAAAGATGCTCCACCTCGGAAATGAGGCCATCAAACAATATAGCTTCTGAGACCATAGGAATGTTCCCAAATCTTCAACAATTTATTAGGTAAGCCACTTGGCCTTCAGTGTGGCTTGTACTACCACGCAACTGACTTTTTTTTTAGCGAAACGCTAGTAATAAAAAATAAGCGAGGGCCTCTTTTGGGCATTCAGAACGGGGAACGTTGATAACCGCGCTTTAGACAGGTCTCGGATTGATTGCGCCATAATGGGCTCGAGGAAATAGATAGGTGAATGATGTTTTCAATGAAGCGGCGGTTATTTTCATTTTATTACACACAAGTAGCTCCACAAAAGGACGCACAGTTAGAACGGTTTAACGTTAATTCGCTTTGACGGACTCAGCGGCGAATTTCCACTGGCCTTATTATGATCGAAATTACAACGCTCCTCACTTGTAAATGAGTTGGTTACCTAATTCAGAGCCCTGTGAACTGATGTATATTTTCGTATAAAAGCTTCCCAGATGAATACTGGGAAAAGAACGAATTCAGGGGGCTTAATCTAATCGCCTATTGATATTGACCTTTCATACAATTTTTTCATACGACTAGACAGGAAAATTACGGTTGTTTGTCCCAATAAATAAAGATACCATTATGGCGACCTTGTTTAACCTACTTTTGATTTTCCTATGAATGAGAGCACCTAAATATGATTTATATACTATAATAATATTACACAACGGTGTAATAAAAGAGTTTTTTAACACGCCGCGGAACATATTGCGACGGTGCCAAACGCAACATCGACATTAAAGAAATATATTGATTCAAGTAGTTGTTACAACAGATGAGATCATTACTCGCATGGGGAAACATATTGTTAAAAGCTTCGATTGTCTACTTACTGCCAATAAATATTAATGCGATTTATCTGGAAAATAATTCAATGAATACGATCACAAGTGATTGAACAACGGTGCTTGACATCAATGTGGTAGGCGGAGTACGACGCGGTTATTTTTTAACGAAAAATTAGAATTTTGCTTCCTTTTTGACGAAATAAAATTTTGACATTGACTTTTCAAGTTATCATGAAATATTTCGGGTTATTCAGGATTCCGATTAAACGAATGGTTATGTAATCAATTTAAAAATACACGCATCGAATGTTTGATCACAAGTGCAAAATGTCGTATCGTATTCAAATAAGTTTTTGATCCTGTGTCACAAAGCGGCCAGATTTCTTGAATAAGTAATTAATTCCCGAAGTACCTAATAGAACAATGGGGCACTTTGTCTGACCGCTTGTATCGTATTACAAAAGACTTTAAGGAGAGAATGTCTCCACACATTTGTTGCCAATCGCGCTCGCTGCTGGTAACGGGAAACCCTTTTCAAAGGAATAGTTTGACCTCTACTCTTGAGGAATGCCAAAGGTTTAATATTGACGCGACTCGAGTCCATCGAGCTTCGAGTCTCGAGGTTTCCCTAAACCGGCTAACGCGACGGATAACTTCTCAACTGAGCCCGGAATGGATACAGAAAAGTTTCTGTGACTTTGTTCCGTCTCCCCAAATCTTTTTACGGACATCAGAGAACTTGTTTGATCAAATTAATTTAATAGGTTTCGCTTCGCGATTGTTTAAGAAGCTCGTCTTATTAATGCTTACATCACAGACCTTGCCAAGTGCGAAACGTTTATTCGTTTTTTATTTTACAATGCTAATAGATGCTTTGTATAATAGATTATATTTTCAGTTTGAATTGTTACAAATGTAATTGCGTCTTTTCTTTAATATCTCCAGTATTTCGTGACCTTGGAGAGGACCCTTCATTATGCAGATGAAGTATTCACATCTACGCCGAAACCTTGTCGTTGGAATGGGTGTAATGTTTCTAGTCACAAATTTTTCCTTCCTGAAGTTCCATTAGAAGAAAGCCGATTCAAAGTAAAGTCCCTCTTCACGTAAACATGTCGTAAACTTTCTAATTCAAAATTGCTCTACTGATAAGATTTATACCTTTAAGACGTAAACAAATAGATACGTTGAATAGGCTTGTGAAGAATAAATAAGATACAATATACTCGTAAATAAATTGACATTGGTTCAAAGGTTCTGAAACGTTTCTGTAGTATCGATTTCGAATTGAATTGTTAGTATTTTTGTTTGTTTTCAATTCAAATAGGCTATTAATATTAACATGTGGCTCGTTGAATCGCGAGTGCGAATCGAGGACTATGATAGAGCGCGCTTGTCCAGAAAAAAACCTATTCATACTAAAACTGCCCCCATTTTGTTTTGCTTCTCGCGGGAATATTGATGCTTTTTGTCCTCCTTTTATGTTCGTTTATTGTCTCTTTTGTGTTTTTCTCCGACATCGATATAAAGGCGACGATTTTAATAGCATTTCTGATATGTTTATCTGAACGGGTGTGCTTAGAGGTATTGCCATTTTTTTAAGTAAATGAAAGGCTTCGGCTTCTGTCTCACCTGATAATAAATGTCGGCGTAAGATTATGCTTTCCAATAAGTATCTTTCAAATACATACTTTGAGAAAAATAGGAGATTGTACGAATTAAGAAAAGCAGACTGCGGTAGAGACCCACATTCTTGCTGTTGGCATCACCGCATGACGAAAGAACAAGCACGAAAAATCTCCTGTTGGTCTAAGACGTAATAATAATATTATGCGAGCTGTTTCCAATCCCTAGCAACCATTAATTCTAATATGAAAACTTTCTTGTTTCGTGTCACGAAATAGGGAGTATTCCATGTTCCGTCCTCGGCATCTCAAAATTATTTCCAACAGTATCTTAGTAACTTTCACTCCGTCGAGCATTGAGTGTTCATCCTGAGAACCCGTTCTTTTTCAAAGTTAACCATCGATCTGTGCCGGAATGCAGAAGGTGATATTTATTTTTACTGAGCCCACATTATGGGCGCAGGGCGATCGGCCTTGTTTGAAGACATGCTTATTCTTGTATCCACAGTAGGAACGAGCCAAGAGTTTTGTTTCCGTGGCTGCTGTCTAGAATTCCGGTTTCATTAATGACCATTTCGCGCAGAATGCATACAGGCCAGGCCCATTATCGTAATACTCCCATTGATTATAAGCCAGACGCCTGCTCTATCAGTCTTTGACAATTCCGTGACAGAACTACGCTTGCTTCCTATTGTACCTAGTCTTATTATTTTCTGATAAGCAATAGCTATTTCTACATCAATTCAATTACTAACGTGAGGGAATGGTCTGAATGAGACGTTTCCGGTGGAATTGCTAATTATGCCTGAATTAACACCAGAAATAGTTGATAACCAACAGCTT
The DNA here is from genome assembly GCA_039566165.1 of Maruca vitrata. Lineage (NCBI taxonomy): Eukaryota > Metazoa > Arthropoda > Insecta > Lepidoptera > Crambidae > Maruca > Maruca vitrata. The sequence goes on along the minus strand of CM076923.1, from coordinate 827,609 downwards.
TGGCGAATGCCTCATTGATAAAAGTCTAGTTAGGTATTGTGGATGGCTCATTTGAATTACAAGAGTCATTCCGTACAAAAGTTCTAGTTCGTTGTAGTGTTATCTCACAAAGTAATTTTAGTTTAGTGAATGGAATTGAGCGGTAATTAAAGTAATTAAAATGCCCCTTTTTATCTGTCTTCTGTGATGTTCATTTTTTTTTCATTCGTATTTCGTTTAATTATAAACCTGTAACACCGCTTTTTGGCTAAGCTTTCCTACTGTTCTTAATTTATATTCACTAAATTCTTACTTAATTTAGAAGTCTCACTGTATCGTTATCTATATTATTTATTAGCTTATTAGATATTCACATACGTAGAACTAAGTACTGTTAACAGCTGTGGATGGAATGGAAATCAATGTTTAATTTTAGCTCTATTCAAATAATAGAGTCCTAAGACTATCATAATGAGAAATACTTTCAATGACATCGAAAATGAAGAAAAATACTCAATTGTGTACTATTCTTACTTACCAATTTATTTACGTCGTCATATAGGTAGATAAATGAATGTTTGTTATTTAGCGTAGAGTAACTTATTAAGTATGTTATTTACCTATTTAATATGTAGGTATGTTCGTACAAGTATTCTACAATTTTCAATTTGAACATATGGTTGGTAGAAACGTGTGTAGATACAATAGTAGATGTTACAAATTGCTGTCCTTAAGTAGGTACCTAAATACCGAAATCATTAGTCATTTATTTTCTCTAACGGTCCAAAGATGACGGCCCTGTGACTTTGTAGAGGAAAACTAGAGTTGTATTTAATAGGTATAATAAAATCATTAGGATGCTATGTGTTAGGTGGTGACCTGCCTACGAGTATTTAATAGTCGATTATGATTGTAGCTCAGGAAGCCAAATAATACAAACGGCCGGCTTTGTTACTAAATCTTTATTCACCGAAGAACTACACAATACGAAGGTACCTGCTAGGTAGAGTTACGCTTCCTGCATTAGGCGTTTGGAATTTGAATTAGAGCGTAGACTTGCGTCTTAACAGAAAGTTGTAAATGGACACCATCTTATAAGATAAAACGATGTTTTGCCCGCGTTCCCTTACGGAAGTGAATCGATAGGCATAACATCAAAGGCATTAGCCACACTATTCACGTGACGAAATAGATGCCCACTAGAAGCCCACGCAGCTATACGAAACTTTTATAACAAATAACAAACGAACGAAAGAGAGGTAAACACAAAAACAACAGTTATTTCTATGTAGGAATAACTGTTGGGATGGAAAATTTAGGAAGGCCAAAACCTGTTTGTTTTGGACCTACGGTGCGCGCTGCGTTAGATCGATCTTACCGGGGTCACGGCGGCAGGCATCATCTCCTGGTCTACATTCTAGACTTACTTGACGGCAGGATAGGTACATATATCCTTTCCTAGGTTAGGCGGTTGACCTGGAGGCAAACAAGGCGAACGCATGCGCGAAGCGCGTAAACACCTCGAGCACGTGGGCACAGAGATCACAGAACTGAACTGACCGTGGGCCGCCGCCGCGATCACACCCACCACGACGAGTCGTAATAATAAGAACGCCATAAAACCACAAGCATTTGCACTTCACTTGTTAAGAGTGGCGGGCTGCGTGGACACGGGAGCGCAGCCCGCGTTCTCGCGCGCACTGACTGACGCCGCGCCCCCCGCGCGCGCGGGTCGATAGCCATTGTCAGCGGTTCCGATGCATGAACTATGTCAGCGGGCCGGCCGGCCGCGGTGCAGCGCCTGCATTAGGCGGCGGGCGGGGGGCTAGCTCGATTGGGTAGCTGAAACTGTTTAGAACTAAAAAAAGTACGCAAAAATCCGTTAATAAATGGTGGGATGGATGTTCATGTTATGTTAGGTTAGTTTTAGTAAGTTTTTTTGTAACGCAGTAAATAAATTAGATTTATTTTATGTAAATACACACTTTTTGTTTAAATTTTATTATTAAAAATATTTGCGTATTATTCTATCCTATTCCTATACCTATTAGCTCGAATGAAAGAAATATAAACACATTTAAAATCAAATTGGCAGCGAAAGGGTTAACCATTATTTTAATTGAAGTTTCAAAGAAAAGAACGTTCTCTACTGCTAATCAGTAGTTTCTTTTTTTATTCTTACCTTCTAAATTAACTTTAAAGCGCCACTTTGTGTATGCAAAATTCGAAAATCGTAAAAATTAAACACATAGAAGTATATAAAATAAAACAATAATAGTCAATATCATAATAATTATAAACACCCTTAATTTATTTCCAAAGGAAGCCGTTTGACTTTTTACCGAAAGGTAAAGCTTTTAAGCTCAAAATTGTGTCGTCGCTAAGCATTTTGAAACTCAAACAAAACTTCGCACTAACTGCGCAGCGGGATGGTAGAGTTACCGCGCGTAATATCTACGTATTAGCTCCAATTGCTTTTCTACATTTTTGGTTATAAGGAAATAATCAGAACTATGTAAGATCTAAGTTTCCATTAGACCTTAAGTTAGTTATACACGAGCGAGTCCATTTATTTACAACGTGTTCAAAACAGATCGGAATTCGGAAATAATATGCTCTGTCGCTTCCTTAACCTAAAGGAAAGAGAGAGATAGAGCATAGACTTTATGAATAATGAGGCAGAACACGCCGTGTAAATCCGCCGTTTAAATGCCTTACCTACTAGTCTATGTAATCTACTACCTAATAAAACTTTAAATTAAGCTCAGTACTTAGATACATACATGATATTTGAACCATTATTCTAGTACTAAGCTTAATTTTCTTTCAGAAAATACTTTAGTATCATCGACTTTACGACTTCACTCTTTGACTTTGCTCTACATCCTTGTAGCAAGGCGTTCTGGCAGGTTCAAGGATTTTGATACAGGCTAAAAAAATTGTGACTTTGTTTAGAATAAGGCCCGTATCTTACCTCAACATGGAAAAAATGGTACAAAAATGAGATTCACGAGATTCCCAGGATGACCTTACTCCACCTTATGGTAAGTGGACGTAAGGTCCACATATGAGGTTGATTTGATAGGCACTATAACTCTACTGAGCCTGTCGACCTGAATTACACCCTTAAATTTAAGAAAGAGGAAAAGCATTAGCTGGAGATAATGAACAGTAGGTAGGTACGTGTTGTCGGGAGTGTAAACCGGAGGGAATTTCAGCAAAACGGTAAGATTTATCATACACCTTGGGCTAAATTGTAGAACATAAAATTGTCTATAAAAAATATACAGAATTATGTATATTCAAACTTCGTATCTATTATAATCATTCAGTATAGAACCACCCTCATTTTCCTGCCCTTGTCCCACACTAAGTGGAGTCGGCGCAACATGTCTTTTGCTTCCACTCGGATCTATCATTCGTCAGCTCTAAGTCTACTCCTTTCACTTCCATAACATCTCTCACGCAATCCATCCATGTCTTCTTCGGCATAGCTTGAGGTCCATTGACATTCCTACCCATCACTCTTCTAGCCACATGGCTTTCTTCCCTCCTCATAATAATATGTTATGAGGAGGGAACCTACGAGTGTACGAGTCGTACCAAGCTAACCTTGCACTTCTTACTTTTTCTGAAATTGGTGCAACTTTTAGACTTTCATTCATTATAGAACACAACACAGCATCATCATCATCAGCCCATATACATCCCCACTGTGGAGGCACGGGCCTACCCTAAACTAGAGCGATCAAGCCATATTTTTTTTAACGCGGAAAATATTTGATGCACCGTCACCTTGGGCAGGGGTTTACCCAAGGTGGTGTGTGGGACTTCCGGCTGCCGGTGCTGAGTAGGAAAACCGGCAGCTGCTCCTGGGCTAAGGTGCAGTGCCCAGGGGTGCCCAACTTAGTCAACCACGCAGGCCAAGTGCGGGTTGGTCGACTACACAACCTTAGAATTTCTTCATAGGTGTGCAGGTTTCCTTACGATGCTTTTCCTTCACGTTGAAGCGTCGAATAAACGTACATAAGAATTTCAAACTTGAAAACACAGTGGTACGTAACGGGGTTTGAACTGGCGACCTCTCGGATGGCAAGCAACGACCTAAACCACTCGGCCATCGTCGCCTAACACATAATTATCTAGAAATGGAACAACCAACAAGTAGTCATCAAATAAAGCCTGCGCTACATTTTTTCAGTCGAATCAAAACAACTTAACCATTAATAGGTACCTACTTAACCACTTAATCGTTCTTTGAATTTAATTAAACACCATTACGTACCTACAGACTGGTAAATGCGATAAAAATAATTGACTTTTCCGATGTTCCATATTGTTAATTGGTTTGGAGTGGAGTGTGTAGTATTTGCGATATACCTACCCATTTAATTATCTATAGCTATGTCGTAATATATTATTAATATAATTACTGGCGCCATTGTAAAAACAAGTACTTAGTCGGTAGTAACGATTGTTTGTTCTAAACTATAATAGTGAGTCTATTCACGTACAGACTTATCAAAAATGCTTAATAAGAGAGACGAAAAATACATACGCAAGTGAGAACTGGATTTTTCAAGTCGTCATCGTTTCGTCATGAGATGAGGGTTTCATCGAACGTACCACCAGACGTCATGTCCGCCTAAACTGATAGGTACCTATTTTGATACCCATGATGTCATTCCGACGTTTCTTGTCAAACTAACTAATGACAGTTTACCAGGACCGGATGTACGTTCGTCGCGCCATCCGGTGTTGAGGGAAATATTTTAAGCTTCACTAAAGACATCAACGCGCTATTATCAAAAAGCTAAATCAAAGCTTTTAATTTTTTTCTGTTTAGTTATGCCTGAGATCTTATGTTATGCATGGTTTCTTCATGAGATTTCCATTTGACCCGGTCTTTTGCTGATCGCATCCAGGTCTTGCTCAATATTTTTGAGATATCATCGGCCCAGTGCATAGGTCTCTTCTGCACATATGTCCGGTCCATCTCCACTTCAACTTCGTCACAATCGATGTAATGTCCGTGACTCCGGTACGTTTTCGAATGATAGGTTAACAAGATGACCTCACTCCACCTGATGGTAAGTGGTAGTGAGTTCCAAATATGAGGTCGATTGGCACAGCTATCATATTGAGCCTGTCGCACTCACCCTGAAGGCCTGCTTAAATGCCGTTTCACGCCCCGCCTGAAGCGCCTGGGATCATAGGAGGGAAATATAAGCTGATAATAATAATGAGGGAAATATAGACCGGCAATGTCTCTACGTAGTTGTACAGACTCTAGGGTTTCGGACACCTCTACATCACCGACAATACGGATAGCACGTCGCTGCAACCTATCGAGGGCGTCGAACAAGTATTTTGCGGAGCAATCCCAGAGGTGACAGCAATATTCCATACATGAGCGAACTTGTGCCTTATAAAGAAGGCAGAGCTGCACTGGTGTGAAAAATCGCCGCACCCTGTTCAGGATCCCCAGTTTGCGGGAGGCTGTTCTAATGACGTTTTCGATGTAATCCCGCTGGTTTAGGTCGCGGCGAACATCTATGCCAAGGATGCTTAAGGCTATCCTGTATTGGTAAGGGGGTGCTCTGAAGAGTAGGATGGGAAAGGAAAGGAGACATTTTACTAGAAAAAACACACCACACCTGTGTCTTCTTGGCATTGAACTCGACAAGATTGCATGAGCCCTATTAGGAAATGCGGTCCAAGACCCCGTCAAGTTCGGCGACAAGAAGGTTCCTGTAAATTTAAAATTTTTAAGTGCTAAAGCTTGCACTAGCTGTAATAATATTTAGAAAAACGGAAAAAATTCAACTGCCTCACCGCGGCCCGGGGATTCGAACACCCGTCCTTCCGGGAATCGCGCCCAGACGTGCATTACCATCACACCAGACCAGCAGCTATTAATTGAAGCCGTTGAATTTTTTCCCGTATATGACCTGTTAGCCACAGGTGGCGCCATCTACTATCAGTGATACACACTGACAGCCGTAGACATCTCGTTACAGAAATGTAAACTACAGAAAATGATGACACACTGGCAATTAATGTAAATTTAAAATTTTTAAGTGCTAAAGCTTGCACTAGCTGTAATAATATTTAGAAAACGGAAAAATTCAACTGCCTCACCGCGGCCCGGGGATTCGAACACCCGTCCTTCCGGGAATCGCGCCCAGACGTGCATTACCATCACACCAGACCAGCAGCTATTAATTGAAGCCGTCGAATTTTTCCCGTATATGACCTGTTAGCCACAGGTGGCGCCATCTACTATCAGTGATACACACTGACAGCCGTAGACATCTCGTTACAGAAATGTAAACTACAGAAAATGATGACACACTGGCAATTAATGTAAATTTAAATTTTTTTTTAAATTGAGGTGAGGCAGTTGAATTTTTTCCGTTTTTCTAAAGAAGGATCCTCTTTTCCTCTTTTTCGGTCTGCTTTACCCCGGTCTTCCGAAATAACGTGCGTGGACAGTGCTGTCATCCGAGTGTGTTTATGAACAAGTCTACCCCATAAGTCATTGCAGGCAGGACACATTGTTCATAAACGCGTATTTGAGGAAGACAGCCATTCGTTTGCTCTTCAGGACGACTTCAAGCGAGCTTGCCAAACGCAGCCCAACATAGTTGTGATGAGTCTGCGAATAAGATGACTTGACCAAGGTAGGGGATACTAACTTATGGATGTTTTCTTATTATGATACTATTGTACTAACAATTGTACTTCATTATGGAATGCTGATAATCCTTTACTTACCCGGGGTGTGGTGCACATTATATTGGGTACTTTGAGTAGGCGAGGTCGATGGTCTATGTTGAATTTAACAACAGTCGTTAAAAGCGACTTTATAGTATTTTTCACCTAAGATGATCCCTGTGACACTTCATTGTGTTCTGAATCACGCATTTTACGTTTGACAAACGAAAATAATTTTATTGCACACTTTTTTCATTTTATTGCGGCGTCATTAGGAAAAACATTAAAATAAATATTTTTATACTTTTAAATGACAAACAGTATTGTTTAGTTTAATTTAATGTAATAGAACATTTTAAAAAATACCTATGCAGTTCGTATACGTAGAATGGAATGTAGTAAGTTCCATTCTACGTTTACAAAGTGCATACTGTACTTTTTTAAAATTTTCTATTACATAAAATTAAACTAATCGATACTGTTTACCTTTTAAAAGTTTAAAATGATTTATTTTAAGTGTGCAATAAAATTATTTTCGTTTGTCAAACGTAAAATGCGTGATTCAGAACACAATGAAGTGTCACAGGGATCATCTTAGCTGAAAAAGAGTATAGGTAGTATATTCTTGCACGGACATGGATAAGAAGCAACAATATATCCGTATAATCATAACTTACAATATTTTTTGTAGGTATCCTAATATTACACAATATTAGCATACCTACAAGATAAACTATAGTAATTAAATATAATAAAATAAATGTGATATGAGTTAAGAATGTACAAGTAGTTTATGTGCTGAGATGTGAAGTGCGGCCACCTCTCTTTTATGTTGCCGTGCCCAATAGGGGTTATTAATCGAGTCTAAGTTTTAGATGCTAGATTTAAGACCTTTTGTATGGTGTGCAATAAATAAATAAATGAATAGCAGGGAAAATGGGCGGATGAAATAACAAAACCAAATTCACAGAAATTATATTTTATTCACTAATAATAAAAGTAAAAGAACAATCAGTAGACACACTTTTCCATTAACAAATACATAGGTAAAGCGAGGTTGCTATAGTCACATAATGATTTTCTTCAAATAAGGCTGTAAATTCAATTACATTTAACTAAATCTTAATAATTAACCTTTCGTCAAAAGTGCCGCAATACTTTTGAGGATTTCATAGAAAATAGATGTAGTTTGTCACATAACATATTTAATAATGTTGTTACTTTTCCTTAGTTTAGTCCGAAAGTGAGACACATTTATTTAAATTCTTTTATATGATCCTGTAAGTATACTAATACATTGTTACTTTTCAATGCTTCGAATATACAAGAAAATATAGTCATTATTTACGGTCAGAGGACCAGTATTTTCATGAAACTTCTACGTAGGTATATTTGAAAATTCGTAAGTGGACATTGAAATTGAAATAAAACTACAATTTATTAGTACTTATCGCGAAAAGAGCAAATTACCTTTATTTTCTATTTCTATCTAATATCGTTTTAATTATTTTGGTTGAAAAGAATTAAACAAATTTTAATGACGTCCAGAGAGACGCTTTCTATGAAATATACACACTGTAACGAAGAACATATTATATTTTGATAAAATGTTGACCGTTGCGCTGATTTTAGAATGAATGATAACTTGTCTATGCCTTTTCGAGATAACGTCAAATAATAATCAAATTTATTAAATTCAATCGTTAATAAACTTTGGACATCTGTAGCCATATTCCTCGTACATACAAACCTAGATGGTGATCATACTGAAAATATCGATTCCTTAAGTAATAACAATTTCTGAGATACATACATCTGTGAAGTCAAAGAGAAATAATATTCACTAGCTATAGTTATGCTGTGTCTAATGCCGTATGCATGTCTGGTCACTTTCTGATACCAAATGGATGGATGTGATGAACCCCATAGCAATGTAGAAGCCTGTAGTGACCTCTTAGGATTGTTAGCTAGTGTGGTGGTCGCTAGCGTGAGGACGAAGAGCGGCGGCGTCTGCGACGCGAGTCCCGGGGGGTGCTGCCGCGGCGACGGCTGAGGACACGAATAATACATAAATATAAGGCTAAATATTAGTCTCTTTATCGGTCTACACGCGATATTAGTTCGCTCGCGACCATGATTGGTGCAACCCAGTCGAAACGTCGGGCAGTAAGTAGCTATGTATTTGCTACTCCTATCGCGTGTCGACCCATAAAGACTAATATTTAGTGTAATCGAAAGTTTAGCTTAATTATTAACTATGCTAGTCTTACCGAGGGCTGGCGCTGCGGCGGGTGTCGGGCGACGATGACGAAGACCGCTTCTTGCGCGCTTCTGACAAACAAACATAAGGTCAAATTACTCTCTCTCTCTTCACATATCTTTCCTATACTCTTCTTTAGTAAACGGACCTTATGTAACCAGATATTAACAAACCGGAAATAAACTGTCATTGTTAGTTTAAAATTTAAAAAAACTGCCTGAACGCGCCTGAACGGGGACTTGAACCACCGGTCTTCAGATATTGCGTCTGCTGCTCTAAACACTGAGCTACCCAGGTTGTGAGTCACCAATGCGAACTTTTCATGGGTGGCACGGGCCTACCTTAAACTAGGGCGATAAGGCTTACTTGCTTACATAACTGGTGCCAAAAAGTTCCATGTAAAAATCTAAAAAACGAGCATAAATTACTCAATAAACTTTTAAATTGGTTTAATTAAATAAATCTCTTCATGCATGCTCGTCGATTACGGGTACATTTGATTTGAACCTTCTTCAAAATTTGACCTATTTGGTCATATCTTTCTTGGCCTTCCCCTGACGACATTTCCATTTATACTATTTATTCTAAATATGTATGTATGTATATTGTATGTAGGTATGTATGTGGTACCTGCGGCCTTGGTCTGGCGATCGCGCTGCCGCGACTTGATCAGGCGCACGATCTCCATGAGCTCCTTGCGCGCCTCGTCCCTCTCCTCGACCTGATGATGTCAATACTCAATACTCAATACTCAATACTTTATTGCTTCTATAAGTGTTTACAAGGTGTTGGGGTAGTAATTATAGATACATTATAGACCCTGCAAGGGCACTGCAAATGAAATTGAAGAGAGGACGCTGTATTTTTATGGTAACTTTTAAAGAATTAAAAGTACATAAGAAATTCCCTTAGACTACATAAATATCATATTAAATTATATTATATCATTTTATATTATAACTTATTATATTTAATATATAACGAGCTTAATATATTTAGGTTATTTATACCTCATATTTATAACTATATTTATTTCTGTATTATTTTGCAATAAGTTTTAGTATTTACATTTTATCAGTAAAATATTCTTTAAGAGTATAGTAAGCTTTGCTAATAAGAAATTGTTTAAGGGTTTTTAAAAATTGTTTCTCGTTTGTTCCATTCTTGATATTATTAGGTAGTTTATTATATATTTTTATCGACATTACAAAAGGGCTATTTGTATGAAGTGTCATTTGAGAGGCTGGTAAGTTTAGTTTATCTCTATGGCGCAGATGGTAAGTGGAAGGATTGTCGTGACGTTTGGTATAAAAATTAGGATGCTTTTTTACAAATTTACAAACTTCAAAATATATATATGCACGGAAGGGTAAGTATTTGGTATTTTTGGAAATATGATTTACAACTTTCAGTTTGTTCTATGTTTGCTATGATTCTAATTAGTTTCTTTTGTAGTATGAAAAGGCTATCAATATCTGTACTATTTCCCCACAAAGAGACACCATAGCTTAACCATGCATATGCATAGGCGTAATAAGTGACTACTGCAGTTTCCTGGTTAATTGTTTTTTAATTTCTTTAAGGGCATAAGCAAAGCTAGATAATTTACTTCTAATTTTTTTAATATGGGACTTCCAATTTAGATGGGTATCAATTACTAAGCCAAGAAGGGTGTACTCATTAACTACTTCTAATTTAATATTATTGTAACTAAGACTAATTTGAAGGGGGGGTTTTTGGTATGGATAGAAGGTTATTAGTTTTGTTTTTGTAAGGTTTATTTTTAGACTATGATCGTTCATCCACTGAGACGCTTTGTTAAGGATACTCTCTAGTTTCTCACTGAGACCAACGTTGTCAAGGCTAGACGTAATGATGGAGACATCGTCTGCAAATAAAACGCATGGGTGGTCTATCGTTTCTGCCAAATCATTGATGTAAATGAGAAACAGGAGACATCCCAGGACACTGCCTTGAGGGATAGAGGCTTGTAAAGTTTGGCTATGGGATCGGACGTTAACTATTTGGTTTGTTACTGAGTCAAAATATTCAATTTCCACTATTTGTTCTCTGTTTTTTAAGTAGGATACGAACCAATTGTAGCATGTGCCACGTATTCCTATGCCGTACAGTTTTTCGAATAAGATTTTATATTGAACTGAATCATATGCCTTCGACATGTCTAAAAGAATTCCTATGGCATATTTTTATTATTAATTAAGTTGTAGGCTTCTTGAATATATTTATAAACTGCTAAAATAGTAGAACGATTTTTCCTAAAACCATTTTGACATTCGCTAAATAATTTGTATTTCTCACAAAAGTTATAAGCACGGTCACATATAGCCTTTTCAAAAATTTTAGAAATGGTAGGCAACAGAGCTATAGGGCGATAGTTGGTTGTTTCTGTTTTGGATTTATTTTTATGTATGGGTTTAACTATGGCTTTCTTTAGTAGATCGGGGAAAATTCCTTCATTAAAAGATTGGTTGATAAGAAGATAAAGGGGGTATGTAAGTTCGTCAGCACAATGTTTAATCAAGCTAGGTGGTAAACTATCAATCCCATGACTTTTTTATTTTTCAGCTTTCTTATTATTTTACTTACTTCTTGGAAGGTTACTTGGCTAAGAAAGAAAGAGTTTTGAATAGGGTGTAAAACAGGTTGTCCTTGCAGGTTTTGGTTGCAAGACGAATTATTTCCTATTGATACAAAAAAGTTGTTAAAGGTATTTGCAATTTTCCAAGGATCTGTAATATCCTGATTATTTATTTTTAGCTTAATATTTTGTTTATCTTTTAATTGTTTTTTGTTTGTCCTCTCGTGTATTATGCTCCACATAGTTTTAATTTTATTGGTTGATTTTAATATCTTATTAGTGTATTCTAACTTTTTAGCTGTAATTATTGTCTTTTTAAGTAGCTTTTCATATTTTTTATAATGCTGTTTTAGTATTAGGTTTTTAGAGTTTAATGAAATAATTTTAAGTAGTCTTTTATGTGTACAAGATTTTTTTATTCCTATTGTTAACCAATGTTTTTTAAAATTTGATTTTAACTTTATTGTTTGTAGTGGTATGCATTCATTAAGAATATTTGTTAAAGTGTTGTTAAATAGGTAATAATTTTCATTTATATTTTGATTAGATGCTAAGATTGTATGCCAAGGAATATCATGAAGTTTAGATTTAAATTTCTCCATATTTATGTAATTAAAGTTTCTTTTTTGTAACTTTCCACTTAGTTAAGTTTTTATTTTCTGGGCTAATGAAATCTGTATAATTGTTCCCATATGGTCGGATAAGCCAAAGTCTTTGACAGAAGTTTGTATGTTATTTGAATGGAAGTTAGTAAATATTAAATCAAGGCATGTAGCTATTTTATTTGATATACGTGTAGGGACTCTAATATGTTGTTTTAAGTTGTGTTCAGACATGAGATCTAAAAATTGGTTTGTTTTTAAATTGTTTTGAAGTATATTTATATTAAAATCTCCTCCTAATATTACTTTATATTTAGCATATTTTTTCATTTATATAGGTTAAGATAACTTTTAATTGCTTATAGAACAAGTCTTCCTCTCTCCTATTCCAATACATAGTAACTAATAGAATATTTTCATCAGGTAATAAAATTGCACAAGCTTCAAGCACATATTCAATAGACATTCTTGCTATTTCTACACTTTCTATATATTCAATGTTTTCTTTTAGAAGGATACAAACACCACCTCCATTGTGGGACGTCCTGCAGTATGAGGCAGCAACTTTAAAACTATTCAGTTTTGTCATACTTAGTTTTTCTTCTGTTAGCCAGGACTCTGAGATACAGTAAGCTTTTATAGTGGGGTGTTGTTCGACAAAGGCTTCTAGAATATCTTGTTTATTATAAATGCTTTGGATATTTTGAAACATTATTTTAAAGGTCTGAGTTTGGTTTCCGAAAAAACTGATTTGAGCTTTCCTCTGTTGCTGAAATTGATGTTTCATAATTTTCATTCAGGTGGTGTTTTTATTTTCAGGCACTATTTCTAAATATGTATTACGCTCATTTCTATTTACTTTCTTTCCCTCAATATATAATTGTTTGTTCTTAATAACTGCAAAAAGTCCTTGTTTTCTAGCTTCAATCATTTCGCCGCGCATTTTATTATTCTCGATCAGTTCACTAGGGTCCATAAATTCACTTACGAATAGACCAGTCCCTTTAAAGTAATGTTTGTTTTCGAGTATGAGTCTTGTCATTCTCTTACTGATTAACTCAACTACTATTGGTCGATTGGTGTTGTATTTCTTCCCTAATCTGTATGTGTCTTCTATGTATCCGGTTACGTCGATATATGTGATGTCATAAAACATTTCCGCTAGTCTACTGTGTAAATCGTACTCAGTTTCCTTGTTGAATTCAGTAAAGCCATATATAACTAGTTTTTTATATTTAGTTTCGTTTGTAATATTTTTTCCCGAATGTAATAAATTTTTCTCTATATTTTTCATTTCCTTTTTCAATTTTTCATTTTCTTCTGTTAGTTTTTGAATATTATTGTTTATTATTTCTATTTCCTTTATTCTTAATTTATTTTGGTTGAATAATTCTTTAGTTTCTTGTTGTAAATCTTTTTTGAATGATATTATAGCATTCTGTATTTCAGACTGTATGGTGTTTTTCAATTCCTGTATTATTGACGTGTTATTTTCTCGTAGATGGCGGTGAATTATTTCACTGAGGTTGTGTAGGATTTGATCACTAGCTTGCGTAGATGTCAAGTTACTTTGGTTATTTAAAGTGTCTCCTAATATACTAAAATCTTCAATACTTGAATCAGTTATACGGGTGCTCTTCGATTTTTTTCGTAGTGTAATGTTAGTTTGTTCATCTGATGAGTGGTCTCGCGAATCTCGGTCACGCGGAGGTATTGGTGTATTTGTATTGTCCTTTTTAGGTAAGTTACTACGGCAAGCAACACATTTCCAGGATTGTTTATTTTCGATTGACATCGTGTTGTAGAAACGCATACTCGAAATAGTAGTACACTCCAGATCATAAGACAGCCCACAAAGCATACAGGTGAGGAATTCTTTTTTTGGTAATTTTTGGTGGCAGCCTGCGCACAAAGATCCTTTCTTGGGATTGTTCATTTTGTTCAACAATTTATTTTTGCTCATTTATCGATAAACAGCTCTCTCTAGCGGCAAGTAGTGGTACTTACTGTTACAGGGTTCAGTTAGTTGTTACTTGGCTACGTAGTATTGCCTCCCGACAATAGATGGCAGCACTTTCTTCGAAAAAACTACGATTATTCTAGAATGTTTTTCAATTATAACCTTATTTTATTTCGAAAGTATGAATTGTACCTTTTACGATGAAGAAGTTATTTTCTTGGGCATTCAATGCAATCTTTCTTCATTTTAATATGTATCGTACAAAGTTCTACTCCGTAAATACTTGAAATCGCATGAAAACTTCTTCAAATATTTGACTTCTACAACTCTCCAATGACTGCACGATTCTTCCGGATAACATTTGTCTTCATATATTGGTTCACTTAGTACACTTTAGCAATTACTTTTTATGAATTGTAGTTAAAATACTATTTTTTTATAAACAATTACACAGAGGTGTTGTTTATATGACGACAGCGCCATCTCTGTCCAACCATATATACCAATATTCATCACTTTATCTTTATTTACTTACTAGCTGTGCCAGCGAATTCGTCCGCGTTTGCCCCTGTTTTTTAACACATTTTCCATTGTGTCTTTACTCCTTTTGGTCGCAGCGTGATGTTATATCATCATCAGCTCATATAGGTCCCCACTGCTGAGGCACGGGCCTACCCTATACTAGGGCGATAAGGCCTTAGTCGACCACGCTGGCAAACAAAAGGAATTTTTCAATTCGAACCAGTAGTTCCTTAAATTAGCGCTTTTAAACAAACTCTTCAGTTTTAAAATATCAGTTTAGATTCCTTCAAATTAAACACTTTAACGAAACCCTATTGTTGACGAAAAGATTCGTACTAGCACCCCAAGTGGCAAAATACTTAGCTTACTAAGAATCGCACCGGAAAAGGAAGACGGGCAGTAATGTATGGGACCCACAACCAAAAATAACTATCAAACAACATACGTCTGGTCGTCATTTGGTACTTTCTGTCTGTGTTACAGAGCCCACGACCAAAACCATGTCTCATAGCAATACGGCAAAAACCCTATAAAATCGTTAGATCGTATGATTCTGAACCCGACTAGGTATATAGTAACGGTCGAAAGTGTAGCAACTGCGTGGGAGGCCATTTCTGCTGTGTCAAAAAAAAGGCAGTCGGTATTATAGCAATACGTCTGATAATGAAAATGTACATAGATTTTATAATTGTATTAAGAAAAAGTTTGTTTTCAGACATTTTGTGCGTAGCACATAGCCTGAGCGCATTTTTGAAAATGTCAAAAAATTTAGCCGACCTGTGTCATAGCAATACGGATAATTTTTTTTTATCTTTTCGTTTTGCTGCCATGATTACCAAAAACATGTTTTCAGACACTTTAAGTGTAGCATATACACCCAAAACCAAAATAACAAGTGTGCTTAAATAAAACCAAAACTATCAAATCAATCAGTATTTAATTTCAACTGCCTAAGCGCTTATTACGCCCCTGCCCCTTTCTTACTATTATTCATTGGTTTGTAACAGAGAATTCAAGATGCCTCAATACGATTCTTAAATGATATCTGAGTATCGAAAAGTTGTCTGATAGAGAAGATGCTACACTTCATTTGTCTGATATAAATTTTTTGCACATGTGGACAACTTATTCTATCATGTCTAGCAATTTTCAGACATATTGCTATGATACCGATCGGTAAAATTTGTTAACATTTTCAAAACGGTCTCAAAATTTTATGCGTCCACATTTCCGTCTGAAAATTGTTTTGTTCGCATCAAATAACCAAAATTTACTAATAAAAAAGATTTTCAGACGTATTGCTATTAGACATTTTTTTTGTCTCATTTTAAATCTTTTAAAGTGATTTTACGGGTTTGCGCTACACCACTAACGTCTGAAAAATGTCTGATATTGGTATTTTCGAGTTCAGAATAATCTTATCTATCGATTTGATGCGGTTTTGGCTGTATTGCTATGAGACAAAAATTTTGGTCGTGGGCTCTGTTACTACCTTTTTTCATTTCAATTAGGACTTTTTGCCCAATAGTGGGACAGTAGGTATTAGGGTAAGTAAAAAAAAATCAGATTTAAGAGACTGTGACTGTCTCTTAAATCTGATTTTTTTTTACTTACCTAATGCGCCAGTTATTTTATTCTGTTACCATAAGTCTAATTAAAAAAAAATACTTACATTTTTAATTTTCGCAATTTTTTTACCTAGACCCATCCCCCGGCTTGTTACCACACGCTACCCCAAAAGTAATGAAACGTCAGTAGGTATTTAATCAATAAAATTAACCCTTTTCTATTAATAAAATATGTAAGTACTGTACTTGGTAATTTGAGTGAGAGCATACCCTACCTACACTATAGGGCCTACGCTAAACTATACGGCGGTAAGGCCTTAGTCGACCACGCTGGCCAAGTGCGGGTTGGTCGACTACACAACCTTAGAATTTCTTCGTAGGTGTGCAGGTTTCCTCACGATGTTTTCCTTCACCGTTAAAGGGTCGAATAATAGTACGTATGAATTTCAAATTTGAAAAACACAGTGGTACGTGGCGGTGTTTGAACAACTCGGCCATCGTCGCTTGTGATAATTTTCATAATAACTTATTTCGCGTATATTCGACTGTTTAGGTAGTTATATAACATTTTAACGTCACATTGGTTTCTTTTATTTTGTAATCGTTTGCGGTGCGGTTAAACAGAAATCATGTCATATAACACTTACTAACTTATAAATTAATGTTGTATCTTTATCATTCTTTTATATACAAATATGTTTGTGCATCACATACCTTCTTCTTGTCTTCGGGAGGAGACTTATCCCTGCTCTTGTCTCGAGTGGCGCTCTTCCTGAATCGCGGCGATTTGGACCTACTAATCAATCGTATACAATATGTTAGGCAATGTGTATGATGCAGGCATTCTATAAAATGCCTAGGAAATGTATAGAATGCCCGGGTCACTCAGGCAATGTATAAAATGATATTCAATGTTTGAACTATTTTACAGTATACCCAGGAAATGTATAGAATGCCGGTAGAAGCAAAGGTAATTTATGTGATCGACTTTTCTTCTCTGTGATTTAGTTAATTAGATGGTAGGTACGATATTTTGAGAGCTAATCTTAATTAATACAACTGTCACAAGACAGTGCCTAGGCACCTATAAATACATATGTATGTACATCAGTCTCTGACGCCATAGTAAAAGCTCTGCTTTGTTTGGGGTCAGATGACCATGTGTCTCAAATGTCCCAGATATTTATTTTATTCTATTCACCAACCTGTCTCTACTAGAAGACCGAGACCGCCTCCTCCTGCCCTCATCCCGACTCCTCTTGTCTCCCTCTCTACGCCTCTCGCTCTTCTCCCTACGCCTGTCCCTGTCCCTCTCCCCCGAGCGGTCCCGTCTATCTTCCCTCTTATCGTATTTGCTGTCCCTCTCCGCCCTCTTGTCCTCATCACGTTTCTCGTGTTTCCTGTCTTTGTCGTCTTTTTCACTCTTCTCGGATTGCTTGCGGTCCCTGCCTTCTCTTTCGCTCTTTTCTTGCTTTTGGTCTTTTTCTTCTTTGTCGCTCCTGTCAATAAGAAAAATGTATTATTTACACATTCTGGAGAAACTATACCGGAGCCGCTCTTAGATGACTGATTTGACACTTTTTATTTTATATTTTGCATTAATCCTTGTTAAGAGGAACATATTTAGCGAATCATAAAGAACAACTTTT
This sequence comes from Maruca vitrata, assembly GCA_039566165.1. NCBI lineage: Eukaryota > Metazoa > Arthropoda > Insecta > Lepidoptera > Crambidae > Maruca > Maruca vitrata. The sequence goes on along the minus strand of CM076923.1, from coordinate 809,753 downwards.
AAAAATAGGACGTTATTTCAAAATGTCAAATGCACCTCATTATTTAATTAGTTGTCTTTTTTTACCTAAAAGAATTGAATTATAAAAAGAACACGTAAAATTTCCACTCTGCATTACGCTTTTACAAGGTTACGCCGTTTGACACGTTTTCATAGTGAGGTAGTGGGTAATATTATACTCACCAGGTATTTTTTTAAAACAGGATGAATGATTTAGTAAGTATTGTATTTAAAAATAAATATATTTTAAAATAAGAAACATCAATTCAATCTTCTGGATGTGAATAAATGTTTTTAATAAAAAAAATATATAATTAGACCTTGCTTGGTTATAAAATGGAAATAACTGTTACTTATATGCTTCGGCAATTTTACCGTTGTCTCTCACTAGTGCAGTCAGTCTGACATGTGTCAAATCAGTCAACTTAGAGCGGCTCCGGTATAGCAAATATTTCTGAAACCTATCCTAAGTTTGATGACAACTAAAGTCGATACGTGTAAGTTCTGATTGAGAATCAAATCTACGACATCCAGGCCAGTGGCGCATGAGACAATGACAATCGTGCCATCGATCCAGTCACTACAACCATTATTCATCCAATATTGCCCCCACCTCTCCTCGTGCTTCCGAGTCCTCTCGTCCTTCTCCGCCCTCCTCTCGCTCTTCTCCCTGTCACCCCTCTCGGAGGGGCGCCTCTCGTCGTCCCGCTCGCTCCTGTGCCGCTCGCGCTTGTCGTCCCGCTCTTCCTTTGACTTGTCTCTGCGGCGGGACTCGTAGCGGTCGGGACGGGGTTCGTTCCTATTAACAAATATATTAGGTATCCTGTATTTATTAGGTGTTACGATGTAATTTTACGATGTTTTTTTTTTGTACTTGATGGTATATATGGCCTCTGAGTCTTGAGACTTATCTCAGTGCCCGTTTGTATGCTTTAATCTACTTCAAAGTTTATTTGACCCCCTCAGACTTTACCAAGAGCCTCTATCTCACTCTCAGACTTCCCTCATAGTCGCTATCTCACCCTCATACTTACCTCAGCGCCTCTTTTTCACCCTCATACTTACCTCAGAGCCTCTTTGTCACCGTCATACTTCCCTTAGCCTTTTTTTCACCCTTATACTTACCTCAGAGCCTCTTTGTCACCGTCATACTTCCCTTAGCGCCTCTTTTTCACCCTCATACTTACCTCAGAGCCTCTTTGTCACCCTCATACTTACCTCAGAGCCTCTTTGTCACCCTCATACTTACCTCAGAGCCTCTTTGTCACCCTCATACTTACCTCAGAGCCTCTTTGTCACCCTCATACTTACCTCAGAGCCTCTTTGTCACCCTCATACTTACCTCAGAGCCTCTTTGTCACCCTCATACTTACCTCTGAGCCTCTTTGTCACCGTCATACTACTTCCTTTAGCGCCTCTTTTTCACCCTTATACTTACCTCAGAGCCTCTTTGTCACCCTCATACTTCCCTCAGTGCCTCTTTGTCACCCTCATACTTCCCTCAGTGCCTCTTTTTCACCCTCATACTTACCTCAGAGCCTCTTTGTCACCCTCATACTTCCCTTAGCGCCTCTTTTTCACCCTCATACTTACCTCAGAGCCTCTTTGTCACCCTCATACTTACCTCAGAGCCTCTTTGTCACCCTCATACTTACCTCAGAGCCTCTTTGTCACCCTCATACTTACCTCAGAGCCTCTTTGTCACCCCTCATACTTACCTCAGAGCCTCTTTGACACCCTCATACTTACCTCAGAGCCTCTTTGTAACCCTCATACTAACCTCAGAGCCTCTTTGTCACCCTCATACTTACCTCAGAGCCTCTTTGTCACCCTCATACTTACCTCAGAGCCTCTTTGTCACCCTCATACTTACCTCAGAGCCTCTTTGTCACCCTCATACTTACCTCAGAGCCTCTTTGTCACCCTCATACTTACCTCAGAGCCTCTTTGTCACCCTCATACTTACCTCAGAGCCTCTTTGTCACCCTCATACTTACCTCAGAGCCTCTTTGTCACCCTCATACTTACCTCAGAGCCTCTTTGTCACCCTCATACTTACCTCAGAGCCTCTTTGTCACCCTCATACTTACCTCAGAGCCTCTTTGTCACCCTCATACTTACCTCAGAGCCTCTTTGTCACCCTCATACTTACCTCAGAGCCTCTTTGTCACCCTCATACTTACCTCAGAGCCTCTTTGTCACCCTCATACTTACCTCAGAGCCTCTTTGTCACCCTCATACTTACCTCAGAGCCTCTTTGTCACCCTCATACTTACCTCAGAGCCTCTTTGTCACCCTCATACTTACCTCAGAGCCTCTTTGTCACCCTCATACTTACCTCAGAGCCTCTTTGTCACCCTCATACTTACCTCAGAGCCTCTTTGTCACCCTCATACTTACCTCAGAGCCTCTTTGTCACCCTCATACTTACCTCAGAGCCTCTTTGTCACCCTCATACTTACCTCTGAGCCTCTTTGTCACCCTCATACTTACCTCAGAGCCTCTTTGTCACCCTCATACTTACCTCAGAGCCTCTTTTTCACCCTCATACTTACCTCAGAGAAAGCCTCTTTGTCACCCTCATACTTACCTCAGAGCCTCTTTGTCACCCTCATACTTACCTCAGAGCCTCTTTGTCACCCTCATACTTACCTCAGAGCCTCTTTGTCACCCTCATACTTACCTCAGAGCCTCTTTTTCACCCTTATACTTCCCTCAGTGCCTCTTTTTCACCCTCATACTTACCTCAGAGCCTCTTTGTCACCCTCATACTTCCCTCAGTGCCTCTTTTTCACCCTCATACTTACCTCAGAGCCTCTTTGTCACCCTCATACTTCCCTCAGTGCCTCTTTTTCACCCTCATACTTACCTCAGAGCCTCTTTGTCACCCTCATACTGACCTCAGAGCCTCTTTGTCACCGTCATACTTTCCTTAGCGCCTCTTTTTCACCCTCATACTTACCTCAGAGCCTCATTTTCACCCTCAGACCTCCCTCAGAGCTTCTATCTCACCCTAAGAGCCTCTTTTTCACCCTCATACTTACCTCAGAGCCTCATTTTCACCCTCAGACCTCCCTCAGAGCTTCTAATTCACCCTCAGAGCCTCTTTTTTACCCTCAAACGATCTATTTCACTGCTGCTGCACTGCTTCAAAGCCTCTACCTCACCCCCAAACTTCCCTCAGAGCCTCCCACCCTCAGGCCTACCTCTGCGGGTCCTTGTCCTTCTTGAAGGTGCTCCTCAGCAGGCTGAAGGGGTCGTACCCGCCCTGGTCGGGCGCGCCGGCCGCGGACACCGCCGAGGGGACTTTAGGAGCGTGCACCGACGACGGGACCGAGCGGCGGCGGGACTGTTGCTGTTGTTGTTGCTCCCTGGTGGAAGGTTAATGCTATGTTAACTGCCTCGTTGGTCTATTGGTAGCAAGTGCTGCGTTAGGACCGAGAGGTCCCCGGTTCGAGTCCGGGGTCGGGCAAAATTTGTGTGAGTTTTTCGTAATGAAATTACTCAGCCCGGAGTTAGGAAGTTGGCGGTTGAACGCCCGTGCCTCGGAAAGCACGTTAAGCCGGTGGTCCTGCGCCCGATCTCTCATCGGTCATGTCGGATTGCCGTCTCACCGAATTATGAGAGTAAGGGAATAGAGAGTGCACTTGTGTTTGCGCGTACACTTGTGCACTATAATATGTCCTGCGCACTTGGCTGATCTCAATTGAGATCGGCCGCCATGGCTGAAATCGGTCGGACGCCTTAATTATTTTAATGCTTTAGTTTTCTTGTAGGTAAACAAATTTTACTCAAATGTATTGCATGTTGGATATTACTGTTGTTTATTTGAATCTTGACACATTTAGTAGTTTGATGCTTATGTAATGATTAATTTTAGACTTTTGCGTTCCATTGCACTAAATATTAGTCGTTATGGGTCTACACGCAATATCAGGAGTAACAATTATATAGCTACTTACTGCCCGACATTTCGACTGGGTTACACCAATCATGGTCGCTAGCTAGGCGCCGCCCGTCTTTGTCTGCCACAGCGGTTGTGAATTTCTAAATCCATTTGTCAAACACACACACAATACAACACATTTTGTGTGTCGGACAAATGTGGATAGCTTTACAAATGACATTAGTGCTGGTTCGGAGTGGATTTAGAAATTCACAACCGCCTTGGCAGACGAATACGGGCGGCGCCAGTTCGCTCGCGACCATAATTGGTGTAATGAGCCAGCCAGTTACATCAGTTTTATAGAAAAATCTTATCAGCGAATAAGGAATATAATATACGGAAGATTCATCAAGTTTTATTCGGTTGAAATCTATTTGATTGGGTTTGAAGTATTCAATGTCTATCGAAGCCCATCAAGTATATGATAAATAGTGCTCATTGAAGCCTCTAGCTCTTTTAGTGTACCTCTGAGCATGGTTGGGGTTGACGCCGAGCGCTCGGGCCAGCAGCGCAGCGCGGCTGGGCGGCGCGCGACGAGCCTCGGTAGTTCTGGGACCCGGCTCTTCTGTAAGGACACGAGAAACATAATAAATATAAATAAAAATAAACAAATATTTCACAACATCACATACATCGATCTGATCCCTAACATGTAAGTAGCATAAGCACTTCATCATCAGCCCATATACGTTCCCACTGCTGGGGCACGAGCATACCCTACCCCGGGCGATAAGGGCTTAGTCGACCACGCTGGCTAAGTGCGGGTTGGTCGACTACACAACCTTAGAATAAGCACTTGCTTTCTGATTTTAAGCTTACGGCAGTTAATGCAAGATATAATAGTGCTTGAGTCTGTAGAGCGTTACATCTGCGTCTCTATGAGTTATAACACCACATCACATACATCGATCTGATCCCGTGGTAAGAAGCTTAAGCACTTGTGTTACGGATCAAAAACGACAGTGGATACACAAACATATTTAAATATATTTAACTAGCGGCCGCCTGCGACTTTGCCCGCGTATTAATGGGTTTTAGTAGCAATGATGTATTAAATTAGCCTACATGCCTTGTAAATTTGTTATTTATTAGTGAAAGTTCCGTCAACGTTCTCCCATAGTACGTTCCCCCCTCCCCCCATAACTTCCATGGGGTCGGAATTTTGAAAAAAAAAGTAGCGCTGGTGTCTCTCCGGAGTGCTAGCTACCTCCATACCAAGTTTTATAAAAATCGACAAACACGTAAAAAATCTCCCATCCTAATTTTCAATCCCCCCCCCCCCCCCTCCCAATGAACGCCATGGGGGTGGTATTAAAAAAAATTCCGTTGGTGTCCCTCCGGAGTGCCAGCTACCTCCATACCAAGTTTTATAAAAATCGACAAACACGTAAAAATTCTCCCATACTAATTTTCACCTCCCAATGAACTACATGGGGGTTAAATTTAAAAAAAAATTAGTATATATGTTATTCCAGAGTGCCAGCTACCATCATACCAAATTTCATGAAAATCGGTTCAGAAGTTTGAGCGTGAAAGAGTAACAAACATCCATACATACATCCATACCACCATACTTACAAACTTTCACGTTTATAATATTAGTAAGGATAACACACCCAGACACGGAACAAACACCGATGTCCGTCACAAATATTTGCCCCGGGTGGAAATCGAACCCACTACTCTTGGATCCGTAGGTAGTGAACCTGGCCCAACCTGGGTCAGTAAGCACTGTTCCACCGAGTCGGTCAAAAAAGTAAAGATATTCAGTTAAGTGTTACAAAATTACCCTAGTTAAGGGTAGGCCCGTGTCCCAGCAGCGGGGACGTATGTGGGCTGATGATGAAGTGTCACAGAATGCAAATAGGTCCATGTAACTCGCTAACTCGTTTCCAGGGTGATCTCACTTCATCTGAAGCAGCCGTGAGGTCCATATATGAGACTGACCGGCACAATAGAATCTTTTGTACCAGTCGCCCTAACCCTGAAAACCTGGATGGAAGCTGATTCATTCCCGATCTGAAGAGCCCGGGATTGTAAAAGGGACATGAGCTGAAGGGCAATCCATGACTGTATGGCATGGCAGAAATGTGAAACTAAACGAAGCCTATGCAACCAGTGTAAATTTTATTACCAACTGTTGAAATATCTCGATGATATTTTAATTTTAAGTATATCAATCAACCCCTTACCATCATGTTCCACATCCTCTTCGAAATCTAGAGCGTTATAATCAATCCGCTCGTGAGTTGATTTTTCTGAAAAATAAAGATAATTGTCAAACAAATTAAACGTGTTAATAAATAAAATAAATAAATATTTCACAACATCACATACATTGATCTGATCCCGTGGTAAGTAGCTTAAGCACTTGTGTTACGGAAATCAGGATCAACAGTGGATACACAAATATACTTAATTATATTTAATAATACACCCAGACACGGAACAAACACCGATGTTCGTCACACAAATATTTGTCCCGAGTGGGAATCGAACCCACGACTCTTGGAACCGTAGGTAGTAAACCTGGGTCGCTAACCACTGTTCCACCGAGCCAGTCATGATACTAACTAATTTCAATATAACACAAAATTAAATCATAGCTACTAATCCACAAGTCGAAATAACGAAATTTAAAATAAAGTAGATAAATCCCTACAATCGTATCTATAAAAGATGTTGTTATTGAACAATTTTCGTCGTGAAACTTACCGAGAGTAGTATCACACTCGCCTTCCTCTTTCTCTTGGGGATGCTCCGGAGTGCCGCCCTCTTCGACTACAACACAACAAAGACACAATTTAATACAACGAACTTATTAATTTTTTACTTAACCTGTATCATCCCACTGCTGGGCAAAGGTCTCTTTGCCCAACTTTTTAATTAATCTTACTAATTTGAAATAAAACTAATATTACCGATTAACTCGCGTGTATTGTTATTCTAAACATATTATTTAGAGATCCGACGTTTCGAGCTCTTTACAGCGCTCGTAGTCACGGGCAAGACTGTAAAGGCTGTTGTTTATTTTTTTAAATGTGTAATGTTCGCGCAAATAATAGACAATACTATAATCTGACTAAAGTTACTTCGCTATATTGCAATGACTAATCCCTTTACAAGGTAGTAGCAGTCATATATCTACCATAATTTAAACCTTATTCACTCAAGATAAGGTCCAAAAGCAAAAAAAAATTCAAAATAGTGTACCTACTGACCAATGGGTTGACGTGTTAGGTCCGGTGTTGATCACTATCGTGATGATGGCTACCCCATCCAAGCGATCGTACTCCACCAAAATAGACTATTTAGTATTTTTCACTTACTATCGTTTCTCTCCGCTCGTTTGTGCCTGGCTTCACTGTGGTCTCTCTCCGACTGCTCTTGTTCAACTCGCTGTAAATATATGACATTGTGTGTAGTTTGAATCGCGGTATCAACATTTTTCTCGGATTAATGACCTCCCCTGTATGTTCTCAATAAATGTATTGGATCAGACATGTCTTTCTTTCTGTAGTAAGACTTTCTGCCAATCCAGGGAAAGGATCCAAAAACCAAGGAAGGGACCAGAACACGTACTTTAATGTACAATACTCATATTAAAAATGCGAAAGTAACTCTGTCTGCTACGCAATCACGTACATAGAGTATTCCACCGATTCAAATGAAATTTGGTACAGATATAGTCCAGAGCCTGAGAAAAAACTGATTTTAACCGACTGCGCTATAACGAAGTAATGATTTACTCTTTAAACGTCCCTATGCGGACGAAGTCGTTGGTCTAAGTCTAGATCTAGTGTACAGTCAGCCAAAAATGTGGTCTACCATCCTACGGTTGAGATCGGTTTGAACGTCATGAAACAACATTGTCTATTTGTCCCTCCCTGGCAATAAGATTGTGTCAGTGACTATTGTCAACCTTAGCGATCGTTGCATCTGGCAGAAACTTTTGTCAAAAGTGGTAGACCACTTTCTTAGCTGACTGTAATAAGATATATTTAGTACTAGAGGACGTCCGCGACTTCGGCTGCGTAAAATCTGATGTTAGATGCATTTTAATTGTAGAACTTAACCGTGTATTCCCGCTGTCCCCGCAAGCCTAATCCCCCCTCGATAACAAGTTTTATAAAAATCTATAAACACGTAAAAGTTCTTCCAGAATTTTCACCCAATATGACCGTTATGGGGGTTAAATTAAAAAAAAAATAGCGCTGGTGTCTCTCCAGAGTGCCAGCTACCATCATACCAAATTTCATGAAAATCGTTTCAGACGTTTGAGCGTGAAAGAGTAACAAACATCCATCAATCCATTAGAAAACTAGAAATCATGGGTGAACTGAACTGTTCACCCGTGTTCATGGCGCTTGCAACAGTGCCGAAATATCGGGAGCTCATTAAAACAAAACAACATGGTAAATATCCCGGACACTTTCAGTTTTCTAATGTGTGTAACCATGGCGGTTTAAAATTATATATCCATCAATCCATCCGTCCGTTCATCGACCCATCCATACTCACAAAGTTTCACGTATACACCGTGAAATGTTAGTGGTTGTTTTCCCGCAGTAAAATGATTCTATCTTAGTAGTACAAAAGATGTGTGCAGTTCTTTTTTGGTAAAATCAATAAATGCCGGTTTTACGAAAGGTTTAACCATAACTCGAAAACACGTTCGAACCGCTTTATGACTTAGGGTGTCGAGCTTCTTTGGCTTTGAGCATCGATTTCATGCGGCAAGCAGTACCTGAATACGTCACATCATCAAAAACAACGATAGCTTCTCTCGTTTTCGAGTTGGAAAATTATTAATCTGAAAAATCGAAAATATTTTTTTTTTTCGAGGAACAATTTGCATGGTTCGATAGTATTACTAAAGGCAAGTCGTTCTGCCACGGGAAAACAACCACTAAAATTTCACGGTGTATAATATTAGTAAGTAAGTAAGGTAACTAACCTCGATGTCAGCGAGCTTGACGATGCGGCGCTGCGCCTGGCGCCAGTGCGGCGGCGTCACCGAGCGCGAGCGCGAGCGCGAGCGCGACGGCGTGCGGTAGCGCTGCGACACACAACAGCCTTCATTCACTACTTACTTTATAGACGTAGTCAGTGGCGTAGCTAGGTAACCAAGCGCCCCGGGGCAAATTAGAAAAAGGGGCCCCACTGCTATGTAAGCTGATTAGGTCTTAGGTCTTATATTGATAGGTATTTAAGTCCCGCATGGATTGACTTACGATGATCCACCCCCCCTGTTACACCCTGTATAATAGGGTGGAGCGAACAAAACTTTTTTATTTTCGAAATTCCTGTATTACTAATCGATGATGCGTTATATTAGAAGGCTTTATGCGAAATTTCAACAATTTAAGTCATCATCTTCAGGTGGCGCACTAGGGTTGAGTAAAATAAAAGTTGTAATTTTTGGCTTATTTAAAAAACATTTTTTTTCGGGTGAGCAACTATCTTTACTACAATATTAATACTTAAAATAACTGAAGGCATAAATAACTACGGAAATAATTTATAAAATACCGTAAATAAATCGTTTACATATTTTAAGCCTTATGTTCAAGAAGAGCCTTTTTGATGAAAATACTGATATTTCGTATCGAAAAGCGGTATCTCCTTCCTGGCGATTATCCACGTTCGAATGAAAACATTTCTTACTTCTAGTCGACAAACAGAGAATGAAGCCTCAGTTACGAGTTTCACACACCTTTTTACTGCTTTAGTGAGTCAGGGATACTTTTGAATTTCAAGCAAAGTGTCTTCTGAGGAAACATTTAAAAGTACTGTGTTAGTGAATTTGAATGTCAACTGTGGTTCAGTTATTTATTATATTTCTCCCAATCAATTAAATCCCAATGTTTTATTGCATCAGGTCTAAGTTATGGAAGATTTAGTTCGCGATTTTTCTTCCCTTAACACCGAATTCGTGCCTTTAAAAGTCTCTCAACGGCCAGTTTCCTTACGTGTAACTCAAAATATTGTAACATAGTCAGCAATCCGTTTTCTGGATATGCGAAGAATGAATTTCTTTTAGTTTATAGGAAAATATTTTTCGATTCACTACGCAAAACAAATACTTGTCATAATGATTTGACACATATATTTTATTGTCAAGTGAAATTGTAGCGCTTGACATAGAGAAAATATGGATCAAAGCATTAAATTCTTCAATAAGGCATCAGCAAGTTGTCGCTAGGTTGATTTAGTATAATAACAAGTACCAAGAGTCTTTAAATAAGTTATTTTATATCGCAACAAGTAAATGATCGTCAAAAGATCTAATCATTTACTTGATGAGTATGACAAGTTTGTGAAGAAATCTCTCAACTCTTATAAATAGTGTCGGTACGGTTTGACACATTTTTTTAACATTAAAATGAGTTATAAGAAGTATGTTTTTGCGTAGAGATTTGAAAGGTAGATATTTTCCTCAAAACAAACTAAAAAAATCCTTATTGCGTACCCAGAAAACGTATTGCTGACTATGATACAATATTTTGAGTTACACGTAAGGAAACTGGCCGTTGAGAGACTTTTAAAGGCACGAATTCGGTGTTAAGGGAAGAAAAATTGCGAATTATATCTTCCATAACTTAGACCTGATGCAATAAAACATTCGGATTTAATTGGTTGGGAGAAAAATAATAGATAACTGAACCACAGTTGACATTAAAATTCACTAACACAGTACTTTTAAACGTTTCCTCAGAAGACACTTTGCTTGAAATTCAAAAGTATCCCTGACTCACTAAAGCAGTAAAAAGGTGTGTGAAGCTCGTAACTGAGGCTTCATTCTCTGTTTGTCGACTAGAAGTAAGAAATGTTTTCATTCGAACGTGGATAATCGCCAGGAAGGAGATACCGCTTTTCGACACGAAATATCAGTATTTTCATCAAAAAGACTCTTCTTGAACATAAGGCTTAATATATGTAAACGATTTATTTACGGCATTTTATAAATTATTTCCGTAGTTATTTATGCCTTCAGTTATTTTAAGTATTAATATTGTAGTAAAGACAGTTGCTCACCCGAAATTTTTTTTTTTTAAATAAGCCAAAAATTACAAATTTTATTTTACTCAACCCTAGTGCGCCACCTGAAGATGATAACTTAAATTGTTGAAATTTCGCATAAAGCCTTCTAATATAACGCGTCATCGATTAGTAATACAGGAATTCCGAAAATAAAAAAACGTTTTTCGCTCCACCCTACTGTATAATTCCGCAGTAAAGGCCGCCCGGGACTTCGCGTGGAGTTATTGATCAGAAATTTCCTAAAGTTCGGTTCGATCGAGATTTCTGGTTTCCCTGAGCTTGAGGGCCCCGGGGAATCGCCCCGCCTAGCCCCTAGGTAGCTACGCCACTGGACGTAGTTTATAACTGCCTCGTTGGTCTATTGGTAGCAAGCGCTGCGTTAGGACCGACAAGTCCCCGGTTCAAATCCGGGGTCGGGCAAAATTTGTGTGAGTTTTTCTGTAATCACTCAGTCCGGAGTTAGGAAGTTGGCGGTTGAGCGCCCGTGCCTCGGAAAGCACGTTAAGCCGGTGGTCAGCGCCCGATCTCTCATCGGTCATGTCGGATTGCCGTCTCACCGAATTATGAGAGTGAGGGAATGGAGAGTGCACTTGTGTTCGCGCGCACACTTGTGCACTATGTCCTGCGCACTTGGCTGATCTCAATTGAGATCGGCCGCCATGGCTGAAATCGGTCGAACGCCTTATATTTATATAGTTTATAGACGTTGGAGGTCAGTTTTCCTTGCGAACGTTGGGTCATTTGAGAGACGTTAGTTCATCATCATCGTCACCCTTTTATTATACTAATCAGCAGGGTATAAACCTACTCCGTGTGCTAAAAAAAGCAACAATGACCTTTACTGGTAGTCCCCTACTCGGCGGTAAGAGATCAGTGTTGCTTGCGCGAAACTTGGCTTGATAGAAATTTAGATAGCTTTCGCACAAGTCATACAAATCCAGCAAGTTATCTTTACAGATATTATGCCCCTTTTGTGTAAACTTAGCGGTTCTAATATTTAGAAAAACGGAAAAAATTCAACTGCCTCCACCAGACCGGCAGCTAAAGATTGAAGCCGTCAAATTTTTGCCGGCCGGCGCACGCCTAGACGCGATTCCTAGAAGGACGTTCGAGTCCGCGGGCCGCAGTGAGGCAGTTGATTTTTTTCCGTTTGTCTAAATATAAGAAAAAGTGCAGAAGCTTGCACTAGCGTGCGAGCTTCAGCACTTAAATTTTTTCAATTTACATAAACATAGCCGTTCTGAAGGCAAGCTGATAATCACGCACACTTGAATTACTAATTCACTTGAGACTTCATTTAATTTTTTATAAATATTTCATCGCACATTACGATTTAGAAACTAAGTTCACGTTACCACAAACTCAAAATACTTACAAAAACTCCTCTCCCCTTGATAATCCTCCCACTCCGTGTGTAAGAGTGGCGATCCCTCTCGCGATACCTCATCCTGTTGGAAAACATTATGTTATAATAATAAATAACATAAAGCATTGCAAAAACATAGCTCATAACGACCCGGCCTTGATTGGGGTAAACAAGTCAAAATGTCGAGAAGTAAATAGACTTATTACTACTTGGACTACTATAGACTTACTATACTTTTTGGATTTCACCTAAACAGAACAGAAGAACAGTTAACCAAAACACAGTAATAAGTGAGTTGATGGAAAAAAGATAATATATATCATTTGAGACTTGTGTAAACCACTAAATAAATACCCATAACAAAAATGTTAGTGTCATACTCCTGACTCTGTTTATTTTTCTGTTTAGGGCATTTATTCCGTCCTATTGGAAGGTCCTATCATTATATAGACAAAGTTTTATCATACAGAGGAAAACATCTGTAAAACCAAACCGGTAAAAACTTACTTCAAAAACTCAGAAAAACTGCAATAGAACAAATCGAGAATATTAAATTCCGCCCACAGAAGATCAAAGTCACCTGCCCACTGTGTAAATGAGAACCACTCTATATCTACCAATGGGTAGATGGGAAAGGTAGATAAAGGGTAGATATATGCCTCGTTGGTCTATTGGTAACAAGTGCTGCGTAAGGTCCGAGAGGTCCCCGGTTCGGGAAAAAATTGTGTAAATTTTTCTGTAAAGGAATTACTCAGCCCGGAGTTAGGAAGATGGCGGTTGCACGCCTGTGCCTGGGCACGTTAAAAGGAAAGCACGTTAAGCTGGTGGTCCTGCGCCCGATCTCTCATCTGTCATATCGGATTGCAGTCTCACCGAACTATGACAGTAAGAAAGCAGAAAGTGTTCTTGTGTTTGCGCGCACACTTGTGCACTATAATATTTGGCTAATTCAATTGAGATCGGCCAAGTGCGCATGGAATGCCCTTCTAACTCATGTTTGCCGTCCCTCCTATGATCCCGGGCTCTTCAGGCGGGGCGTGAAACGGCATTTAAGCAGGCCTTCAGGGTGAGTGCGACAGGCTCAACCAACATGGTCTATTGTGCCTGTCGACCTCATATGTGGATCTCACTACCGCTTACCATCAGGTGGAGGGAGGTCATCTTGTTAGCCTTTTATTTAAAAAATAAAGCCGATATCGGTCGGTCGCCCTGTTTATACCTCTCTCGGTCCCTCCTAAAGTCGGGCCGGTCCTGGTCCCTCCCGCCTCGCATGAGGAACCTGTTAGTCGGGACCTCTGGGATCTCCTTGGGGTCTATCTTGGACGTCATCACTAGAGGATGGGAGGGCTCTGGCTCTTCTTCCTCTTCTGAGGGGCCGGAGTGGTGCCTGGGAAAGGGTTAATAAATTTAGTATGATAGGTGATAAGTATTATATCTGTTTAATTTCGATTCTTTACATCTATGTATAGATAGAATAACATGCAAAAATATACTATATCACATCATTCCATCTCATTAACAAATCGCTTCTATAGGTTTAATCACCAAAAAAGTTTTAAAAATTGTGCTGTCTGTTTCTTGTTTCTTAATCTAGTAACAAAAACGAAGTTATAATATTAATAATATTTCATAACTGGGTTACTGGCCAGCCAACAAATTGCGTACATCAAAAAAATATTAGATAAAAAATGCCAACCTCTTTTTCTTCTTTTCTTTCTTGTCCTTCTTCTTCTTCTTGTCCTTCTTGTGAGACTTCTCCGACTCGGCGTCACTCTCGTCTTTCTCCTTCTCCTTCTCTTGCTTGCGTTTCTTCCCTAAAATTCCACAGAAGTAATCATTAGGCATAATCTCCAGAAATTATATGATATTGTAAATTGAGAGAAAGAATGTCTGATGTTATAAGAGTTTCATGGCAGTGGTAAAAACATATGATTATCGGGGAGCACGGCAGTGCCCCTGCCAAGTCGAGCACAAAAGAGGCACAGCCTTACCATCCATATCTCGAAGAAATTCAGACAATTTTCGACCCCCCTATAATTTCGATGTGGATAAAAGCCTGAATTTTCAGTAACTAATCAGGGATTGTATAAACAAAATATATAGGTATATTTAAAATTTCAGTCAATTTGAATCAGTAGTTTTATATACATCATCATCATCTTCGCGTTTTCCCGGTTGCATCCTTGCGGAGCCCGGGGTCCGCTTTCTTGATTATTCCTTCCATTTTAAAGTGGCGTGTTTCACTTTTACGGGAGCGACTGCCGTCCGACCACCCAACCCCGGAGGGAAAGCTGGTGCCAGAGCCTCGTTCGTTGGTCAGCAGGGGTACGTACTTGCACGTGAGGTTGGCTTGGGCCCAAAGATCTTGGTAGGGCCCCATTCCCCTAGTCAATAGTTTTATATACATACATATTATTTAAATTTAAAATGTTGAAGATTTAAAAGGGACTGAATAAATTAATAACGAACTTGGTATCAGATGGATCTCAAAACTTTTTACGGTAGAACAACTGAGTTGCGAGACTAGGTTTTTTTGAAAAATCTTATATTTTGTGGGTTAAAAAATGGACTTTATCACTTTGTCTCTATATCATAATAACAAACAAATATATTGGACACTCCTGTACAAATTAAATGGCGTCGCCCATGTTTATATTAATAAATAAATAAATATTTCACAACATCACATACATCAATCTGATCCCGTGGTAAGTAGCTTAAGCATTTGTATTAAGAAAATTAGAAACTACAGTGGATACACAAATATATTTAATAACATACCCGGAACAAATACTGACAGTTCGTCTCATAAATATTTGTCCCGAGTGGGAATCGAACTCAAGACTCTTTGAACCGCCAGCCAGGGTCACTAACCACTGTTCCATCAACCATCCCCAACTTCCATCAGCACATACCCGGCTTGAGCCTGACGAGCTGCCCGCAGTTGGCGGCGACGACGTCCTGCAGCGGGCGCGCGTTGCGGTCCACCGCCAGCGCCTCCAGCTGCCGCACCAGCGCCGCGCCGCCCACCACGTGCCCGAACACACAGTGCACACTGCGATGGGAAAACAGGTCAGGGGCGTGTTGAACTGCTTTACAGAGCGAGGCCCCACTTGTGTGTGGCGTCGTCGCAACGGAACAACGGATTGTATGCCACACCTGCGTTGCGTCGACGTTCAAACTTTTGCAATGGATAGGTACTTCGTCACAGCGCTACACCCCCCCCGCTTCGTCTTTAGTCCGTAGGCAATAGCATGTCATAAAAATGTTTAGAAAACGACGCAACGACGACGCTGCGACATTGCAATACAGCGCAACGCACAAGTGGGGCCTCGTCTTTACAGCGCGGGCGAAGGGTGGAAGACTAACTAACTAGATTGGAGACCCAAAATGAGTATTGGCCAGCGATAATAAGCTCATTCACGAAAGTCATGAAGAATCTGAGCGAGATCCAGGCGGACTACTAGCAGGGAAACGCGTTTTTTTTTATTTTTTTTGTATGGGCTTTAGAAATGAAATAACAATACATAAAAATGTAATAATATCCAGAAATAATCAAAGGGAACATTTTTTGACTTTATCGTGAAAATTATAACTATCTTTAGACAAGAGTAAATTTAAATAACAGGTACAGTTACTTATAAGAGCTTAATGCACATACATAGGTATCATTGGACACCTATTATTTAATTCAATTCAACACATTAGCAATTAGAATAATCTATGTCCACAGATTGCTTCAATTTACTCATAAAAACAATATTCGTTACTCACTTGTCGAGATGCGGCGCCGGCTGTGTTGTTCTACAACACACAGAACAGAACAAGAATGATAGCGGGAGCGCTGCGACGCGTCCGGCGACCCCCGCGCCCGCTACACACACAAAACGCACGTCTCACAGTGGCCCCGGCCTGCCCAGGCCTTTACTACCTAATAGTATATGCCAGTACTATGTAATTGGATATTTGACTGGCTTTGTTCCTTGGTACCTAATATCTACCTAGTGGTACCTGAACAGTATTCCATAATTAAAACTGTTGTAATTAGAAGCTTTTTCCCTTCTTTATCATTTTATCACAGCACTATATTTATGTATGTCTATTTTGATTCTGTCACTTTTGTTAGAGTCCCTCCATAAAACACATTGTAAGTACACAATATCGTCTCAAGTTCTTTATCTCTTTTACAACTATTCATACTAAATACAACAAAAAAACCTAAACTAGCTAAAGCTAAACCCAACTCCCCCCCTCATTGGTCTATTGGTCTAGTGCTGCGTTAGGACCTAGAGGTCCCAAGGCAAAATTTGTGTGAGTTTTTCTGTTAAGAAATCACTCAGCCCAGAATCAGTTAGTTGGCGGTTGCACGCTCGTGCGATCCTCTCATCGGTCATGACAGATTGCCATCTCATCGAAATTGGGAGAGTAAAGGGACAGAGAGTGCACTTGTGTTTGCGAGTGTGTACTCGCCAACATAAGTGTTGCCATGGCTGAAATAGGGCGGGCGCCTGACTTGACCAGCTTTAAGACAGCTAGCTACAGCTAAACCTGACCTGTTCCCTAGCCAGACATAACTATAAAGTTTTTAGGAACTGGTTATGTGTTGTGTTATAATTAGTTTAATTGCAGCTAATTGTATGTTGTAGGTGTTTTCCTATAGAGTGTACCTTTCTTGATGTTTAATAAAAAAAAGCTAATTTTTCAACAGTCAATTAGCCAATTACAAAAATACTTTGGACAGCCAATGCTTAGTTATTAAAATAGCTTAGAAGATTATCATTGTTTTCATAATGATACTGATCTTATGTGAATCTCAAGTTCTATTAGCACCTTGAAAACAAATAATAACACTGCTGAAAAGGTTCAATTGAATTTGTATGGTAACCAGACAAGATACATATCTTGCCTGGTAATTGCATAAAATGAATATAAGTAAATACAAACAAAATGCATACACATGTGTGAAATAGTTATAAATAGAATGTATGAGCTTCAAATTCATTTAGTTCATCAGAAAACTTATCAAATTAGATTAATCTGACCTTAGACTGAGTCAAGATTTGAATTCTTAAATATCAATTGAAAATTAAATTATGTACTTGTTTCTTAAGTCAAGGCCCATGATATCCATACTTCAAATGGTAGAATATACTTAAAGAAAAAATTACTTCATAGGCTTACTAACTTATGCTTCTACCATTAGCCCTGTAACATCTTACCACTCTCCAGCTGTGACTTACATAAAGAACTGGGACCCATTTGTGTCTTTGCCTCTATTGGCCATAGACAACAAATATGGCCTGTCATGCTGAAGTTCAAATGTTTCATCTGGAAACAAATACAATCCATTACAATAAACTCTAAACTGGGACCTATTTGAAAATGGGGCCTATTTGAATAAGAATTATCATGTGCACAAAGTCACAGCTATTTTGTTTACCTTCAAAAGTTCCTCCGTAAATAGACTCGCCTCCTGTACCATTAGCATTGGTGAAGTCCCCACCTTGTATCATGAAGTCTTTCACCACTCGATGGAACACCATCCCCTAAAATTACAATAGCTGTAGTTTATTTCATTCAGAAATAAGAGACAGGTTTTAAACTATATTTTGGATCTTCACCATGTTGTTTTGATTCGATTAGCTCCAGATATTTTGGCACTGTTGCAAGTGCCATAATCACGGTGAACAACATGGTATACATCCCGAACATTTTCAGTTTTGTAATGAGAGACTGGTTCTCAACCATACATGACCAGAAACTCAAACCCTTTGGATGATAATCCAAGTGCTTGTTTTTACATTACATAGGACAACATTAAATTGAACCCCACCCAATCACACCAGAAGAATACTTGACTATATCAAAGCACAAAAGACAATGGCACTGAATACATTTTCTCAGGACATAAAAAGGATTTGGGATGCTTAATTAAGGTGTTCCCGTACTCGCTAAGTAGCATTGAGTTACAGAAATCAGAATCAAAAGAAAAATATATGAATAACACATGCAGGTACAGGTTAATCACATATTTTGTTCCAGGTGGGGATCGAACCCACGACTCCTGGCGTAAGAAGCATGGGCATTACCAAACGAGCCATCGAGCCAGTCAAAATAGACTTACCTTGTAGGACAGCGGCTTCCCGGTCACCTTACCCGTACCCATCTCTCCGGTGCATAACGCACGGAAGTTCTCCGCGGTCTTCGGGGCTATGTCGTTGAACAGCTCAAAAACTATTCGCCCCGATGGCAAGCCACCGATGGAAATATCCATAAAAACCCTATCTCTTGGAGGCTTCTCATCCCCGTCCACAGTCATTTTAAAGGATGAAACTAAAGTTTTAGTTTTGGAAAATAACACGCCAAGTAGTTATGTGGCGATAAATGGTCAATTCAAGAGATTATTAATGAAATAATTACAGTACAACACACGGTTTTACGAAACACGATATTTTCACACGGACTTCAAATTCAATCAATCTATCAGTCAGATAAGTCAACGCAACGCCGATTCTGCTTTTACATACACACAGACAGCAAATTTATATACAAGGTTTTTCGTATCATTTATCTTTCCAAAAAAGTGATGTTAGAAATATTATTTTATTATTGGTAACGGAACACGCTGTTCTTGAAATGCGTTCAAAAACCTTATAATCGTCTTATGATGCTTATTATGCTGCAGTATAAAATTACTTTTTTAAATTTTATTACGGGATTCTATGAATATATTAGCGAATGCTATATAATCAAAAATATTTTTAATTAAATTAAAGGAGTAAACATATTATATTTCTATTTCTAAATAGCCAGCCATTTTATGGATCTGTTTTCGAACGTACATATAACATCATAGGGATGCGTATGCTAGACTACTATCGATATTGTACATTAATTGATATTTGATACAGATATTTTCTGAATAAAATATTATCGATTTGGTTTGAGGCAAACACAGTAGTCAGATTCAAGTATGTATGTTGAATTGCAACGTGTAACAACACTTCACAGTCAGTTCAACATTTTTATTTCACGTCTTGACTGTTTCGTGATAGTTTGACACATTTCAAATATTTATCGGTATTATTTGGGAACGCATTCATAAAACTTGCTACAAGACTAGTATTTATTGTTACAAGATGTTTGTACTATACATGAATTTCAATGACTATATCACATTACTACGGTACTAGAGTACCGTAGTAATAATGTTCTAAGAGAATTTAGACTTGAATTCTAATTAATTGAAACTAGAGCTATATTCTAAGACTTGAGGTAAGTTTTATTTATAAGACTTAGGTAAGTCTCTTCGAAATTTAACAGTTATTTCATAAGACATGAGCACTGCCAAAAAAAACTTAAAAACGGAGTCTTTCATAGCCTAATATATCAACTCAAGTTCTTGACTCAATCTACCTCAAATAACTTAAGACTCTAAAGTACTCGTAAGACTTAAAATACTCGGACTTATGCGACTAACGACTACTAGTCTCGAAAAGATACTCAAGTGAAGACTAAAAGACTCACTTTCTTGTAAATTTAGCTCTAGTTTCTAGATCTTTTCCTGTAAGTGTAATGTACATTGCCTAGTATCGATACGTATAGAATATGTTTATTTATTTATTTGGTAAAAGGTACACCAACAGTATGTATACACAACTTAACAGAAGATACATTATATGGTAACTAATCTAGTATATAAGCCAATAATAAGTGTACACAACATTGAAATAACTTATCTGTGAACAACAAACTAGTTCGAAACTCTAAAATATAACAACGTGAGATAGATAGTTATAATATTAAACAACGGAACTAAAAATATAATATGTTCATATTCATAGAAGTTGACAACTTGACATCACTATTTCTATTTTAATGGCGGATTTGCTTGAGTGACGGACGGCTGAGCGACGCCAAGTCGTAATTTATTTCGGATATTTTCAGCTCATCTCTTGATTACTGAGAAATAATTCGTTGCGTCTGAACTAAATAGATTTTTTGACTAGTTTGAACATTACTAGTGTTTGCCACTTTTTATAAAGTACAAAAATGTTAGGCTCGGGGGATAGTGGCCACATCATAAAACTGCGGGGTCTGCCTTTCTCCACAACTGTGGAAGATGTTCTCGATTTCCTGAGCGGAGTGAACATTCTGAATGGAAAAGAAGGTAAGTTTGGGATGACACTAAGTCAAATTTGTTGGATGTTCAATAGCGATTTTGGGTACGATTTGATTTGTGAAACGCCGACCCGCCACAGCTGGGAAAAAGCTTTTCGAAAAACCAGTTTTTCTTGAAATATGACTACGACGTCTGTTTATTTGACCGGTTGTGAGCTGGAAAATTGTTTTGTTTATTATATGTGTGTTACAATTTGCGCTGCTTTAGTTTACATAAAATACATATATTGCTTATGTAGTTATACATAATTTAAGGCATTTTAGGAATGTATTATTTGCGCAGGTGTGCACTTAACTGAAGTGCGCCCCGGCAGGCCTTCTGGAGAGTGCTTTGTGGAGGTGGAGAGCCAGCAGGATGTTGATGAGGCCCTCAAGAAAGACAAGGAAAATATGGGGAAGAGATACATTGAGAGTAAGATTGTTTGGATGTATTATATGCTTTATATCTATACTAATATTATAAAGCTGAAGAGTTTGTTTGTTTGTTTGTTTGTTTGAACGCGCTAATCTCAGGAACCGCTGGTCCGATTTAAAAAAATCTTTCACTGTTGGATAGTCCATTTATCGAGGAAGGTTATAGGCTATATTACATTTTCAAAAAAAGTAGGGATCCGTACGAAAAACCCAAATTTGTCACCCAAGATGTAAAAAAAGCAAAATGTAGGTGTTCCTAACGTCAAAAATTTTTACAATTTGTTTTGACAGAACGAAGTCTGTTGGGTCAGCAATTGTTCATAAAATTACACATAGATGGCATCGTGCTTTGTACAGCATGCCATAAATGATGTCAAGTGATAAGTTTTTTGGTAGTTCAAAAGATGGCACTGTGATCTACGTATTACTTCGATATTATATTGTGGAAAAGTTTGTATGTAGGTAAACCATACGTCAAATATGTGAAGTTTGTCTTTTGGAATTGATAAATTTGGAGTGCCATTAAAAGCCATTATAGTAACAGAGCCCACGACCAAAATTTTTGTCTCATAGCAATACGGCCAAAACCGCATCAAATCGATAGATAAGATTATTCTGAACTCGAAAATACCAATATCAGACATTTTCCGCGTAGCGTTTGATCTGACCGAATTTTTAAAATTGTAAAAGAATTTTACCGAACTGCATCATAGCAATATGTCTGATTTGCAGACTGTAGTTAAATGATGATTCTGAGATACCGGAAACATATTTTTCAGACTTTAGTGGTGTAGCGCAAACCCGTAAAATCACTTAAAAAGATTAAAAATGAGACAAAAAAAATGTCTCATAGCAATACGTCTGAAAATCTTTTTTATTAGTAAATTTTGGTTATTTGATGCGAACAAAACAATTTTCAGACGGAAATGTGGACGCATAAAATTTTGAGACCGTTTTGAAAATGTTAACAAATTTTACCGATCGGTATCATAGCAATATGTCTGAAAATTGCTAGACATGATAGAATAAGTTGTCCACATGTGCAAAAAATTTATATCAGACAAATGAAGTGTAGCATCTTCTCTATCAGACAACTTTTCGATACTCAGATATCATTTAAGAATCGTATTGAGGTATCTTGAATGAAACCAATGAATAATAGTAAGAAAGGGGCAGGGGCGTAACAAGCGATGAGGCTGTTGAAATTAAATACTGATTGATTTGATAGTTTTGGTTTTATTTAAAGCACACTTGTTATTTTCGTTTTAGCATATACTCCATATGCTACACTTAAAGTGTCTGAAAAACAGGTTTTTGGTAATCAAGGCAGCAAAACGAAAAGTTAAAAAAAAATTATCCGTATTGCTATGATACAGGTCGGCTAAATTTGTTGACATTTTCAAAAAATGCGCTCAGGCTATGTGCTACGCACAAAATGTCTGAAAACAAACTTTTTCGTAATACAATTATAAAATCTATGTACATTATCACTATCAGACGTATTGCTATAATACCGACTGCCTTTTTTGACACAGCAGAAATGGCGTCGCACGCAGTTGATACATTTTGGACCGTTACTATATACCTAGTCGGGTTCAGAATCATACAATCTAAAGATTTTATAGGGTTTTTGCCGTATTGCTATGAGACATGGTTTTGGTCGTGGGCTCTGTTACTATTAAAGGGTTCTGAATCGACAACATGTATAGAAAATATTCTAATTGTTGCCTTTTTCCTATTTTAATTTAACAAAATAGTGTCATCTAATTGAAATATTTTTAAGCTGTCAAAATTAACGAGAGCATTCAAATTTCCATAATTGCCGAATTGAAGAAGGTTGGTTGTGAAAATACATTGATATTAATACACAAGGGTTTGGTATCAGAAAAAAGGATGAGATGATCACAATGCGATTAATACATTGTACGCACCAACCGGGTATTGAATATTCAATCAAATTGAACAAATTCAATATTGTGTTCAAAAAATAATATGAAAATCAATATAAAAGTATAGCATCAGCATATTTTATTTGGTAAAGCATAAAATTCGAAAAGAGAAAATGAGGGGTTTGCCAGGGATAAAGAAAGAACATGATTCAAGCACACAGTAAAAGCGTCGTATAATCGTACATAGGTATGAATTTAAAATTTGAAAAACACAGTGGTACGTGGCAGGGTTTGAACTGGCGACCTCTTGCATAGCAAGCAAATACCTAAACCACTCGGCCATAGACGCTTTTTTCCTCTCTAACTATAAACTGCTTTCTAACTCTTTCTTTATAAATTCCAAAGCCAGGTGGCTTTGTAAAAGGACGTCCTTTATTTCACTTTCATCGATGAACAATTAGGATTACTTGAAGATGATCTATTCAATATAAGGAAGCTGTTCACTATAAACATAGATTTTAGGATTTCGTACGTCGAAAAGAATAACCGAACCCCTATATAGGATCCGTTTATCATCGTCAATTTTTGTCAAGGAGAAAATATCAAACTGAAAGTTACATCAAATAGTCAGGTCTACTGCCCCTTCATCTGAGCCAACACAATCCAAAGAAACATTCATTTATGCTGCCAATTTTTGACACTCGCTAAGGGAACTACTTTCTGCGAAGAACTCAGATTCTCAAAATTTAGAATAAAGCAACGTCAAGTACAGAGAATTGCGTAAACTTTAAAAATAAATTGCGTTGTGCGAGTCCGTCTTGCACTTGGCCTTTTCTTTTTTTTTTCTTGGGTTCTATTCCCACTCAGCACAAATATTTCTGCGATGAATATCGATGTTTGTTCCGTGTCTGGTTGTGCTATTTAAATATTTAAATGTATACCACTGTTCTGATAAAAACAAGTGCTAAAGCTTCTTACCACAGGATCAGATCAATTAATGTGATGTTGTGTAATATACTTATTTATTACACGATAAACAACAGATGATGGTGATGATGTAAACCAAAATAATTTTGTTTTAAATGTTTCTTCCGGTTGACTAACTTCTTAAGTGGCAGAAAAGATTTTGACGGGACTACGACTACTTTTAAGTTAAAAAAAATTCAAAATCCTGTAGTTCACGCGAACGAAGTCGCGGGCACAGCTAGTTGTAAATATTTGTGAATTTCAAGAAGTATGTACCTCATATGATGACCTCACAGTTGCTATCTGGTGAAGTGAAGTCATCTTGCATGAAGTTGCTTGGGTATTCACATCAATATGACTTCAATTTTATCATTAGTCTCATAAATTTACTTTTAAACATTTATAATGTACTTTACAGTATTCTCTACTGACCGTCAAGACATGGAATGGGCTTTGAACGCCATGCGTCAAAGCGAGAATGGCTTTGACAGTCTGCCCAACCTCACAGACGACATGGGCATAGTCAAGCTCCGTGGACTACCCTTTGGCTGCTCTAAGGAAGAGATTGTCCAGTTCTTTGATGGTAAGATCCCTTCACCTATTTCTAAGATTTTATTTCACAATGTTTCTTGATATCCATATTGGGGATGTTTAGTCGGTCTTGTAGGCGGTTTGTGGTGCATAAAGATATATGAATATTTTTTTTATTTCCTATTATTATAATCACATTTGAAAAAAAATTGCTTGCATGAATTTATAAAGTAGCATTTCTGTTCATCATAATTCACATTAAACTTGGTAATTATAAAAATAATATTAAAATTTAATATTAGGTTGTGCAGACAGTAGTGTATATAGCCAAGTTTGTGCTATTAAATTACATAGTTTAATTATTTATGCCCATCACATTTGTCTCTCCAAATATTTCAAAATGCTTTCTATTAGTTTATTGATTTCAACTTTAATCAAAATTGTCATCAATATTTTAGTTAAAATGATTGCTTAAACTCCTCAAGATGACAGGCATACTTTGTTGCAAGTTAGTTCTCAAACAGTCTTTAAAAACTAGAGTTGGGTCATTCTCATTTATATACATGCATCATGCCTTGGATATTACTACCATAAGTCAGTTTTCTACTTTATATAAATTTATTTGTCATTAATTCATTTGTTAATTCACTTAATTTCTATAGACTGATGACACTAGGAAACATCTTTATATTTTGAACTTATTGATAGATGATAAAGACTGTACCTTAACAATGGTAGCGATATCCACTGTAGTGATGTGTGCACAGTGAGACTGTCCCACTTTGTCCCACATACCACAGCCGCCTACAACCCAGTATGTACCTTGTGCCACTATGTTAACCTCCTTGGGCGGGACAGGGCTTAGCGTCGCCCACGACGGGGTGCACTTGCTATCGGACTACACGGGGCGGGCCTCGGGAGAGGCGTTCGTACACTTCGTTGACAAGGGACACGCGCAGGAAGCTCTCGACAGGGACAGGGAGAAAATAGGACACAGGTGGGGGGACATTGTTTAACACAGCCCGGTTTGGTAGCGGACACTGCAGAGAGATTTGTCTGGAGTAAGCCGAACAATATACAATGCAGCACATTGCATAAACAAATGTACTGCCTTAAGCTGTAGATTTATTGGCATTTTAAATCTAATAGCTGCGGGCACTGGAACATGCCACTGGATCTGTATTGTGAAATCCAGGAAGTATATTCTAGTATGCATTTGTTTATGTGTTTGCCTGTTACTGTTTATTGGATGAGGCTGATCTTCATATGTATCTGTTTTGAGATTGTAGCGATCGTCTGCTGCGTACAATCTTTGCTTCAATTTCAATTGATGGTGCAATGCAAAACTTATTGTAATAATGTGTGATAAATAAATTACTCACTTATTATCTTTATTGCATGATCCAGACTACTTAAAGTATTTTTAAATCACATAATTTAATTGTTGAATTGAATCTTTCACATTTTTGAGTTTCAAAATTGTATAGTACAGGATCCGTGGTGTATTTTTCACTTGATTACTATCAAGCTAATTTTCCGTGAGTAGCTTCATTTTGATAAGACGCCCAAAAAATTCCTGTGCGAAAATTTTTGATTGTGGTAGCTAACAGAGGTATCAATGATTAAATATTTAGGACCGTAGGACCGGGACAAAGTACCACGGAATTTGTAGGACAATATGACCGTTACATTATATAAATATTAACTAAGTAAAATAATAAAAATCAGCTGGTTAGTAATCATTTTGGTGATCTCCTCCTCCAACTTGTATCGATAACGAGATCACCAAAAATGATTACTAACCAGCTGATTTTTATTATTTTACTTAGTTAATATTTATATAATGTAACGGTCATATTGTCCTACAAATTCCGTGGTACTTTGTCCCGGTCCTACGGTCCTAAATATTTAATCATTGCTACCTCTGTTAGCTACCACAATCAAAAATTTTCGCACAGGAATTTTTTGGGCGTCTTATCAAAATGAAGCTACTCACGGAAAATTAGCTTGATAGTAATCAAGTGAAAAATACACCACGGATCCTGTACTATAATATTTTATCTTATTGTATCGTCAGTTTTTTTTTCTCAATATACAAAAGTGTTATTTTTGCAAATTAAAATGATTTTCGTACCCTTAGTTTAAATTTTTCTTTGTATTTCTTAAATGTAAAGCAGCAGCGATTGCACGGAATCTCCTTAGCAGTTTGTTACGCACCAAACTGTGGCAGAAGTAATAATTATGGTGTAGAGGGATAAGATAAATTGGGACCTTCCTTGTTGCCGGTTAAACTATGGTTTATGCAAATATACATATACAGTCAATGTCAATTGGGATTGCAGTTTATTATTTTAATTTTTTTTTTTCATTCTTAAATCATGACAATGGCCGGCAACAATTTGGTGGGTTTTTTTAGTTGATTGTTGGGATTGAATCTCATAAATTAAGGGATAGTGATGATAATAAACAAAATGAGTTGGTTATTTTGCTGCACTCATAACGCTTCTGTTTTTATGACAATACATTTTTCATAGGATAATATTAATTTATCTGTGTTAGCTCATGAAATACAAACATTTAATGATTTTCCATATACATTGACAACTGATGCAAAAAAATATAATTAAAATACAGAAAATATATAATTATTTCAACATGATTGCCTGAATCATGAAATTTCACAAGAGTTACGATAAATCTATATCTCTAATCTGAGTGATAATCATTCTTAACATTAATGCATCTATCTACATCATTTTAAATAATTAACATAATATATCATAACAAATTCACTTATAATTGAATCCCTGCCTTGCCTGCAAGACTGGCAGGCAAAGCCATACGATAGTCGACGAATGTATTGTCTCAAAAGCAGTAGTATTGTCGCGTGCAGTAATGATTGGATGTTAAAGTGTCTAGAGTGACCGGGCGCGGGAGGGAGGAGGGAGCGGCGGGCGAGGGGACAGGAAGAAGGACGAGGGATATGTTGTCTGTGGTATTGACCACGGGTTGGGCCGGCGGCGAGGACCGGAGCCGTCACAGCATGTTTTATTTCCACGAAATAGAGTGCACTTATCAAAGTTATTTATTACCAGTTTGGACACCTTATTAGGCGTAACGTCACTATTGTGACAATTTCAATTCTAAGGCTCTTCCTACATGTGAGAGCCATCCGCTCCTGCAAGTCCGGTGATGATGACAAGGCTACCTCAAGCCATCATCGAAAAAAAACTCAATTCTTCGATATACGGTGATTTTAGTCTCCAAGCGATTACCGCTATACGAAACCACATTTCGTGTCACAACTCAATGGATTTGTAAATAGCGGTAGTAAGTAGCTTGAAGTCAAGTATCGGAGGTTTGCGTAGCCTTATGTATGATGGGCCTCAGTTTATTGGATTGCATCAATTCTGTTGAAGATACTTAATATACGATACTCTATTCACGATCAAATAATGTTTTGTGTTAATTTTGAAAATAGGCGCATGGGCGCACGGTAGTGTTTATAGCCAAGTTGAGCGCCTAATAATGCAATGTTGCTTTAAGTAATTTCATAAGTGGATAACAAATATGCTGTGATGACGACTATTGGAGCTCAATGATTTATCTTGGTATCTCACGATTTTAACTGTATCGTAATTTAAACTAGTATTTTATCACTTATCATTAAGATATTCAAATAATGATTGTCAGACTCTTCAAGTATATGTATGAACAATTGAATTCTTGAGATGTGGCTCTTGAAAAGATAATTGTAATGTTGTATTTGTAATTATTTTACATACCTGCCTACTACTAATCTCGCATTAGTCATAATTGATTTTTTTTTTATATAGAAAACGCAAACTCCTTGAAAGCATTATTAATTTATACATGGCATTTTAAATATACCAAAATAGTATTATAGTAATGTGTAAGCAATAGTTACATACCTCTATAAGAATTGTTTACACAAATGTATTTAAGTTTCAGCAAAGATGATTTGTTATTAAGAGTCAATTCATAAGTTTTATTTAGGATAAATGGTTAAGATTTCTTTGCAGAAAATTTACTATCACTTTGCTTTCAATTATACAAAATGACACATGTACTGTGTTCTTAAAAAATGTTTTAGTTATGTACCGGTCTTATTGAAAATGTAACTGTTAAGTTATTATGTTGAGGAGGAATATCAAATATAAAAAACAAATATGATTTGTGATTTGACAAATGTTTGACCACATAAGTAGTGACAAACCTTTGTACACTATACTTTAAAATAAGATGTTTATGGTTGTGAGATAATAAAAAAAGTTTCTCAGCTGATACTTTTCCTTCATCAGTGAAACGATTTGATGTTGCTTTTCTTACAAACATGTTCCCATACATGACATGCTGTCAGGAATCGTGAATTTTTGTTCTACGACATTTCATTTTATGTCCCTACTATGCAGCCATACTCTGTCGCTTCTTATACTAATGAATCACACAATCAAAAACTGACATGTAGAGATCTAGATTATACGTTTTTCATTAAAACTATATTAACTGACTGACTCTCATGAACACTGCTATTGTTCTGAAATATCCGTAACATAAGTGCTCAAGCAAATCGAAAATCAGAACATTATTTGAAGAAGTGTGCAACTTATTGAAAAATCCGGCCATTGCTTCAGCCTGATGATGATGAATGATGAAACAATGAACGCATCCTTCAGCCTGACATGTAAGGGACACTCATCTAACTGTCCCCCATCGGTGCCTAACGCGTCCCATCACCCGCAGGTACATAGAAGTGTTCGTGAGCAACGCGGAGGAGGTGAGGGCATACAACTCGCGCATGGAGGGCAAGCTGCACTCCGGGACCAGGGGCTACCGGCCCACGCCCTACGACCGGGGGGAGCGCCCGCCCGCCGGCCGCTTCGGCGCGCGCGGCCGCGGGCTAGCGAGAGGTGAGGAGGAACGTATGTAGACAAGTTTTTTTTTACTTTTTTTTGTTTTATTTAAAAAAAAATGTTTTTTTTTTAGAATTTTTTTTTTGGTATTTTATGTTTTTTTTATTTTTTTTTTGCTTTTTTTAATAACTTTTGGGTTGGGTTTGGGTTCTTGAGATGAGGTATATGTATCTGATGTGTTATGTATGAAATAAAAATTGACTTTGTAAAAGGTATACTATAATGAATTGAGATTATGAGAGACGTCCGAATCAAATGTGTAAAAGTAATAAAAAACGCTTTGTAAAATGAACTCTACATAATGAGTGAATGAATGGGTTTTTTTTTATTAATATTTGGGTTGGGTTTGGGTTCTTGAGATTAGGTCTATGTAGGTATCTGATTATGAGTGAATGGATGAGACTTGGAATATCGTTGTTTTGGTCTGTGTCTAGCGAGATAAGGAGGAATGCATATAGAAAAACTTTTATTTTTGTTTATTTTTTATAAGGGGTTGGGAATTGGTACTTGGGTTTTGAGGTGAGGCGTGTGTGGCCTCAGCAGCTTCGCAGTTCGGCAGCTTTTTGAAATGCATGTTTTACTTACTCTCCATTTTCAAAGTCAAAATTCCTTTATTTATAAAGTACTACTATATAAATAAAGGAATACTATAGTACTTTATGTATATTTGTGTATCCACTGTTGATTCTGATACCCGTAACACAAGTGCTTAAGCTACTTACCACGGGATCAGATCAATGTATGTGATGTTGTGAAATATTTATTTATTTATTATTTATTTATTTATATAGGCATTTACTCGCACTTATAAATCGTCATTACAGTAAATTGATAAGTGATTCTACCACCGGTTCGGAAAGCAGATTCTACCAAGAAGACACCGATGGTTACTCTTTTTAACCGATTATCACATAACCTTGTTAAAAAATAATTGCCATGTCATACAGTTTGAGTATGTCACAATAGAAAAGAGAAAAAAAAAGAAGCTCGAACAGTCCAGGGCCCAAGAGTATTACCTGTTCAGAATAATGACTATTCGAACTTCCCAGACAATAATTTAAATCATAAAGAAATAAAACAAATCAATGAAATAACTATAACAATTCCAACCTGCATGACAAAGCTTACGTAGGGTAGAATCTTAAAACTATATTATACCGGAGCCGCTCTAAGTTGACTGATTTGACACATGTCAGACTGACTGCACTAGTGAGGGACAACGGTAAAATTGCCGAAGCATATAAGTAACAGTTATTTCCACTTTATAACCAAGCAAGGTCTAATTATATTTTTTTTTATTAAAAACATTTATTCACATCCAGATGATTGAATTGAAGATTCTTATTTAAAAATATATATAAGATTATTCGTTACTAGTTGTGCAGGTCAATGAAACACGTGTTGCTCTGAAATATCAAAGAATATTTATTTTACAATAATAAAACTTAACCTACGATATAACACATAAAGTAAAAAATAAACAAACCTGAAATATCAAAGAAACGACATATAAGTTCTTTCCTAACAATGCCTGTTTCTCACAACTAAAAACATTAATCTTGAATCTCTCATTTGAAAATAAAATTATAAATTATCGTAAAAATATTTGTTAGTCTTTTTTGACATATTAAATTTATGAAGCCTTGACACGACATGTCAGCAGCCAGTGCTGCTTTATGGCGACAGATTTGAAAAAGAGGTTAAAGAAATGTTACATATTTCTTTACATCTCCCCCCTTTGGAAAAGAAAATTCAACCTTGAATTTTCTTCATTAATTCCTTACAACGTCGTGTATGTCATCTTCTGTATATAGTGGAATAAGTTTTGTAATGTGGAAAAGATTTGATTCTATTTTTCTATGTCCAGTATTGACTCTGTAAACCGATTTAGAAACTTATAATTTGATATGGTCCAATTTTCAACTCGTCCAACTTTTTCCTGTTCATCCTGTTCCCATTTTCCACATATACCATGTCTCCAACATTCAATTCAAATTCTTTCCTATTCTTATCAAACAACTTTTTATTGTAATTGTGTGACTTAATTGTATTTCTTAAAGCATCTGCTCTGTCCCTTATCCAGTCATTTTGTGTTTTTCCTTTCTTGAGCTCTTGTGGTAAAATCGTAATATCCGTACAATATAAAAGATACCTTGGGGCATATCCAGTTACTGAGTGAATAGTGTTATTATACTTGTCAACGCATTCATGAGCTACCGTTGTCCAGGCTCTATTATTTCCATCTTCATTTATTGCAACGTATTTTGTTTACTAACGTTTGATTTAGTCTCTCATTAAGACCATTCGAGAACGGTGCATTCACTGCAGTGAAAACTAGATCTATTTGTTTCTCCTCTAAGAACTTCTTAAATTCTTTCGAATTTATGCCTGGATACTGGTCAGTGAGAAGCATTCCGACATCTTCGCTTTCTGCTATATTATTCACAAGTTTAATAAAATCGTATGCATTTTGAGTTTTTGACGTTACGATAACTGCGTATCGTGTAAAGTGATCTACTAATAAATGAAGGTA
This sequence comes from Maruca vitrata, assembly GCA_039566165.1. Classification (NCBI taxonomy): domain Eukaryota; kingdom Metazoa; phylum Arthropoda; class Insecta; order Lepidoptera; family Crambidae; genus Maruca; species Maruca vitrata. Next base: position 777,950 of record CM076923.1, on the reverse strand, counting down.
CTTTTTTGTGGATCTTGAACCACCAAAACCTCCTATTGTATCTATTGATATTATTTCAAATGGCTTTGTTGCGGGACCCAGATGGGACATTAATCCAAATTTCTCTTGACCTCTTGATTTATTTTTTATGCAAACTTCACATCTTTTACAAATTTCTTTAATATTTTTTGTCATGTTTTTAGCTATATAAAGAGGATTGAGTGTTTTCTGCAGCTGTTGGATTCCAATATGACAAAGATTTCTATGTACATCTCTTATAAGTTTTTGACTAAATTCTTCTGACAAAATAATTTTTTCCTTATTTCTGACTTTTTTATAGTATACGTTTTGTTTTCGTATGACTCTGTCCTTATTATTTTGTATTTCTTCGTTCTCATTCTGATCAGTAAGAATATCTTCTATACTAATTAAATTGACTACCTTTAGCTGTTCATATTTATTTTCATCAGATTCCAATACGGGGTTTCTGCTGAGGCAATCTGCTTCCAAATTATTTTTTCCTGGGGCGTACTTTATATTAAAATCATATTGCGACAGATAGTACATCATATCACCGAGTTCCTCGTCGGTCCTTGATTTCAAATTCATATTTTCCAATGGCTTATGATCAGAAAAAACGTTTATTCGTTTCTAGTTGTGCAGGTCAATGAAACACGTGTTGCTCTGAAATATCAAAGAATATTTATTTTACAATAATAAAACGGCTTACATATTTCTTTACATATATTTATTTTTAAATACAATTTTTGATTAAATCCTACATCCTATTTTAAAAGATACCTGGTGAGTATTACCCATCACGTCACTATGAACGTGTCAAACGGCGTAACCTTGTAAAAGCGTAATACAAAGTGGAAATTTTACGTTTTCTTTTTATAATTCAATTATTTTAGGTAATAAAAGACAAATAATTAGATAATTAGGTGCATTTGATTTTTAAAAGTTGTTTGTTATGATTCGCTAAATATGTTCCTCTTAACAAGGATAAATGCAAAATATAAAATAAAAAGTGTCAAATCAGTCATCTAAGAGCGGCTCCGGTATACAACAATAAATTAAAATACGTTAGAAGAATGAATGTTCCATCCTAGTCTCAAATCCGGGATGGAACATTCTTCCTTCTGATTATAACCGACTATATTCCCTTGTATCTGTTGTTGCAGGCGGCGGTTTCGGCGGAGGCCGCGGCGGCTTCCGCAGCCGCGGGGGCGGCGGCGGCGGCGGCTGCCACTGCGTGCACATGCGGGGGTTGCCTTTCAAGGCATCGCCGCAGGACATTGCTTATGTGAGTTGGTACCCTTATGCTTATTTACTATAGTTGATATATTTTGATGATGTGTATGAATGTGATGTGTTAGTCAGGGGATACCAGTCACAACTATCTGTCCGGTGGTTGGTGAACGGTATACGGGTAAGCGACCCCGGCTCCTCGAGCTACTATCAACTCAGTCCAAATCATCCGAGGCGATAGTATCCTTCCTCCCCTTTTCCTTCCCCCGTCATATATCCTTACTACTCGTGGGAACGCAATGACCTTGTTAAAACAATGCACAAGGCAGAATGGCGGCGACGTGGTCCACAACCCGTCACGTCACGTTTCCCACAGAGGTGAAAAGTGGATCGCTAGAAGTGATCTCTGCCTACCCCTCTGGGAAAAAGGCGTGATTTTATGTATGTATGTATGTACGTATGTGTATGAATGTGGAATTTACTTATTAATTTATACCAGACTACATAATCCATACTTTGTTAGTAACAATCAGTGTTAAAAATTACAGAAGCTTTTAAAGGGAGTGCTAAGTATGCTCCGGCCCTTAAATATTTCATGCATCGTGAGCTTAGTGGGCTCAAGTGACATAAAAGTAATAATATCTTTATACTTGTTAAGTACTAGAAGTCAAAATAACAAGCACGAGTTAGAATCGGTACAATGGCTCTATGATACCACTCCTTTTGTGGTACATCAATGTTAGATATCTTAACTGTACAAAAGTTTCCCGATTGGAAATGAGAGTAGTCTCTGGTCAGAATTGTTAAGTTCTAGATGCACGCTTGGTGTGATGCTTTGAAAAGTATATTTACATAATATTTCCATGTATCCCGTTGCAGTTCTTCAAGCCGATCCGGCCGGCCAACATCAACATTCTGTTCGACAGCAGCGGCCGGCCCTCTGGAGAGGCCGACGTCGAGTTCGAATGCCACGAAGACGCCATGCGGGTCGGTATAGAGAATAATGAACGAATGATGACTATCCCAACTGAACGAATGACGACTTCATTGTTATGGACCATGGGCGTTCCAAGCTCCTTAGGCGGGAAAGTTTTAAAAAGCAAATTAAGCGACGTTTACACTTTGGCTAGTGATTGAGTGTGTTTTTACATTTCCTGCCAGATTTTAAAACGGCAACTGCACTTACACGTCCCACTCTGGTTATCTCCATTGTGCTTTATTGATTAGTTGTGAATCTCAGGTGGGAGACATTTTGTCGACCGGTTGCTGTTACCACCATACAGTTGCGTAAAACCCGCCAAGTGACTCTGGACTCTCTCGGTCAGGTCGCGTTCCGGGATCAGCACTGTACGAACCGGAGCCAGGGGGGACCATTGTTGCGGCAAGCGCCGGACCAGTGGAGTCTTAGCGGCGGTATTGTGCGAGCGGAGCGGGTCAGCCCGGCGGCCAGGGATACCCGTAGAAACGGGGGCCCTTCCGTCCGGCGGACTGGCCAACTCCGACCCGCACAGCTCAATACCAATGCGAGACTCCACGCCTTGTCTCGTTGTTGCCGCAGCTGTGGTCTCCTCTTTCACGTCCCCCTTTCCCTCTCATATCGATGTTCCGGGAGGGAGGGGTGAAACGGCTTTCAGGGTGAGTGCGACAGGCTCAATATGGTATATTGTGCCTGTCGACCTCATATTTGGATCTCACTACCGCTTACCATCAGGTGGAGTGAGGTCATCTTGTTAGCTCATTATAAAAATAATGGAATCAATGAACCAATAAAAGCTTACGCACAAATGAGTGAGTAAGTATCAAATTTAGAAATGAATAAACGAGTGAGTGAGTGGGATTTTCGTATGGAATGACATCTACAACAATATGTTGGATGAAAACTTTCATAAAAGTGGTCTGTCGTTCAGTATGATTGAAGGTTATCGCGTATTTTTAAGTCTACTAGGTGGCAAGACGAGGTATACATAGTTGTGAACTTGTGAATGAATAACTAATAGATCAAAGACGAATGAGGATTGAACGAACGAGTGAGTAGGATTGTCGTATGGAGTGACATCAGCAGCAACGTGTTAAATGAACGTGTGGTCTGCCAGTTAAAATGAATTATGACATTAGTTTTGCAAATTAATATTTTCTTATCTTCTATCCCCAGGCGATGAGACGTGACAAAAACAACATGGACCACAGATACATCGAGCTGTTCCTGAACTCGTCCCCGGCCGCGGGCGGCGGCTTCAAACCGCGCGGCTTCCGCAACTACTGATCCCAGCCCCGCACTGACCACTCGGAGTACAGACGGAAGTTGGGATAAGACACTTGACTATATCGACTGGTAGATAATAACGCTACCATGAGTTATCGAGAACTTACAAAAAAAGTTAAAAACCTATCGTTATGTTTTTTTCATAGTATCGATGTTAGTTCTTAGCGTTATCGCTAGGGGCGCTGTAAATGTTTGCATAGACATTTTTTACATAGACGATATCGAGTCTTGTCACTTTTAAAGTCATGGTAGCACTACTGGACTGGGGCCCTAGACCTTAGGCTGTGTATACGCGATAGTGAGCAAATGAAACAGTGACAACCGCTTGTTTTTGTTTTGCCAACTGCCACCTTTAGGTACAGTCAAAAATGAGGTCTGCCACCCTACGGTTGGGATTCGTTTGACGTCATGAAACTACAAGGTCAATTTTCCCTGGCAACAAGATTGTGTCAGTGAAAAGTCAACCTTAGCGATAGTTACATCTCGCAGGAACTTTTGTCAAAAGTGGTAGACCACTTTCTTGGCCGACTACTGTGTGTAGACAGAGAACTCCCAAGGGGTTACAATTTTACAAGCAAGCTTAAGATGGATGTGTTCTTGCCACACGCCTTATTTCATACAAAAGACAAATCATGTGTCTTATCTCAATTTTGATTTTACTTTATAACTGTTTTTAGCACTAAAATAACTAACGGACGTATGTGTTGAGTTTCCCATGGCGCCTACAGGTTGGGTCGCTACGCATGAACGGGAATTTATAAAACGAGACGATAGCTCTGTACACAATTTCGAGGCGCTCATTATGGTATTATGGCCACTTATAGAGTAGAAATAGACTATTGGTAGCACTTGCTACCAATAGACTGCCTCGTTGGTCTATTGGGAGCAAGTGCTGCGTTAGACCCGAGAGGTCCCCGGTTCGAATCCGGGGTCGGGCAAAATTTGTGTGAGTTTTTCTGTAATGAAATTACTCAGCCCGGAGTTAGGAAGTTGGCGGTTGAACGCCCGTGCCTCGGAAAGCACGTTAAGCCGGTGGTCCTGCGCCCGATCTCTCATCGGTCATGTCGGATTGCCGTCTCACCGAATAATGAGAGTAAGGGAATAGAGAGTGCACTTGTGTTTGCGCGCACACTTGTGCACTATAATATGTCCTGCGCACTTGGCTGATCTCAATTGAGATCGGCCGCCATGGCTGAAATCGGTCGGACGCCTTTTTTTAGAGTAGAAATAGACAAAGCAGTACCATACCACTCAATACCTGCAATACAATGTAATGTAATCAAATAATTTCTTTTTCTTTTGTTATAGGTCTGTAATGTCTGTTTCTACCTCTAACTAAACAAACCTTCTTCGCATGGGCAATGGTGTTATATTGAATTGTGTAAAGTGCTTATTCAGCATTCATTATGATCATACACATTTTTTTACATTGAATTATACAATAGTTAAACGAATGTAGAATCCCAAACGACCATCCATTCGTTCGTTTTGATTGTCTCATCGAAACTTAATTAACTGTAACAAAATTATAATTGTAAAAGACTTCCAATGGTGGCTTTGAATAGCCTGGTCATCATCACCAGATTTCTGTGAGAGTAAGTACATCATAGCGGATCTACCCTAGTATAGTGACGTATTATAGTGAAAGTAATACTCGTATTATAACTTATTTTGTTCTAGTATGAGTATTTCTGTTCTTAACTTATGTATCGAACTAAATACAGTACTTCATAGGTTTAGTGTCTTATATGTAAATGTCACCATATTTCTTTGAAGGAGCATATTCTGTAAAGTAATGACATCGAAGTATTAAAGTCATCCTAAGTTTGGGACCAGAATGAAATGTAGTTATTTCGTTTTTGTATTCAACTCCTAATTTTTTATGGGAACTTGTTATGATTCATGAAGCTATTGCTTAATTGTGTGACTGCAAAAATGTGTAAGAAATTACATTTGTAACTTACAGATTGCTCTTAACAATAAATCCGGTGACATTGATGTGTTACTTAGTCTGAGTCTCGCCATTTATTCAAATACCAAATTGTTTAACCCTTTAGTAGTCAGTGGTAAAAATATTCTTTTAAATATTAGTCTATATGAGTCTACACGCGATATTAGTAGTAGCAAATACATAGCTACTTACTGCCCGACGTTTCGACTGGGTTACACCAATCATGGTCGCGAGCGAACTAATATCGCGTGTGGACCCATAAAGACTAATATTTAGTGTAATGGAACGCGAAAGTCTAAAATCTTAAGAAATATTCTTTTCTTTTAGATTTTTATCACTTGAAACAAGATTGATTGACACTTGTCATAATAGAGCAATTTCAACTTACTGCTGTTAGAGGTTTTTAGTAAAAACATCACAAGTAGAAGAAAGTCATAATGCATGCACCAGGTTTAGATGGCGACTCTCAGACTTAGTAAACTGGTCGAGTCAATTTGTAATTTTACATAAGTGTCGTATTAAATTGTATTGTATTGTGGAGTGAACTCGAATGTCGCTGTTATATACTTCCTGAGTTAGTTAATAGTTACGTATCCTAATATAACTAGCTGTAACTAAGCGGCCATCTATTTACAAAGTGAAGAAATTCTGCTTTTTTTTTCTGTATCTTAGTAAAGAGGGTAACCGGGTTTGAAAAAATACACTAGATGGCAATACGTAGGCGTGAAGTCCCAACTACAGCATGATTGGTGAATATCGACATGTCTGTCAATGTCACGTCAAAAATTAAAAAATCATGCTGTAGTTGGACCTCACGCCTACGTATTGCCATCTAGTGAATTTCTCACACACGTTAACCCTCATTGGATGAGAAGAAGCAAGGTTTTGCCGAATCCGAACGTCAAAATGCCATGAATTAGAAGGCACGTTGGGTTTAACATGAACGATTGCAGTAAGCAGTCAGTTTCACGAAACTGAGTTAACTAATGTATGATTCTAGAACTTACACTAAGAAATCGCACCAATCGCAGCTTACAATGCAATTTTTAATAATACAGTATAAATATTTTCCTTTTATACAGTTTTTAGAGTTTTATATTATATTAACTTGGTCTGTTGCTTACTGATGCGTAGGTCTATGTACGAATATGTTTTATTTTGTGTTAGCACAGTAATTTGATGATATCGTAAACCGTTGATGAATTTTGTAAAAGCTTTGAACAATGATTTCTTATCTTCAGTAAACGAAATTGAATGAAATTGAAAGATTGATTAGTTTATTAGAAGTCGCTTTAAATTATCTTTTTGGTTTATTTTAGTGAAGTATTTCTTAAGTTGGCCCATCCTATTGGGTTTTTATGTAAATACGCAAGTAAATTTTACTTTTATATCTTTTTGTTTTCTTTCACCTTGTCTTTTTCATTTATTTCATCTCCAGGTATAGCAAGGTAGCAAGCAAGTAGTAGCTAAAGTAGCAAGCTAAGCTATGTACACTCGGCCCAATCGCTACATTATACCATGTTAGAAGCTAGCACATATGTTAAAAGCAAGGTACGTGACCTAACATACCTTAAATGTATGTAGCACGTTTATTATGTACATAATGTTACTGAAGCCCCCTTGAACCGCTTTAATATGTACAATTCGGATAATATACAAGCTTTTGTTTCCATAAGGTGCTGATATAGATATAAATAGGTTCATAATAGTGTGACAATGGCTTGCTCAACGAATCGGACATAAATATATACATGGACATTTTGTAGCTTGTAGCTGCTAGCTTCAAATTTCGACTACAGAATTGTAAGTAATATCTTGAACAGTCAAGTGTATGTAAACTACTGTCGATACTAGCAGCTTCAAACTGTCCGTGTATGACGAGCCTTAGTTTTTAGTGGGAAAGATTACAATAATAGATACTTTGAACCTTGTGGCGGACTGCAACTATGGGGTGGTAACCAATTTAAAAGCAATACCTAAGTTATGTATATAAGCAAGAATACTTATATACTATAAAATAAATAGATAGGTACCTATGTACACATGCTAAAAAAAAAAAGGTTGTAGGTAGATAGGTACAATAATTTACACCGGGAAGGAAATTTTTGTAATTATTTTGCACGAGAAATGTTTGATTATATGATTATTACCTACACAAGAACAAGTTTGTTTACCTTAGATGTAATTTGTAATATTATTTTCACTTTAATAAATTAAATTATAACTTATGTGTTTTAATAAGGTTACGGACCCTAATGCTTTATTGAAATTTCCAAATACGTATGATATGATAGGCGTAGGTAATGAGCGTCGTGTGTATTATATTGATTAGGGGTGAGAGCCTTCCGCTCCCCGCAAGTCCGGTTTTGATGACAAGGCTACTCCAAGCCATCATCGTAAGTCAGTTGGGAAAAAATAAATAAATAAAAAAGTGTAGAATATTGCTCTCATCTCCGGGATGGAAGTAACTAGGTAGGTACTGGTTAGTATGTATCCGTAACGTGATGATCAAGAAGTGCCTACGATCCTTGAAACTGCGGTTACGTGGGGTCATCGTCAGTCTAAGTGTTCACTGCCGTCTCTAGGTAGGTATATATGCGTTATTTCAACTAGTTCGGGAGGGGCTGGTTGAAATAATTCACCCCCTTTCCACTCCCGAATAACACCTACCCACTGAACAGCATTGCCATCAGCATACCTACTATTCCGATACTAGTGGCCCTGATCAAGTTTCGTTCTTCTTTTCTGTAGGTACCATGCCATTAAATCATGTCCTATGCAGGCTTTCAGGGTGAGGGCGACAGGGTCAATAGGGTTAATTGTGTCTCATCATCTGGACGTACATTAAATAAGGGCCTCACAGTCGTTTACCATCAGATAGAGTGAGATTTTCCTGGACGGAGAATTATAAAAAAAAGTTCATCAACTCCTATCTCATCTGATGTTAGGTACATACTTACCTAAAGGACGATGAAGTACCTAGTGACGGAATAAAATAACCATACCTACTGATCTTTGTGACCCTGGCATGTTGGAGGCGATGGACTTTGTAGGTATCTACCTATATTACTTTTTTGTTATTAACAAATTGTAGGTGATATAACTTCGCCATAAACTTTTTAAGGTAGAAGGTCTATTCGTAGAAGCCACTACCGCCTTAATGGTTTGAATGGTATTGTTTTAAGTGTATCATAAGTAGGTAAGACGTTCTTGGAAGATGCTCATTAAGGGATCTAATCTATCAGGTAAAACAATGAAGTTACGTTAGTAGGTCCTACTCTACAACTTTTTCCTGTTAATTCTTAGCAAGTCAATCACAGAGTACTGCATTCATCATGGGATACAGACTATTTTGTCATTAGCGAAATGTTATGGGAACATAATATTTTTGTGCTAATTACCTAGGTATGTACATAACTTTAACCCTATTTACCCGACTATGCTTTGCAAAGGAGAGGTAGGTAAAGTGTTCATTCATTGTTCGAAATCCTAACTTCCTTACTATCCTTACCTACTAATATTATAAATGCGTAAGTAGTTACTTAGCGTAACAGACAGACAGACAGAGTTCTGTCTGTCTGTCTGTCTGTCTGTTACGCTTTCACGCATAGAATACTGAATCGATTTAAATCAAATTTGGTACAGATGCAATGTAACATCTGTTTGTTTTCCTTACTAGCAAAATTAAAAGTAAAATGATTACCATGTATTTGACACAGCCTATAGGATAAGGAGCATAGATGCCTATAAGAAAAGGTTAGACCTAGTTTAGGTATTTATGATGTATACGTTTGATAACAATTGTACTTGGTCAATAAACTCTTTTTACTTTACTTATATAGTCCAGAGCCTGAGAAAGGACATAGGCTCTTTTTTACCCGACTACGCTATAAAGAAGTAATGTTTACCCGTTAAACGTCTATAAGCGGACGGAGACGCGGGCGGAAAGCTAGTAGTTTATAATTATAAGATGTGCCTATAAAGTGCATTGGGTATATGTTGGTAGGTTTATAAGTATCTGACAAAATTAACTCATATCTTCGATGAAGAGAGTTAAACAATGTTACCTATATGTTAACAAACAAGTCATGACAATACGACTTTACAGTGGACTAACAATATCAAACTCTCAGATAACATAAACACTAAAAGTATAGTCTTAAAGAGATGACCTACAAAAATACGAAATTGTACGAAAAAGTGATAATGGATCAGACGCTCTATTTCACAACGGAGTACAGGATGAGGTCACTTGCATATCCGCGGCGCCATTTCAAATAGCGCAAAGCTTTTGGATCTGAATCACTGGGCTAGCTGCTAAAAGCTTTTCGGAAGGCCCGCTCTGCGGTCGCGCAAATTACTGACTTTGATATCGAGAAATTAGTTCTTTGCTCACTTAATGTGCAAAAACAAACTGCAAGAACTCACCTACCTGAGTTGTATTCCTCGGAATACATAACAATTAAGGTTCGAGTCATAAACGGATCCTTTTGTTTATCTACCGTCTTAATTATGCATAAGAATAGTAGAAAATGTATGAAGAAACTTTAGAGTAACTAGGTCTGTCTACTTGGCTACGCTATTACTACTAAGTAATACCCTACTATTTTGAGTGCTGTACTAGGGCATCGAGCCCGGGTTTACCCGGTCCTAAAAACCCGGGTTTTTCCAGGTTTTAAGAGTCACAAAAAACCCGGGTTTGAAAAACCAAAACCCGGGTTTTTCGGGTTTTTTTAAATGCTTCAAAAACACGAACTATTCTGTAAATGTTGGTGTTGCCATCACCATCAGGTGATCCGTCTGTTCGTCGACCACCCATCATCATCATTATCAGCCCATTTTCGTCCACTGCTGGACACAGGCATCCCCAAATGCACGCCACTTCTCGTTTTCGGCTACTCGCATCCAGCTCCTACCAGCCGTCCTGCGCATATCATCACTCCACATGGCCTGAGAGCGTCCTACACTTCGTTTGCTGAGACGCGGTCTCCACTCTAGAACCCATTTACCCCAGCAATTGTTGGTTTTATAGCTGATGGCAGCGCACTGCCACCTCAGCTTGCTGATGCGATGAGCTATGTCGACTTTGGTTCTCTGCTGGATCGCCTAACTTCCCGATTTGATTTGATCCCGCAGAGAAAAACCGAGCATAGTTCTTTCCATAACCGAGCATAGACTTTGAATTTGTGGACTAGCCGTGCCTTCAGTGTCCACGTTTCGGCTCCATACATGACGAGTAGGACGCACTGACCGTCTTTAGGCTTTGTGGGATTGACGATGAGAAGACTCTGCGTAGTTTCCCAAATGCCCAGCTCAATTCATCTATTCAAATCGTCCTCAAAGATGTTTCGACCCAATAGCAGAGTCTGCCTAAGGTACACATATTTTTGAACACCTTCGAGGACGGTGCCGTGAACGTGACCTTTGTTTTGTCCAAGTTCATCCGTAGGCCGATGCGTGCAGAAGGTTCCGTCCTGTCGCTGACTTTGTTTCTGCTGCATATCAATGACAAGTTGTCACTAGGCAATATCCATTGCTATGCAGATGACAGCACTGTCCACCCACGTTATTTCGGAAGACCTGGGGTAAAGCAGACCGAAACCAAGGAAAAGAGGAACCTTCTTCTCGCCGAGCTTGACGGCGTCTTGAAGCGTATTTCCGAAGGGGGTGCATGCAATCTTGTCTAGTTCTATGCCAAGAAGACACAGGTGTGTATTTTTGTGGTAAAGTGTCTCCTTTCCATTCCCATTCTACTCTTCAGAGCCCTTACAGGACAATACAGGATAGCCTTAGCATCCTGGGCATCGATGTTCGTTGCGACCTGAATTAGCGGGATTACAATGAGAGTGTCATTAGAACAGCCTCCCGCAAACTGGGGATCCTGAACAGAGTGCAGCAATTATTCACACCGGTGCAGTTCTGCCTTTTGTATAAGGCACAAGTTCGCCCATTTGTGGAATATTTCTCTCACCTCTGGCATGGCTCCGCAAAATACTTGCTCGATGTTCTCAATAGGTTGCAGCTATCCGTGTTGTCGGTGATCTGGAGGTGTCCGAAACCCTGGAGCCTCTACAATTACTTAGAAACATTGCCGGTCTAAGTGTTCTCTACCGTCTCTATAATGGGGAATGCTTTGAAGAGCTATTTCAGCTAGTCCCTTCTCTCCTTTCCACTCCCGAACGATACGTGCTGGACAGTGATGCCACCCACATACGATGCAGGCTCTGCGCTTCCTCATTTTTCCTGATGGTAAGTGGTAGTGAGATCCACATATGAGGTCGACAGGAACAAAAGACCAAAATAAGCCCGCCAGCGCCCAGGTACAGGGTGCCGGCCCTGGCGGGGCGCAGAAATGTCCAGACCAGTATCTAGTTTATTTCTCAAGGGCGCATTTTTGCACCTCGCACCTCAAACCAGGCGCATTAAAGGCTAGTTACGACACTGTTTCAGACAATACGGATAACACGTCACTGCAACCTATCGAGGGCACCAAGCAAGTATTTTACTCTTGAAAATAGCTTGCTTGTAGACGTGATTTAACAGGGAAATGGGTAGATAGTTCTTCAAAAGGGTTTTGTCACCCTTCCTACTCCACGCCTCCAGAGTTCTCCCTTCGAACAGGACAGCGTTAAAAAGCCTTTGAAATTCCCTCACTATGGGTTTACCTCCAGCTTTTAGCATGTATCGTAATAGAAATAAAAAAATGTAACAAAAAACAAGAAGCTGGAAAAAAGCTCGAAAACCCGGGTTACCCGGGTTTCAGTTACATTGGAACCCGAAAACCCGGGTTTTGAAAATTGAACGGGTTTTCGATGCCCTATGCTGTACTTCCCACTTACCTGAAATAATTAATTAATTCTCTAGGTGCAAATAAGAACGCTAAATTTGAGCTAGCTCTTGATGACCTAAATACAAACACTTTTTGTCTGTAATATCGTCTATCTTACTGAGTTAGTCAATGAATCGCCTAAATTACCAACTACGTATTATAATTAATTTCGTCCTAGTATTGATCTGATATTGTAGATATTTTAGGCTCTGGTTGTTACACCAAATACATATGTGGGTAGGAATCTATATCTAAATATATAAAGGAAATAAGTAGTACATTTATCATACACACAACAAATAAATAAGTACCTAATCTAAGTTCTTTACCAAAAAGTATCCTTAGGTCAGCCTAATCCTTAGGTCCAGATGATAAGTAATCAAGCTTCTCTAGGTACCAAAAATAGTATTTTGGCTGGCAGATGTTTAACGTAATTTAAACAAAGGTTCATTTGCTAATGATGCACTGTAGCCGCACCCGTCAGGGCACACAAACGTGTCGGGAGCACCTTCGCCGACCCCTGTAAAATCGAGCAGCAATAAAATAAGCCCAAATAAATCATGAGCCATCATTAGGCAGGGCCCGGTGGCTGAGAGACGAGCGGTAGCGGTTTGCCTGGCTGAACTGAAGTACCGAATGCTTAGTAGAGTAGGTTCCCGCGGCCGCGTGAAGGTTTTTTATCCCTAAATTTTTTTACAGCTCAGGCGGTTTGTAGCATGAACCCGTTCTCAGGTGTTGATTATTAGATCATCAAGCTAGAGCTTGAGATTACAGGTTTTCATTTAAAACGCTTCAGTCAGAATCTAGTAGTTATAGGTTAAATATGTAGTTACTTTCGCATTAAAAACATACAAGGATGAATTCTAGGGCTAAACATACGGAAACATAGGTACATCGTGATACACTAATATCACCATATGACTGCAAGAAAATAAATAAAAATACCTTCAACTACTTTTTTCTACGTTTCGCTTCGTTAGAATGATACAATGCCACCGAGAAAATTGAATCGAATCTTAACAAGTCTCCGAGCGTTCCTAAGCAATCGAACCCGCTACCCTCTCCCACAGGGGCCACCGCCCATCGCTGGGACCGCGGGGCGCCGGGCGGCGGGCCGTCGCGGCGCCTCTCGCCGATCACAAATAAGTAGGCGCCACTAACTCAATATTGTCTTGCACCGACATAGGTGTACTGTCTTCTGGTAACTAGTTACACAACAAGACTATTAGGTGTGTCGGTACTCACGTGAAGTCTAGACGAGGTACGCATTGGAATAACGACTGGTGTCAACAAGGTGTTTTTGGGACGGATTCTTGTGGGCTTTTCCGCATTATGAACAATGCCTGTTTGCTTCTACGCTGGTTATGTATGAATAATTAAGTTATCAATTTGTAAAGGCATTACTCTAACTATTAAAAAACTGCATTAAAATCCGTTGCATAGCGCAATTTTAACAAAGTCGCTTTCTCTTACATACCCCTTACATAGGGATATAGTGACAGAGAAAGCAATTTTGTTTTATACTATTTAGTGATGTTTAGGTACAAAACCTATGAAAAAATTCTAAGGTTGTGTAGTTGACCAACCAGCACTTGGCCAGCGTGGTCGACTAAGGCCTTATCGCCCTAGTTTAGGGTAGGGCCGTGCCCCAGCAATGGGGACGTATATGGGCTGATGATGATGATGAGGTACAAAAGGCCTTTCGGATAGCGTTAGCTGGGCTTGGATACTTACTTGGCTACATTAGGGATGAGTCCGCTCCCCCGCAAGTCAAGTGATGATGACGAGGCTACTCCTCGCCATCATCGTATATCAGGAGAAATAATACTTGTCTACTTGATTAACTTGTTGGTTTTGCATGTCATTGGCAAATACATTATGTAAATAGACAGGTTGGTATATTTGTATGTATTTAATTTAATAACTGCAGTGGTCTGGCCTAAATATCATTTAAATTCTCGTTGTAAGTATTAGATAAAAATTACGTCGCAGACTTTAACTTAGTAGCGCTAGATTGTAACTTAGCAGTTAGTACCTCGACTACAAAAGCCCTTGTTTCTTGGCCTAATCTATCTTTCTCGGATTATAAGTCTATAGAAAACGTATGCAAAGTAATGCGTACACAAATTAAACAAATTAAAAATAATAAGTGAGATTTCTAAATCTTCACATTAGCAGAGCTTGTAGTATGGATAGGACGTGTCGGAAATAGATACGTAGATATTTACACACTTGACTTCATATTCACATCCAGACAAGGAATAAACACAATTATCAAAATGTTTATCCCTTGTCAGTACCGAACCTGCTATCCTCAGGACCGTAGCCAGTGTCCCTAACCACTGATCCACCGACCCCACATCCCCTACTAGTCGTCCAAGCAACTGATTAGTGCGTGCAACACGGGCGCCGCGCCGCCGCCGCGCCGGGCCCGCGGGGCGCCGGAGTGCGGCGACACTCCGGTGACAACATTGTTATGTTTCGAGGGTATCATAGAGGCGCTCGTATTGACAAGGCTCTTATCTTGTAGGGGGCAGTACTATATAATATTACTAGCTGTGCCAGCAACTTCGTTCGCGTTTCCCCCCGTTTTTAAAACATTTTCCATTGTATCTTTGCTCCTATTGGTCGCAGCGTAATGTTATATAGCCTAAAGCCTTCCTCGATAAATAGTCTATACAACGCAAAAAGATTTTTTCAATTCGAATCAGTACTTCCTGAGATTAGCGCGTTCAAACAAACAAACGAACAAACAAACAAACTCTTCAGCTATATAATATTAGTATAGATGATAAAAAGCGTCGATGGCCGAGTGGTTAAGGTCGTTGCTTGCCATGCGAGAGGTCGCCAGTTCAAACCCCGCCAGGTACCAATGTGTTTTTCAAATTTGAAATTCATATGTACCATCATTCGACGCTTTACCGGTGAAGGAAAACATCGTGAGGAAACCAGCACACCTAAGAGATTTTTCAACGGTGTGTGAAGCCATGTCAGAGGCCTACGGGCGGCTTAAACTCTGACACCAGGTTGTTCATCAACCACACGATAAGAAGAAGAAGTATAGATGATGCATCTTATAGGGGGCAGTCCTATTACTACTTTACTACTGCATACTTGCTACTCCGTAGTAGCAAGCTTGTACTTAGTTACCAATTAATATGGACGATTAGCTATATGATGCCTTGAATAATAATTAAAAATTAAACTTATACTTATCATGTCTAAGTTCCCATGTAATTATCAAAGTTTTCACACAAAGCCATTAGGCTACCTAGTCCTTGTAAGTTTTTGACTGGCTCTATGGAACAGTGGTTATTGACCCTGGCTGGTGGTTCCAAGAGTCGTGGGTTCGATTCCCGCTCGGGAGAAATATTTGTGTGATGAACATCCGAGTTTGTTCAGTGTCTGGGTACGTTGTTAATAGATTTATGTTTATTTGTATATCATGTCTGTACCTCGGGTCAGATCGATGTATGTGACGTTGTGAAATATATATGTCGGCAGGAGTCATCGCTCGCCTTCATTATAGAATGAGTAACAAGCTGCACGTGCACGGGTCACGTCACCGACCAGCTGCGTCGTTAGTCACTCCCCCTCGCCGCTCGACTCGACTATATAAGGCGCTCACTTTGAACAGTGCAGGCAGTCTTGGCTCTGGCGTGGCACGGAACACTCGTTGTACCGTTGCAATAGCTTATCCTAGACACCTTTGGATAATTAATTCGATTGTCGAATTAATTATTATCGTTAATTATAAAACTGCTGCTGTGCAATTTGTAATTAATAAATCAAACTCTAATTGTAGTTTATGTCTTAGGCATTTGCTACAATTGCTATGGTTATACTTTGATAAAAGTGATAAGTGATGGATATGGTTCTCATTATGGAAATTAATAAAGTATTAGCTCGGTTTCTATATAACTGACGTCTTATTCATTGTTAATTATGTAGTTACATATCCCCGCTTCCTACATCAGAAGTGGGATGAGATCCACACCCACTACTTGGTCAATAAAAAAATATGTCACAGGAAATGTCTTTTAAGGGTTTATATGGTCGGAAGGTATTAAAAAAAAAGAGAGTTAAAAAAAAAAAGAGCAGAGTTTTGAAGGGCACGTGGCCGGACCGAAACTGGCTAGTGTTGAAGGGTTCTTTAAAAAAAAAGGAGAGAGAACCGGACCAATACTAGTTCCTGAAGGGTCTAATTAGAGACCGGACCAGTGCAAAGTGTGAGATATACGAAGGGTCGATGTGGACCAGACCAGAACTATTGTAATATATCTGAAGGGTTAATTGTAATATATCTAAAGGGTTAATTGTAATATATCTGAAGGGTTAATTGTAATATATCTGAAGGGTTAATTGTAATATATCTGAAGGGTTCATTGTAATAATATATCTGAAGGGTTAATTGTAATAATATTTCTGAAGGGTTAATTGTAATACATCTGAAGGGTTAATGTAGACCAGACCAGAACTAATTGATTTGCAGGGTCATTATAGACCGGACTAATTAATTTTGTCAGGATGATCGAACGATGCTTTTGTTACAGAAATCTAGACATGCTTTAGTTGAAGCGTTCGAGGACGACCGCTAGTCAGGTTGGCCGTGTCGGCAGGAGTCATCGCTCGCCTTCATTATAGAATGAGTAACAAGCTGCACGTGCACGGGTCACGTCACCGACCAGCTGCGTCGTTAGTCACTCCCCCTCGCCGCTCGACTCGACTATATAAGGCGCTCACTTTGAACAGTGCAGGCAGTCTTGGCTCTGGCGTGGCACGGAACACTCGTTGTACCGTTGCAATAGCTTATCCTAGACACCTTTGGATAATTAATTCGATTGTCGAATTAATTATTATCGTTAATTATAAAACTGCTGCTGTGCAATTTGTAATTAATAAATCAAACTCTAATTGTAGTTTATGTCTTAGGCATTTGCTACAATTGCTATGGTTATACTTTGATAAAAGTGATAAGTGATGGATATGGTTCTCATTATGGAAATTAATAAAGTATTAGCTCGGTTTCTATATAACTGACGTCTTATTCATTGTTAATTATGTAGTTACATATCCCCGCTTCCTACATATACTTTTGAGGTAACTTAAATCAGTGATTTTCTCACAGTCGTCATAATATGCACTCATCTTTCAGTCCTTGTAAGTAAACGTAAATCAGCTCTACCCTGATTATCTCACAGTCATCTTTCACCAACTGGTTCCTATCCTATCCCACGGGTACTAACCGGGATCAGCTGTCCCGTCCCATCGGCCAGTCGCCAGGACCGGGCCGCCGCGCCGCCGCCGCCGCGCCCGCCGTAGCGGAGCCGCGCGTCCCGCCGACAGGGCTGAGAATATAGAGTTTTGGGTTATTAGCTAGTAAATAAATGATAATCCTTACTTATAGGTATTATAAATGCGAAAGTAACTCTGTCCGTTACGCATAGTACCGAACCGATTTAAATCAAACGTACAGTATAGTCCAGAGCTGACAAAGGACATAGGCTACTTTTTAACCGAACTGATGGTTTTTAACTCTACGCGGACGGAGTCGCGGGTGGATAGCTAGTAAAAAAGACATAATTATAAGTTTACTTGGTATAGTCTATTATTTGCGGGAACACCATCTAAAATAATATATTTATAAAGCATCTAATATTACATATAATATTACAAAGCAAATAGTTTCTTAGTTTTTTTGTTTGTTCTCTCTCTTTTCTAAGGTGACATACTCAAACTGTATGTATGACATGGCTCATTTTCGACAATGTTATGTGATAATCGGTTAAAAAGAGTAACTATCGAGTTTCTTGCCGGTGTCTTCTCGGTAGAATCAGCGTTCCGAACCAGTTTTAGAATAGATTTTTCCAGGGGTGAGAGCCATCCGCTCCCTCGCAAGTGTGGTGATGATGACAAGGCTACGCTAAGCCATCATCGTAGTAAATTAGGAAGGGAAAAGATTCGGCAATTGCCGTTCAATGCAAGAGTAAATGATGATCTTTGAGCTGTCAGCCCTTGTCGGCCAGCAGCGTCCAAGGCCGCGGAAGGGCCCGAGCCCTAGCTCCGCGCTTGTTTGTTTTCGGGCGACACGTGGTACTCATGTTTTTGTTAAGATGACTCATGGGGAATTGTAAACTAACGCTTACCTTTAACCTACCTAAATAAAGGCAATACGTATATATCAACTATCTGGTGTCACGCATGTGATCCCAATAAGAAGGGTGTGTGTTCATTTTATAATTAGATATTCCAGATGTTTTTACACGACAGACCTCATTGTCTCTTATTATCAGTTGGCAAGAGCCGCGTATAAAACAAATTAAAGGTCCTTTGGGATCTTGGTTAGGGCCAAAGTTGTGAGAATTTTTCTGCTAATAAATTGGTTTGTCTTGGAATGGACAGTAATCAGGGCTTAGCATTCATAGGTCATGCCTGATTGTCATGTCACAGCATAAATGCCTTTTGGTTGGCACCTCCAAATCGTTAATGCAGTCACTAGAATACCAGGAAAGTAACTTACCTAAATATGTCCTTATTAATCGTCCTTTACAGACTTGTAATAATAATAACAATTATAATAATAAACATTTATTTATCATCACAATAGCAAGCTTAAACTAATACTTAATAAACTAATAATAAGTTTTAAGCTTTTGCGTTCCATTACACTAAATATCAGTCCCTAAGGGTCCACATGTGACACTCTACCCACTCTACTACCTAGGCACACTAATGCTAATCAAATTAAATACCTACTTTGATTTGTAGATCAGGTCCTCAGAGCAGAGCAGGTAGGAGACGGCGGCAGGCGAAGACGCGGGTCGGCGCCGCGCAGCCCGCCCGGCGGACGCTGCTGAGGCCATGGAGATAGCGGGGAACAGGGGTTGGGATATTTGGGACGCCCTGTGGCGTAGCTCCTGGATACGGCGGTAGCTGTATTAATTATACGCGCGTAAGCAAAAAATTATAAATCGATTTTTATTTCATAAAAGTAAAAAAACGTAATTAAATTAGTCTTTATGAGTCTTGATTGATTGGTGTAACCCAGTCGAAACGTCTGGCAGAAAGTACTTGCTACTCCTAATATCGCGTGCAAACCCACCCATAAAGACTAATATTTAGTAAAATGGAACGCGAAAGTCTAAAAAAGAATTGTGTGTAAAATTTTGGAAAAAGTGATAAATTGATAATTAGGGTGAATAAATATTTATTTTAATTTGTTTGGGAGCCCCTAGTTTTGGAATACTACGTAGGTAGATGCATCACTCTATGTTACAAACGCATACAATAACAACAGAAGGATTTCAAAGCCTTCTCTTCCCGCCTCTCTCGTGGCCCCACAAATCGTGTCCAACAGTTTTTGAGTGTTTGCATTGCATAGCATTGTGGCACTGTTATATAAATTAGGGGAGGACGCGATTTATCGATCTCTGACATAATGTACGCCCGGCGCCCCAATGTGTATCGGATACGAATAATATTATTCTAATGTGGAAAATTACTATGTTTGTCCCTACTTCGGGGTACATTGTTGATGTTCTGGTTTTGAACTTTTGTATGGGTTCAACTTGTTCCAAGATTAATGTTTAGGCTGGATCTCCCTTTACGGATATGACGGACCATAATCCTGGATTTTGTATGTCAGTTATAGTTAGGAACTTCTGGGTGATCTGAGCCAGTATAATGTGAGAAAACTGTAACTGTCCGGGATATTTACCATATTCATTTGTTAGACCTACCGTCATTCTCGCAGTCCTACAGTTCACCCGTGATCATTTCGCTTGCAACAGTACCGAAACATCGGGAGCTCATTAAAACAAAAGAACATGGTAAATATCCCGGACAGTTACAGTTTTCTAATGTGTGTAACCATGACAGTTTAAAACAGTATAATGTGCTCTATAAAATGGCAACTACATAATAATAAATAGAGAAATATCACATAATATTGTTCTGATTCTGAAATGAGTTGCTTAAGCATTTGTGTTACGGATATCAGAAACAACAGTGTTATACACAAATATTTGATAACATACCTGGGTGTGTAATTAAATAATATACACCAAACACGGAACAAACACCGATATTCTTTACACAAATATTTGTGCCGAATGGGAATCGAACCCATGGAAAGGTAGCCAGTCAATAATGTAATAATCATCATCATCAGCTCATATACGTCCCCACTGCTGGGGCACGGGCCTACCCTAAACTAGGGCGATAAGGCCTTAGTCGACCACGCTGGCCAAGTGAGGGTTGGTCGACTACACAACCTTAGAATTTCTTCTAAGGTGTGCAGGTTTCCTCACGATGTTTTCCTTCACCGTTAAAGCGTCGAATTATGGTACATATGAATTTCAAATTTGAAATAACACATTGGTACCTGGCGGGGTTTGAACTGGTTACCTCTCGCATGGCAAGCAACGACCTCAACCACTCGGCCATCGAGGCTTTTGTAATATAATCATGTCCACTATTATATTCCATTTCTTATAGTCCTTTTAACGCAAGGTGGGATTGTATTTATTAATTACAAAATACACAGAACTTTACGAGTTTATAATTGGTTCTCTTTACACACACATTACTTACCACACGCGTCGACTCATAGCTTTGAACCGGAATTGTTCTATTAAAAACTCATTTCCAAGTACTTATTTAGTTAATCGTTATAATTGTAGGATTTTAATTTTTTTATCATTAACGGCAGTAAACTGAAACAATAGTTATTAACTAAAACCAAAAGCGTCGATGGCCGAGTGGTATAAGTCGTTGCTTGCCATGCGAGAGGTCGCCAGTTCAATCCCCGCCACGTACCACTATAATTTTCAAGTTTGGATTTCATATTACGTTTATTCGACGCTTTAACGGGAAATCATCGTGAAGAAACCACCTATAAAGCCACCAGGACACTTATGAAGAAATTCTCAGGTTGTGTAGTCGACCAACCCGCACTTGGCCAGCGTGGTTGACTAATGCCTTATCGCCCTAGTTAAGGGTAGGCTTGTGCCCCAGCTTTGAGGACATAATATGGGCTGACGATTTATTAATAACTTCTACTTGGACAAACTT
Source organism: Maruca vitrata (assembly GCA_039566165.1). Classification (NCBI taxonomy): domain Eukaryota; kingdom Metazoa; phylum Arthropoda; class Insecta; order Lepidoptera; family Crambidae; genus Maruca; species Maruca vitrata. Next base: position 756,605 of record CM076923.1, on the reverse strand, counting down.
AGAAAAGTTTTAAATTCATTCAAATTCAAATCATTCATTTCATTCATTCAAATCATGAACCCTATAAATAGTAAAGTGTTAACTATTAGAAAACCTATGAAAATGCAACTAACTACCTCGCTCTAATTAATAGATAGTAAAAACAAGTTCGTAAAAAACATTTTTGTGGTTGAATATCCACGCTAGATGGTAAAGTACTACGTTTGGGTACTTATATTTATTTATCCGGTTTTTGCGAATTCGCGATACTTATCATTAAGGCAGGCAATGACAATAATTGACTAAGTTATTTGTTTTTTAGCAATTAACCATGTAGTTAATTAGGACACGTTTTCTACATATTAAAATGGCATAAAGTACTAAAATAAACTTAATGTTAATAGGTTAGGCAAGTAGGTACCTATTAACAACGTATTTTGTTTTTCTTTTTGATTAATAAATATTGTATCGCACCAAAACATTATATGTAAAAAATGCCAAGTTTCTCGATGCAGTCTTTCCAACGTAAAAAGTTTTGAGATCTCATAGAAGCCAAGTCCTATTAAAATTATTTTGTAGTTATAAATCAACAATTAGTAATTGTATCAACAGTTTTTATTATGTATTACAATTATAGTGACTTATCAATGAGCACAAATGAACTCAAATCCGTCTAATAGACGAAAGTATCGGTGAACATACATAAAAATAAAAAAAATTATACCTACATACAGACGAATTTGAGAACCTCTTTTTTTTAAGTCGGTTAAAAAGTGCTTGCTGCCTGATATTATGTGTGAATGTGACTGACGAGCCACGGACAATATATCACCGAATGAATATTCGTCTTCCACAAATCTATACTAATATTATAAAGCTGAAGAGTTTGTTTGTTTGTTTGTTTGTTTGAACGCGCTAATCTCAGGAACTACTGGTTCGATTTGAAAAAATCTTTTTGCGTTGTATAGACTATTTATCGAGGAAGGCTTTAGGCTATATAACATCATGCTGCGACTAATAGGAGCAAAGATACAATGGAAAATGTGTAAAAAACGGGGGAAACGCGAACGAAGTCGCTGGCACAGCTAGTAAGGAATATTCGTCAATTATAAACAATATCTATCAATCAGCGGGCAGCGTCTTTTTGTTTATGCCGCGCGGCGCGCCGCAGCGCCGCGTAGTCGCAGCTTTTGGCGCCAAAATCTTTCGCCACAGTACACTTTTAGGATTATTATTAATTAGCTTCATCTGGTTAGTATTATTGTTCTCAAAAGTATAGTCATGATAATTCTTTATTTTAAAAAGATTCTATTAAAGTGAGCCGCACTTCTGCGGAGTTTTTGGGCCTAAGGCGAAACCATTGTGAGGACTTTTTTTGTGAAGTCAATATAAATTAGTGAATTCTTAGAATATTTTTTATTTTTAATATATATTTGTAAGTTCAACTGGTCTGAGTTAAATAAGGGTAAAATAAATAAACATCGGCCACGCTTTACTGTAATTAGCAGCTGTGGCTGACAGCATAAAGATTTTGAGAAAAATAACGGAATCCGGTCACATTTTCTTGTAGTGGTAAGTGATTATATTATTATTTTTTTCCTATAAACTGAATTACGATTGTACGGTGAATTGGAGTAGCCTTGTCATCTACACCGGACTTGCGGGGGAGCAGATGGCTCTCACCCCTAACCCGTTGTCTTAGCGGGCTACAGCGAATTTTTTATTTGTGTCTATCAGTCTACGTCTTGTAGAGCAGGATAATCGCACGAATATTCGCCGTAGCTCGCTAATGTAGCCGATTGCATTGCTAATGCTGATTAAAGAGAGGTCCACTGTACGCCCAGCAAAGCACGCTACGGTAAAGTGGATACGGTAACCTACTGACTTCACGTCTATTAGGGCTCTGCCTCCGCTATGGCGCGCCATCTTTCCACATCCACATGATTCTTGACAATAAAAATTATTTGCTCGTGTGTACTCGATCGTTTGTTTGGATTATAGAGCGTATTATTTGCGGGATAAATGCCAGATTCGTTTGGCTCAATTAGCGACCCAGTTGCACAAGTAAACAGTTTAATTATGTTATTGCAATGTGATACCTCGATACTTTTCTTTGTCTTAGTGTATAGATGGTAGGTAATTATAATTTGAATTATATGTAGTAAATTTTTAGTCAATTAAAATCGTATAAAATTAAAAAGATTATACAAATACCTTAGCTGAAAGGTACAAGGTGTAGTTTGCAATTTAAATTCTAAAGGTTAAGATTAAATAGTACAAATTAAATGGTATTTGTAAGATCTTTTTAATTATTCATATCTTATAACTATAAATAAATAGACGTATTAAGCCAGGCAACAATTTTGAGATTTTGTCTCAGTGAAAACAAAAATGGGAATAATGGACACAAACATTTCAAAACTGATTCGTAAAGTTATTCCTATCAAGATACAAGAAGAAAGAGCAAGTCGAAAGAATATTGTACAGAGAGAAAGAGTTACTCATTTGATTTGAACGCGAAAGAATAACAAATATTCTGCCAACAGTTATGCTGAATTCATACATGAATAACTTTACGAGTTCTTTCAAGCTGTGAACCGCTTAGTACTTGGTTGAAACTCTGCACGGCGAAGGCTGTGACTGCGTCGCTTCTAGAAGACATCAACGCGCTTCATTTTACAATATGGTACCTTGGTCGAGGGTTAAAGGGACCATGATTATATTTCTTTTAATTATATTTTTACCGACTGTAACCCACCATGATATGCACTATGTATATACAATTGTATCGGATTGCTGTCTTTTAAAAGATGATACATGTTAAAAAAATATTATAAGAATCAACACATTGGTAACTATAACATCAACAATGTTTTTTGGAACTTTTGTCTGTTTATCTGCTTGTCTGTGCGTTTGTGCTCGTTAATCTCAGATACAGTATATCAGATCTGGATGTGTGTTCTTCAGTAATATAATCTGGTAAGCTCTACTTAAAATGTATGGTTCATGTCAATCAGTTCATAAATAAATTTAAAAAAATGTATGCCTTTGTAGGTGCCTTTCCACTAGTTTCTAGATGGACATAGATGCTGGCACATTTAGTATGCAATAAATGTAATTTGAATTTGTATAATATTATATGCACCAGCACAGTGGCTGATTGATATTAATATTAATGCGTTGTTATATTAAGGGAACTACAAAAATGCAGGAGTGAGAATTGTTTATAATTTATATTTTATTCTAAATTTAGCACTGGTAATAATTTAACATAGATTGTACGTTTGGAATATTGTACGCACTTACTATAGACATCATTAATATGTAATTATTACTTAATGCGTTATTTAATCACTACACTAATCATGTATATGGTTTATTTTACATTATCGGATTATATTTTTGCGACCGGCGCGATGACGCATTAAGTAGTGCTGATGTTTTTTACCTGACTCTAGAAACGTGATTTAGATTTACATATGGAACAAATTACATTAAAATCGTGATCAATATTCAAATTGATCTGGACTAGATGTGTCTATTGACTAATGTCCGATATACAAAATAATTTATTTATAAATTTTAGTGGTTGTTTTCCCGCAGTAAAATGATTCTATCTTAGTAGTACAATAGATTTGTGCAGTTATTTTTTGTTAAAATCAATAAATGCCGGTTTTACAAAAGGTTTAACCGAAACTCGAAAGCACGTTCGAACCGCTTTATGACTTAGGGAGTCGAGCTTCTTCAGCTTTAAGCATCGATTTCATGCGGCAAGCAGTACCTCATTACGTCACATCTTATAAAAGAACGATAGCTTTTCTCGTTTTCGAGTTGGAAAATTATTATTTTGAAAATTAAAAAAAAAATTTTTTTTCGAGGAATTATTTGCATGATTCGATAGTATTACTAAAGGCAAATCGTTCTGCCATTTAAGAGTGAGAGCCATCCGACCCCGCAAGTACGGTAATGATGACGAGGCTACTCCAAGCCATCATCGTATGTCAGTTAAGAAAAATAAATCTTATTTGCTACTTACTGCGTACTTGACCGACTCTAGTTGTTTTTAGTAATAAAAAACACCTATTCTTAATCCGGATCAAAGTATGCACAGATTTATCAAGATAGAATATCAATTTGTGAACTCCGATGTGATGATTCGCACATCCTATCACCGCCATTCATAAATGTCATCGGACATCATCTCCGTCATACGTCACGATGCGTCATTACAGAGGTGATGGATGACGGAGTTCCCTCATTAGCAAGTCCGATCGACGATTTATCGACTGATCGGAACGAAGATGTGTGGTTCCGTCAGGGTATGGTAATTTGTTGAAATCATTTTCCGACTTCCCTGTAATGGTTGGAAGCGATGAAATACATGGCTGAACTAAAATAATATCTGTCTGTATAACATTAATAGACATTTAAGTCGCAGCGGGCATTTTACGTAGAGTAGCTAATAACGTAATAGTTTAGTTAGATTTCAGGATTAAAACAATAAACTGTTAAACAAATAATGAGGCATTTTTGTTTTTTCTATCTAGTGGACTAGACAGTATTATGAATAGGTCCTTCATATCTTAGGTAATATGACATGTAACAAGACATTGTCTTCAGACACAGAAAAAAGTTTGATTCAACCACCACTTAAAAACTGTCTCTACCAAGATGCTGGCAAGAAACTCAGTAGGTACTCTAAAAAAGAGTGGCCTTAAAATTTGAGTAGGTACAGAGTACAGCTACAATGCATTAATTGGTATAATAACTTCAATCAAAGGTCAAGGTTCACCGACTGGCCGACACGGCTCAACGCCTGAGCCAAAAATTGGAATAAAAAAAAAAGCAAAGTGACAGATGTCAGCGGCACAGAGCAGACTGTAGGTGACCGGCGGCGGCGGGCCCGCCGGCGCGCCGCGGCGCCCGCGCGACGCCGACCGACACGTAACCGGCGAGATCGGATACTGCGTCGGAGCCAAGCTGTATAATAAGTTTTTTTATTAAATTTATTAAAGTGTTGCAGTTATTTTATTTTATCTCATGGTTGGAGTATTCGTTCGAGACGTTGATGAATACGGTAAATAAATTGTTGATATATCGTATTAAAGCCCGCCTTAATATAAAAATATGCATATTTCATCACCATCAGCATCAGCACATACGTCCCCACCGCTGGGGCACGGGCCTACCCTAAACTAGGGCGATCAGGCCACGCTGGACAAGTGCTAGTTGGTCGACTACACAACCTTATATTTTCCTCATAGATGTGCAGGTTTCCTCGCTATGCATATTTAGTTATGAGTGATTAAGTTTTCTGTTACACAAATAAATTAATGGTTACATATTATGATGAGGGTTCATAGCTCATACCTGAGTCGTTACTATTTTAGATTGGTAACTAGGTTTCCAAATTAATATGAATTTTAATTTATTACAGTTATTTCAGTAATAAAATTAAATAGTCATCCAATAGTCAAATATAAAACATTGATTTTTAACTAGCTCATCTTATTATCCCTGGCGCGATATCCGAACGCAGCCCCAGATTGCATCCGCCGGGTTGGTGCCGCACGCATGAAAAATTATCATCCCATCACTAGCTACCGCCACTCGGCGGGTAGCGGAGTAAACAAGCGATTCGGACCCGTCTTATTAGGCGTCGTTATGTCGCGCGGAGGTGCCTGCTGGACGCGGCTCCTTGGCAGTACGGATATTCCTTTGCGTTATCGGCACCGAAAAAATGTTCGACCGTTCGGAATATTGTTTGCGACAGATTGATTAGTTTGCAAGTATGGAAGATAAGTTTGGGACGTCGTTATCTTGTATTGGATAGAAAATAGAGCATTACTGAGACAGGGGGTAAAATAATTAAGATTTATTACATACTAGAGACCTCACTTCGCTTCGGGTGTATTTTACATTAAAATCCCCATTTTGAATTCCTCTACTATTTATTTAAAAAAAGCGCATCAAAATCTGTTGCGTGGTTTTAAAGATTAAATCAATCATAGGGATATAGGGACAGAGAAAACTACAACAAAACAGCATTCAAAATAAAATAATATTACATAGAAATTCTTTGAAGATGTCCCACTAATATTTTCCTACATGAACTCTAAAATATTGTCTTACTATTATTTACATTAATTAATAATTCAGTTTTGTACTAAAAGGATGAATACATAATGAAAAGACAACATTCAGGGGCTACAGTGCTACAATAATCATAGACTACAATTTGCAAACTACGATCCCTTTCGTAGTAGAGACTTAGCGAAGTCGTAGCAAAACAGCTAATCGTTAGATTACCGTAACAAAGGGTCATAATTTGCATTTTGTCAATTGGATTGGTATGAAAATATGTAACTACCATTTCAGACAACATTCATCTATGAAATATTAGCAAAGCTTATAGTAACTTGTTGGTGACTATCAAGAATTTACTAAATGTGACTGAGTATTTCGATTTTGTAGATGTAATTGCTTCATTTTTATTTGTTATTGTAAATTTATTCAATGGCTTAAATACAACATTATCTTTCTTCTTTTTGAAAAGTTCTAAAACAATTAACTTATTTATATTATATGAATATAGTTCTCCCAATGTACTATTGCGTCATCTTACTCGTCTATTATCAGATTACTGAAAAATATGTTGACCCATACTTTGGGTGCGGTATTAAAACTTCAGAAAGTCGCCCCATTCAAAAATTCAAAAGCTATAATTCATTTCATTCACGAACGAGGGTTGGCACATAAATAGAAGGGGTTGCCAGATTTCGCGCCATTCCACCCTAACAGCGGCCATGGTAGCACGCGCCGCCATTTTTCTCTCGCGCGGGAAAACGTGACGCGAAAATTTACAAACTTTTTTTTTCAACGTAAATGTAGGTTCCTATTACAAGGTATTAAATATTGACAATAAATTTAGAGCTTTGTAGATGATAATGTGTGAAGTTTCCAGTGTTTATGATGTTTACGAACGTAGAAAAAAGATAAAAAAAGGTAATTATGTAGTTTGATAATTTTAATAAGATGTTGTCATTAACCTTTTTATTTTTAACTAGTGACCCGCCCTCGCTTCACTTCAAGTAGGTATATTATATATAAAAGCCTTTCTCTTAAATCACTATCTATTTAAAAAAAACTGCAAAAGACAGGCAGACGCAGGAAACGACTTTATACTATGTAGTTATATAACATTCATTGTACAGATAACTGTTTGAGAGGAATTAAATGATATTCATTATAGGCCACTAATGACAGGCCGAAATAAGATGTCTTTATGACATTTAAAACTACAAACACAAAAAAAGCAATTCACTTAATACGAGTAATGAAAGTAAATAAAAGCTTGTAAAAATAAAGCAAAATATGTATGTAATTAAAAATTTATCTGGAATTATAATTGTATTTAGTAACAACTGTTTGGAAAATTACCTATATTTATTTCATAATTTAATAAAATTGAAGTGTACAATTTAATTTGAATAAAAATCAAATACGGTATGCAGAAAAGTGTACTCGTGTACATTACATACTGTTCATTATTATTATTATGTACATGCATAATGTAATAAGTTAACTAATATAAATTAATGTTGCTTGAACTGTAGGTAAATTACCTATATAAAAAAAGACCATCTATATAATTTTTTTTTATTAAATTTCCTTTTCTTTTTGTTTGGTTAAATTTTGCTGTCGTGGCAGTAAATTTTATTTAGAGTATGTATATGAATATCTTATGATCTATATTATTTTAAATATGAAATAATATTTTTATTAACTTATATTTCTTCAATGTCCATAACATTAAGATTTCTTCAATAAAGGAAGATTGCATTGATGAATATATTCCATTTTATTATAAGGATGTTCACTGCTGACAAGTTAAGAAAATTTATAACCAAACAGCGCCATCTCTCCTCCGTGTTGCGAACTAAGTACGAGGTATACTCTACAAAGTTGCGGCTACAAAAAGTTTATTTGAAGTTTCTCGTCGGAATGCAGTAATAATTGATTTGTTCTACCTACCTACCACTTCTAAATGGTATACCCCCACTTGCCATAATTTCATTTGCCCGAATTTTATTTGCCATAATATTCATTTGCCCGAATTTCATTTGCCATAATTTCATTTGCCCGAATGTTATGTTTGCCATAAAATACAAATGACATAATTTTAATTGCCCGAACATCAGATTCCATAATGATTCGAATGCCATACGTATTGTTATCCATATTTTAAGTGCAATAATATTATGCTCATTGTTTACTATATTAGTTACGTGTTAAAAACTTTGTTTCCGTGCCATTACATCATTTCCCACCGAAAAAGCTTGTAAAATAGGTTAAAAGAATGATAAAAAAAATTGGTTAGGTTAGGTTAGAAACATGAAAGACAAATTAAAAATATAGATATCAATACGTATGGCATTCGAATCATTATGGAATCTGAAGTTCGGGCAATTAAAATTATGTCATTTGTATTTTATGGCAAACATAACATTCGGGCAAATGAAATTATGGCAAATGAAATTCGGGCATATGAATATTATGGCATATATCTTTCGGGCAAACAATAGATAACCCTTCTAAATTGATGCAAATCTCGCTCCGGTAGGCGCCATATTATTTATCATGCAAAGTGGCCGTTCATGCTGTTCAGTAACTTACATACCTAGGTGTGTGATATTTTTATGCTAAACTATTCGATGCGTTCAAGACTTCATTGCTTTTATTTGTTAGTAATTTTAATGGATTAAGAATACTCTATGATCTAAAAGTTACCGAAGCGCATATTATTAGAAAACTGAAACTGTCCGGGATATTTACCATGTTGTTGTGTTTTAACACAACAACATGGTAAATATCCCGGAGTATTGTATGTGTTTTAACACAACAACATGGTAAATATCCCTCAAAGTTTCAGATTACATAAATGAACCTGAGGGCTGTGACCATGAGTTGGCTAAAATCGGAAACATACTTACGTTAAAAACCTATCGAGACTTTTTTTCAATCCTTACGGCCGATTTTAGTTCTTTGCGTAAGAACTATCCCAGCGGCGCTGTACCCAAGTTTTTCATAGACATTTACGTAGGCGATATCGAGTGCGTAAGTATAAACTCATGGTAGCCCACTGGTCTACTGGATGTTGTGACTTCCTAGATGTTTACATAGATAGAAGAAGGATACCCTCAGAAAAACATTTAAAAGAACATATAATGTCGATTGACATCGAATTTAAAACAGTTTTTTTTTAATATTTGTTGTTTTTTAACATTTATGCAGATTTATTCTCGCACACGTCACCATTTCCAAAATATCCTGAGAACGAGGTTTTATCTTTAAATTCCTTAGCCGGACTAGAATTCGGAACTTTCGCCGGGCGTGAACTGCGACCTTTTTGTGCTGAGCCACTGGGCCAGAGCGGTCGTTACGATCGGTGGGAACTTCTGTTGCGTCATACAAACATACAAAACGTTTAATATGTATGTGTGAGAGAATGATGAACGGTGAATGGTTTACAAGCGTGATGACGTCGGTAAAAATGCAAAAGAATTAATGAAATTCATAAATATCGATTTTAATATTTCAAAGTTAAATAAAATATCTTTAATCTTGATCCACAACCACAACATTCATTGACATTTAATGGAAGAAAACTATTTTCTTAATCTAGGTAACATAGCAGTATAGGTATTGGATACTTAATACTTACCCAGTCTCTATCTAGTTTAATGTAGAGTGTACCTTTTTACCACTCTAATCCATTGATGCGAGTTTGGCCTCTGCCTTAGAGTTCAGTGGCGTAACTACAGGGTGGCAAGTCGGCAAATGCCACGGGCCCCCACCCGGTAGGGGGCCCCGGCCGAAAGGGGTCTCCGGTCATAGGAGAGTCTCATCTGCCAACCCACATACACATTAAGATAAAAAAGAACGGGGGGTGCACGGGGCCCCAACCGATGAATTTTGCCACGGACTTTAACGGGTATAGTTACGCCACTGTTAGAGTTATTTCACCCCAATACAGCCAACACGTGGTCTAAGAGATGACACTAATTAGGAGTGGATCTACTTTGACACGCACAAGATTTCATACTGTGCAATTTGCATTCCAAACAATCATTGTCTTTGATAGAAATGTCTCTTAAAATGCAGTAAAACTCTTAGTGGTAAACCACATAACAAGAGAGAAAAATGAGGCCGATGACACCGCTGACTCATGGCTTAGTGGTTTCCGAACTCAGGTGAACAGGTTCGATTTATTTGATTTGTCGAAACCCACATGTCTCCGGTTACGTTTTTGACAATGCGCGGTAGGGACCTGTTGAATCTTATTGAGTCGCGAAAGGTTGAAGTTCTGAAAGTTATACAGACTCCCAAAATGACTTAGGTATAATGATGTAAAAAGTTCTATAATTAACCTTCTCAAATGTAAAGGCTCCAAAAATTACTTTTGTTTGATGATTTAAATAATTGGTTGCTTCATAAATATTGAAGGAACCTCCCGAAAATAGAAGTAAAGTAAGAGTTTTGGTATTTATTTCACAAAGAGTATTAGTTCGACTACAATTATTTGTCCGGTCCGGTTATGTTTTAAAACCCTTACGCCCGTAAGAGTAAGTCTTTTCGGTTTGATATTTGTATTTCACCTATTTTGTTTTGGGTAGATGATGACTGATGATGATGACTATGACATAGTATGTGAACTACCATTAAGTACCGCTTTGCTAAGTGATTGACAAGCTTATAGGGCAAAAGTTTATTGGTCCAAAGTTTGGCAATTAATTTGCTAGTTTGTATGGCCTAGACTAGGCCCGTGGGGCCCTATTAGGCCGTGGGGAGCGATGGCTAAGATTCGGACGCATTATCTTGTAGGAGCGGCATTATTTATTAGCTTCATGCGTCTTTCGTTCGCGCATTCCGACGATAGACGGGCAAAGATCAACGGTCGTACAGAAGGCACTCGATTATTTACTGATTTTTACGGTATACTTCAAATGTCATGTGATTTTGGGGTTATTAACACAGATCGTATGTATCAGAAATTAAATACGTGTGCTGATGAATGATTAGATGATTAAGAAATGTCATGCTAATTGCAATCCCACACCATTCAAAATTAGCATCGCCTGATGATGATCACCTGACGTACCTCTTGCATTCAGTTAGTACCTACGTCAGCTGACCATGGGTGTGTCCGGGAAATTCACGTGTGTCGCCTACATAACATACATGGACTTTAAACATATGTACGTAAAAATGCTAATTAAAGTCGCCGCCCACTCTTCATCTTTTTATATCCCACCTTAAAATTAGTAACAGACTTACGTAGTGACAAAAATTGTTTATTATTCAAATTGCGAAACGATTAAACAAAATTATACGCTTCTTAAATCTGTGCTTAAATTTAATATAATTAATTACGTATGAAAAAATGTTATTTATATATAAAAAAAAATAACTCATAGATAACTAACAAAAATGTGTGCACAAAAGTAGTATTGACACTAAATTTAAAAAAAAAAATAGATAGCGTTACTAAAATAAAAAAAAATTAAGATACCCCATCCCCAATGTTAACCTCTCAGCTGCCTCACGCGTGTAGGCAGGCCCGCCGCGGCGACCGCGAGCCCGGTGGCGCCGCACGCACACACGCGCGGGCACCTGACGCCGGCGGTGGCGCCAGCCGCCCGCGCCGCCCGCGCCCCGCGCGCGCCCGCCGACAGCGCGACGGGGTAGGAAAACTCCCCGAAAGTGGGGAGATTGGGAAGTGTTTGGGGTGTGGGGTAATGGGTGACGGACGGTTGTAATAAGTTCTAATTCAAATGATATTACTATTTAAAATAACAATACGAGAGAGTAATCAGTAAAATTAGTTTTTTTTCAAATGTGTTTTTTCTCAAATGATAGACTTTACTAATTATAATTCGGAAATTGTTATAATGAAATGTGAGAACTGTAACTCTTGACAAAGTTATAGTAGTCATGTTTAAAAAATCAAATACTAGAATTAAAATTACAATAATAGTACGTGGCGTTCAATGCGATAAATGTACGTACTTATTATGTTGAATATGTAGTTGATTCGTATTTTTATTTGTATAAATCTGTATATTAAAAATATCTTAAGCATATTACGGAATTAATGACAGTTAGCACTCGTAAGTTGTAAATAAAATTTCTTACATTTTTAAGTTTTGTTATCCTTTGGCATGCCATTTGTGTTAAGTTTAATTTTTTAAATAAAATGATTCGAGAAAAAAGTTTCCAATTGTTTGTAATGTGCAATAAATATTGCTACATTTATTATATTTAATATAACTTGTAAAATTAATAAGTTGGACATCAAAATTAATCCTATATTTTATAATAAATTTATATCTATAAACCACAGTATTTGTCGTTATAAACAAAACCCTCGGGAGCGATTTGAAATAAGAACAATAAACGATCAAGTGGGGAGCTATCGGCGCGTGGAGGCAGGCCCGGTCGGGTAAACACATCGGGCAGGTGTCGCGCGCGGCCGCCCGCCAGTCCCGAGCCGGCCCGCTCGCCGCGATGACGCGCCCCGCGCCCAGCGGCATGTGATGTTCCGGCGGCGCGCGCTGCGCCGGCGGCTGGCGGCGGCCGGCGCGCCCTCCGTGCCCGCGGAGCCGCTGCGCCGCCTCGCGCGCGCCCTCGACGCCGGCCCCGCCGCCCCCGAGTGCGTCCCTGCACCAGACCCTCTCCTCAGGCTCGCCGTCGCACGCGCCTACAACTCCCCCGACGTGCGCGACCTCACCGAACTCAGGAGAACACCCTACTGCACCGAACTGCACTGCTGCAACCCTCACCACTGGAGCCGACTCTGCAAGCCCGGTACGTCCGTCACGGCCAATGACCCGCGCAACAAGTGGAAACATCGAATCTGTGCGAGCGTGTATTTTCAAAATAGAACGTGCGCTTCATTGAATCTGTGTAGTGCTTGTGTTGGGACGCCGACATGTGACCGGCCGAGCCCCACGCGCCGCCAGCTTGCTCCGCGGCTGCATCGGTTATCAGTGCCAATCGTTATCAGCGTATTTATCGCTACTGTTTGTTTCTGCATCTGTCGTTACGTCGGCTGTGACGTCATTCCGTGCGCCTGTCACATAAGTTTTCGTATTCCAGGTTTGGGCGAAACCTATTTTCTATTCGTGAGTGTAAACATTTCCGTTCGTTAATCTATTTTTAGTGCTGACATCAGTCGGTTGTTTTATCGAAATTTAAAGGTCATCGTTTGAGTTTTAGGCGGTGGTTGTGTGTTTCTGCGTGGTTTGTTTGATGTTTGTGGTGTGACAGCCGGGGAAAAGTAAGCGGCTATCAGGTAATCTTTGCGCGAGGGTCAGGCCGCGCAGACAAGGTCACTGCGCTGGCGCCGCCGCGCGCGCGCCGTTAACTTTTTAATTCGCGACGCAGCCGTCTTTTGTCGGCGCGTCGACTGTCGCTCCTTCCTTCTGCGCTCCCGAAGGTTACACGGATGTACTGGTCGCCTATTTTTTTGACCGTTTGACGTCTTGACTAACTAGATTCTTGACTCAAAGGACGGTCAGTTTTAAATGTGATCAGTTGGCCGCCTTTTGTCGGCATTTTTCCTTTTATATCCTTTGCTCTTGAAGGTTACATGTGGGTTATGGCTTTAAGTATCGTATTTGTTATTCTAGACATGATCTAAACAATCTAGAATACTTTCGATTTCTCACAATTCCTCGGATAGTAGTATTTCAGTTGTGTTGTCATCTTAACTGTTATAATTATCAATTCATATCGAATTCATTATATTAATCCCTTGATTATGCCAACCCTGATGATATCCCAGTTTTATATCATCGACAAAGATGCTTAAGAACCTGCAGATTAACAGATTATGTCTGTTCTTTGAACTATGTACTTGTAAACAGGTAACATACAACTTCTACCTAACCACAATGTTGCATATCTCTTAACAGACTAATTAGAATTTGACGAGCACAAAAACCGCACCAGTTCTAAATATTTTACTAAAACTAAATTAGTAAGAATTGCTCAGTGAAATAGTATTCAATAATCACATTCAACTAATAGTGTCTAAACATTCAGAGTGTAATTTGTTTAATCCCACAATGGAAGTCCAAAATCACACAGATCCAAAACCTTCAATCAGGCGATAAGCACTTGTATCATCAAACCACCATTCAGTGTGTTGTTTCTATAGATGAGTATCCATCAACAAACATGTACCTACATCGAAATCCGTCGATGGTTCTGAAGTAACGAGTGGCCATGACATCGAAGCATTCGAAGCAAACTCGGTTCACATCGCCTACTGACTTCCGCCCACACCCGCCACGCTACTCCGATGGAGTGATGTAGGTGTGTTGACAATGCCTTTTAGCATATTAATTAAAAAGAAAGGCAGGGAATTATGAATATTAATGCATCCTCTACGCTTGAGAACATTTTCCTAACAGCGGGCATTCGTCTCATTGATAAATTTGGAGAAGGATCTATGAAAGCCGATTTCTGACCAGTATAGTAAAGGCGACCATTCTTGTCAACTAGGTATTTCATCAACAGAAAAATCAACATTTATGTTGTTATGAAAAGACTGAAGAAACAAACGTTTAATTTAATAACTTGCAAATAAGATCATGCACTTAAAGATCAATTTGAAGATCACTGAAAGCTTGGAATATATTTTGTAGTAGACGAAAAAGCTAGCCATCAAAAAACAGCAAAAATAGCAACATGCTTCAAAAAAGTTGCGCCTGATCCTCTTATTGAACAACAAGTGCATTCTTGATGCCATTCTTGAACTTGATGTTGCATCCTAGTCATATTTGGTGATATTCGTGTTAGATTAACTTGCATAGGAAAATTGAAATCTGGTCAGGATCTTGAAAACCAGTGCATTGAAGACCGAAAACGTTAAAGGCTCTTGATCGACCTTCCGACATACAGAAACCAAGCAATCAGACATCAAAATCCTAGTTACGTCACGTGCTGTCGCCTGTAGCCCTCCGCTGATAGGTGCGGCGTCGTTCAAATTAGAATCGTGAGAAATTCCTTTGCCTGTTTGTGTATTGAGTCATCAGTCGCCGCCCATCCCATGATGATTGAATTGAATGAATGATGGTGTAGGATACTATATCTAAAAGCTGTCTTAACAGCTGCGATGTGTAGTGTACCATAAAAAACGCGTTGGCAACAAAAACATGTTTGAAAACACTGTGCGTCGAATTCCTATATATCGAATTTTTCTATACTACATGCGCCCATTGGCCCCATTTGAGGACGGCTTTTTTTTAGATATATAATATACATATATTTTTATTTTTTTCATATTTTTGTGTTCTTTTTGCTTGTTTCAAGCTATTCACAATAAAAAATATGTATATTTACCACTGGGTTTAATTTGGGCGTAAATGGGTTAATTATTTAGTAATGAAAATTTCACAGAATCAACATTATTAATAAAAAAAATTAAATCTCCTAATCGATGATTTATAGAGTAAAGATATTTTTGTTGAATATAAAATTACCTTAACATTTCTAAAAAGTGACCTACAGTAATCTTACCATTTATGACTTGACCAACAACATACAAAATTCATAAATCTCGGTTAATTGAATCTTCGTTCCTTTTTTTAAGGAAAACCTACCTACTTCTAAATTCGGGTTAGGATAGGAACGACACATCGGGTCAGGTTAGGACTAGGGTTACGTTCGGAATGAAAACTGATTATTTTTTCATATTCCTAACCTAACCCGCGACCGGGTCAGGATTTCGGGTCAGGTTCGGAATAATCGATCACAACGGGCAAGTACCGAATTCTTTGTCGAGACAATAACAGGACTTGCTCGAAGGGATTTTATGGGCCTAGTCTAAGAATTGGTAATGAATTTCGTTTTCAAGTTATTTCAAGTTGAAATACTTGCAGTATCGTCGAACCAATGTATTTAAGTTTTTGATATTTATGTTAATGCCAGGGAAATACAATTTTGGCTGTACTTACAAGAAAATCCAATAAATCCTTGTCGTCCTTAATAGAAACAAAGTTATTCCACATTTCACCTAGAGTATTTTCAGACCGGTCGTATTGTATTTTACTACTTCATCATCTGGCAATAAATCGTTTCAAATAGAAATACGAGCCTATCTAATGATTTCTGCAATTACTTCTACCCATATTTGGCATCGGAATGTAAATATATAGCGTGGTAGACAAACGCAAGTTCGTCTGTGTATCCTTCTCTCACATAACGGCTCACTTTCGCTTTGGATACCCCGCCATAATCGGCTGTCAAATTGGCCAACTCACCCGATAGTACCGAGTAGTTTTTTGCACTAGTGGGCGACTACTGGCCGTGCTTACGATAATTTGAAGGTAATTAATATTCGGTATGCGGATTGTTATTGATAATATTGAGCAAGACATTTGATTTTAATTGGGGTGTCTGGCGTCGCGAGTCTTATGAGTTCCAGACTCATTATTGCATAAATGTGTACATTACGTAATAGTGCATTAGATTGGTCGGCTCCATTCTGATTTACTTAATTTGACGAATAATTTAAATGTTTGAGTAGTCTGTCTAAATTTGTACGTCTCACAAAACACTTCCTCTTTATTTGTGTTAAAAGTAACTGTAATTGTATAATGGTTTCATTGAACAACATCAGCAAAGCTTTGGACGTGAAAGTATTGTGTTTAACTGTATGAAAATACCAGACTTTTTTGCAATATTTAATTGCAATCACGTCTGTCAATTAATCAATGCAGAGACCAAAATGGAAGCGACCGAGAACTTTACTAATCGGCCCAGGACAGGCCGGACAGCCGTTTTCGTGTCGTGTCGGCATTTCACTGACAAAGGTATTGATTGCGATGAAGTCGTTTTCGGAAATTGCCTCTTCCACCTGGTAGGAAGTGGTTTGGGCGCAGACGACCCCACCTGTGCGTTTTTTGCCGTCTCCGGCGCCGGCGCCGCGTCGCCGACGTTTTTGTCCGCTTTCGCGCAGTTCCCACAGACGCAGACTAAACGCCAGGCGCCGGCCGCCTTTTGAATTGATTTGTTTGCAGTTTGATTGACATCATTGTCTTTCGCTATTGCTGTAGGTTGCCTCGTCTCGACAACGTTCAAAATGTTTTTGTCAACTGTTAATGTCGCTTTTTCAAATACGATTTGTTCGAGCGCGCCTGTTTTAATGCTATCATTCTTACGGATATTTTTTTTGAGTATAGCATAATGTTACAATATGATAACGCGAAATTATCTTCACTTTAAAGATAAAAATAGTAATAGTAATCAAGGAAAGCTGATTGTCAAAACAAATATTTTGCACAGATAAAGATTCGTCAATGTTACATAGTAATTTTCGTCTTGTTATGCTTCAGATACTTATGCTATTTATGGTCCAACTCAGGTTTCAGTTATTTATTGGCGTTATAAGATTGAGGAATGTTAACTACAAATACGCGAGCAAAATCCATCCACATCAATCTGTAGAGCAGAGCGTGCGCCCGCGGCGCTCGGGCCGGCGGATCACGACGCGCCGTCGGCCTCTATTTGTGAATGTTTTTATGAGAGTCGGTGCTTTTCGAGCGGAGAGGCGCGGGGGCGGGATCGTTATCTTATCGAGCGCAGGCGTCGGCGCGACACGCACGTTCAGGATCAAAGATTGGTACCAACTGCGCGGGCGACTCCATCATTGGCTCAGTTCATTAACTCTAATCTAGCCCTGTTTAGACAGCACTCCGCTCACGCGCGTGACGGGGCCATCGGCGTCGACCATTTACAAGTAATTCCGTGCCCACACGCCATTTCACCGGTCGTTACAAGTGGGGTCCAAAATTTAATGATGTCGTCTAGATATACTGGCGTAAGAATCCATCTGTTGATGTAGCGCGCGGCGCGTCGGAGGCGGCGGCATGGCCGATATTTATTTAGCCATAATTGCTTGTCGGCTGGCTGGCGCCGGCGCCGCGTCGCGCCGCGCGGGCGGGGGGGGGGGGGGGGCGCCAGCGCAGGTACGCCCGCCACTGCGTAAGTTCAACTCGATTTTCGTGATCGGTTTTTTCCCGTTTTATTGTAGTCTGGTCATGTTTTTAGGTTGCTTTGTTGAATTTGTGAATGGTCCGCATTGTGCGGCGTACAATAGCTTCGCATTCGAAATTTGTTTACAGCTCATTACTCCGTGTAGCTTATACTGATTAGATGGCACACGATGGGTGTGTTTTTGGTGGCGCCACGTTGTGTATGTTTGAAATATTTTTGCATTGTTAATTCGTCGCCGCTCGGTCGTATCGGGCCATCGGCTGGCGGCACCTGTGTCAGGACCGGTCGTTCGTCGGTGGCTTCGAGAAACTGGAAAAATTGTCCACTTTATTACCTATAACAGCCGCCGACGTGCCAGCGATCGCTCACTCACGCTTGTTAGGAGGTCTCTCCAACAATTTATAGGTCTCGCACATGATTTCTTTAACAACTTTGTTCTCATGTTGAGTTTGTTCTAGTTTTATGTCTTCATTCCTGATTTCTTTTTTACTGTTTTCACAATCTTAAAAAGCATTCTCTATGTCGCACTCGTATCTCGCGAGAAACCGAGTGCAGTTTACATGATTTTGTAACTTTTATTCACGTTTTTATTACCAGTTCTAATGTGAATTCCGTTGGTTAAACGATTCAAAGTGCCCGAGTGATAGTAACTTGAGTCACACGATTACGTTTTCGTAATGTTACAAGAATTTTGTCGGTCTGTCTCGTCGGAGTATCGAAAGAGGCCTCACGGGGATTAGAACACCGTTACCAATCAAATTTAATAGTTCTTTATTGACAAAATGTACAACTATTTTATTTCTTTCTACAACGATTCTAGTAGAATTTGGTTGTGTATCGTTTGCTTAGATGGCGGTTTGATAGAAGTTAAATTTTATTTCAATGATTTACTAATTAGTGTTAATTAATTCTTCAAAGGCCGATATTATGGTATAAACAAGCAAAGCAGATGTCGTTCGGCGATGAGGTTTCTGTCTATAATTGGGTATAATTAGTCTTAGAGGGGTCATCTCCGCGTGGCGTCTATGAGGATGGTAACTATGTCTTGGAATAATTAAATACTGTCTCGTATGGACAATTACATCAGATGCGGTTGGTAATTACGCCATAAATCCTAATGCGACTACATCTGTGGAAACGTAAATTGTTTTTCCATTTATACCAATGCAATATATCATCCAAGTGGATTAATCAACAGAAGTGTTAGACTCACAATTTAAACTTTGTTCTGTAATTTATAACTGTCGAATTTAGTCACAACTGAGATAAATGCGCTAAGGGTTTTATTAGCAGTGAATGTTATTTCTATAATAACATACATAATATATGATAGATAATTTAAATAAATACTGAATAATGGAATTCAAGATATTAGAATTGTAGTTATACTAAAAGCTACGTTGATCTCACAGTTCATCCCCAGTTTGTTTATAGAAGTTCATTCTTAGGTTTCGCTTGCATACGCATTCCCAATCCCAATGTATGTTCGCACAAACTGCTTGTCATTTCCATCGCATCAATTAGTACGGGCACATCGTCTGAATTCTTGTTCCGCATGCAGTGACGTCTTCCGGTAGTTCGGAGCGACAAGGCTCTGCGCCCGCGCACGCGCTAACATTTAATACCGAGTGACGTGCAACTCAAAGTCGATCATGGCAGCTAATACATGCGCGGAAACTTTGATCCTAGCATGTCTCTCGATTTTGGTCTAGCTAGTGGTTGAATATTACTGGGTATTCTAGACCTGACTTGTTTGTCAGAATGTACTGTCTGAATGCTCCTGCCCTCGTCCCACGCTAAGTAAGGTCGGCGCAACATGTGTACTTCTTCCACTCGGGCCTATCATTCGTCAGCTCTGTGTCTACTCCTTTCACTCCCATATTATCTCTCACACAATCCATCCATGTCTTCTTCTACTGTATTCATCAAATTTGGTTTTCCAATTGACAACGTTTTGAATATTGTTACTAATTCAACATCATTGGCCAGTTACTGGACCCATCTGGTTTCACAATTCAGCAGTATAATATATGATCAAACGAACTTCAAAGTGAAGTTCGATCAATATAATACGAGTGGTTTCATTTGAAGATACAAATAAATACGTAGTGCTTTTATCCTACAAAGCAACAATCGCACGTTTTTGAAAATCTTATTAAACTAAATTTTTTATCGATTTTTAAATAAGAATAAAAATAAAATCGATACTCCTCCTTCCCTATGACGTTTACCCAATGCCATGACAGTTCATTCTTTTTAGAGTAAGTAAAACGCGTAGGTACCTGCAGAATTTCTATAAGCTCGTGTTTAGACAAAACTGGGGCTAGGGTGGGTGGGTGATTTGTATCTTCAAATGAAACCACTCGTATTATATTGATCGAACTTCACTTTGAAGTTCGTTTGATCATATATAATACTTCGTGGTTTCATTTTCGATACAAATAAATACGTAGATGTTTAGAGATACCGGTTTTGTATATATTGTCCGTAAGGTATTCATACTTAACCAATGAAACACGAGATGAAACAATCATTTTTTTTTTTTTTTTTTATTACTTGATTACAATTTAATCATCGTTGTTCTGCATTATAATTAGATTATATTTAACAATACTAAGTACTTATCACCAAACAAATCTAACTTGGTTCTTGATCCCTGTTAGTTTGGGGAAAACAAACAGATTTTGCAAAATTAACATTTTCTATGATGGGCCTATGATAAAATTTCGCAAACGTCTCAGATGGTGCCGACCAGCCAGCTGTTTTACGGATCTGATCGAGACTAAGGCCGGCCATGCGCGCCGGAGGTGGCGGCGTGGCGCGCGCTGTGCGCGCTGAACACCGCCCCTTCGACGCCGCTAGCGCCCAATGTTTGTTTGATCCATCTGCTTATTGACTGTGCTGTCGCGTGTTTGTGAGGACGCTTCACAGTAATTAAGAGATGATCGCAACTTGGAGGCCTTAAATCTCGAGTGAAAGATATGTAATCAACAAGTGTAGTAGCCGGACAAATCGCAATGTTATCGGTAAAATACGGTAAAAATAGGACTGGCTGTTCTCGGCCTACCCCAGATGTTTTGATAATATCTGTGATAATAATTTCAACTCCATTATCATTAATTTTGATGTTACACAGTTTTATTAAAGAAAAAGTTTGAGCCCTATGTGCAGTGCACAAGGCCAGTAAGACTACCAGCTTTTTTGTTAATTGATCTAATCTTAATTGACTGTTAGGAGCCCATTCTGATATGTGTCCTAACACTACCTGGGGGTCCCACGTACTGACGTATTTCGGCAGTGATGGTCTCATTCTAAATGCTCCTTTAAGCAGTCTTTTGATACAGTCATCTGAGGCTAGCTCCTTTCCCAGGAGAAGGGACAAGGCTGACCGATGACTGTTAAGTGTTCCGTACGAAGCGCCCCGCTCGTACTGTTGCGTCAAAAAGGATACGACCCGTAAGCTGGAAGTTTCGAAGATGTCATAGCTGTGGTCTTGGCAAAAACTCCACCATAACTTATAGCAAACACCGTATTGTTTTAAGGTGTTGCTAGAGAGAGAAGCGATCATCAGCGTTAGGGCTGCAGCGGGCACGCCCCGCCGGCAGAACGCGCGCCGGAGAGCACTGCTGCTCCCAGGGTAAGTGTCCGGTGGAGGGGATGTTGTTGTCTGAAACGAGACAACACTAGATCGGGACGTGCTTCTAGAATAACTATGTCCGTAATTAATATATCTTTTAATTGTGGGTACCATGCTTGTGCAGGCCACATTGGGAAAACAAGAATACCTGTTGCCCTATCCTGAATAATCTTTTGTATGCAATTTAGGATTAGGCAAATTGGTGGGAAAGCGTAAAAGAACTTTTCTTTCCAGTTTATTGTAAATGCATCCACGCTAAGAGCATCTGGATCCTGTCGCCACGATACGTACTCTGG
Source organism: Maruca vitrata (assembly GCA_039566165.1). NCBI lineage: Eukaryota > Metazoa > Arthropoda > Insecta > Lepidoptera > Crambidae > Maruca > Maruca vitrata. The sequence goes on along the minus strand of CM076923.1, from coordinate 734,630 downwards.
GCACTTGGCATTAGTACGGGAAGCGAATAAATCAATCTGTGGTGTACCTAACTTTTTTACAATATGATTAAATGCGGTCCTGATAATTCCCATTCGCCATCTGGGTTTGTTTTTCGCGATTCTTCATCCGCCTCCACATTGTCTTTCGTATTTATGTACGAAGCGTATAACCACAATTGCTTTGATTCGCACCACTGCCAAATGTCACGAGCGAGTTTATTTAAATGGGGGAATTGTATACCACCCATTCGATTAATATAGCTTAATGCTGTGGTATTATCTACGCGAAGTAGAATAGCACAATTTGAAATATTCCGAGCAAAACATTTAAGAGATAGAAATATAGCCAGCAGTTCTAAATAATTAATGTGGCACAGAAGTTCATTTTCCTTCCAGGCTCCGCTGACGCGACCTCCGTTACAATAGCCCCCCCAGCCAGTACGTGATGCGTCAGTAAATATTTCCATAAAATAACAAGGATTTTTTATAGGGCTACTTGTTTTGTAAATATTGTCTCTCCACCAGTTTAGGTCATCTAAAATATTAGCCGGAAGTTGAACTTTAGCTTCATATGAACCATGCTGTTTTAAAAATATATATTTATGCCGTTCCAATATTTTCGTATATAACCAGCCATAGCGTGCCGCTGGACAAGCGGAAACTAACGTACCTATCAGCTGAGAATACTCACGTATTGTGACGGTAGGTAATTTTAAGAAACGATTTACCAATCCGACTATTTTGTTTCGTTTCTCCAAGGGTAACGAAAGGGTCATTTGAGTTGAATCATATATAAAACCTAAAAATTTACAATTTGTTTTTGGTTGTAATTGACTTTTTCGTAATTTATTACGAATCCTAAAACACTCAAATACCGCTATCGTTTCTTTAACATTTCGAAGACATTCCGCGTAATTATTTCCTAGGTACAACAAATGTCATCTAAGTAACAGACGGATTTATACCCACGAGTGCGTAGGTACGTTATGACTTCTCTGACAATTTTAGTGAAACACCTAGGTGCTACAGACAGCCCGTATGGCATCGCATTGAACTCGTAGGTAATTACGTCTAACGAGTCGGGAGCGGTGAATAGGAATCGAAGGTATTTTCGAGATTCGTTAACAATAGGTATGAGGAGATAAGATTCCTTTAAGTCAATAGTCGCCATAAACCAGTTTGTTTGTAATAATTTGCAAGTTGTCCGATAATCTTCCATTTTAAAATGCAATTTTGGAATAAATCGATTTAATAACTTTAAATTTAAGATAAATCTTTTACTGCCGTTAGATTTTGCGGCTAAAAAAGTACTAGAAATAAACTGGTCTGTTTGTTGATCGACTACTGATATGGCTCCCAACTCCTTTAAGTATTCAAATCAAATCATTTATTGCGTATCACATTAACATGTGGCCTTTAGGTTTTCTATTGCATGTAACATATCACGATGTTCATTTGGTGACCACGAGTTTCGTGGTATATTAGATTGGAATGGTTTTGTTACGAACGGAATAGGTATGCCATTCCGAACCCAGGCCAGGATGTTTTCGTTATCTGTGACATGTAACCAGCATTGAAAAAAAAATTGGACACGACCTGAGTGTACCTGTATTATTGACGCGGTGGGGCACGAGCCTTGCTGGGGCCCGCTCTGTATTGGGTCGACGTTGTCGGCGCTGGTCGACGCGATGGCATCGGCAACCTTCTCTGACCTCCGCGCCCCCCCCTGTTCGCCGGGTAACGGTGGGACGCCGTCCAGTTTCCCTGAACTTGTTGGCGGGTGGTAACTGTGCTTGCCACCGATGGGATGGCTCGGGAGCAGGGGCAGATTTCTTAATTTGTAGACCCTGTTTTTCTATGGTCTTCGAGGCCTTAATTTTTTCCGGCAAGTCTGTGCCGAACAGAGTTTCGTCGCGTTCACTTTCTTGTATAAGGTTCAAAAAGGTTTTGCTAAGCCGGGCGATATCATTTTAATCCTTGCCTGTGTATTACTATGATGTAGATCACAGAGGATGCGGCAGCCGTCGCTGAGAATCTTAATGGCTTCAATTTATTGTCACTTGTTAATAACAAGGACATAGCTCTGCTAATAGCCGTGATGCCGATACCAAGTTGTTGCTGGCTGCCTTCAACTTTTTGTCGCGCATGCGCACCATCTCGATTACGGCTGATGATATCTCGATATTCAGTTTTGGGGCCTGAAGCAGAGTACAATTACTCGGGATGAGGTACTGTTTCAGAAGTTTATCTTTTGGCTCTTTTTCCATACCCTGTTTGAGTAGCGGAAGCCAAAGTGAGCTCAGATTATTATGAATATCTTGTCCCCATTTAGGACCCGAGTCAGTAGCTTCTCCCAGGGCTGATAATAATTCGGGATCTAATTCTGTAACGCTGGTCTCTGGGAGCGTAGGTAGCGGTGGTAAGTCACTTTGTGATGTTTTCGCCGCCTCCTGCGGGGCGTCCGCCTGGGGTGTCGTGAAAATGGGGGTGCCGCCTGCAATGGCGATGGGTCATCCAACTCAGGTGTTGGCCTGCCCACCTCAGCCTCATCTTCTGGTGCACAACAATTTTATCATAAATTGAGGCTAAATCAACATTTCGTGCATTTACCGCATACGGTTCACATTAGGAATCCGCACATTGCATATTTTACAACAAAATTAAACGCCTCGTTCCATTTGGAATCTATGGCGGGTATGTGTAAAAATTGCCGTGTTCTGATTTTAGAATCTATGGCAAAATATCGTCACGATACTTTCTATTTGAATAGTATTCGTACGATTGGTAAAGTACATATTGATTAACTAGCATGCTTACCTTGTATGTTGTAATAGGTATTATCTTCTTCCTCATAGTTGTAAGATTCGGATTCGGAATCGCGCCGTCGCTTGGACCGGTATCGATTCCGTAATTTTTCCATTTTCTTCAAATAATAATCCATCTTCTCATCGAACGATCTCTTGGGCATTATAACGTAAGAATTTCACACTATTAAACACAATTACACACTATTTTAATGAAAATTAGGAAGGAGCGTGCGGGCGTTGCCTCGCACGAAAAAAGAATGAACTGTCATGGCATTGGGTAAACGTCATAGGGAAGGAGGAGTATCGATTTTATTTTTATTCTTATTTAAAAATCGATAAAAAATTTAGTTTAATAAGATTTTCAATAAACCGGCCAAGTGCGAGTCGGGCTCGCGCACAAAGGGTTCCGTAGCAGCAAATATAATAAAAATCAACCTATCTCAAAAACTATAAGAGATACTTTGATCAAACCAAAAATCGTTGAAAGAGTTAATTAGCATGCATCACCTCTATTTTTTTTAGAATTTTATACCCCGTAGTTATAAAAATAGAGGGGGGGGGGACATACTTTTTACGACTTTGAGAGCTGATATCTCAAAAACCGTTCACTTTAAGAAAAATGTTTTTTAGAAAACTTTATATCATTTTAAAAGACCTTTCCATTGATACCCCACACGGGTATGTACATCGAAAAAAAAAATTTCATCCCTCAGTTACATGTATGGGGGGCCCCACCCCCAATTCTTTTTTTTACTATTTAGTGTCATATTTTTGTAGCGGTTCATACAACACATATTCCCATCAAATTTCATCACTGTAGTACTTATAGTTTCCGAGTAAATCGGCTGTGACAGACGGACAGACGGACAGACGGACAGACGGACAGACGGACATGACGAAACTATAAGGGTTCCGTTTTTGCCATTTTGGCTACGGAACCCTAAAAACGTGCGATTGTTGCTTTGTAGGATAAAAGCACTACGTATTTATTTGTATCGAAAATGAAACCACGAAGTATTATTAATTTTAACTTACTTAGTTCAATCCACCCGTATGAAGTTTTGTATGTTCGCTTTTGCTGTTATTCATAAAAGTTATTAGATTACTCATGATTTCTATGAATAACTAGAATCAACTTCCTGAAAATGACGTTACTAAAATGCTAAATATCATTGTTTGTCAAACTTATTCAGTTGTTAGTTTCACAGAGTGATTCCGCATAAACGCGCCAGTCAGTATGATTATTTGTTAGATATTAGATATTGCCAAAAGCATTAGTAATAATCAGTTGATCAGAAACGTTGAATTATAGATATTGTTTATGGTAATTTCAAATTTTTACTTATATCTGGAATAAATTGTAGATTCTTAGACAAGCGTACTTACTTTATCTGCTTGCATTGTACATCATAAACAAGTTTGTTCAACTATCAATGAATCTGGAATCATTTATTTAAAGATTCAAAAGTAAAGAGCTCTTTTGTGAAAATATTTGTATAACAATGAATACTTTCTATTCTTGCCACTGACGAATTATATACGTGGAATCCATTTTGTAACCAGATACTTAATGTTTGAATCACCTAAATTAACAGACTGTGAAGTTTTGTGGAGTCGTTAACGTTTTGTAAGTTCCCAAATTGTAATCGTAATTATATAGAAATTCTTTTGTGATTTAAACCCTTCTGCTAAGTTTCTAAATACTGCAATTGATTTAGTTTTAAACTTGTACAATGAACAAGGAATTGTTATGTTAGTATTTGTAATAGAGTTTAGCATCAACTTACAATCGTAATATTAAAGTTCTTGACTGCATACGCCTTTTCTTACAATAACTGCTAATTAAGCGTATGTAATAGGTAATTGTAGATAATTCCTTAAAAGTGATTATGAATGAACATTTATCACGCCTATAATAGTCAGGTGATTCTTATTATTTCCGCTTTAAAGTATCTAATGACGAGTAGTGTTACGTTATCTTTATAATATTTCTTTAGTATGCTATGTGTTAGTTTAGGTTTAGGTGATGTAAATTTCGGCTGTTTGGCGATTATGCTCTTATTCTGATTATTTATTATTAGTTTAAAAGTTCAGGTCTTTGTTTATATTTCTTTATTTCTAAAACAGTCTTCCCAATCTCCAAAGTGGATGTATTTTCCTAGTGCACCATTTATTTTGCCTTAGATATTCTTTTGGGGCGTTCTAAAAGTGGTGCGGGGTGTCAAAAAAAATCTGGATTAAGGAACTTGCCAACGTTCATGTAGAGTGAAGTTATCTGGTGTATAGTCAACAGCAGTCGACAAAGGTTTAGGTTAGCTTTATCTATTTATGAATTTTTCCTCTAGAAATTAGGAAGAAACAACTGGCCTATTCTTGCCATTCAGTTGAGACTGTTTTTAATTTTTTGACGAGTTCATTGATAAATTTTTGGCCTTTCTAGTGTCTAAAGATTTATCTGTTCTCAATTATTTCTCTAGAAATGACAAGGAGGAAATGGCCTGTTCAAGCTAGCCAGTTTAGCGTGTCTAGTGTATAAACATTTATCTATGTTGAATTCTTCCTTTAGAAATGGCAAGAAGGTACTGGCTTACCTAGTCAGCTAGTTCAGACTGCCCAGCGATTTATCGATGATAAATTATTCTTCCTCTAAAATTGGCATGAAAGAACTGGCCAGTTCTAGCCAGCCAGTGTCTAGTGTCCAGGCGTTGCAGGTGCTAAGGACCAGGCTGTGCAGGTGCCGAGGCCTATCTAAAGTAGGAAGCAGGACCGGCGTGGGCGCGCGGCGGGCCGGCGCCAGCGTCGGCGCCACCGCGGTATAATTCGGGCACGCTATTTCGGTCGATTCACACGCGTAGCTTGCTCGCGGCGTGCGTATAACGTTTTTTGAATTTTAGAACTGTTTGTTTGTGCACTAGGGGTGCGATTGCGCTGCGTTTGGACGCTTTTAGTATTTCGCTTAATGGCTCTTGGATGTGTTCGTTGTTTTGATTGGTTGACGCATTCCGTCAATATCAACGTTTGATGACGTTCGTTTCTTAGGTAGTGTACAGAGGTACTTTCATTTGTTTTGTACATTCTACTTTAATAATATTATGGACATTATGGTAGATTGGTTCATCTTCTTTAATCATTATATTAAATGTTATCATCAAACTAGTTTTTATACCTGGCTGCTTGACCTGTAAACCATTTAATTATTATGAATAATAGGGAAGGCCATTCTTATTGCCTGTTTTTGCACCAAACTATGTTTAGACTACATTTGTGTTATGTATCATGGTTGTGGTAACACATAGTGTATTATAAACTCGCAACTAAGTGCTTTGTTTTAACAATATTCCACGCATGAATATGTATTACGCGCTAACTAATTGTCCTGAGTACTTACTAAGTGCTCACAACAATTAGTTACCACAAGTTTTATGGTATCTGTACTGTGTAATAACTTAGACTAGATCTAATGCTATAAGGAACGTTTAGATCATTCTTGACTACAAGTAGTTAAAGTCTATCATTTTGCCCTTAATACAATATTTTGTTGGGAAGGTTTGTGAAAACAAAGATTTTGAATGCCATACAAGTTGCTTTAAGTTTGTCTACCAAATTGTAACCTGCGCCTGTGGCGGTGTCCTTGAGGTAAATCCTTAGTCTACAAACAAGATACAGGTTTTGGAGCGTGGCTCTATTCCGTGGCAGACCTATTGAGTTGATTGAACATTTTATTATTAATACATTGAATTATCTAAATGGCACATCCTGGTCTTTACTTTAAAAGCTAAAATAATATTTACATCTTCACAATTTCCCTGATAACGACTTTCTTTCAAAGGTGATTTGACGTGGAAACTTTACAATGTGCGGAAATGGTTCGTAGAAATGTCATTATTAACCTTTCTCAAGTCATAGTCTACAAACATACCCATAGGATTCGTTCCAGAAAACTCCTCATTCCCAGCGATCCCTCCGCAGACTCAATAAACCGTCGTGTTTACGAACCGCCCGAGCTGGAAGCGCAAAATTTCTAGTTGCAGCAAAGCCAATAATTTTCTAAACACGCCGATGAATCACGCGCGTATTTACCACTTTGTTCTAGCGCTGCGCCGGCGCCGCATGCCCTGGCATACATTTGCCGACTATCTACGATGGTTGCTTGTGTGGCAATGTCGTAAATCTTTTCACCTCTCGACTCTAGTTCCTCTATAAACTTCGGATTTAATAACAAAATCTTAGAAATGTTGACTATTTCAAAATGTCTACGGGTGTGTACCGAGTGTGGATGAATAAGGACCACCGGTTGTTTATCATGTTCTTCCGTCTGTTCACTTAGATACCTCAGTCGATGTATTGATTATCATAGTAATTATTATTGCTGTTGTATATTTGATGTTTTCCTGGATTGGTAATGCGCATTATTATTCTTTCATTAATATGGAATCCAATAAATTATTTGATGGTACTTTATTCTCTTCAATGGATTCCATAAGTTATAGTCATTTATTTTAAAGATACTTGAGGTTGATGTTTTGTAATAAGTATGGCTGTGTTTTTCAGTTTATGAATACAGTTAGTATAATTTCTCTGTATGACACTGGATTATTGAATTTTTCATATTTTATATTGATTGGAAGTTTAAAACGTGTCCGTTCGGTGTCGCAATGGCGGCACACGTACGTAATGGTTTCCGTCGATAGAGCGATTAATAAGCCTATGGAGCGACAAGACTGACCGGTTGCTAGTTACATACTCACCGAAGGACAAACTGACTGACAACCTACGGTATTTATTGCTATAGATCGAATGTTCAGATTAATTACACATGCCGGGTCGGGACTCCGGCCCGTACTTGCCTACCGACGTATTTATCTACCTCATCAATTGGCATTCCTCGGCCCGCCCGTCCAATTCAAACCCTATCTAAATTTAAACAGAACTCATTATCCATTGACAGATCCCTTCAATAATTGAAACACGATATAGCACATCCTCGTGTTGAAATCTAAACCGTCGCACGCAGACCATTCGATACATTTCGGTTCGCGCCTCTCGCAAGTTTAAGCTTCGAAGCAAATGAACTAATGATTTCTAATTAAAGATGTTTGTAAAATAAGCTTTATAATGGCTAGGACAAGAGTCTTTTTTCCTGCGCTGACCGAGGGTTCTTGTGACGTAATGTTCAGAAGAAATTTCAGTCACGCCACTCTAGATATGTTTATGTGGATGACTTTGTTGTCGCAGAAGAAGATATTGTAGATGATGGACAGCCAATTGTAAATTTAGGCGGTTGTATTAAGGTTCAAATTGGCGTGGCCGGCTGCGGTCGGTACGGACGCGAGTGGAGAGATTAAAGTCAACAACTGATATTATTTATATCTGCTAGATGCTACGCTAGCGTTTACGGTCATTTACTTTCGCGTCGCGAACTTTTTTTCAGTTGCAATGTGTGTTGGAATGTTAGACGTATGGTGAGATGCGGATTTTTTTTGTGATGGCATTTGGTGCGACGCAGCCAGCTGGATCTTTTATTCACGAAGTTGTAACGAAAGGCTCGGTATTGAGGCGGTGTGAAGTACTTTAAGTGTCTGATTAAGCAATAAAAGAGTCGTAAAGTTCGATTGACGGATTTATAAGTTCCCAAAAACTTGAAGCTTAAACACAATCAATATGCAGGTGCATGAAGCGATTGTTTTGAAATGTGTTGCGCAAACATCGTTAACCGCTTCTGGGAACGTTGCAGCCGTATGTCATAAAGTCTTATTGAATTCAAAAATGTAATTGTCTCATAATTTGTATTCGAATTGTGAACCGCACGGCTACTAAAAACCTGCGCTTGACACGTCCCGCCGCCGCCGGCGCCGAATCGCAAATGACAATTGCACAATTCACATTCGGAATTCGAAAACGATAATGGCATCGAAGTCTCCAATCACCAATCGGCCGTGTCGAGATCTGCATTATAATTGAAATAAAAATATGCAGCACTTATGATTTTCTTTTTTATTATTATGTTTGTAATTCAAACATTTCTTTAGATATCTTCAATACTATTAAATTCGTTAGACTGTTTGGAATAAAAGACGGTAAAAAATTTAAACTTCCGATGCCACATCCTCAAAGATGGTTAATTTTTTTGGTAATCTGTTAGGGCTTATTATTAGTAGGTAAATCGTTATCGAGACCAATTTACGAATTCAATTTTTTGTGTTATTTCTTCGATTCGTCATTTTTTGAATTATTTCTTATTCAGTGTCATTATGATCCCGCATTCGGCTTTATAATTTGAAGTCCCCATATCAAAATTGTCCCAAATTATACGTCTGTCGAGTGACAGTCTGCATTCCGAGTCTCGTAAAATTGTCGTTATGCGATCAAAATATAGGTTACTTACCTGTGATCAGATGTTGTGCCGCATTCGAAGCATTCTGCGACCTGAATTGTTCTTTATTACGTTGGAATAAGAATCGCCGATGATCTGCTAGCATACCTACTCCTGTAACTTCATGGGGGTTAATAAATGGAACCTTATTGTTCCGTGATACAGTTTAAACTAGCTTGTGTATTACCTCGAGGGAGTCTCCTGGTGCTATTAGTATTCTGATATAGGTTAGTTATTACCTGCGATCAAGGTTCGATTCCCAGTTACCTGTGGCCATGTTTGTTTAGCCTTTTGTTTTTGTTTCGGGTAACGCCGGTGATTAGTGGCCGGTATTTTAAGTGTTTCGCTTTATGGTCATTTTTGGAACTGGTTTTGTTCGCGATGGGGGAATATTATGTTCTTGTTGGAACATCGGTTTATATTATTTATGGCGGTTGGTTGTATGATCCTTAATCTGTATTATTATAGGATGTAAAACAAATGTAAGGTTGTCGTTATAAACCAATTAGTAATCAATGTTGCCGATTACGAAAAACTATCTGAACTTTACGTAATACAATAATATTATCATAGCTTTTATTATAACAAAACATGTAATCGTTCTTCATATTCTAACAAATTGTATTATGTTTGTTACAGAAACCCCCCCTCCCCCTTACAGTCGGATCGCAATGGACGACGTTAAGCCTAAAGGTGAGTGACCAATACTTATCATCTTCATCATTTACGTACATCATCATGACAGATCTTCTCCATCCCTTGGACGGTGATTTTAACTCCGAATCCACACAGGTTTCTTTACGCTGTAGTAATTTTTTTTCCTTGACAAGCAATCATCGTATATGATTGCTTGTAGTAGCCTCGTCATCATTACCAGTCTTGCGGGGAAGCAGATGACTCTCACTCCTAATTGACACCGAAGTACAGTATCCTTACCACATCGATGTAGTTACACTTATATTTTCTTGAAGATACGTAAGTCAACTAATTGCAAATTCATTCAAGTGATCAATCAAGTCCACAACTATTTGAATGACATCACCCGCAGTAATAGTTCGTGAAATATCCAGTCCATCAGCGTATCTTGCCGTGATATTTATTATTTTCAATGATCTACAATGAGCTACTGTATTGGTCCTTATAGTCGGGGCTCTGACCTCGAAAATGGATATATTGGAACATACTTTGTAAGACAGCATTTCGCTGTATCAATTGTGACATGTAACTTGATTCGTTATTACTAAGAGGATGTGTTTAGGATGACGTTCAAAGCTCTGCAAATCTTTTGGTATTTAGTTTAAACATGTTTGATAGACATTTTGAAATGTCCCGATAAATTTTAAAATAAGGACTTAAATTGTGAAAATTTCTGATTAAACAAAACTATAACTTTCGTCTTTTGAAGCATGTCGAAGTGTATTTTTTCCTTTTTTTAACAATCGTAAGAGAAATACAATACACAGTAGTGTCATCATCAACATTGTTAATTTAAAAATTAATATTAAAGCTTTAAATAGCATTAAACAAGTAATAAAATCATCAACATTGTTATTTGAATTATATAGCAATACAATGTTTACAATTACAAAAGTAGCCTTGCATATTCCAGCTTCTTATAACTTCTACACTAAGTCGTAGTGAATCTTTTAACTAGCCTCCACTCGAATATAGATCATAGATGGTCGGATCGGGTTCGGAAGGCGGGGAGGAATCCGAGCGCGGCGCCCGCACTCTTCCTGGAATTAGGGATGCGTAGGGATGCGCTGGCACTAGGTAACAGTCGATATTGTCGATAGTTTAGTAGCTGAAGATTCAAGATTAGGGGTGAGAGCCAACCGCTCCCCTGCAAGTCCGGTGATGATGACGAGGCTACTCCAAGCCATCATCGTATGTCAGTTAGGCAAAAAAATTAAGATTCTAGAACGAACTAAACGTTTGAGTTCTCTCAAATGGCAATGGTTATATTTTGTTTTTAGCGATACTTAAAATTTTAGCAAATCTTTGGTCTCCTTTTGGTAAAAGCTTAAATAAACTTCAAGTGCGCTTGCAGCGTGTTTCCCATGACTAATTTGAAGCCGACATGTCTTACAGACATAGGAATATTAATGAAGATAAACGCGTGTTAAATTAAACGTTATTTATGTGTGAAATATTACTTTCACGGCTACAGATGTTAGAATTTGCACGTCACTATGTTTGTTAGAAAGTTTGATGATAATTGTGCTCTTTTTCTATTGACAAACGTATTCTAAAGTGATTAAAAAGATAACGTACTAGCTATCTATCTTATATTAAAGGTACAATGTCTATGATTCCAAAGTACAAGTTTCTTAGCTGATTATAATGAGTTATCATGATTTCCGGTGCAGACTTTATGAAGATAATGTGAAGACTTTAATTACTATCTCATCTAAGCGTTATCTATTGTTGTGTATAGTAACTAAATTAATGAATGTTCTTTTACCGTCAAAAACCCGTTTAATTAGCCTTTATTGTGATGTATATTCATTTTCTGATCCGATTCCGATCGTAATGCTTTTTCAAAATCTTATTTAGCAATGTGAGTGTATCTTTTGCTAATTTAATGATGTATGCACGGATGTATCAGAATCATTCAATTTAGTAAAGCAAGCAAAGCACCAATCATGACGCATACCCGAATGTGCATTAAGACATGTCCCATTACAAAACAAGCTTAGCATTAAAAAACCGCCGCCATTTATTACAAAACAAACTCATGACGTCACAAACGGGCCGCGCAGATAAACGGCCGTTGCATCGACTCCCGCGCAGCCCTAGTGGCTGCATTCCGCGGCGGCCATCTTAAACTACATTATTAATGCTTACGGCACGGCAAACATCAGACTGGGCTTTTTTCCCCGGCACCATACTGAGCCAGGATATATTTGTTTTTAATAAAGACCCACGCGGTGAAATTTCGGCTTTAGGGCCCACGGATGTGTCCATTAGCCATGTGACATGCGTTGAATAGATTTGGACAGCGTGCCTTGCTTCCTGTGCCACGGACTGTTTTATTTATTCTAGTTTCATTACTCAACTTTTTTTCGAAATAATTAATAATTTGAAAAGAGTGCTGACGACTCCATCGGATCGGTATTCCTAATTCATTGTGGGTTATTTTACGGTTGTAGTGTGATTCATACGGCTTTTTATTGAACAATTATGACTTTATAAGAAAATGCATACCTAAATATTTCGTGAATTTTAATTTTATGGCTTTACCAATGCCTACATTTATTATTCAACAAAGCTTGCCTTATGAATGCCTACAAATTGGCAATACGTAATTGGTTTTAAGCTAGAATATGTAGTTAGGATTCATAGGCCCTTATTTAATTTATGAAAACTCTTAACTTTACAAAACATGAAATTATTAATTACATATTTTAAGAGTCTTTCTCGTCCAATTCTTTTGAACTAAAGGCAGTGTATCACCTGGTAGCAAAAACTTTTTGTGACTTTTGTAAATTACTTCCTTTGATTTAATTAATCGATTGCAATTTGGTAGACAGCCAAAGAACTTACCATCTATTTGGGATGACACGTGCCCGAAAAAACTCCACGAGACCACGTGTTCAAACGATAAACAAACAAGATTAATTGGATTTTAATCCATATTTTACTATTGCTCTTTTTCCATGGCGTAACCGTACATATGAATTCGAAATTAAAAAAAAAAAACGGGCGGTGTTTGAACTGGCAACCTCTCGCATGGTAAGCAACGATCTTAACCACTAGGCTATGTTCTGGTTCGTAATATTTCGTATTCCACTTCAAACATTGCAAAACCGAATCAATTACCACATACCAGACAAATGCAAACACAGTCGACGGTGGCGCCACCATTGGGAATCCCATCGTCACAATCAATGCTCCGGCGGTATTCCCTCCTCATCATAGGGTTTCCCGCGTCCGCCCTCCGGCGCCTGTCTGCTCGATGCCTTATTGGCGAGCCCTCCCACTAAACCTTGAGCACTAATGAACGATTAAGGGCCTATTCGCGAATGCTCCCCCAGCCCTCCACGGTGTCAGTGGTGATGCGTGAAGCGCAAACCCATTTCCTGCATTGCATTACTGTGTAAATGTAATGGATACGGAAGGGTTACCTGCAGGAAGTGGGACCCTCTAAATTAGTCAGCGAAAATAATTAATGACTAATACAACAGGTTACGTTTTGTGCTTGGGTGACCAAACAATCAGAGCGATTTATGGCGTATTATTATTGAGCGCCGCAAAACCGTATCTAAAGTTTTTGCCCGAAGTTCCGAAAAAGACACGAATTGAAAAAAAGGTTTTAACGTTTGATGATACGCCCGCGGGGGCAGATAAACACGAAGGTAAAGTAACTGGAAACGAGAGCGATAGATCCTAAATAACCCTTCATATCAGAGTGATATTTAATTCTTAATCACCCCAATATCCTGTGTCTCCGGCAATCCTCAATGGACGGACACAATTCGGGCCCTTTTTTTTCCGATACGGTTGACATTGACATTCCGTTCGGCTCCATTACCTTTCTCACGAGCTTCCCCGAACCCATTCATTCCATTTGGGTGTCCACAAACTTAAGTGTACAATTTGAGGTGTTGGGTGTTGTTGGATTTTGAACTTTATCGCGTGGTGGGAAGGTTGTAGTGTTATTGGTTTGGGTTTTAGTGGGCTGTGGAGCGCGCGCGTCCCTTCTCTCAGCGTCGGCGCGCGATAAGCCGGGTCTCCATTAACGTTATCGTCACGTTATCGTGGCGCCGGCGCCGCTCGCTGACACAAATATAGCTGGCCAGTGTTTGTCTTTGTCCAATCTGGTTAGGTTCCGCACCCTGCTAACTTGCGCTGCTCAGATCTTGCGAGCGCGCAAATTCTATATTATGTATCATTAAGTCGTGTAAAGGTTTGAATGATATTCACCCAAGGTACAATAATGGCGCCAGACTGTTTGACCTTAGCTTGGAACGTGTTTATAACAATAATGACTAATTCGAATATTCAATCATTAATTATGTATTATGTAGGCTTAGTACAAGATCATAAATCTTTCAATAAAAACTAAAACTGCCGCATTCATATTTCGAGTTTCCAATTTAGTTCGGAAATATTTTGTTGGACTAATGTTTACATTAATTCTTACGTAGTGTTTATCGGAAGCGTTATATAATTCATCCAAATTCGCGTCGCTAATAACAGCGTCACTACGCAACAGATAGGCTTGTTTTTACGCCTTCACAAATTGAGAAGTCGCCTGGCGGGCGCTTACCTTCATGATTTGAATTTAATCTCCACGTTTGAGGCTGAGGCGTGATAGCGAAGCGCCCAATAATGCGTCGGTGTTTTATCGAAGACCAAAGTGCTTTTAACGTTCTAAACGTACTTTACTCTCGGGATGGTTAATTGTAAAGTAATAAATGAACGTTCCGAAGTAGTATTCGTTTTTAAAATAATCAAGTCTTTTATGTTTTATCTCACTGGCAATTACAAGTGTTTTTGGGACTTATCGTTTTCACATTCATGTAGATTTTGATTTGCATTTCAAAACTTTACGACGCCACTCGTCTGAAATCAAACCTCATTGGTTTCTCTTGTTAATGGTTTTCTTATACGTCGATATTAACATAAAATATTTGCCATTAAAACTGATTTGTTGGAAATATTTCTTGTTGACCGTACATCGCCTGCACGGGTCCTCATTTCAATTCATTACGGCATCGCGATTCAACTGGAATTGTTGCGTTCATGGTAAAAACCACAAGAGGTTTTATTCCGAATCGAACATTTCGTCGAGTTTGTATTTATCGGGAACAATTCTCTAACTAAAAGCATTCGGTTCAAAACACGATGTGTCGAATAAATACCGGCGTTAGTGTGTCAGAGGACTCTTTATACCGCAAGATCCCAGCAAATGCCTGCACAAATATTGTGATATTTCTCTCATTTGTTTTACAGAATGCTTTGCTAATGGATTTTGATAAAAGGGTAGTTATTTGCTCTTGGAGATGTTTGGCTTGGTTTTTAAGTGTTTTGCTAACGGGATTCCTTAAGACATTTATTGTAAAGCAGTACCGAATACGGGTCCATATTGACTCTCATAAAATTTTAAGTCATATTCTTTGTCTTCATAACGATTTGTGTTCATAATAATCACTCTTCATAATTTTGTTTGTCCTAATTTTGTTTCTCCTAATTTCGTTTGTCCTAATTTTATTTGTCATACTTTTTTTGTTCATACTTTTTTTATTCATAATTTTTTTTATTCCTAACAACGGAGCTCATAACAGTTAATGATCATAATTTCTTTATTCATATTGTTTCTACCAAGAATAATTTTACATACGATTTTTTTTCTGAATTTTTTTCTTCATAATATTTAATGATCAATTACTTTAATGAATAATGATGTTACTAAGAACATGAACACAAACTGTCAATTCCCATAATCGCAATTAATAAAAATAATTTAAATTTATTAGTAAGTGGTAGGTCTAGGTAAAACTTAATACATATATAATGATTACTTAGTGTAGAATCCAATCCATACAATATCAGTTAATCAAGTAAATAATCATTATGCTTTCATGCATTAGTATCTCCTCGTCTCCGGCGCTGCGGAAGTGCAACCCTTCCGCCCTTGCGTAACGAGGCTCTGGCCCCCATGCTCGATTCCGCAGCTTCGGCTTTTGGATCGCCATCGGCGCTTTCGGCGCCTCGGCGACCAGCCTCAGCCGCTCCAGCTCGCCCGGGCGCCTGAGCCTCGTTACAGCGAGCGAGGGCTGCCCTCCCTCCGCGCCTCCGGTTTTGGAATAACACTCTAGGGGTAGGGCAGACAAGACTACGTGGAGTCGGTTTTGCAGCAATTCGTTTCTGTTACGTTAATTTTGTAGCAAAATTTTGGACCATTTCAATACAACTATTTTATTTGTACTCCGATTCCAGCTCAATTGGACTACAGGTATCGGAGTTCCTATGGGCATCCTCCAAATCCTCACCAGATCAGCTCCATGATACCATATTTTTGTAATGTTACCGGAGTCACTAAGACATACCAAATTTGAGCACAATTGGACTACAGGTATCGGAGTTCCTATGGGCATCCTCCAAATCCTCACCAGATCAGCTCCATGATACCATATTTTTGTAATGTTACTGAAGTCACTAAAACATACCAAATTTCAGCTCAATTCGACCACAGGTATCCGAGTTCCTATGGGCATCCTCCAAATCCTCACCAGATCAGCTCCATGTTACCATATTTTTGTAATGTTACCGAAGTCACTAAGACATACCAAATTTCAGCTCAATTCGACCACAGGTATCCGAGTTCCTATGGGCATCCTCCAAATCCTCACCAGATCAGCTCCATGATACTATATTTTTGTACAAGAAATTTTGAAGTCGCTGACCCGTATAAAAATCGATCGAATTTTCAATCGATCGAAGTCCAGTCCATAAAAAACGAGTCGAAAATTCGGCGCGCCCCCTTTGCGACACCCCGACCGAAAACAAATATTAGGAAAAACGAAGAGTATGATTAGTGAAATTATGAATTTCAATGGTTATGATTAGTGATATTATGAATTTCAATGATTATGATTAGTGATATTATGACTTTCAATGATTATGATTTGCAATATGTAGGAATAACAATTTTTATGAAGAATGATGATTATGATTTAAAATTTTATGAGAAACATTTTCGGACTTCCAATGTTATGACTTAAAAATTATGTGAAGAAATGCGCCCCCCACTGAATACTTTTAAAACTTTTAAAATAATGCTCTCCCTAAGAATATTTGGAATATTTTGCTTTCGACTTAAGTGATTGTCAGACAAGAGCAATTGATTTTGATTCCTCATGTCCTTTAATTTGAGTTATTCATTTCTTGTTATCTAAAAAAATATGTGCCCATCACATGATCTACATTGTTTTCTACCACTTATACTTAGTCTTCAGCTGTTGCAGCCTAATATTTATAACCAGTATCAACATCATCTTCATTTGTCGTCATCCGCTCTCATATTCCCACATGTAAAGTCCCGGTTCTCAAATCTCCAGTTGATTTGGTCATATTTGGTCACGATAGCTTTAGTCGGGTCGTCCCCGTCCCGCGGCCACTAAAGGCTCCGGTGTCATTGAGCTTCCAACTATTCGGGCCTCCGCTCCGCCGGCTCCGATGCGCGCTACGAACCTACTTTGTTTTCAAATGCGATAGTACGGTATGTAATTCGTTGTGTGCATTTGATATTGTTATTTCGAGCCTTTTATTGTCCAGTATCAGATGTTGTAAATGAACAATCGCTGCGTGTTTTGTAATGATGCAGTTTGCAATGTGTTTTTCCACTTTTTTTTCTAATAATATGTCTTACTGTTTTACTACGGTTATTGAGATATGCGCATTTTGATCAAGCTTTAGTTCAGAAACCTTAATTTAAAGTCCTGAGATATTAAACGGTATTCTAACTTGCGATTGTTTTGAACTTCCTTTGAGACTTTCTACAAATCTGGAATGTTGAAGAGCGGTGCAATAACAAATAACATAGTTTCAATATCCCTCATTTCCCTCGTTTCAATAATATTGTCAGAGAATGTTTGTTTTAATATGTTGTTATTGCAACGCAGTGAAAACCTTCCTTACACGTGTAGCACAAGTACTGGTGTTTAGAAGCATCGAATAATAAATTAATGTTTTCTAAAACAATATGGTTTGTGTTTTGCGAAGTGAAAACTAAATCACTCTAGCTCATTTCATACTTTTACCTAATTTGCCACTCAAAACATTCTAATTTTGCCGCGTATGTTATCATTATTGATAGAAATCATTAAAGTAAACATTTTAAAAAGAAATAGCATCCAGCAATTTAGTGTTTCAGTAAATTTGGTTTGAATGATTTTCGTGGAATTTTCTCGCTTTATAACGTACAGAAAAATGTAAGCCCCTTAAGCGTACTAGACCATGCACACTACACAATTCTCAGTGAAATTCCGATGTTTTTCAATCTTATCCCCGTTATCACAGATTAACTGGCTGTAGATAACGACTTTGGGCTACCGTGCGTGTGCGCATCGCTACGCAACTTGAGCAAACTTAGGACATCATATTTTTTCAAGGCTATCAAAAATCTGTACATGGACTTCTACATCTCTTGCCTATGATGAAAAATCACTAACTAGGTATAATAATTTTTAATTTTGTAAGATGTTTTCTGCAGTCAGTCACAAGTACCGTAATTAAAAAACTCATTTACTACATTAGTTTTATACTACTGCATTGTATGTTACACACATTTTATTTATCAGGGTATCGGAATCTGGTATACCAATAAACAAAAATGTGATTATATACTTTGCATCCGCTCTTTCACTGTAATATTACACTTTCATACGTGTTTCCCATCACGTAGACCAATGAAAACATGTATGTATCAAAATTTGTATCTTAATGCATTCCAAAGGCGAATAAGTTTCTTGATTTTCACAATAATTGCACTGTAGTTATGTATTGAAAATTTTTTTGCCGGACAACTTTTCGACCAGTGTGGCCTAAACTTTGCCTTCGCACATAAATGGGCCTGTATATGTACCCGCTCAGTTGACCTTGGTCTGATCACTAGTAGATATGCTAATACATTAATACATTACTATATTATGTATAACCGCCACCACTACAGATGAGTCTGACTGTACACATACACTCTACATGGGGCTTCGTTTGTTTGTTGTATACCCAATAGTTGTAAATTCATAAATTATTTTATAGCGTTTTTTCATTCAGCAGGATCCAAATTATCATTTTTAAGTTTCGTGGAATATATTCGGTCTCGAAGGTCGGCTCGATTAATGTCCAAGTCTCAATCAAGTGCTCCGAGTGAATTTTATTATGTTTGTTTTATTTTAATTGCTTTTAGCATCGGGGCCTCTTGCTGACGACCGATTTCAAAGTCGGTTTGTGGTTGTCTGGTCTAAATCTCTTGTGTCTATAAATAGCATCGATAATCGTCTAAATCGTTAACGATTTTGTGAATTGAATGCATTTTGATTGGCGATAATAAATGGCGTGTATAAATTGTCTCGGACGATTAAAATTGACTTATCCATAATTCCTTTCACATTCTCTTTAGATTGGCGATTAGCTTCTAAATATTTCCTATTTGCGTTGTGTAATTTGTTTAATTAGCTAAAAGGTTTCTTATCACTTTAAGTTATTAATTTTCGGTAAATAGATAACCGATTTCAAAATTGAGTTTTATCGTTAGTATAATTTTTAATCTTGACATCAACTGAAGTTGCGCCCACAAAATAAGTATTTGATTCTTCAAGGAGGCATTTACGAAGCATACAACAAGGGTTGACTTCCATGAATGAAGACGACAAATCTGTTGGTAGCGGCCTCAAATTCATTCATACGCGTCTTAGCCGATATTTATTTCCTTTAACTCGTAAGGCGTCGCATGCGCAGGTGGCCGTGATGTCATACTAAAACTTGACATACTGGTCCTTTGCCTGATCGCTTCTACTAGTCGGCTAGTTTTTTCTGCGCGTACGTTTCTAGATTGTTTTTCGGGTATTTTCTAGCAGCCTCGGTCTGATGTTTGTTAGGAATTGCTCCTACCAATAGGGTGGAATAAACTGGAAAATAAAACATACTACAGCAAAATTTTTGTTCAAAAGTGTTTATTACGCCTACGTTGTTTTTTTGTGAGTAGTACCCAATTTGAGTGGACACGATAGATAAAGAACTATAATATCTACTAATTTTCCTTCCCCAGCTGATATTTTATCTAGCATAATATATCTTATCCCTTAGAAAGCACGTTAAGCCGTTAGCCCCGCGCCTTCTCCAAGCATATCAAATGGCCGTCTCTGAATTACGAGAGTGAAGAAACAGAGAAAGCATCTGTGTTTGCGCATTCTTGTGCACCTCCTGTGTTCGTTAATCCTGGGGTTGGCCACCGGCATCGTAAATATGTTTAGGAGGACATTATAAGCATTAAAACCCTTTATGTTCAGTAATTCTGTTCTTTTGCTTTCATTATATTGTATTACATTCATTCTTTACTTTACTATCCGTTTCGTCTTCTTTTATTTATTGCGCAATCAAGAATGTCTTGATTCATAAGTTTTGTCTCCTCAAGTGCGGTGGTGCAGAATCTAGGCAGTGTTCTCAAAGTATTATTTTGTTTGTTTCCAGAACATGGCGAGAGTACAGAAGACGCAAGGAGAACCGACCACGAACGGCTAGTCAGCGGCTCCCTCGCCACTGACGGCGAAGGTAAGACCTCCTGCCCTTTTATTACAATTAGAATTTAATTTTGTATAAGAAATAAGACTTCTCGCGATGTTCAATTGTGGTCAAAATCTGTCTGTTTTATTTTAGTGAAACGCGAAAGTATAATCTAAACATGTTTCTAAAACGATACATTAGTTTGTACCCTTATCAATTTCATTTTTACTTAGTAATATAGTACAACAAAATATAGATTACTGTAACTACATAATGAATTTAGTACCGTAGAAGAAAATCCAAAATGGCTGATATTTTCGAAAGTGTACACAAATTCGTCCTGTGCATCGTCGTCTGCAATAACCAAAACATTCTTCTCTATTTCATTCATATCATCAACCTCACAAACTTTTCACTTACATGCTTTATTTCAATCAAACGTTCGTGTACAGTCGCTCTAAACATTTCTTTCACTAATTTCACCATTCCTCTAGCCGTGACTATTTGCCGCGGGGTCATTGACCTCGCAGCATTGACATGGTTTTCATGGTGAAGTGTCACCATTGCGCCGTGGTCTGATCGATGTGTTACATAAGGCCCAGTAATAGACCTGGACTTACAACTGTTATCAATTTTAGCTCTTGATTTTTTCAATGTGTGTCAAATTGAGGATGTTTTTGAATTTTTTATGATCCAGAAAATTGTGTAGGTTGTAGATATTCTTTTCAAATTTGTCAAGTATATTATTATGTATGGATCTATAATTAAAACCATACACAAACAACCTGAATAATAATCTCCCTTTTTAGAATCCGTTAGTGAGCTCGTAGATGAAGAATTTTCATTGGGTTTTGCATTGCACTGGAAAAGGAAATTTCCATATTTCTAGCTCTGTTCCATTTCATGTTAATACGGCCAGTAATTAATGTTACGGTGGTTACGAAAGAAACTTATTTGTGGCACGATACCTTCCAGTAGGTATTACTCGTTTGATACAGTGTAAAGCTAATTAAGAAAATATTGTAAAACTGTAAATAATATTTTTTCACGTAACACATACTCTAGGTATGTCGAAAGGAACTTTGGGAAATTTATACATTTCATTTCAATTGATTTCATCAATTTTGCAAGAACAAATTCCACATATTGATTTTTATGAATAATGATCTAGAGTGACTGATTCAAGGGGTTTGGACTACAGATTGCCGTTGATCAATACACAAAAATGCATTGAAAAACTTCAAAATCCACTTATCAACTACCACACATCTAACCAGCCCAAGAAGCCATCGACGCAAATCAGACTAAAATCACAATTCCAGCAAGAAACTTCCAAAATTTGCTGAAACTAGTAGTGCTAAAACCTAGAACCCCTACAGACAAAGACCTAGCCCAAACCCACCAGGCGGTAACCTTGACGATCGATCCGCCGCCGCGGCGCCGGCCCCACGCCACCACGCTCCACACCACATCATTTTTCATGGCTCTGGTGGTATTACCATCAGTTAATGGGTTTTGCTTATAGAATTGGGACGGACTTAACTGTCTGCTCGCGTAATTTTGACGATCTTATGACTTGAAACTTGGCGTATATCTCTTTTGTAGGAAACGCACTTATATTTGCTTCTGTGGAGAATGAATTTATGGATGGTATATGATAAAGTTACTATACCAATTATTTATTTAGAATCATTGAAATTTTCAAAACACCAATACTTTAGCAAATCAGAATTTTAATATTGTAGGAACTCAAACGCGAGTAATTGTCGTTGAACGTAATTCACATTTTTGTGGAGTGGCAATTTAAAGTTTACAGAGCTAAAAGTAACTTAATGTAACGTAGCATTTGTAAGTTGAACTATGAGTTTTAAAGTGAACGTTCTATTTGTTACCAAAAGGCAGTTCCATTTATCTTTTTTCCTTATTAGGCCACGTTATTTTAACTGATATAACAACATTGTAAAGATTAGCGATACTCTAAGACAAACGAACATTTCACTCGGAGATAACGAAATTATGATTAGAAATGAGATACGGGGTTTTAGCAAACAAACTATAAATAACGTTTTTGGTTGTTTCCGTCAGCTAGTATCAAGTTACACAAAGATATTGTTGAAACAATTCATGAACTTTCTCGATGTAGTTACCCGGCGACTGGTATTTGGCAGATACCACGATGATGATTGTCTAACGGGTCGCGCCAAACTCTGGAACTGACTGATGTAACCTGTTAAAATACAGATTTAGAATGAAGTTTAAACAAAGAAAGGTGCAAATATGGTGCAATGACTATGACTCAAAGAACATTTAACGCACTACAGACATTAGGATACTATAATGACTGGAAATACTGTCCAATTTTTAAGTTGGATAGTTAGCTATAAATAACGTTATTCCCTTAACTCAAACCGTAGCCTGTTTCCTTACTCAGGCACTCGATTTTGTGTACTAAATTTCTTTTGAATCGGGTGGTTTTGGCCAGCAACAGACAGTCGATAGACAGATTTATTTACCAAATTAGCTAGCCGTTTTTATCACCGTTGTAGTAACCATTATACACCATACCCAAATTCAACTACCCATCACGATATCATCACACTTAACAATAGCACCTCGATCACCTGGCAAGGAAAGAGTGGGGTGTGTGCGACCCGGAATGCGCTTTCTAGGTCGACCACAAAATATCGTTCCTCGAATCTCATGCATTTCCGAGCGCGTGCAGCTTCAGACGTTTCGTCATCATTGACATTTGTACTGAACACTTCTTGGTATTTTATATGTATTATTATGGTCGTCCATAATTTTGTTGTTACTTGAAAGTTTACTGATAGGTGTTGATGATGTCGGTTATGTAGAAATTCTTTTATTGCATTAGGAATATCCTGTAATAATAGTTTTAAGGTCAAGGCAATAAATAAATAAATAAATAAATGAATAAAAAGGCATCCGTATAGTTTCTTTCCCGTTGTTTCAGCATTATACCACTGTTTATCAAACTGTTATTTTATAAGACATTTTATAATTAGTCACATGAATCTCAGAGGTTGGATCTGTATTATCAAGAATTTTAAGTGTTAATATTTGAGAATTTGTTAACATTGAAATAACTGCTATTTAGCAGTTGTAATAATTACTTATAACGAGCAAGCTCTGGGACCGTAGTTATTGCTATCATAAAATACGCTTATGATGTAAGCAAATCCATGGTTATAATTTATGACTTCGATCGATAAAATTAGTAGATACACTTTGATATTCGTCGTATATTTAAGCGGTTTCAATTAGATTCACGGTTTCAACTTCCTTTGTTTCATTTAGATTTATAACACTTTGATATAATTTTTCTTCTGAAATATCAGTTGTATAAATTTTATTTGATAAAATTGGATTTAAACTTTGAAGATCTGCTTCTGGGAACATTTCAGTTGTTTCTATTTCACCCGTTTCAATTTCACCTGTTTTAACGTCACCCGTTTCAATTTCCAGAGAAACAGACGTGGGAGACGGAGTGGTGCCGCCTCGCGTACTGGGAGCTGACGCAGCGCGTGGGCCGGCAGTTCGGCGTGCGCGTGCGCGCCGTTGACGTGTTCGGGGGCGGCGTGTGCGCAAGCAACCGCCACGGGTTCTGCCTGGACGCGCTGGACCATAGGGGCGACTCGCCGCAAGCTGAACAGGTTGGTACTTAGAAGACATCATCAAACATACCTTCTCATCATTGTCCTGCCCTTATCCCATGCTAAGTCTTTTGCTTCCATTAGGGTCTGTCATTCGTCAGCTCTGTGTCTACTCCATTCACTCCCATATCATTTCTTCATACTCATCATATACCTTCTAGCGTCCTAAATGCAGGTTTAAGTTAACGCCAATTAAAATTATTTTACGTTCGTTACGATACGTTCCATGCTTTCTCAGTGCTCTTATGCGTCAAAGCTCGATAAAGAGACCTAGCAATGAGGACATTGGTGTTTGTCTTTACTACTGCAGCTATTACAACAGTTGTTGCTATAAAAAAATGGAAAATCCTGCTGCAGCTTGCTTTCAAGAAGTTTCATATTTGTATCCCTGTCATCCCTGTCTTCATCTTGAAGAACAGGATGGTTGTAAGAATCTTGGCTGTACAGGGGATGCTCTTGATCTGACAATAGTTGTTGTCCATGTTAATTGTAGAGGTAGAGATCAAGCAGTTGTCATTTAATTGATATATCCAAATGTTGTGGATTTTATTACATGTATTTGTATTGTGTAAGACTTGTTCCTTACAACGAGAGATATCTTGCAAGATTGAAAATTACCCCCAGAAAGTCGACGCAACTCGAGCACGCGGTTCAGAGCGATGACGCCAGAACACCACAGCAATAATAACTATAATATGCGATAAGTGAATTAATGAGCTGTATTCCACAAGACAGTCTCGATTAAGCGGTAGCCCGATTGTGATAGTATTGATTTAGCGAACGCGCGATAACCTCTGATAACTGACGATATGAGTGTGCTGTCTTAGCTAGCGGGCGATATTATGTACTACGGTTTATAAACGATCTGTTGAGGCCTGTAGCGCTACCATGAGTTTAGAAGTTACGGACTCGATATCGCCTACGTAAATATGTCTATGAAAAACTTGAACAGCGCCCCTGGTGGTTACGCTAAGAACTAAAATCGGCCGTATGAAAAAAACAACTCGGTAGGTTTTTAACGTACGTAAGTTTTCGATAGCCAACTCATGGTACCGCTACTGAAATCTGTTTCTTTCGTACGGCTTGTACAGGGCATTTGGGGTCTTTACTAAAGTAATACTTACTTACTTCTCTGGCTAAATCTGAAGTGGATCTTGGCTCAAAGTTAGCCAATTCTTACGGACTTATGCCAGTAATGTATATCTAAATTAATGGTGTGGAAAGATCTTTGGCCTCTGAACTTGTTAGTTATAACAATGAGCAAGATACTACCTGCTTTTTTTTTGAAAATAGTATCTACATGCTATTAGTGCAGAAGGAAAACTATGAGGAAACCTGCTCACTCTAAGATGTCTTTAATAGATTACGGCTTACAAGGCTCAGACTACATATATTATTCTAAATGTCTTAAGATGCTTGTTGCATTAAAAACATACATAAATTAATCAGGATTAGAAGTCAAGGTCTAAATGTACTTAACCTATCGCTCTTTAACTTAGATACTGCCAACTGTAATTAGGTTCCTAGAGTTTAGGTCATCAGTTTTATTACTTCAACAATTGATGATGAACGTTTATCAATATTCAATAGCTGAGTGCAGTCATAAATTATATGAAGTACTTGTGCATTGCTAATTGGTAATATAATTATCTGGTTTCCATAGAAATCGAATAAGGATCGCTTACGCTTGTTTCCTAGGAAGAGACATCAAGGGTTACTGTAACGCATTCTCGTTAGGGTCAGAAGTTGTATGTGAAACATATAGCCCCTAGTATTTGTTCGTTATTATTTTAATTATCAATTTGTAATTGCTGGTGAGCGGATTGTTGAAATAATTCTAATTAGACTGAATAAAGATAACATGCAAACAATTATTTTGTTAAGCTGTAAACTGTTTTTTATTTATTTACACAATCATCGCTTGAAAAGTTTTAATACAGTTTTATACTAAGATAAGTTTCTACTTATAATACCTATCCATAAGTATTTATGTTACGGAAAGCTATGATTATGTACTTCATACTAGACATCTATCCCGGTTCATTGGATACGACCTAGTGACAGATAATCAAAGTTACGATTACCTGTAAGATTCGAGCACCCAATTTTCTTCATCAAAGGTGTATCTTAAAAAGGGACCTGTCTGCCAGTGGGTAAATTCCATGGACTAGTTCAATATCGGTGGGTGAGAGTTATCCGCTCCCTCGCAGGTCCGGTGATGATGACGAGGCTACTCCAAGCCTTCATCGTATGTCAGTTAGAAAAAAGTCCGAGATAACACCGTTATTTACTTGCATAATCTAACCGTAAACGTTTCTTCATTCCAGGTGCGAAAAACAAGATCCAAAATCGGTCTAGGCGTGACGCTCTCGCTAGAGTCGGACGGCGTGTGGCTCTACAACCGGAGTCAAGAGCCGGTGTTCGTGAGTTCACCAGCTCTGGACGCGGCGGCGGCGAAGGCTCTACTCGTCTGGCGCGTGGCGCCGGGGCACTGCCTGCGGGTGTTCGACCCCGCGTGCCCCCCGCCCGCCGCCTCCGTGCCCCACGTGGGCCCCGTCGACCCGCGCTCCGTCCGCATCTCCTTCGCCAAGGGCTGGGGGCCCAAGTACTCCCGCCGGGACGTCACCGCCTGCCCCTGCTGGCTCGAAGTCCTCCTCGCCCCTCCCAGCTGACGCTGACCGGGCGAACCGCCGTGTACTTAACTCGAACCGGTCTCGAGGGTAACCGTGAACTAAACAGTGCAGTGCAAAGACAATATAATGAACTAGATGGTTCCGTTCGACGTTGGACTTTTATTTAATTAGCGTACACTCGAGGACGCGGAAAGTTGCCGGCGCGACGATGAAATATTTCTCGTGTTTTATTTTTAATTTATTTCGTTTTCCCTTTTATCTTTGTTTGTGTTGGTAACTTTTCACGTGCTCGATAATGTGCATTATGATATTTGAGTGCACCACACGCGTTGCACGGTATGGATGCCCTTATTAGGGCCTCGTTTAATCAATTCGCGTGACGTATTTATTCATTTACCTACAAGCGACAAGTTATGTTTATCACATGTAAATAAAATCGCACGTACACAAGAAGAGGCCTTGTGAGTTTATATTTGCTACGCGAATTTCTTAAATAAATGTGTATAAGTATGCACTTTAAATTGTTATTTGAGAAAAATACGGGAACATTTCCATTTAAGTCATTTAAATCGTTTCATCTTCATTTGTAATCTTTAGTTTCACGTAAATGTTCATTTACATTTAGTCTCATCCTTGGTTCGTTCCTTGGCTACTCTCTCAGATTGGAAAAGCCAATTTCCTGTGGAGTCCAGGTGATCCCGTGTTCTCCCATCGCCATGGTAATTATGAGGCCTTACTCAGTGTAACATGTACCATATAGTCAACTATACAATTTTCTAAAGTTGTATAATATTGTATAGAAGTCGGCTTTAAGACAACGCGAGACTGTATATATAAAAGTTATATGTACTATAATATTTGTAATAAACTATTTATAATTATGAAATATGCCTTACCTTAGATTGTAAATTATTTAAGTTTAGTGTATAGTCATACTTCATTTTTGTACAAAAATATTATTTGACACAATTTTGTATTGCGATGATAACAGTTTGTAAGTGAAGGCTGTGTGAAGCGAGTGTGGCGCCCCTGGCGGCCTCCTCATGCAAACATGATCTTTTAGTTCTTACAATCAAAGATCTGCCAATGTTAACTTAAATTTTATTAAAAATAGTGCAATCTTATTGATTTTAAAGATCATAGATAGGTGAATTGTCTAAACAGATTTCGAACATTGTGCCTTGCGTTGTATTCAGAAATAATATATATAAGTTATAATCCAAAATTTATACATTATAATAGGGTAAATACAGTCAATTTCACTGGCCTATAATTAAGAGTATAATTATATACAAATACGTATATTGAAGCTCGAATTTATGAGTGTACTGCTTAGGGACAGAGTGAGTTGGTTTGACAATAAGATTTCGTTCTAGTCTTTATAAAATCTTGCTTTGTCGTAAACACAAGTGTGCTGGTGGATTACGAACAGCAACGGGCCAGTTCAAGGAGTAATGGAGCATGTCGTGTCGAGGCCGAGAGCGCGACTTGTGGGCGAATTTTTTGCAATGATGTCTCTTACTGCTGCTACCATCACCTGCCACCATCAGTGCCATTTTGTATGATGCTAAAAATTCGTTTGCAAGATTCAGACACAGACTCTATTCAATGTTACCGATGGAATGGTGCTGCATTAAGTACTGATTCATGTGATTCCTTCATTTGTCTACAATATACATGATTTACATACAGATATGAAATATTTATACTTATTAACGATATTGAGCAATGTTTTGTCATTGTGATCTGAATAATTGCATCTCGTAATTCTTGCAGGTATACAGTGTTACGTTTTCTGTAACTATTTGCTTCAAAAAGTGTTGAAACGCCTCAAGTAAAATGTTGTTTGTTCTCAACAGAATTGTCCATATAAAAATCGTAAAGTGAAAACTGAATATTTGTAATACTATAGTCACAAACGCAGCAGCTCAAAGCACGATTCCGTCGATCAGATCGTCAATGTTGTATGTTTTGGGAAATTCTAACATTCGCTGTTTACTTAGTCATTGCATTAGACTGATGTAGCGCCTTAATAAATGAAAACATATTTTACAATGTGTATTCCATCTACTTAAATATTAATAATTATTATAAACACACCTATAACAAATTTAATTTTATCATATTTTTTATTTTTTAAAATTACCAGTAAAATATAAGGTGTGCAACTTAATTTGGCCACAAGTGTAAGAATGTATTTGTATGATGCACATTGTTAAAATATGTTTGCTGGTATATAATAAATATACTTAATGAGAAATAATTTAGGTCTCCCTGATTAGCCGGTCCTCGTTGCTAAGGCAACGACGATGACATTAGGTTACGATAAATTATAAATAAAGAAAGAGAATATTTTTAAAAACTTACGCAGTTTTATTCACGCACCCATACATTTCGACGGACATCACAACATATAACAGTAATTGACAAACACATTAACATTTTCATTGTCTCAACTATAAACATTAGCATATAAAATTAACAGAATAAGATCTAACATCGAGCCCTGCAGGATGTCAATGATATAATACATATTTACATAGATCAGCCATCATTTTAATAACTTCTTTAAATAAATAGGAACTGAAATAATAACCAACATAAGGGTTACTTCAATTTATAAGAATACAAACTTATTAAAAGCCTGTTTATAAATCTAAATATTAATATACAATAATACAAATAATTTCATAATAAGTAGGTATTACTAAATAGGCATACTCATATTATGTAGAAATTTGACAATATATACCTACCTCTTGTAAATTTATGTTCCAAGTCATATTTCAACTAATAAAATATTCTCGACTTAACTTGATAGCTTTACCTATGATGATGAGACTTCTTTATCATCACAAAAGTACTTTTTTTTGTTATATTTTTTACAAATTTTACAATTTTTTTTACAGAAATCTGGTTGGTCCTTATTGGATCAGTCTATAGAGTTCTTTATTAATTGTTACTGTAGTTTCTTCAAGTTGGTGTTGGGTAGGAGGGAACTGGCCACTGCACATGCTGAATAAAAAATATAACGATTACATGAGAAAGAAATGTAAGTAAAAGTTATTATGAGAGGTTATAACAAAATTATGTAAAATTTGATTTATCATTACCCATGCCCATACTAATTTTTAATTGAAAGCAAATATTGAAGCTAGGCTCCTCTTGAGTTAGTATGAAATAATGTTAGCCATTTACCTTTTTATAATTTGTTTATGGTAAAGCTCTAGTGAACGTTCCAGAAGCCAGGAATGTTAATTCACAATAAACGTGAAAAGCGCCATCTAGTATGTAGTTAACAAATTACTGCAAAAGCAAGCTTATTTACTTTAAACTAGATCTTTCAAGCAGTTCTCTTAGTAACTGGTAGATGGTGCTGTTCGCATATTAGGGAGACTGGGAGACTTGATCCCTGGGGAGACTTGATCACCCAGTGATAAATCAAAAAACTAAACGCCTTATCTAGTTTTTATATTAGCAAGATTAATCTTTGTTGTCTATGGTGAACAAAAAACGTCATTTTGACATCTTTATGTAGGCAACTTCAGAGCAATGCAGCCATTTCTATTTTCCTGTGCCAGAATTTCTTTCGGAAAGTTTTTCATTTGTGTTTTCTAAATAATTGAATGAATAATAACCTGAGTATGTGTCAAAATCAATGAAAGCAGGTTATTAAAATTTGCATTTACATGTATTTAATTTAATTACCGTTTTCTCTTGACATGAAAAATCATTTTTTTATAAGAGCACTCCCGGGTACACTTGATCCCGCTAAGATTAATTTGCCAATTTTTTTTTTATTTTGTTTTAAATTAATTATAAAATATAAAAGAAAAAAGAGGGTGCAAAACCGCGTATTGGAGGGTAACACGATCAAAGGTACTGCCAAAGAGTATCGAACAGCTTTAATAAACATAACATTAGCTGTTTCTTTGAAAATTTACAAAAACTATTGGTTAAGCATCATTTTGGAGCGCAAGCTATCTGGAATATTGACGAGACGGGGCTGTCCTGTACATAAACCTAAGAAAATCCCCTATGATCAAGTCTACCCGTTACTGGGATCAAGTCTCCCTGAATATGTTAACTTCTTCCTTTTGGAAAGCTTTCAGAAAATGCAATAAAAATAAATGTAGCACTCCGAAATATAATAATCAAATAATGGGGAACAATAATAAACAATATTTACTAACTATATATGTATGTATTATTTTCATAGAACTAAATTTGATAAAAATATAAGCATGAAACCAAAATGGGGATCAAGTGTCCCCAGTTTCCCTTACATGTAAATCAAACATACCAAAGTAGCCGTAGCTGGTTTCTACTTACTGCCTACTACTGAAGCGATGGTCAAGAATGGTGGAAGACAGCCGTAGCTCAGCAGCGCCGGGAAGATGACCGTGCCGATGATGGTGCCGATTCTGCCCACCATCAGGAATGTTGCCATGGCCATCACTCTGTCATAATAAAAGAAAATCTTGTCAATTGCACAACATGATCAAACTGTGCTGTGGTAAATTTGTACGAGTTAGTGAACAGCTTACTTTAATTTCAACGTGAAAAATCTTAGATTGCGTGTGTGAATAATCTTACCTAACGGAATTTGATTAAACTTTGTACCAAAATTTGATTTAAATCTGATCAGTAGATGTACGCACTAAGGAGAGGTATCACTTAAGCATGGGGACGCGTAGAAGCAATATAGGTACCCTTGTAGCGGCAAAAATCCTAAAGACTTGTACCTGGGCTAATGTTGAAAGCTCGCCTAAGAGAAATCAGATTGCTACTATTTCTAGCTTCTTTTGCTCAACACCGAGGTACAGAGGTATAGAATAAATAATAATAATAATAAATATCTGGGACATTTCCACACACGGTCATCTGACCCCAAACTAAGCAAAGCTTGTACTATGGGCGTCAGAGACTGATAAACATACATATATATTTATAAATACATACTTAAATACATAATCACACCCAGACACGGAACAAACACCGATGTTCATCACACAAATATTTGTCCCGAGTGGGAATCGAACCCGCGACTCTCGGAACCACCAGCCAGGGTCACTAACCACTGTTCCACCGAGCCAGTCAAATGCTGAAAACGTCCTAAGGGAATAAAGACATCGTTGTCATAAAGACTAATATTTAGTGTAATGGAACACGAAAGCCTAAAATCTTACGTCCTAAGGCAAGTTATTGGACTCACCTCAAGGAGGTTGGGAACAGGTCCACCACGATGCTGGACTGGGCTCCACCACACAGCGAGGTGAAGGCAAGGGTTGCTGTCACCATGCCCGTCACCGACATCTGCCCGCGGCCCAGGAATGGCAGTAGAGCCACCAGCAGAGCGGCGAGTGTGGCGCACCCGCAGACCACTACCTTCTTGCCGCATCTGAGGAGTTTCGAAAACATTGGGAACTGGTTCGAAGGCATTAAGGTTTGTAGAGCCAGTCTCTCGCTCTGAAAGTCTAAGTCGTGGATTCGGACCCTAAAAATCATTATTACATAAACATGGCCTGTCGATGTTTTCATTTATCTATTGACGAATATATTTTGTGCCTTCCACTTACTTCAAAGTCAAAGTTTTTATTGCCAACTAAGTGTTAGGTATTTTTATTTAGAAAGAAAAATTTAAGTTACTTTAACAAGTTCTACTACCAGGCAAAGTCTTCTTTTTTAATGCGCCATTCTCCACGGCTCTATAGGCCTATATGACCTGTACAATAGCTTTTGAGTTTCTAGGCAAAAAAGGTAGAATAGAAGAATAGAATAGCATACATTTATTGACCACATTATTAACATTAACACTTGTTAATCTTCTTCTTGTTATGAATTTGTGTACTTACACAGGGAATATAAAGCATGAAAACGAGGTCTCCTTACTTGTTAACAATAATCCCGCCAAGCCCAAAGGTGACCACAGACCCGGCGCCCACCAGCGCGCTCTGGAGGTACGTCAGCATATCTGTCTCGATGGGCATGCAGGCTTCGTCAGCCACCTTCGGCGTGGAGCCCACGGCGATGGCTGAGCAGAGGCTGCTGTTCTCACCGGCGCCAATCATGGCTGCCAGCTGGGGGTACCAGAGGCGGACGGTGTTCGCCCTGGAAAACATAATGGGTAATTTTAAACATTAGAAAACTGAACAGTTCACCCGTGATCATGGCGCTTGCAACAGTGCCGAAATATCGGCAGAACATTAAAACAAAAGAACATGGTAAATATCCCGGAAAATTTCAGTTTTCTAAAACTTAATGGGTATTAGCTGTAGTTCCAGTAGCGGCTCATGGCACAAGCACTTCACATGACATCTAAAGCAAGTTAACTAAATAATATGATTTATTTACCAATAACGTCAAGATTTAGTACTCTATCATTAACTTGACAGCAGATACCACAGAATCGTTTTTAAATCTTGGCTTTACTAAACAACCATCGCACCGCGGAGTTTTAGTGGATACACCCCTGAGACACCTTCTCAGGAGCAGCTCACCAGAAGTCTCAGTCTCCGGCAAGCACACAGGAGGGAGGGCAAACCCCTACCCGGAGTGACGGCCAATCAAGAGTTTCTTCGCGTTCAAAAAAGAAACTTATTAATAACTTAATCTACGCATACTACTTTTAAATCTATCAGCACATTTACCCAAACATGGCGCCCATGTTGAGGCAGCAGATGAGGGCGAGCCACTTGAGGTGCGGCGGCTTGAACAGCGGCGCCAGCTGAGCGACTCCGCCCCGCAGGGCTGCTAACCCTCGGGCCTGCTCCTCACTCTTCTCTTCCACGAGCTTCGTGATCTGGAAGATGAAACATGAGAAACAAGGTTTAAGAAGTAAAAAGTATGGGTCATAAAGTAATAAGCATCAAATATGCAGCTGGCTACTTATTGCACGGGTCATTTTTGGCTTGCACCAATCAATGTGCAAGAACTCACTGAATGGATGAGATTAGTCTGCAACTTTCGTCTGTTTACCATCGTTTTCAATTTCAGATCCTAAATTATTGTACAGTTTCCTTGCCCCAAATTCTCTGCAGTTAAAACTGGAGAATCTTCAAAGAAGTCACTCAAAGAAATACATACCGGAAAATCTTCCTCAGGTTTCCCCATATTCATGCTGTATATCTTCCTGAAGATCTTCATCGCTTCTTCGTTCCGTCCCCGAGACATGAGGAACTTCGGGCTCTCCGGCAGACAGAGGAAGGCGACGCCCGTCATGAATGGCACCAGAGCCGTCGCCAGCAAGAACAAGTTCCAGCTGTGGATGACTGGAACAGAAAAATAATAAATTTGACGCATGCTGTAGTATAAACAAACACACGGACACTTCATACAGTTGCTATCTCCCTTTTTTTTCTAACTGACTTATGATGATCGCTTGGAGTAGCCTCGTCATCACCACCGGACTTGCGGGGGAGTAGATGGCTCTCACCCCTAAGTTGCTAATTCCAGAAAAGAAGTTGGTGTATGGAACTCTTTAATTTTCTTTCCATTTGGGTCGTGCACAGCACCGTTCGCCACGACTTATGTGCGTGCTCAGGCATTTCATTACGCTATCCTGACTAGTACCAAGCGCTTAGCCCCGAAAGCTTGGCTACTACTTGGTCTACATTTTGGATGTGACTCAAGACGAGTAGAATTGGACTGGCTCGGTGGTCCAATGGTTAGTATGCTCTATGAGCCCATGGTCACTATCTACGGTTCTAAGAGTCGCGGGTGCGATTCCCACCCGGGACAAATATTTGTGAGACGAACATTGGTGTTGTTCTGGCCGGGTGTGTTTTTGAATATATTTAAGTATATTTGTGTAGTCACTGTTGAGTCTGATATTTGTAACATAAGCTTAAGCTACTACCACGGGATCAGATCAATGTTTGTGATGTTGTTTAATATTTTACTACCTTCAGCACTCACCAAAGCCGTAGAGCTGGAAGTGCCACTCGTGAGTGAGTAGAGCCCAGGCCAGCAGCGGCAGAGTGACGGTGCCGAGGGTGTAGAACAGGTTGGTGAGAAGGATGACGCGCGCGCGCAGCTCCGTGCGGTGCATCTCCGCCATGTACGAGATCAGCACTGCGAATGGGCCGCTGAAGCTGGGGAAGTAGGATATTTTGTAATGTCAACTTTCGGGGCACAGCATGGGGATCTGTCGGCTAATGGGAGGCCTCCACTTCCATGAAGGCCACCTAAATGAGGTGTTCACTTGATGGCCAGGGTAAGAATTCGGCCGTCGTGTTGTTGATCGGGCCCGAGTAATAATGTAAGCTTTGTCAAAGCAACTTCGATATCACTGTGGATTTTTACAGTCCTTGTAAGTAGTCGGGACCATAAGGGTTTATATCGAAGTATCAGTGTTACGCCTTAGGTGCAGTTGCCTGTATAAAATGTCAAATCAAGTCAAGACAAAAGAGAAGATGTCTAAAGTTTCTAGAGAAGAGAGTTCTCTCTCATATTGGGCTATGATTGCAATTATCTTCTGCTCATGAATGTTGTAGGATTTAATTGGGTAATAGTTTCCATTGCCATCTCATCATCAGTCTCTATACGTCCCACTGTTGGGGCACAAGCATACCCTAAATTAGAGTGATCTGGCATTATCGTATACTTCCGAAAACTTTTTCAATTCAAGATATACATAACAAGTCCTTATATGCCCTTAATATTTACAAGTAAAGTTAGTTATGTTAGTTTTGCACACACCCTAACAAGGTCATGTTTTTGTAGTAGGGTAAGAACATGTTGCAAATAAATATTCTATTCTATTCTATTTTTATTCTCAGGACCTTCCTAATTTTCACTAAAGGACAAAGAAGATTTTTCATTAAAACTGATTAGATACTCACAGGAATCCAGACGCGAACCTCGTGACCAGTAGCATGGCGAAGTTCTGGCTCATGGCGGAGGCGGCCTCCACCAGGCCCGTGCACAGGAAGCCCCAGGCCATGATGCAGCGCCGCCCCAGGGTGTCCGACAGGAAGCCCCACACCATGGCTGAGGATATCGCACCTGGAACATGGAGGAAGGGTTTTATACACCGTGAAATTTTAGTGGTTGTTTTCCCGCAGTAAAATGATTCTATCTTAGTAGCACAATAGTTTTGTGCAGTTATTTTTGGTTAAAATCAATAATTGCCGGTTTTACGAAAGGTTTAACCGTAACTCGAAAGCACGTTCGAACCGCTTTATGACTTAGGGCGTAGAGCTTCTTTAACTTTAAGCATCAATTTCATGCGGCAAGCAGTACCTGATTACGTCACATCTTATAAATGAACGATAGCTTCTCTCGTTTTCGAGTTGGAAAATCATTATTTTGAAAATTTGAAAAAAACATTTTTTTTTATTTTCATGGTTCGATAGTATTACTAAAGGCAAATCGTTCTGCCACGGGAAAACAATCACTGATATTCACTGTGTATGATTGTGAAATTTATCCTTTGTTTACTTTGTTAACGCTTTAATGGTGAAGGAAAACATCGTGAGGAAACCTGCACACCTAAGAAGAAATTCTAAGGTTGTGTTGTCGACCAACCCGTACTTGGCTAGTGTGGCCCGTGGCCCAGCAGTGGGGATGTATATGGCCTGATGATGATGATGATTCTTTGTTTGAAACTTTGGATTTATCAGTTTTGGCTACAAGTTTAAATAAACGGCTTGTCTATTTCTCTTTAAAAAAATGCACTTTGGAAAGGTACCCACATAATTTAACGGTAATGGAAATTTTAAAATTAAACATTTATTGTCCAAAACATTCATTCGATTTGATTCATTTTTGGATTGGTTGGAACATTGTAGGACCTAGGTAGTATGTTATTGATATTTTTGTTGGCTTTAATTTTAGAAGAAGTGCCTACATTATAGAGCTAGATCGAAAATTAAACAACATTGCTAAACGGAAATTGACATAACAATGTACGTAGTCACCAGCCTGTTATTATTTAACAATCGATCTATTTCTACTCCAGTCACAATATCATAATCACATCAAACAACATAATTCCGACAACGGCATCACAAAAGTGTTTCAAACAAACAAACAGCCACATTTGAACAAGAACACTTCGAGCACAGTGCAAATTTGTTCAGCATCGTTGTTCAAACCGTGTCTGTT
Organism: Maruca vitrata; assembly: GCA_039566165.1. Lineage (NCBI taxonomy): Eukaryota > Metazoa > Arthropoda > Insecta > Lepidoptera > Crambidae > Maruca > Maruca vitrata. Next base: position 697,804 of record CM076923.1, on the reverse strand, counting down.
ATCAGCAAACACACTGCTGATTTGTTGAATGTTGTCTCGTGGATTGTCTGATTATTGAATCCGTTTATTGAGTGACGTAAGCAAGTAATTACACTAGTAATTGAAAGCAATACGTTTTCCTTGTGTGCGATATTGTTTTTACCTTGTTTTGTCTATTTTCATTAGGAAAGGTCGGGTTTGTCTTGCGTTTTTGCGTTAGACATACGAGTATTGTACACACTCAGACTGGTTTTAGAATTGCGCGGAGAGCACACAGGATATTTAGGTTTGTAAATATCATGACCTATGTTATTAGCACGCTTATACATATATAAATATGATAGGGATATTGATATATGGAAAAGTATTAATTTTATTTCAAACTCCGTGCGTCTTTAGTTTCATTGAAATTAATTCAACAGGTACGTACATGCTTTACTTTATCAACGTTATTGTTATAAAATGAGATCTGAGATGACACGAGATTATTTGTCTAGTTTTTTTTTATTATTATTAAGTTACTCGATGAGAATGCCGGGAAATAATATTGAAAGTACAGATAAACAAGTCATATACCTAATCCACTTATACAATGTCGTGATGAAAATACAAAAAGAAGTGTTATGTTTATACAAGTCAAAATGTTTGCGAGCGGTTTAGCGATCATGCAAGTATCACTGATCACACATACATATCACTCAAGTGTACTATAGAAACTGAAGCAAACTTGGCGCATTCATTTGTAGAGTTTGTTGAGGAAATAAAACTTTATATTATCTCGTTTAAATAGAAAGAAATGATTGGGGAAAGTTACGAGCGATGTTATTTGTAGGACATTTTCCCAAAGTGTCTGTGCCTATCGCACTCTACATATGTGTTCTTAGCTAAGTATCATAGAGTTCTTTTTTTTTCCTAACTGACTAACGGTGATGGCTTGGAGTAGCCTTGTCATCATCACCGGACTTGCGGGGGAGCGGATGTCCCTCACCCCTAATATCATAGAGTTTAATGAACTTGAAAATTATCGAAGTTTTGTGATAGTCTGATCACACCTAATGATGTTGATGGTAGAGACTACCGCTGTGAGCGTTTTTAGACCGTACCTAGACATTATTTAGACCTTAGAGTTGAATATGTCCGGAATAGTTACTTTGTTGTTTTATTTTAACGAGCTCCCGAAATATCTGGAGTCACTGCTAAAATTACTTATTTAACCTCGTAAGGCCCAATGTCCTCACACGAGACAGACACAATGGATTTCCTTTTGTGGCTGGTTTTCTAGCCGCCGTAAGGCCGTAAGGCTCCTTACGGCTTTAAACCGTATTGCCATTCTGTTTTCTTAGAATAATAAGTCGTATGGAGGTATTACAAAACATATTTTAAGTGCCTTTTCTTTTGTTAATTTTATCCTGAAAACTACAATAAATTCTTTGTCTCCTCGTTTAGTTAGCGATTAATGGAAAACACTTCACAGTTCAATATTTACAGCCGTCGCCGAAGCAAGTTTGATATGAAACTACAAACACTCAGAGTAATTACGCCATTTGGAATGGATACAATTATCCTTTTCATCGCTTTTCATTCATGTAAGTCTTTTAAATAAGCTTAATATGTTAACCTACAGTTAACCATCTGAATGCATCAGAAGCAGGGTTATGTCTTGTTCTGTTGTTTTTGGTTAATAGAATATAATCTAGTCCTCATATTGCAGTTACAACTACTCAAAAACGGTAACGAGTATTTAAGATCAAGTTATGTTCAATACATTAGACCAAATATGTGCAACATTATATTTGTCCACAATTTTTATGACTTTAACAGATTACCATGTTAAACTGTTAACGCTTTATTATTTGCCACAATAATTTTATTTAATATAACACAATAATTTTATATTTAAGTACCAAGACCCTAGTATAATCCCGTAAGTTAATAAGTTAGGATGTTAAAAGTTAAGGATTAACAACTAGTAATTAATTTTAAACTGTCATGGTTACACACATAAGAAAACTGAAACTGTCCGGGATTTTTACCATGTTGTTTTGTTTTAATGAGCTCCCGATATTTCGGCACCGTTGCAAGCGCCATGATGTGAACTCGGTTCACTCGTGATATCACGGACAGTTTCAGTTTTCTAACAACTAGTATTGTCTACTATTTGCGACGAACTAGAAAAGACTAGTCTTGCCCATGATCGCGAGCGCTGTGATAAGCTCGAAACGGCGCGGTCTCTAAATAGAAAGAGTTTGAAAATGAATAAACAAATTTCATTTACCCACCTGTATAAGTAATGGCGTTGATGGTGCCCATGTCTAACAGACTCAGGTGCATGTCGCACTGCGCCCTCGTGAAGATGTAGGAGACGGAGGTGGTGACAGACACCCCGCTCCAGAAGGCTGGCACCACGCACACCATCAGCAAGACGTTGAACCGCCCGTAGCCGGTGGCAGCTATAGCCGCTTCGAAGTCTGACGCCTCTGAAACTGGAAGGTAGAAGGTTAATAAGTGAGTGAGTTCTGAGAATCAGTTCCAGGTAAGTTGCTAGAGCACAAAAAAGCGTCGATGGCCGAGTGGTTAAGGCCGTTGCTTGCCATGCGAGAGGTCGCCAGTTCAAACCCCGCCAGTTTTTCAAATTTGAAACTCATCTGTACCATCATTTTCGACGCTTTAACGGTGAAGGAAAACATCGTGAGGAAACCAGCACACCTGAGAGATTTTTCAACGGTGTGTGTAGCCATGTCAGAGGCCTACGGGCGGCTTAAACTCTGACACCAGGTTGTTCATCAACCATACGATAAGAAGAAGAAGAAGAGCACAAAGAATATATGAACCTCTAGTACCTCACCATCGCGCGATTCCAATACGAGGAAGATCAGAAACAACAGCAGTATTTATTTTTATTAAAAGACACTCTGGATGATCTCACTTCACCTGATGGTAAGCGGTAGTTATGATGCATAAATTTAGAGGTAAGTGTGAGATATCCATTTCCCTGCATGTCCATATGACAGAGCTTGGAGAAACTTCGCCATTATCGTGGTCAGGTGGAAAAAAAGTTTACTCACATCACGAAACATAATGAAATTTATCATGTAGGTACTTAACATTTTCAAGACCCGTGATCATCGCCTTTAGAATAGTGCTTTTTTATCGCTGATTTTTTAGTAGCATTGAGGTAGCTAATGGAAATGTTCTGAAATCTCGAAATACTCCGCCGGGCTTGGAGAATCTTGAGTATGACGTGTAAAGATCTTGATACCTTAACTAAATGAATAGCAAACACAGCCTAATTGATTTTGCTGATTTATCTATTCACAAATATTATAACTTGTCTCATTAGATTGATTTATAGGTACATACTTCCCTACAAAGTTGTCCAGACAAATATAGATCACACATTGTAACGATCTTATTTACATAGAACTTGTAACAACAAGTTCTAATTCTGTTTTAATTGTCGCAGTGGAATATTTGCAGCGTGTCGACTGTTGCTACAAAACAAGCTAGTCAGTGTGCATTGAATATTTTAAATTAGATTTTTACTAACTAGTGACCCGCCCTAGTTTCGCTTCGGGTATTATGCATAAAAACATTCCTCTTAAATCCCTCTATCCATCAAAAAAACTAATCAAAATCCGTTAGTTTTAAAGATTTAAGCATACATAGGGACAAACAGACGCTACTTTGCTTTATACTATGTAGTGATTGAAATGATTATTCAAATTACCCCATCACAAGGATGGCATTTCTCGCTCTAAAGTTGCACAACAAAAAAGTATAAGAAAAAACATGTTAAGTTTTTTAAAGTGAATCACTAGATAATTGCAATACGGCTAACATTATTTTTGTTGATGCAGTTTGTTAACATCTCACTGAATTGTTCTAGGCATCTGTATTTTCAAGAACTAGCCGTCCAAAAAACTACCAGGTTGTAATTTTCAAAGTATGAAATAAAATCGTTGTCTGTTAAATGCATGAATTAACAAAAAAAAATTCTTTGGTTTTCAAGCTTATTACAAGGGGTTAGCCTTCAAAGTTGTATGTTAACATTTGGACACAGCATGCTTTTAAGGGTAAATCTTCTACTACACAACTAGGAACTACACAACCGATTTTGATACGATTTTTATAAATAAGTTGAAAGATTCAAAAGAAAGGTTCATAAGTTTGTGTATATAAATACCCAAAGCGAAGCGGGGGCGAGTCGCTAGAATATAATAAATAAATAAGGTACTTAGAACCTCTTTTGAACACTTCTCCGCAAAAGTCTCCAAAGAACCACCGCTAAAAATCTAAATTATTGTGAGTCTCACAATCACAAGAATACAGCAGTCAATTGAATTGGTACCAAACTGGTTGTAACACTAACCCATCTGGATCTTTCGGGACCTTTCTCTACGACTCGTTCAGACCGGACCAGGCGGGAAGAGAGCCGGGTATCCTTTTCACTTCATTGTCTCTGTGCCACTGAGCTTGTGGACGATATGAACATGCTGGGAACCGGCTCAATTAGACCAAATTGGCGTTTTATTGGACATAATTAGCGCATAGGAAAATCTTCATTATTTATTATGAGTTGTGCTCTGTCAGACGTTAGTTGATAGATTAGAAATAATTAATTTCTAAGTGTAAAAACTGCATTTGGTGTTTTCATGTATAGGAAATAAGATTATGGATTAAATAAGGTCTATTGTGCAGGTCGACGATGTTACTACTGCTTATCATCAGTTTGAGTGAGGTCATACTGATAGCTTTTAAAATAAAATGCAATGATTATACCAAATACGAAAAAATTAAAGAACTCTTAGCAGTTCCCACGCCGCCATTACTCAAATCGAAAAAAGAAAAAAAACACCGGAAGCAAATTCCTACTAGGTACCTACTTCTTCGCGCTATACGCTTAATTCATCACATTTTACCCATGATGTATTAAAAATACACCACAAATATTCAAAACAAATGACGCATGAATTATAAAACTCCCAGCCAACAATAATGTAGTCATCAGGGTAAGTGTTTCAGGTTGGCGTTAAAGAAAACTATCATAAAAATATAAATAAACAATTGAAGACATAATAAAATGATTTTATGGATAATTAAATTGGTGATTAATGTCTGCCCCGTCTGGTGGCCGTCTGTGGACCATCGTTATTATTTCATCAAAATTGTTTTGAATAGCCATCAAATTCTGCAAGTTTATTACAATGCCATCTCATTTCCGGTAGAATTACGTATGACAATCATTCTAAATTCATTCAGATATTACAGTTAGTTGGCTTTCTTCAATTTGCGATCATCATTAGCTTAAATCATCAATCAACAGTAGCTATAATTATTTAGATTATTAAGAAACAGTTTTATTAGCAGCTGAACTGAAACTGAAAACTCGTTTTTCAGTCACCCGAGGATTTTGAGATTCAGCAAGCGGAGAAAGTAGTAAGTGTTCCGTTATATGCCTTACTTTACGTCAATCATGCTCGTTGATATACCATACGAGGTAGTAGTAGAATGGTAGAGTTACTACACTTCTGTAATTCCTACACGGGTAAAACTAAATGCGGGTAGTGCACTTGTGTTTGCACGCACACTTGTGCACTAAGTATTAAATCAACTCCGTTGTCATATCCGAAGTCGGTTGGGAAGCATTACAATATTCTATGTTTTTTTGAAAATGCTAGCAGAGTGAGTTTATAAACAAACTCTTCTGATTCTAAGGAAACAGACTAAATTCACTCTTCGACATTTGCCAGGTGAAGCGAATCGCTAGACTTTGGCAGCAAGAATACATAAAGCATAAGTTTTATAATCTTACGCACGCGGGACGACTATAAACTATATTTATAAACTCATAACAATAGTATTGTGTATGGTATTAGATTAATTTAATAGTAAGTTGTTTTAGGTAGGCGATGTTCCGTTTGCTTAATTTCAGGCTTCAATAACAAATCTAATCAAGTTCAATCCGCCTCTTCACTAAAGCAAATTATATATTAAAAATAATAATAAATATCATATATTAAAAAGGATTCATTGCACCCTAGCAAATGTCTAATTTTGTTCGTGTTAGCTATGCCCAAGAGGGTAACATAATGTACTGGAATATGTTTATACCACCTGTATTGTTACATTCATGAATGCAATAAACACTTCTGACTTTGACTTTGACTTTGAAAATTTTATAATTTATTTTTATATGCAGATGTATCCAGAGGGATAGGTTTTTCCTTTAAAGTTTGGATTTTGTAATCCATTGCTAAGATGCAGTCTTCAGAATGATACATTCACGGATTTGCTCTATCCCCGACGATATATTCTTCCTACGTGTTAGCTTCTGGAGCCATATTCGTTGCTCCTGTGCACTGTTGTCCTATACCCAACAAAGATTATTCACCAGATATATTCTCAGTGGTCCTAAGAGTCTACGTGCGGCATACCTGTTGATATTTACTTGTTCGATCGTAAACAGACGATGCCGCGACCGCGCTGGCACCCGGCCAGCGCGCGACTTGATCACAACATTGGGAGCAGGGATGATACTGATTTAAAATCATCGATATCGATAGACATACGTCCCCACGGCTGGGTCAGTGTTCTACCTTAAACTAGGGCCTGATCGCCCTAGTCTACCACGCCGGCCAAGTGCGGGTGGGTTGACTACACTACCTTAGAATTTCTTCATAGGTGTGTGTGTTATCAAAAAATTAAAGCGAGGGACTTAAGTCCCTTTTGTATTATTAGAAAAGGTTGTAGATTGGAAAAGGAGGGTTATATTTGTTTGTCATGTTAGTATGGCACTCTTTATTATTATCACAAATTTCCGTTCGAAACAACTTTTGTTTCATCAAAATGCATAGATATAAGTTATGAAGGTTGTTATACTGCATCCTAATACGGTTCCCATAATCTACTGTAATGTATTATGAGTATTGTTATAAAAGCAGATCTATAAAATTACCTGTAAGGTTTAGTTAATCTCATGCTTAGACAAGTGAACAATATAGGTACTATCGGACACTTTATCCCAATAAAGTATTCTCGATGATACGCTCCAACATCCCTACTTCGGTATTGGCACGTTTCAGCTCTCATATTAAATACAACGAACTTGAGGAATTTTCGCACGGAGACCTTCGCCGATAAATAATGTCGCTGCATGAGCTTTGATTATCACAATTTTGACCTGAATATTTTAGTTTTGATGTGTTAACTGGTTACTATTGTGGGACTAACGTTCTAAATATTAATTTTAATGTTGTCTTTAGAGATCAACTAGCGAACACTTTATAAACTTCTGCTATTCAGTTCTATATTACTTTCACTCATTATGTTTTAGGTATATATTGTACAGAAATGGATAATATCATTTTATATACTGAGTAACTAATTTATGGTTTTATTTTCTTTCATTGCCATTAAATACGATCACAATTTGCTCTTTAGAGGACAATCAGAGTGTGAGTAATAATTATGATAACTGTGTAGAGTCTGAACTTACTAGTGTAACGGTCAGATTAAGATTACTTTATCTAATTAGTATATGACATGTAACATTATTAGAAAGGCTATGAAAGAAAGCATAGCGTATCACCACATAGTATAAAACAAAGTCGCCTTAACCGTCCCTATATTTTTACCCTATATCTCTATGTATGCTTAAATCTCATTATTTTGTAATTTCATGTGTTTTAGATACCAAATAAATATCATTTCTTTTTTTCTTTCTTTCTAAATCTTTAAAACTACGCAACGGATTTTAATTGATTTTTTTTAATGGATAAAGGAATTCGTGAGGCTAGAGCCGGTCACTAGTTAAATATGCACTCAAGTTTATTGACTACGTAAGTCGAATTATTTTTTACATGCACGATTCAATACACTATTAATTTATTAATGTTTCGTATCTGCTCATTACAAAAAACTTTGATCAATTGAGTTACGACATACCAGCAGAGGAAGGTTGCATAACATTAAAAAAATCCAAAACAATGATTGAACAAGTCGAAAAAACACGTGAGTATTGATAGCAGATAGAGAGTGAAAATGTAACCGGAAAATGTATTCTTCGTAAAATACAATTTATTAGAATGTCGTATAAACTTCAAGTTAATTTTTATATGTTTGTCGTAAATGGGATATTAGATCACTTAACGTCTGGGACCTACAATAAGTATACAGTACTGTTATCATAATTATGTTTTATGCAAATGACGAAATTATGTTGAATCAGGAAAATTATGACTGTCACTTATACAAGTATTTAATCCATTTTAATTTTAGACTTATCTTGGTTCAATCTCAGGAACTACTGCTTCGAATTGAAAAAATCTTTTGGGTTGGAGCGTTTTTAGGCGCGGATATATTAAAAAATGCTGCCTCAAGTATCTTTTTCACGCGGACGAAGTCGCTGACAGAGCTAGTAATATAATATGACCGGAAGTAATAAATGATTGCATAAATACCTTGAGCCAACTTCTCCAAGTTGGCAGACGAGAGCCCGGTCACTTTAAAGAGATGGTCGTGTGGGATCTCTTCTTTAGCCGCCGGCGCCTCCGCGTCATTCCTTGCAGTCACCATTTTGAATTTACAGAAAAAAAAATCAAAAATACCCACTACACCCTCCACCCATTAGATGAATTTTAAAGCAACAACTACTTAGCATCCTCGCAAGATTTCTGTGATAAGAACAGACATAGTGTTATGTTATATACTCGGGCGGTGGGAGCCGTATCTTCGAAGTTTGACTAGGGATCTCTATTGTGTGCTTAGCAAACAGTTTTTCAGTACTTCTCCAGCCACTGTATCTTACACAAACACGTTCAGAGGGCCTACCATGAGTTGGCTATCGTAAACTTACGTACGTTAAAAACCTATCGAGTTGTTTTTTTCATATGGCCGATTGTAGTTCTTCGCGTAACCACCAGCCGGCGCTGTACATGTTTTTCATAGACATATTTACGTAGTCGATATCGAGCGCGTAAGTTTTAAACTCATGGTAGCCCCACTGTTAATAGTGAAGCTGTATAACAAGTATGGGTAAACAATAGGTCGGGTGATGTTGGCTGATGATCTATTGTAACTTTTGGATGTTATTTGCATGGCTTCTATCTTCGTCCTGTTTGCTTTGGCATCACCGCATTAGTAGAGGTGTGTCTGCGGATAGAAAATATTTACTAAAGAGGTGGAGTTTCTCTATGTAACAGGATAATCGATTTCTATAATGTTTGCTTTTGCCTTTTTTTGTTATATTGTTTCGATTGATCGTAGCTATTACAATTTACTGACATTGAAAAAGTATTAAAGAAACTAAAAAATTTATAAAAATTCAAACCATTTTATCTTTTTCGTGTTATTTGGCATGGGTCAGAATTTGTATCTGAACGATTTACTTGTCCCAAAATTAAGTTCTGCGATATTTGGCATACTTTTTTATATTAGGCTAACAAGATGTCCTCACTCCACCTGGTGGTAGCGGTAGTGAGATCCAAATATGAGGTCGACAGGCACAATAGACCATATTGAGCCTGTCGCACTCACCCTGAAAGCCCGCTTAGAGAGGAGACCACTGCTGCGGCAACAACGAGAGAAGGCGTGGCGTCTACGCATTTAGTTTTATAATAATAGTAAGTATTTATTGATCAACCTTAATTCTTAATCAAATCTGGGAGCGTACGGTCTCCGCCAAACTACGTCGTATTTTTGTTATTGTGCGTGGTCGTTCGAGCCGCCGATCAGGGTTCCATGGCGACTAAAATAAAACTGAAAAACCTTACGGATTTTTTTATCTGTGCATTTTTAGGGATATGTCAATATCTGTGGAAATTAGAGTTAATGCTGAAGATCACGTTTAAGATGTAATTGACAAGTTTTACATCTTATCACAGTAATTGTTTCGTTTATGTTAAAAATAATAATTTCTGGTATTGTTGAAAAAGTTTATTGCTATAGGATATACTAGTAAGTAAAGCGTCCGACTGATTTCAGCCATGGCGGCCGATCTCAATTGAGATCAGCCAAGTGCGCAGGACTTATTATAGTGCACAAGTGTGCCCGCAAACACAAGTGCACTCTTTATTTCCTTACTCCCATAATTCGGTGAGACGGCAATCCGACATGACCGATGACAGATCGGGCGCAGGACCATGCACCGGCTTAACGTGTGTTCCGATGCACGGGCGTTCATCCGCCAACTTCCTAACTCCGGGCTGAGCAGTTTCATTACAGAAAAACTCACTCAAATTTATGATAGATATACTAGCCGAGTATTAATTAGTACACACGCTGATTATCTCGCTTTGTTAGCTTTTATATGGGATATTACAGAAATTCTTACAAAATGTATAAAATAGCAAGAAAATATAATTTTAATGTACGGGACCAACTACTGTTCATTCAGTTTCAGACATTTTCACGCAAGCGTGGCAAAGTTGTGCTAGTGTTTGATTTTCCATCACGTAAACACAAGATGAAGATCAGTCGTTACATAATCTTAGATAGCGGTTCTCAAAGTGTATTTTTTAACAAACAAAATGATAGGTTCTCAGTTTAGCCTGTATATGTTCTTACACTTTTTTGCAATTTTTAGTATGTTTAGTTAGTAGTTGGGTTTTTGAAGGCGGTTTCTGTTCATTTTTATCTACTATATTTGGTTAGATATAGATAGAGTTGCACACACACACACATATACTTTCATTAGCGAGTTTAATATGTTTAAATAATTTGTAGCATACTTATACGTCTTTACATACCGAAAATACTATAAGCTATACTTTGTGGTATATTTTACTCGATTTACTATCAATACAATGCATATAGTATATCGAATAAAATATATACACAAAGATCATAATACTTATATATAACATTTACAGATAAGAATATACACGGACAAATATGTCTTTGTTTGTTAACTATGTGACTCTATTAGTGCAGTCATTGAAGCGTAAAATACGGTCAAATCTCCGAATTTTTTTACTGTGTACCGATTTGCTTGAAATTTTTTTATTTAGTCTCATATTACCCTTAACTTCAAAAGTGAAAATGATCTGAACCCCGCCAATTATTTTTAAGGGTGAAAACTAACCCTTAATGGAAAAAATTACATTGAGCCATTTTATCGCTAGAAAACATGTCTAATAATAAGTGGTAAAATTGTAAAGTGTTTTCTAACACAATTACTTCATATTAAAATAATTTTCAACCATTTGAATATCTTACAACCCTTGCAAGCAACCCTTAAATTGAAAATCACAACGAAATACTTTGGTATGACATAAAAAGATGTAAGTATAGAGTAAGTAATATTTTAAATTCTCTATAATAATTATGACACTTCAACCCCCTTTTAACCCATGTAACTATCCCTTAAAACCTTAAAAACGACTCCTTGAAACCTTGAAAAATCTTTGTATGAAAAAATTTAAACCGCCTAAGATAGATGATTGAAATTTTGCATGCAGGTACTCTAATTAACGTAAAGCTTACTTGCAACGCGATATTGCAAAATTCATCCGAGAACGGGAGTTATCGGGAAAAAACTTTTGGATGTAAAATCCTATATTTCACGCGAATAAAGTCGCGAGCACAGCTAGTTATGTATATTTATACACATAACGGTAGTTTTGGGTCTCTATTATACTATATATACTGCGTACTTTCACGTTGCACCAAAAGATTCACACCCCGAAAATGTTCAGTAGAAAAAGAAAACTGAGTAGAAAAATATATGATACGTTTTTGGACTATAACTCCTTAAATTTTTTTGCTATCACAATTTGTAAATTACCATTGTAAAGGTAATTAAGAGAGCTACAACATCCTGTATTGCAATATGTAGTATAAAACACTTTACACAAACGGGTAAGGGTTAAAGGGCTTCAGAGAGGCTGTGATTGCGCTGCCACGCGCTCTTTAAACAATCATATCTCCGTCAATTTTTGTTCGATAGAAAAAACAAAAAAATCAAATTGTTTGTTAGAAAAATACCTATTTTTTTATATTCTACACTTTTATACGTATCTGTCGTAATTTTTGAGATATTATGAAAGAAAGGTGGGATTTTTACAAAATTGAAATTTTTCTTATTTTCTTTATCGAGACTTTTTTGAACAATATGTGTCCTGAAGCATCCAAATCTGATACAATCCATCAAACTCTTTATTATAATGATATTTCTAGACGGCATACGATTAATCTCAATTTGGGTGGAAATGGCACGTATGAAACCCATTGATTTCGGAGAAAAAACTTTAGATGCTCCGCTTATTTGCAATACAGCTCACTTATTTTAGGTGCAAAAGACTTTAAATAGTACTCGTTTTAAAGCTTATTTTATGGGCTACAAAAACCTTTTTTATTAGAATGCATAAAATGCATTTCCTCGCCGCTAAATGGCATTGACCACATCGATAAAAGTTCAGACAAAGTGAAAAACGACTTTGATCTTTAATATCTAGCTTAATATTGCACTTAGAACACTTTATAAATATCCAAATTGTTCATTTTTTTACCTGCTTCAATTTTGTTTTCTATAGATTTTCGATAGATCGTATATTTTTGGAGATATATGCTAAAAACCGATGAAAAACATGCAAAAATTGCGAATTTTCAATGGCCAATTACTTGAAAATTATTGGATTTTTCGAAAAACTTTGTAAATGATTTTTGCTTAAAATTAGACCTTCTATCGATATCTGAAGTTATTTAAAAAAAAAACCATCCACCGCCGAGTAGGGTCGGCAACCACCCCCGGGGTGGTTGCGGGGTCCAAATCATTTTCACTTTTGATATTAAGGGTAATATGGACCTAAATCCAAAATTTCATGCCAATCGGTTCACAGTAAAAAAATTCGGACCTAAAATGCTTCAATGACTCCACTATATGCTGAATCTTAAATTTGGTGGGATGGCCAGCGCCAACGATTGAAATCACTTAGTTTAAAACTAAGGCAATCGGGATAAGTAACCCATATTGTCCAAAACCTTACGGAACATACATAAGCATACATCAACATGCATCAAACCATTTATCTTAGAGGCGAGTAACATTGGAAAATTAGAATTGTATTTTACTGTAGTACTAAACAGTTTGGGAACAACTGATTTTTCATGTAATATATTAGTCATTACATGTTTGAGGAAGGCTATATTTTTACTGGATATTAATATTTTTGTAAGATATCAGCTGTGAATAATAGAGGAAAAAAATGAATGGTAAACAGAAAACCATTACTTTTGAATTAAAAATTTTTTTTGGCCTGTCATGTTATTTTCTAATTTTTTATAACTTTGATATAATTTAACAGTGTATGTATCACTGAATATCTGATAGACTAGGTAGTATTGTGGTCACCCATCTCAGTTTGGTCGTCGTAAAAGTGCTTAGTTTTACCATTGTGACAACTTGCATTACGCCTTCGATCATGTATTGCTACTTGGGCGTGGAGTCTTTAGTGTTTTAGAGTACATAGATTTATCTATACCTAGTGACCCTCCTCGTTTCGCTTCGGGTTTATTACAGTATTACACGGTGTGACGTCATAGCGTGCTTTGTGACATTTCGATGAAGCGTTTTGCGCTCGCCCAAATGATGTGCTTTTGAAACTGTAATATCTTGAGGAGTTTTCCAAATATCAAGCAATTCTTTTAACAGTACCTTTGCAATTTTGTGTGGTCAATCCATCTGTATCAAAATAAAAAAAATAGGCAACTACCCTATTGTATTTTTGTGATTGTTATCCGATATAGATTCATACTCATTTAAGTAAAAAGTCATTATTTTCATATTTCAAACAGACACATCCCTTTAATTATTTGTATAGATTTTTATAGAAAAACATTATGCACCTATAAAAGTGCGTTATGCAAGTAGGTGATAACCGGGCAGCGAACCTACGGCCGCTTGCGGGTGACCTTGCGTCCAACAACCGAGTCCTGACTTTGGCGGGTCACGGGATAAGGGAACTAATAAAAAGTATTTGCTTTTTGAGATAAATTCTTATTTATTTCGTAAGATGAATACATTTAATGCAATAGCCGGCGTTGAATAACTTGTGCTGTCACGCAACATAAGCATGAACCGACTTATATTAGTGCTAAAGCGTATAATACATTATCTTCTTCTTAGTCGATTTCTTCATTACTCATTTAAATACGGTTTTTTTTTATTTTATATGTTTTTTAGCACTTTATTAGGTAACATCCTTTTAATTTCATTCAGATATCAAGATATATCATATTCGTTTTCCATAAATACATAAAGATATAGATTGTAGTATAACTTATATACATAGAGCCATGCTTATTTTCAGTGGGTTAGAAAGAGAATACTTACTGCTCTAACGGTCCTGGCACATTTCGCTTCTTCCAGATTGTAAATTGTAGTATAAGTACTACATATAATTAAGTAGAGCTATGAAATACACAATATCAACAAAAAAATATCACTGTCAAAGTCAAAGATTTTATTGCGAACTAAGTGCTGTTAAAGGTGTTATTGTTAAAATAGGATCTGTAATAAATAGTTACCCTTGTCGGGTAGTTGCTTTATTATTGAGAATGAAAACCAACCAGTGTACCTTTATTATTCGATCTTAAAAATTCTAAATGTTGTGTTTTATTTTTAGACATTTAGGCATTGTCTATGGCATCAACGCTGGATAACGTTACGTCACAAATCAAATGGAATCAGGGACTTTGTTAATGTCCGATGGAAACCATAGCGATCGTAGCTAATTTGTGCGTTGGAATCGAACCTTGTACTTTGCTCTTTGACGCGACGACACTTTGGACCTGTGTACAAAGTCCAACCAGGGCTGTCGCCAGATCCAACTGTTAAATAGCGATATTTTTTTTATTATTTTCTTATCGCTTTCTCTCAAATCGTGTGTGAATTTACAAGATGATAAACACACAAACATTGGTATCTATGATTAGCTTTGTTTTGTTGGTTATGAACTTGTAATGACTAGCATCTGACGTTGTGGTTACACTGTAAATCAACGTGGATTCAGTAAATAAATATTATAACAAGTAAATAGTAAATTACTGCAGTGTCGCATTCTGCATAAATCAGTTGCAATAATTGATTTCCCTGTAGAAAAGAGCAGTGTGAACTTTAGCTATTGCCTATCATGCTCAATCATGAAGATCATATCATGCAGCGGGGTAAATGCTGGCCCTAACCCTAGGACTATTGGTTTTTACCAAGAATGATACTAGTATTAGGCCATGTCCCCACTAGACTCACACATTTTTAACTATTTGCTTCCAGTTTGCCTCCCTATACATTTTTAAAGCGCTCAGGCGCATAAAGAGTGAATCGGCAGGCGAACGCTCACTCTTCACCTAATGGAGCCACGCCCTTAGTAGAAAAACTGTGGTTAGACACCGGCCGAAAATAACTGCGTTAGACTGCACTCGTTAAATACACGCGAAATTGTGTCATCGCAGCGCTAGCGAGCGTGGCGTGTTTACGTCTCGGGAAATAGAATTAGCGGGAAAACTACTTCGGACAGTTTGTTTTGAATACACAAGAGCTGTCCAGACGGCGGCTCAGACGTTTAGAGAAAGTTCGGGGTCTGATCAAAGAATGGCGAGCATTGATGCTGTTGGTTTTTTGTATACTTTCAATTTATGTAGTAGTTAAAGGTATTTGCACCTTTCATTGAGTGGGCACAACGCATTTTTTTAAATTATATTAAGCTGATGGTAAGCGGTACTGAGATCCAAATATGAGGTCGACAGGCACAATAGACCATATTGAGCCTGTCGCACTCACCCTGAAACGCTCGCTTAAAGAGGAGACCACTGCTGCGGTAACAACGAGACAAGGCGTGGAGTCTCGCATTGGTATTGAGCTGTGCGAGTCGGAGTTGGCCAGTCCGCTGGACGGAAGGGCCCCCGTTTCTACGCGTCTCCCTGGCCGGCGGGCTGACCCGCTCCGCCCGCACAATACCGCCGCTAAGACTCCACTGGTCCGGCGCTTGCCGCAGCAATGGTCCCCCCTGGCTCCGGTTCGTACAGTGCTGATCCCGGAACGCGACCTGACCGAGAGAGGTCAGAGTCACTTGGCGGGTTTTACGCCACTACTGTGGTTACAGCAACTGGTCGACAAAACGTCTCCCACCTGAGCATGGGGCCTTTTTTTAGTATTGTCTATAATTTGTGCGAACAATACACATTTGAAATAAGATAAATTTTAAAGGTGAAACTCGACTTTATTGTTATTTTAAACATATCATTAGAGACCCGACGTTTCGAGCTCTTTATAGCACTCGCGGTCACGGGCAAGACTAAATAAGTCTTTCGTCTTAGTGGTGCTACAAAATTGTTACAACAACGAAACACACTGTGCTTGAAATATAAACGGCACCACCTTCAAAAACATATCAAATTCCTACCCAGATTATCCTTAATATTATAAATGCGAAAGTAACTCTGTCTATTACGAAATTATGCATTGAGTACTGAACCGATTTAAATGAAATTTGGTACAGATATAGTCCAGAGCTTGAGAAAGGACATGGTCTACTTTTTAACCGAATGCGCTATAAAGGTTAAGCGTCTCTACGCGGACGGAGTCGCGGGCGGAAAGCTAGTCATATATTCATATTATTTTGCATTTTTTTGCTTGTCGGGTTTTTGAAAGCGGTTATTTTTTTTTAATAATGATGGGTCGCTCATTGCACAACCCTACTGGAGAGGAGAGCTGGGAGTGAAGCCACACAAGGGGAGACGTGGCGTCAGCGGACACGGCCGCTCGGCGTGCTGACAGGACTGTGGCTACTACTAGCGTTTGACTGCGGCTCTGCTTGAGTTTATAAAGTTCAACGGTCAGGTATATGGATGGACCTGGTGGTGCTATGGATGTAGTGAAGTTTTTCAGTTCTCACGGCACCACCAATGGCAGAGGCGTCACACCGCCGGAGTTTTAGTGGGTAGTCCCCTGAGTCACCTTCTCAGGAGCAGCTTGTCGGAAGTACCAGTCTCCGGCAAGCCGGGAGTCCCACACACCACCCCGGGCAAACCCCTGCCCGGGTGTGACGGTGCATTAAGCATTTCTCCGCGTAAAAAAAAAGTATATGGATGGACTACTGTATACTGTAACTGTCGATAATAATTAACTTGTACTGTAACTGTAACGTTGAGGTATATTTTGTAGTGCACAAGTATGCTCGCAAACACAAGTGCACTCGCTTTTCCCTTACTCTCATAGTTCGATAAGACGACGTGCAACTGCCAACTTCATAACTCCGGGTTGACACTCACACAATTTTTTCCTAAATTGATTAAATACTACATAGTGATATTATTATTTAAATACTTTAATTAAGGTAGCCACACTGGGCAAATCTTATTACAATAAACAAATGTAAACGAATAATAATATGATTATCATTAACATCAGCATCAGCCCATATAAGTACACAAGCCAGTACACAACCTGAGAATTTCTTCGTAGGTGTGCAGATTTCTTCACGATGTTTTCCTTCGACATTAAAGCGTCAAATAATCGTACATATGAAATACAAATTTGAAAAAAACACAGTGGTACGTGGCGGGGTTTGAACTGGCGACCACTCGCATGGCAAGCATCTTAAATAAATATAAAATAAATAAATATTTCACAACATCACATACATTGATCGGATCCCGTGATAAGAAGCTTAAGCATTTGTGTTAAGGATATCAGAATGAACAGTGGATAGACAGATATACTTAAATATATTTAATAACACACCCAGACTCGGACCAAACATCGATGTTCGGAAATATTTGTCCCGGGTGGGAATCGAACCCACGACTCTTGGAACCGTAGGTAGTGTCACCGGTCACTAACCATTGTTCCACCGAGCCAGTCAAAGACTCGGCCAACGTCACTTTTAACATGATTATACAGTTTCAATATGACTAAGTTCACAGTTAGATTAGTAGGACATGCATTTACTTTAAGTCACAGCAATCCATCATTCCAGAACTACCTAGTCAATACCCGCTTCAGGGCATTGTCTCCCATTCCCGTGACGTCACAGGCGCTGCCTCCCGCTGGGCGTCCATTACCCTGCCCCACGGGGATTGGACAGGGTTTTATTGTTTCATGGGGCGATGCTAAAAATAACCTCGAAAAACATGTAGAAAATGGTCCTGGATCCGTGTAGGCAGTGTGAGTTTGATAAGAATAAAAAAAGATAGAGCCCCAGCGGCTTCCTGTTGTTGTGGCATATGCTGAGACTGGGACCTAGTTGACCACTAATGTATGTTGTGTTCTATGGTGTCTTTTCTGTTTTTTGTTGTATTCTTCTGTTATATGGTCAATAAATGCGTTTTATTATTATTATTATATTATGAATAGTCAGCAATACTTAGCAATCAATACTTTGCTGGTCACATCTTAATAAGTTATAAATAAATTTAAATTTAGTGAGAGCTAATGTTATTTAAATTTAATGATTCAATATGTCCGGAATGTTTACCATGTTTACTTGTTTCATCAAGTTAACTATATTTTGGCACTGTTACAAGCGCTATGATCACGGGTCGGGTTTTATTTATGTTATTGTTATAATAGGCTAACAAGAGGACCTCACTCCACCTGATGGTAAGCGGTAGTGAGATCCACATATGAGGTCGACAGGCACATATTGAGTCATGTCGCACTTACCCTGTTCACGCCTCGCCTTAAGAACCCAAAATTGTTTCCATCGTCCATCATCAGCCCATATACGTCCCCTCTGCTGGGGCACGGCACTACCTTAAATTAGGGCGATAGCCCTTGGCCAACCACGCTGGCCAAGTGCGGGTTGGTTTACTACACAACCTAAGAATTTCCTCGTAAGTATGCAAGTTTCCTCACGACGTTTTACTTCGACGTTAAAGCGTCGAATAATCGTACATATGAATTTCGAATTTGAAAAAACACAGTGGTACGTGGCGGGGTTTGAACTGGCGACTTCTCGCATGGCAAGCAACGACCTTAACCACTCGGCCATCGACGCTTTTTATTTTGACAAAATTGTTTAATATCGGGTAATCGTTATATAATGTGGTTATATGATGATATATCTATAGCCTTATCGTCGGCTATCGACGTGGCAAAGGCAAGGACAGGCAGAGTCAACAGTGTACACCTCTCATTAGGGCTCGCCCTTGTTTGTGTCCCCTGCCTACATCTGTAGCTATACACGTTTGAACTTGTCTCCTTGACGTGTGCACTCATCTTGATAACAATATGGCGACTGTAGAACTTGTAGGTATGAGGTAGCTTACTGAAATGGGAACTTGTAATTAACAATAACCAGGTTTAACTTTTAAGTGCTATGATTGTACTAGCTGTTTAAATAGATTGAAAAAACGGGAAAAAATTAACTGCTCCACCTCTTAAAAGGTAATAAGTATGAGGGGAAAATTCGATGGCTTCACTACATACGAGAGCTGCTGGCTTGGTGTAAGGAACTGCACGTCGGAGCGTGATTCCCGGAAGGGCGGGAGTTTGAATCCCCGGGCCGCGGTGGAGCAGTCAAAAACAAAGAAGTAGGTATTCATCATCAGCCCATATTTGTTCCCACTGCTGGGGCACGGGCCAACCTTAAACTAGGGCGATAAGGCTGGCCAAGTGCGGGTTGGTCGACTACACACCCTTAGAGTAGGTATAAGTACTGAATTAAGGTTTTAGTTTTAGATAATCCAAGCTGACTCTTAATCCTCTCCTAAAACAACTTCGAACATGAGACTTTGAGCTTACGCAGCTCAACAACTGCGCACGTAGTATCATCTGCGATCAGAAATAGAAAGTAATAAAAATTATGGGGAGATTATTTGTTCGATAATATATCAAAATAACGAGACCAATTATTAAAATAGTAATCAAAAATTAAAAATTAAACAAATCCAATTAAATACCAAAAATGTATATTCCAAGCATTCTAAGATAGATATTCTTCAATTACCAATCAGCCAATTATTTTATTATAAACATAATGTTTAGATCCTATGGACATGATTGCAACAAAGTCGACCAAATATTTAGTGTTGAAAAACTTTCCTAGATGTATATGGACATGTTAACACTTCAGATGAAACACGATATATCCGCTACACTCGGTTGTTAATCGGTCCAAACTAAACGGCAAACAATGTGATTACATATTTGTATGAAGACTTTGAAAACAATTTGTAACTAGAAAAATCTAGTTAAGTACGATACGAAACCATTATTTTTTGTCAACCAATTCTGTAGCGATTAACTATTATAATGTTACAAAAATGTACATTATTCCTACTAAAAATTAATTTTGTTTTTAAAATATTTTTTCATTTAAAAGTGTTTAACCATTCATTTATAACATAATCTTGATGGTGACATAGTATACGTTCCTGATACGATTTTTTTATGAAATCCACATGCGTTTCTATTTTCGTAATTTTTTGTTTCCTTTCCTTCCTTCCTTTGTTACCTTTCTTTTTTTTAAGTTTTTTATTACCTGAGCAATATAATTAAAAAGGTTCTTACACAAAGAAACTTAATCGAGTTTAACAATTATTTCTACAGCTTTTAATCTCAAATGCAATTGCACTGATTACGACCCGTCAATGGATAAACAAACAACCAGCTGATTCAGCTAACAATGTGCCAAAGATAACAAACTGTACGAATTGTATTTTATGTGTATGTGATACCACCTAACAATATAAATATATTGTTGGCTCATTTTGTGCAATAAAATAATATGTAATATGTTTCACTTGAGATTAGAACTGTCGTTAAGAAACTTACATTCCCGTAGAGACCATCTGCTTTTTTCTTTTTTTTGTGGAGTTTTAACAACTATTCTCTATTTATTAACTATATCACTACAGTATGTAATGTTTAGACATGCTTAAACAAGATCAATTTAAATCTAAAGTCTGGTTGTCGTTCTTATATCTTCTTAAAATTGTAAAAAGTGGTACTAAATAAGGCTAAAAATTAAAATCCCCACACGAATTTAAATATCAATTCCAATCCTAAAGACCGATCGAAAGTTACAATCGATATGTTCTGTGAAAACGAATACAGCAGTCTTCGTTATCTACAACAGATATGCAAGTCTGCCCGCATAAGTACACCGACTTCCGATATTAAAAAAAAACCGATGCCGATATCTCCACTGGCCACAAAGCGTCGTCCGCACGCAGTTTTCCCGCGAGCAGTGGAAGGTTAAAGTCCAAACCGCCCAAACTACCCCGCGTCCACGCATTCACTCCCAGCCCTCAGGCCTCAGAAGTCACTCACTCAGTCACTTCAGTCGTCCCTCGCTCCCTCTCGCGGTGCCACGACTCTCACCAATGCAGACGCATCGTGCACGCGTCAAATTCAAACTAAAATAAACACAAATGGGATAAAAAAAATAATACAAACACAGACAATTTTGAAACGGTGATCTTGATTGTAAAGACATTTCTGATTTGCGTGTGATACTAGTTAATAAGTTAGTTAAGACGTTGTTTTAATTAGATTTAAGTAGTGGTTAACTAGTGAGTGTGTGTGTTGCAAAATGGAAGAGCAAGGAGGTAAATATGTTTTTTATTTTATTTTATTTATTTCAATGAAACATAAACACAAACAACATTATTTTAATAAAAAAATTAATAAACAACGGAATAATCTGAAAACTTTTCTACACTAATATTATAAAGAGGAAAGATTTGTATTTTTGTATGTTTGTAATGAATAAACTCAAAAACTACTGGACCGATTGCAATCATTTTTTCACCATTAGAAAGCTGCATTATTCAGAAGTAACATAGGCTATAAAATATCACGCTAGGTCCTATAGTTGTGGAGCAGTAATCGAAAATGTTTCAAAAACGGGGGAAAAGTATCGTTTCTGAGGCCTTCCGGGCCTGTCGCTGAGCATAAATAGTTTAAGTTATACAAAAATGCTCTATGGATAAATTGTTCATCAACATTATCTTTAAAAAAGGCTTGGGAGAGCATATGTCTACCTTTTATAGTTTACCCATAACAATCGTTTTAATGATTTAGATGTTTGCTCCAAACTAATGTCGTTTTGGCGACGGGATTTCAAAGTAAATGGTTTAATAATAAAACGTAAAACTTTGTAAAAAATCTAAAGTCCCCCCGTGCGAAGCCGGGACGGGCCGCTAGTAATTAATATTTTTGTGTTCGATTAAAAACTTAACTTCGTCAAGCAATATTTTGCGTTGCATTATTTATTTTTAAACTTTTTCACAATTTAAGGTACTATTTTTATTTAATCCGAATAATTTCATTGTAAAAAAACTTTTTTCATACTTCTCTTAATCGATATTCATAAAAATTATTTACAATATTATGCTTATAAAAATAGTATATAAAGTCAATCGAGTTCATTTAACATTCATCAAAGTCTGACAAAGGAATCGTCGAAGCGGAACGGCCATCTTATTATTTTCGTTAAAGAGGTATTTTCAGTGAACTCATTTGCATTCGACCGGAAAATGTACTTTAATTTATGGAATAATTACGATTTTACATGTTGTGAAAGACGACATACTCACTCATTCATTACATGGTAAAATTGGTAAAATTTATTGAGTTGAACACCGAACTGATTAAAGGATGGCAATACGTGGAAATATATTCTTATAAGAAGTATTACAAGTTTTATTCTTCTAACATTAGAGTTGATGTGTTTTCTTAAGGTGAATTTCATAATTTTTAAATGAGCTACGTTTTAGCAGGCAAGCAAGAACTCAACTCAAATTTACTTTATACAATGTAAATAAGCATAGAATACTAGAAAGTGATGTAGGTTGGAACTAAAATTAGGTACTATTACCTCATATATATGCGTAATTACTGCTCGTAAAGAACAAATTAATCGCAAGGTGTCGATTGTAAATTATGTAAATACGTATATTAATGTAAGTCACATGTTTATGACGCTCAGAATGTCCCGTCCAAGATGCCAAGATGTAGTATATTTATCATAAAAACAAAAGTAAACCACTGTTTACATTAATTAACGTGTCGTTATCAGCGAATATTAATTAAAGCTGTCATATAAAAGTGGAGCTTCGGGAAGCAATAACTCTTGTGATAAAATTCATTGCGCATAAGCACAGAATAACTAGCAGGCTAGTGATGCCCTTGAATTGCTACAGTATCGATAACACTCTCGATTTTCCCAGAAATATTGATATTAATCTGTTAGTGAGTCACTGATATTCAGCGCTGTCTAGAATTTTAATGATTGTGTAAACTTTTAAGACTAGTAGATCCATTTACAGGTTTTCTCCATAGAATCGACCTTGCGATCGTTAGAAAGATGTTCGATAGACAGGTAATTGAAAAAAAGAAATCTTGCGCCTATGCCAGATAAAATAAAAATTCACAAATCGAATTCAAAAGAATAACGAATTACTATTTCGTTATCCGTTCGCCGTTACACATAAGTCGTATCATAATGATGCAGCCTTTAAGTAGGATAAGATATCAGCGATATTATCGCCACTTAATGCACATGTTATTTCAAAGTTAAATCCTGTCAGTAAGTACAAATCACGTCCTTGCAAATAAATTCGATTTATCGCTGCGATAACCTGGATTAGCTGAATTATCTGCTCGTTACCATTGAGTTACATGTACAAAACAGCCCTTTAAATATGTCGCAAAATGGTTCTGACTCATGCTTTCTCGTAATCAGTTTGTTCCAATAAATTTGTTTGATCAATGCCCATTTTTATTGCGATTTATTTTTCCTGCAATAATTATTCTGGCCTAAGCATAATGCGTTGAGTATATAATAAAATTAATATTGAACGTCTCTATATCCTTTAAGTTTTAGTTTTAATAACAATGGCAACATTTTCTACTTATTTTTATTGACTCTGCCTCAATCGAGTCCGTGAATGACAATGAAATTTTAAGCATCTCAACTACTAAGATGAAATGGGGACATTTCACAGTCAATTCACAACTCTTTCATCAGCTGATATGTTACATTCACATATATAAAAATAGTCAGTCTGTAGTTCAAGATCACTACACCGTAGCGGCGTCTACGCTGACGTCATGCTACGCCGTAGCCGTAGCTACGAGTAATTATCGCCCCGTTGACCGTGGTTGGGCGATTAATTAGAAAGGTTAACATATCATTAGGTCTTTTTATTATGATGATGGCACGTAATGATCTATCGGTCAGTTTGATTGAAGGTTTTGAGTTACGATCTTACTCGTATGTCGTAGAGGGTCATCTGAAGCTCTTTTTTCATCTGATTTCAAACTTGCAATGAGTGTATTACTTCCGTAAATTTTAAAATACGTACACACCGCTGGCGGCGGTACTTTTTCCCAGACAATACTCGTACCTAGAAATAGAGTTTAGTGACCAAAATACTAGATACTAGCTGTTTCACGCGGTTTCACCCGCGTCCCGGAGGAACTTCTTCCCGTACCGGGATAAAATATAGCCTATGTTACGTCTGAATAATGCAGCTTTCTAATGGTGTAAAAATTATTGAAATCGGTCCAGTAGTTTTTGAGTTTATTCATTACAAACATACAAAAATACAAATGTTTCCTCCTTATAATATTAGTGTAGATGTAGATTAAGATATACATTGCCTTTTCATTTGGAACAACTAACAAGCATGCGCACACATATAAATAAATGAAACTATGTGTATGTGTGTGTACATTATGACCGTGGGCCGGTTATGACGTCACGTAACTGTGGTTCCGCGAAGACGCGCTGCGCCCGCGCACGTCGTGTGTCGCTGGCACTAAACCAAACCGCCTGTTAATTATAGAACAACGATTCCATTCAGCCATTGCTGTCCTATGCACTACATACATCACCATTAAATATATATCAGACACACATAAATTGAGCCGGTTTATCATCGCTTTATTAGCTATGAAAGTAACAGTGATAGAGGAAAAAACAACGCAAATACTATTGTATAGTATTGTGTTGTAAAAAGCGGTTAATGCTTGTTAAATATAGCTTGTGAATCGAATTCCGCTATTGGTCTCAAAAAATCAGCTAAGGAAATTGTGTAACGATGATTCCTTTATAGATTTGATGCTGAAGCTTTACATTATATTTCCAACCCATATACACAATAAGTAGGTTAGATACTAGTAATCAGTAATAGTAATCTATACTAATATAATAAAGCTGAAGAGTTTGTTTGTTTGTTTGTTTGAACGCGCTTATCTCAGGAACTACGGGTTCGATTTGAAAAAATCTTTTTCCGTTGTATAGACCAATTATCGAGGAAGGCTTTAGGCTATATAACATCACGCTGCGTCCAATAGGAGCAAAGATAGAGTGGAAAATGTGTAAAAAACGGGGCGAAACGCGAACGAAGTCGCTGGCACAGCTAGTTAGAGATAATA
The DNA here is from genome assembly GCA_039566165.1 of Maruca vitrata. Lineage (NCBI taxonomy): Eukaryota > Metazoa > Arthropoda > Insecta > Lepidoptera > Crambidae > Maruca > Maruca vitrata. The sequence goes on along the minus strand of CM076923.1, from coordinate 672,444 downwards.
TGAAAAGGTTACAAATAATTATGCAGTAAACAGCATAATTAATATAATTACAACAGTAAATACATCACCAAAATAATGTCACTTGTAGTTGTTTTGTTTATTTCGCTAAAAAACAGGTCAGGAGTCAGCCTCAACATCTCAGTGGCTATCAGCGGTCCGCCACTGGTCAGCCAGTTATCAGTCAGTCACCTGCGTATCTGTCTAACGAAATGTCACTCGGTTAAAGTCTCCGCAATAATGCGTCACTTTTTGTTGACATAATTTTGCATGGTGCGTCGACCTTCCTTTGTTAAAACCGTTTAATTGATTGTGTGACCTCGATCGGATGTGGTATCTGAATAGGCAAGATGTGTCCTTTTGCAGTGGTCTAAAAAAATCATAACTCCTAATAACGCGTGTAGACCCATAAAGACAAATATTTAGTAAAAAAATCATGTCACCTGTTAAAATATTTTACTGTACTATTTTATTTCCACTTAACTACTGTATTCTAAGACAACAAAAAATTCTTAAAAATACTTATGAATTAATTGTAAAAGTTCTTTTCGATAACAAAAGCTCTGCCTACTACTAATAGGTACCTAAGCTATGCATACCGAGTCCGCATGAACATATCCATCAAACATTAGACACTTGCAAAGGGCGATAATCCATAAATTGTAGACGAATAGGTACTAAAACTATGCCTACTTCCTCTAATTATACCTAAGACCTTAATCCTCAAGTAATAATCTGTTTAAATCGTGCAATGATAGTAAATGTAGGTAAGTACTTGCGGTAGGTACTCTAGGATAATAATTTGAATGGTTCCGTTCTGTTTATCAGGAAATTATGAGTGTTTTTTATGTTTCGCGAAGTTATTTTCCCTATAGGAAAGAAATAACTACACACATTTCATCGGCTATGTTACTAACTTTAAGACCCCATTACCATTTTATTGATGTTAACAAATATTCGTCCGGTAACTTCATGAAATACCTTTCACACAAGTTGTATTCTTTTACTATAGTTAAGTAAACCAAAAGTTTTTAAATTTTTTGTCTTACTTAAAATGGATCCCCAAAATCTTGCATTCGTTATTAAGTATACATAATCCGATAAAATAAAATCAAATCAATCATATTCATTCAATGATATGATTTTAATTCCGTTGGTAGATAACGCGGTAAATATGCCAAGTTTGGTCCGATTTGCGCACCGATCATACCGGATGGACTAGATAGTAGGAAAGCCGCCATTTTATAACTAGCTATGCCAGCGACTTCGTCCGCGTGGAAAAGAGATTTTCTTTACTCAGCATTTTTGTACCCGCGTCTACGAACGCCCAGCAAGCTCGATGTGATTTGAGCATTAGCATAACTTGTTTATTTATGAATCGATTGACTTGAACCGAACATTAAATTTTAATTTCAGTTTACTACAATAACCATATCTAGATCGAATAAATACACCGTGAAATTTGAGTGGTTGTTTTCCCGTGGCAGAACGATTTACCTTTAAAAATATTATTGAAACATGCAAATTATTCCATGAAAAAAAAAATATTTTTTGCAAATTTTCTAAATAATAATTTTCCATCTCGAAATCGAGAGAAGCTATTTTTCTTTTATAAGATGTGACGTAATCAGGTACTGCGTGCCGCATGAAATCGATGTTTAAAGCTATAAAAGCTGTAAGCCCTAAGTAATAAAGCAGTTCGAACGCGTTCTAGTTTCAGTTATACCTTTCGTATAACCGGCATATTGATTTCAGTAAAAAATAACTGCACAAATCTATTGTGGTACTAAGATAGAATCATTTAACCGCGGGAAAACAACCACTAAAATTTCACGGTGTATAAACTAAACTTAATTTTTGAGATAAGCGTGCAAAAACGAGCATATTTTTTTTCACAAACCGATCAATTTTTTTTGAGCTCACCATAACAAATTATCGAAAACCACATCTGGATCGGATAAGACTTTTGTCGATCCACGACAAACAGACTAAAATCCCGAAAATAATAGTTTTGGGTACTTGTAAATTACTAATTTACTATACAGTGCGAAATTTACTAGAGAAAAATCAGTATACTAATGTTTTTATTAAATATCCTTTTTCCCTGTTAACTTTTCACGGTCTACTGGTAATGAGCCATAAAAATGTATCAATAGCCAGTATTTCATTTGTATTAAAGCTATTTAAAAAATGTAGTATTTAAGTATTGAAGCGCTTTGTTTCCATAAGATTCACTTATTTTGTATCAGTTATTATTGTTTTTGTTACATTTAGAGTATTGTAAGTATACAAAATACAATTCGCTACAAATAAAATCTTTGTACTTGACAACAAGTGCTTTTTCTGTTACATTTTATTGTTGCGACACGTGACGAATATACACTGTGTACTACAAGTAATGTACATTGTGTAGTCTAATTCTGTCTGTAGGTAACTGTGCTGTTGGTCAAAGTTGTCATAAAGCGAAATAAATATCACTGCATAGTATAAAACAACGTCGCTTTCTCTGTCCCTATAACCCTATAATATATTTGCTTAAATCTTTAAAAACTACGTAACGGATTTGAGTGTGGGTTTTAGACTGACGGATTCAAAATGAAGGGTTTTATATAAAACGAAACAAAGCGACAACAGGTCACTAGTGTTAGATACTTTCTCAGTCTGTGCTAGCAACCTTTCACTTTAATCAAATCCATGTGGGTTCCTTGATATAATAACTTAATCTTTGGCTGATATCAAACTGAGTAAGGTGTTGGTTAGAAGCCGAGCTACAGTCAGAAATTCTGCTGGTTGTCCGTACGTTTGTGCACTCCTATCTCAGTAACGGCCTATTAAATTTAGGTGTGGATTTCAGTAATATTTTGTAAGCCCCACTTTAATTTGGTGTTTCATGTCTACGTTCATAAATAAAAAAGTTATGCTAATTGAAAGCATCGCGTCGAATTTGATAGGCGTCAAAAATGCTGCTTAAAGTCTCTTTTCTATAGGTATCGGAAATAATCAGCGCAGTTGCCTTAGAAATAAATGCAATAGTTTAATTTCTCTTTTCGTTAAGCTCACTGATCATGTGAAAAATAAGAGGATTACCCTGTTTATCACACGTGCAGTTATTAGCAATCTAATCAGCGACTAATTAGCAGTTGTAATCGTACAGATTGTGATAGTGTAAGCCCTCATGTAAATTGCTGAATTATTGCTTGTATTTTGCACATATCGAAGATTTTGCAGCGATTGGGCGAGATGACATGATGTGATTGTTGAATGAGGACTTCATCTGAATAAGTCGATAGTGAATAGTCTTTATTTTATATTATGAAACTACAGGTCCCGGCGAATTTCATACCGCTAATACTGATTCTTTTTCTATATTTTACAATTGAAACCTTCCCTGGACTACGACGAACATTTTAAAACAAAATTACCTATATCGGTCCGGGCGTTCTCGAGTTTTAGTCAGACTAACGAACAGCAATTAATTTTTATTTATAAGACTATCTTAGAATTCCATTGTATTATGGTCTCCAGATGATTTAGATAAAGTCGCCATTTTGAACAAAAAATTAGTGTATACCGCGACTTATTACCAAAAAACAAATTTATTGGCATTTGAATTCAATATTTAGTTTTCATTTGTTCAATAAAGTATATCTGTTATAGGCAATGTGTATAATGCAGGCATTCTATACAATGCCTAGGAAATGTATAGAATGCCGAGGTTGCTTAGGCAATGTATGAAATTATACTCAATGTTTGAAGTATTTCACACTTTACCTAGGAAATGTATAGAATACCTAGGCATTGTATAGAATGCCGGTTGAAGCTTAGGTAATGTATTAAATCGATTTGTCTTCTCCGTAATCTGGTTAGTTATATAGGTACCTACTGATCTTTTGAGAGCTTATCCTAATTAAACTGTCACAAGCAGAAAGCGCTGATTAAACATATTGCATTTTATTGGTTGGTATACCGTGTTTTTTGCGTATTGAGCGTTTATTATTACTAAGTTACAGTAGGTACATTATGAAACAACATGCTAATATACTGTATTTAGGCTGTAACTCCACTTTTAAGTGTGTACAGCATGTTTGGCACAATCGATCTAAACATCTAATATTTGGTCACAAAAAAATTAAATAAATAATGTCAACATAAAAATAATAAATATTAATTACAGGTGTTGGAAAATAAAAAAATTTACAAATAAAATTTTGCTAATAGGAAAATTAAACAATTCAAAAATACATTTACGTCATTACTTATACATGTAACACACGTGTTACACACGTTAGTCACATAGGAGTCCTCTAGGACAAACTAGTTTGGCCTAAGCTGAACTAGTTTTTCCGTCACAAATAGGACTCTTTTTTTAACTCAGTCTAGGGTGCCAGGAAGTCCTGAGCTCGCAAGTACTACATAGTTTATCCAAGGCCAAACGAGATTGTCCTGAAATCGAGTTTGTCCGGTAACATCTAAATATATAAAAGGAGAAACTGACTGACTGACTGATATACTGCTAAGGTACCGTAGAGGTGCACTAAGAAATTAATTCTTGCGGGAACGCGAATTAGCGGAAAAATCTTTTTGTATGAAAAATCTAAACCAATTAAGTTAGATGCTTTAAATTTGGCATGCAGGTACCACAGTAAACTTAAAGCTTAGTTAACAGGATATTGAAAAAATATTTTTGGGAACGGGAGTTAGCAGGAAAAAACTTTTGTATGAAAAAATCTAAACCGCGAAACAAAGATGATTGAAATTTGACATGCAAGAACCTTAATAAACGAAAGGCTTACTTGCAACGCGATATTGAAAAATTCTTACGGTGATAGGAGTCATTGGGAAAAACCTTTTATATGTAATAACTGTAGTTCACGCGAACGAAGTTACGGGCACAGCTAGTGTATGAAATCAAAAATCAAAAAATTGCAACTACACAATTTAGATATCACTGTTCTTGAGTTAAAGCCTGGTGACAGATGGTCGGATGAACCATTTATGGGTTAATGGACGGACTCAAAACTAATGCTACCTAACCCCTCTACGCAAAGCAATAACATATTATTCAAAATATACCGAGGTTAAGGTTGATTAACTCTGTCTGAATAATAAATAAATAAAAATGTTTAAGGTCCTACCCGTGGTCGTTCATTATACACATTACCTGATGCACTTCGAGCATTTTATACAATACCTAGGCAATGTGTGAAATTAATCGTATTATACACATTGCCTGAACGTTTTAGGCATTGTATAGAATACCTAGGTATTCTATACAATACCGGATTATACACATTGCCTATAACATATCCATGTTTAAATTCACACATTGTAAATATGGTTGTAGTCACTTGTCAAATTCCGTAAAGCAAGTTAGAGCTTCCCATAATTGGAGTGGATAAATATACTTGGCCCTGACCAGACCAAATTTGTTGTTGAGATAGATCAAAATGTAAAGTTCCTCGGCATCTTCAACACTATGTTAAGGGCTTTGCATCTACAAATACAAACATCATTTCGAAAACTGTAAATGTCCGGGATATTTACCATGTTGTTTTGTTTTAATGAGCTCCCGATATTTCGGCACTGTCGCAAGCGCCATGATTAAGGGTGAACTCACGGTAAATTATAGGTGTTCAGTTTTCTAATGTGTTTAACCATAACAATTTAAAATTATATATCATCTCGAAGTTTACCAAAGCTAGATTCTTTTTTATCCACCTGACCTCACTCCATCCGGTAGTAAGCGGCCGTGCCGTGAGGTCTACATACTGGTTGAAATCGCGCTTTCCCTCTACTCCTACAAAAATAAGGTGACCACTGAAAATCAGCGTCGTGGCTTCCCTATGGGAACTTCGACGCAATGCTGAGTGGGAGCCCTTTTAGCACATAAGTTTTTTTTTGTATGTTTTTATTTTCTGTATTACTTGTTTGGTTTGTTTCTATTTGTGTGCTAAATAAAATATTCTATTCTATTCTATTCTATTCTACATGAGGTCGACTGGCACAATAGACCTTATTGCCTGTTGCCTTTACCCTGGAGGCCTGCATAAATACAAAATACAAAAATATTTATTTCCAACAAGTAGAATTAGAAAATAGGTTTACAACGTGTGGATTCAAATATTTATTAACCTACTTAGTTGTGTATTTTTACAGCAGTTTATCTATGACACCTACACTAGAATATGTTCTGTATTGTGGTGTCTTTACGATCAACAAATATGCCATTACATACTTATAAAAGTCAGGATAGGCCGAATTGTTATGCCACGTGCCAGTTACTTACTTACTAAGTAAGTAAGTACTTACTAAGTACTACTAAGTAAGTAAGTATTGCAACTGTTACTAAGTTGGTAGTAAAATGTTATGACAATATTCACATATTGCTATGTCATTACTTAGTGCAGCGTTTTTATGAGAGATAAGAAAGAGTACCGAATTTGCGATACATTTTTGCTAATTGATATACAAACATGAATTTTTGGAGTGTATAGCGGCTATATATCTGGAATGGACTGGTGTTATCGGCTTATCGGAGCAATATCCATGGTTATTGGATCGCCATAGACTGCTGACGTGAGCGATATCGTTTCTAACTTGCTTTTGATGAGTCCCGATCATTATCCGCGAAAGTATCTGGGCTCATGCGTTTGACTGATAGAAATTAACTGGACGATGGTAAACAAATGATTTAAATCATCATATTACTCCGTTGTTTAATTGAAAGCTTATATTTAGACTTATTTATTGAGCCTTTCCCAATAGCCAGGCGACCTTGAGTCCTGTTCTGTTTCTAGACTAAGGAAGTAACCCCCATTGACTTTTTGCATCGCACGTCAGCAACCAATTGACGGCAAAACTATACGTTAATAACAGCGACAGCGCGAGATTACAACTATTTCACGATTGATGAATTGACGGCGAGCCGGTTCAGACCAGTTCGGACCAGTTCAAAGTGAAGGATACTGGCTATTGGCGATACCAATGTATGTAACATCTCAATACAAGTTCATTGTAGTCTTGCATCTGTTCGCCATCGTTAAATAACGATCTGAGTGTAGGAACGCGCAAATTACTTTAAAGAAATCAAAACAACACGATAGATGCGATGTTAAGGAAAATAGTGACCAGAAATACTTTGATATTATGTTGAAAATTACTGTTAAACCTCAATCTAACAAATAAACAACCACTAAAATCCAATTAGCATTGTCCTAAACTAGAATGGCAGTTGTTTTATTTTATTGGCAATATTAAAAATAAAAATGGATAAGGAAGGATGGAATGGATTATAATAATTGAACAACTTTGAGATGAGAGTTCAAAAATGTAGGAACGTAGGTAACTTTTATCAACTCTATCAAATGGTAGATGTCTTGTCCCAAATAAGATATATATAAGTCAAGTCAAGATAAGATATAAGTCATGCAGCTACATTATAATCTAAAGCACACCCAAATTCAGACCTTTTGACACGGCACCCTTTACTTCCTGGCACCACAATATCTTAAAAATAACGCGCATACAAGATTACCAAGAATGCCTAACTAAATCCCTAACTTTAAATACAAAACGAAACAACTCAGTCAAACTTGAATCATAACTCTTACATGTAGACAAAACAACAGCCAATTCCAACCCGTGGAAGCCAGTTCAGTCCAGTTAAGTCCAGATGGGTCTGGTCTAATCCGGCGGGCCCAAACGGAGTGCTGGTCCCGCGGATATCTTCGGTAATGACCGTTAATTGGTGGAGACGGGATTAATTACACTTTAAAGCCGCCGCGTGTCGTGGCGTGTTGTGGCGTGTTGACAAGATCGCGCAATTGAATCGGGAATCGGCATGTTCATTAGGGGATTGAGATTGATGACGGCAGAATTAGGAATGTGATGGTCGCGACGCGAGCTGTCGTGAGAAAATGGATTATATGCAACTATGTTGCTTGTTGGACACAAGTTCAAATGTAACATTCATCGTCAAAATCGGCGTTTTGCTCTAGGTGTTGATTTTTTTCAGCTGTGCGAGGATATTTTTTTTTAACTTGCACTTTGCTAAGCACCAGTAACAAACCACAAATATCCTTTCAAGATTTGTAATGAATAATTTTGTTTTCTTATTTATTTTGCTACGAGTATTTATGGATCATAAGGCCTCTTATTTTTTGTCCCTTCTACGTAATTTCCAGTCTGTGATTGAAACCGCATATCGGTGCGTGTCTGTGGTCTGTTTACAAATCTTTGTCCTTATTTTTTACATAACAACAACGTAAAAAGCTAACTTAGAGATAGCTACTTATTTTGTTAGCCCTATTGCTCAATCTTACTCTTTTGTGTCTAACACTAAACAAAACTACATCAAACATTTGTTAGGCATAGAACTCTATGCCTAGCAAATTCTTGAATTTTGAATAATTCAAACTAACAAAGACGTCAGAAAATCTAAAAAAGTTTCTAGATGCTTCCATCTAGAAACTTTTTTCTTTCTCTTAATCTTGTATGCTTGAAGATTCTACAACTTGCGATCTCTGCTTGAAGATTCTACAACTTGCGATCTCGATTTGCCCTCATTTTTGATTGTAACATCACAAATTAGGGAAGAAGCCTCGAATTCACATTAAATTTAAAAAAAAACCTCGTCTCAAGGCGCAGTGACGATCGTGAAACGTCACATAGTCGCATCTGAACGATATTATCACGCTCGGATATTAGTAGAGAGCTCTCTAGGCCCTCTATTTCGATCTTGCCATTGGTCGTCTGTAGGTCAGGTCTGGACGCTGAACTCCGGAGTCGCGCTATCCTTATCAAATTAACAAGTGGTTGGTAGAAAGGTCGATTGTATGCATTTGTATTTAATTTTTTTTTAAATAGATAATGTTATTTTAAGTTTACGGATTAAATTTGCGTGCATTGTTTTTTTTAATTATTTTTTAGAGACCTGATGTTTTGAGTTCATTACAGAGCTCGTGGCCATTTCAAATGCATGGTGTTAGCGCAAATAATAGACAATACGAGGTAATGTTATAATAAATATTAGAGTTTCGGTAAAAGCGTGTATACCTGTAACAATTAGTTTCAAAAAGTTTTCAGAACAAAGACAAATCAGTCTTATTTTATGAAATAAAAATATTAAACATAAATTCGAACAAGTTATTGAAAATAAGTATGTATCTCTTTAATTAGTAACTGCCTCGTTGGTCTATTGGTAGCAAGTGCTGCGTTAGGACCGAGAGGTCCCCGGTTCGAGTCCGGGGTCGGGCAAAATTTGTGCGAGTTTTTCTGTAATGAAATACTCAGCCCGGAGTTAGGAAGTTGGCGGTTGAACGCCCGTGCCTCGGAAAGCACGTTAAGCCGGTGGTCCTGCGCCCGATCTCTCATCGGTCATGTCGGATTGCCGTCTCACCGAATTATGAGAGTAAGGGAATAGAGAGTGCACTTGTGTTTGCGCGTACACTTGTGCACTATAATATGTCCTGCGCACTTGGCTGATCTCAATTGAGATCGGCCGCCATGGCTGAAATCGGTCGGACGCCTTATTTATCTCTTTAATTATATCAAATAAAATATACACATTAGTCAAATACCTTACAGGCTCTACATATAAAACTTTCAAATAAACCACAAAAAAATCCTTTTTTTTTAATAAGTGAAAACCTTTATTCATCATTTAATCATTATGGGCATTACAAATAACTTTTTTTTTAATTTAAAGGCGTTCATCTCATTAAGGCTGGCAGCCTAGAATTCTCATTACTGATTTACGGTCTTCCGTAATACCCTTTCGAATAAACATGTTATTATTTTAACTAGGGGCACTACAAAGAACTTTTTTTTAAAATTACAAGCGTTCATCTCATTAAGGCTGGCAGCCTAGAATTCTCATTACTGATTTACGGTCTTCCGTAATACCCTTTCGAAGACAACTGTGCTCAGGCCCGCTAGGAATGTTGTTTGTGTTTATTTTTCCCGTGCGATATCGGGCGATGCCGCTCTCTGGCACTTGGCACTTCATCAGGTCTATTTGTGTGTTGGCAGACACCAAGGATCGGCTGCAGCGGGCACCCTTCGAGACAGCCCTGCATCACGCTGGTGAGTAACTACCATATAAGGGTTTAAAAATGTGTCGATGGCCGAGTTCTTAAGGTCGTTGCTTGCCATAGAGGTCGTCAGTTCAAACCCCACCACGTACTTTGTTTACAAATTTGAAACGCATTTGTACGACTATTCGACGCTTTATCGGTAAAGGAAAACATCGTGAGGAAATCTGCACACCTGTGAAGAAATTCTAAGATTGTGTAGTCGACCAACCCGCACTTGGCAAGTGTGGTTGACTAAAGCCCGGTCGCCCTAGTTTAGGGTAGGCCCGTGCCCCAGCATTGGGGGGACGTATATGGGCTGATGATGATGTAAATGGGATTGGCTTGCCTTGCGGTTCCGAGCAATATAAACGAGCAGAGCAAATTGTAAATGTTTTAGTCAAGCACTATTAGAATTTTAAAGTAGTTAAAAATATTGTCATTGAAAATGTTTTATGTGTACATAAGCATAACTACACGATTATAGGTTTATAGGAACTAACCCGTCAGTTTTTACTTATCTGCTGATGATTAATTTTAATTTTAAAAGTGTCTGATTTTAATAATAGCTAACCAATTTACGGTTACACTATTTCAAACATTCAAATGCAAACACGTTCGCACGTTAGTTAGTTCGTAAATTAATGCAAATTTCTTTAGAATTCTTTAATGTATTTAAAAAACAAAATTAGCCTGCTCTTTGAAAGAAATAACTGTACAATAATTGTTAAAATCGCGTGCAAATTCCTAAATACAGATGGGGGATAATACTTTCAGTCCATTGGATGCAGTCTAGAATACCTATAGAGTAGTAGGCGCTGTAAATGTGACCACAAAGAGTTATCTTTGCACATGTGTTTGTGACAGACAGACACACATTATCTTGAAAATGCGTCGACCAAAGCATTCAAAGAAAGTGTAGGTAGCATGCTAATAGTCTAAACATTGATGGTTAGGTACTTTAACATTTATCTATAGATAAAATTTCTCTCATATCTTTAGTTTTGGACTTTGTTTTGGTAAGTTTTGCAAAAGTTGTGCCTACAGTTAAACTCTCTTAAAGAAATAAATGTACACTGTTATTGGTCTACTTATTTTCATTTTTCAAAATGTTACCAGAAGTTAAAATATCTGGATTTATATATTAGTAGACAATATATCATTGTTAGCTAAACATATCCATCTATTAAGCTCGTGCATCGTTAAGAAAAAAAAAATACGTAGGCATACCAAGATGTAGTCCGAATAAATATTTCGTCTGACTGACGATTTCAAGAGAAACGGTGTGGTTGCTTAAAATATTCTAAAGATAACAAATAAATCGTCCGTAGTACAACAAAGCGCAGTACTGTCTAGTTGAAATACGTTGTTTTTTCGAACGCTATACATTTCTAATTACGTTTTCGCAAATGAGTCACGTGAATGCGAATAACAAGACTGTGTTTTCACTTTCAATGTCGGAGGTGTGGTTAGGGACTCGCTCCAGGGTCAGCTATGTTGTAAATATGCCCTTCTTTTACTAAAGGTTTATGTCAGAATCCTACTGACTAATACAGCGCTGCCATACACATACAATACAGGCGCTGGTGGCTTGGACCGAGAGGTTCAGTGCCTCTTTTCTGCCCGGTGCCATTAAGGCATGGAACGCCCTTACAGCTCATATTTTCCCTCTGTCCTATGATTTCGGGTCCTTCAGATGGGGCGTGAAACGGCATTGCAGGCTTCAGGGTGGCTTAATATGTTAAATTATGCCTGACGACCTCATAACTGTGGATCTCACTACCGCTTACTATCAGGTGGAGTGAGGTCATCATGTTATTATTAGGTAAACCTTTATTCACTCTATCTATCTTAACATACTGCATCTAAATCCGTTGCGTAGTTTCAAACATTAAAGCATATATAGATAAAGACAGCGGGAACAAATTTGTTTTATAACTAAAAATAAAGAGATATTCTTACCTCAAATGAATAGATTACCTATCAATATGCTTTCATGAAGATGATGCGTTGAAATGTCGGGTAGTCAATAGCAAGAGTTTTGCTACTTTACGTACGATATAACGCGATCAGTCCCTAGCAGTAGTCACCGCTCCTTAACATTTCCGTCTTCCGCTTCCGTCCCCATCAAATCTTTAGGTGGAAGGCGGACTTAACATCCGCTCGTAAACAGATATCGGACATAAACGGATCGTTAACAAACGCCTCCGCGGAAATTTCCGTTAATAGCAAAGTCGACACTGTGCAGGGCCGACCTTCATAGGGAATACCACATCTTGTACTCGGTACTAATATAATGGTAGCCATATAGAGACAAGGGCCATATGAGAAATAGAGTAGTGCAAGAAAATAGTTTGATTTGATTTGTATAATTTAGTTTTTATTTATAGTTAGTAATTTAATTTGATCTTATTTTATCTCAAGATATAATGTATAAGCGGCGTGAAGAACCTTCGTATTTGAAAATGGGATATTTTAGTTCTAATAGTCAGAAGGCCTCCAGTTTTACACGTTAGGGGATTTTTTTTAAAATCCAGTCTAAGTATTCCTTTAAAAAGAGACTGCTATGCAAAATTCACGTATGTTACCCTTACATTTTAGGCCCTGTGTTAATATCAGTCAATCTGCTTCACCTTAAATAAAGATATTATTTTATTGCATCATTATTTGAAACTTAGTCATACTATATCAACCATGGAAGACATAGTCAAAAAGCTTTAGTAGCAGATGGCACCTTGACCGGCTCCCGTGATGTCATTCCCCGTCAACTATGACGTCACGGGCAGACATCTTCGGTGGGTGTGTCGTGTCTATGTTTCGTTTGATATGTATGAAGCTAGGTATAGTGTAAATAGACTAGGTATACTATAAATAGGCTAGGTATAGTATAAGGAATTATTTCGTTTAATTGTTTCCAGTCCAGCCATTGTATTCTAGGATGACGTTTATTAGAAGGGTTTATAATTATCTTTATAGTTAATTTATTAATTTCAAATTGTTATACTTACAAAATTTATAAAAGTCAAAGTCAAAGTCAATGTCAAAGTTTTTATTGCCAACTAAGGGTTAGGAATATACAAAGATCTAATATGTACTGTAGAACATTAATACTTAGTTGCCCTATATCAAGACTTTACTACTCCCAATGGTTTGCACGAGACTATGGGGTCATTCAAGGTGAGAGCCATCCATTCCCCCGCAAGTCCCTTGACGATATCAAGACTCCAAGTCCAGAAAGCCAAAAGTACTTTATAGTCAAAATGATAAAGGTTGTACAAGCTTTCATAGTGTTCATGTGCTCCAAAACAACTGTATCCTTACTAATATTATAGATCCGAAAGTAACTCTGTCTGTCTGTCTGTTACGCTTTCACGCATAGAGTACTGGACCGATTTAAATGAAATTTGGTATAGATATAGTCCAGAGCCTAGGAAAGGTTATAGGCTACTTTTTAACCGACTGCGCTATAAGGAAGTAATGTTTTACCCGTTAAACGTCTCTACGCGGACGGAGTCGCGGGCGGAAAGCTAATTTGTTATAAAATGAATTCCACATATTGTTTACGTTCCAACCTGCACACATCGTCTCTTAAATTAGTACTTATTGGCTAAAATTATCACCTTTCCCTTGCCAAAGCTGCAAATAATTTTCATCGCTTCATTTTGAAATACACTTGCTGTTTTTAATAAGCGAATATATTACCACGAGTCTTTGTTGTTGGTACTCTTAATTGTAACATTTGGCTTCAGTTGATGGACAAATTATAATGGCCAGTCGAAAAAAGTAGAACATTTTATAAATGATACCTGTCTAGTTGCGTAGAGTTAATAAAAATTAGGTTGCAAAAAAAAAGCGACGATGGCCGAATGCTTAACGTCGTGCTTCGAGAGGTTGCCACATACCACTGTATTTTCAAATTAGATGCTTTCGAAGCTTTAACCTTCATAAGTGCTTCAAAATTACTAACGATACCGTTCCTCGGGTCAGATTTGACCGGGTATTACATTTATGCACATTATGGGTAAAAAAATAACAAAAATCTTTTACATGAAATATTTTTATTTATATTTGTTCATTCTATTTAATATACATTGACATTTTTTATCAATACTAAGTAAATATTTAATTTTGAAAAACTTTATTAAAATAGTTACCAATTTAGCTTTTAATCCAATAAAAAAACAATCAATGTTAATTAACTTAATTATTATGACATTAAGTACATAAAAACAGTTGTAATTGAATGTTGTTTACATATAAACTTTTTACAAATTACTCGGATCAAAGATGTTTTACTATCAGTTTTCACACTTAGTTGACAACGATTTCTTTTGTAAGCTTTCTTAGCAGTAGCAACATTATTTTCTTCGTGTTGAGTTGAAGTTGATGGAGTCAATAGCTTCACGTATCTTTTCGCAATTTTCTTTTAATGAAAAGACTGCCCTTGGTAAGATTTTCCTGGAATTTATGGCTGGTGTAACTAACTGCTTACCTAGATTTTCCAAAAACATTCGTCGTTTTGCTATAGACCCTTTTTTCCATCTATCATTAGCAGTTGTGAACAATACGAATGCATTATATGTTGATATTTCGACCATGTTACTGAAGACTACTTGGGGCCATCTATTTGTCTTTCTTTTGCAGGTGTAGCAGGATTTGTGTCATTATGTCAACGCCGCCTTTACATTTATTGTAATCGAATATTATTACAGGCATTTTATCTGCATGATCACGCACTTCTGGGTTACTCATTTTCACTGATCGAGCTATCAGACTGTTCAGCTTCTTCGACATTATTTGAGAACACGATTCTTCGTTATGTGATACATCTAACATCGATTCTATTTCATTTTCTCATTTTTACAGGCTCGATATCATTCTTCGACTGCCAGCTAATAAATACGCATTTTGTTCATCTGACATTTATCGTACCGGTGTTTATTTATTAGTCACATTGTCGGTATAACATAATGATGTCCCATGACATACGATCTTATAAAAAAATTTAACTACCCACTTCAATTCTAGGCATGGTCAAATCTGACCCGAAGACCTTTAGAGTATAAAAGATCAAAAAGCATATTAACATATATATATTTTTTTAAATTTTATTGAAAATAAGCTTGTTTCAATGATAAAATAAAAGTCACAGAATACCAAAATCTAAAAAGTGTTATTTCTCGAGAAAATTCATTTTTTTTCGCAAAATGGGTCAAATTTGACCCGAAGACCTTATGAAGGTCGGTGAAGGAAAACATCGCGAGGAAACCTGCCCATCTACTGAGGAATTCTAGGGTTGTGTTGTCGACCAACCCGCATGGTGGGCTAAGGCCTGATCGCCCCAGTTTAGGGTAGGCCCTATTTTGGGCTGATGATGATGACGATGGAAATGTTATATTTTTATAGACACCTAGTCCTTATGTTTTCAATAGAAGTCTTAAATCTAATATTATGCAATTCTATAATATGACGGAGACTAGGCGGTTGTATTTACTATTGTAACGATAATAAATCTAAAGATGAGTCTTAGTTAGTAAAAAAAGTTATCTTTGACTTAAACTTGGACCGGAAATGGATAAATGAAATTCAAAACACATGTATCATACATTTTACTTTACAAAATATACGCAAACAAAACGGCCGGTTTGTTAGAGCTTTCTCAAACATAACGGTTCCTAAACTAATAGGGTAGATTAATGATGACCTGCTCGTAAAAGTAAATCATTTTCAAAGTCAACGAATTCCGCCGCGCATCAAAAGAAACCATAAACAAAATAATTGTTTTCTTTGAGGCCAAGGTTTGTTTTGGCGGGAATCGCATGTCATTCCGCCATATTGCTAGCAGACGGAATATTTGGGATGATTATAATTTTGTATCTTGTAGGATAATTTATATTTAGTTAGACTTATGAAACTTTAAGTTTATTTATTCATTTTATCGTCCAATTAGAAATAGAAACATGAGCGTTATGATTACAGCTACAATTTTATCTTACGCGTTCAATCAATTTCTAGAAGGTGTTTTTATGAGCTAGTGTTAATTATTTTAAGATTTTGACAAAAAATAATCAAATCTACGTTTCTTGTATGATAATTTATGTTTAGTTAGACTTATGAAACTTTACGTTTATTTATTCATTTTATCTTCCAATTAAAAATAGAAATATCAGCGTGATGATTTCAGCTAAAAAAAAAATCTAACGCTTTCAACCAATTTCTAGACGCTGTTTTTTATGAGCTAGTGCAAATTATTTTAAGGTTTCTTTACATAAAATAATCAAATCGAATAATTTATTGAATTGCGTAAGGTATAGTTAAGTGCAATACAAACCATGTAGGTATTCAATAATTGTGGATACATAATAAATCAATATAAAGTTATCTAACGTACACTGTTACAGTTATCATAATATATTAAGACATCTGTACCAAGTAAACATTTTTTTCTATTCTACACAATGACTAGCAGCCAGCCAATTCAGCCTATAAAGCAAACTTAGTCGGGTGAATTTCCCGACACCAAATCGTAAACGGCACGGCTGAAACTGCTAGTGCAGGATGGCACTTTTAACTTGTTATATTTTTTTTTAGATAAAAGGTGTTGTCTCCTATAGGTGACTATAAATATTTTTTAATTATGATTATCGCTAATTAGGTAAAAAAAATCTTAAACCCCCAATTGTATTGTTGCGGGAACGGGGTACGTTTAATTCAAGATACGCCAAAAGTCACCAAAAGACAATTAATTTATTTATCGACTAACAATTACACAATTAAACACTTAAAAACACAATTAAAAACACTTAATTACAACACTAAACACGGAACACTAAATTACACTAAAGCACTGAATCACACTAAAACACTGAATTTCACTGACTATTCGCAGTTAACGCACTCGATCACTTTTAGTTCGCAGGAGACTGATTCGCTTCGCTTTCCAAATCGGAACTGTCCCGTCGCGTCGTACATCCCGCTTTTATACCCAGTGAGGACGCAGCTCTTCGCGTGGCGTCGAGAATATTCGATCGAAGATCGAAATTTCTAGAACTCGCTGGAGCTTGCTCCGACCGACCAGAGTGTGTGACGTAGTATCGTGCAAGCGAATATAGACCTTATCCATACGACGATAAGACTAATTTCGCTTGCACGGTCTCTCAAGGTCGTACTATTATTATTACTTTAGAACACTCTAGAGCTTGCTACAACCTACCAGAGTGTGTAGCGTAGTATCGATGCAAGCGAATATAGACCTTATCCATACGACGATAAGATTAATTCCGCTTGCACGGTCTCTCGTGGTCGTAACATTATCCCCTCTTAGTCATGCTCGTCCCGAGCATCATTTGACCCATGGTAACGAGCCAATCGATCAATGTGAACAATTTTCGGCTTGCCTCTTGTCCCTTGTTTGATCCGATAGGTTAAGTCGTTCAGCCTAGTGATGATCTTGTATGGTCCTTCCCACCTTGGCTGGAACTTCGGTGATTTGCCCTTCTTCCTGAGTGGGTTGTGTAACCAAACCAGACTCCCTTCATCGAAACCGTCGGTGTTGGCTTTGCGGTCGTAACGGGTTTTCATTCTTTCGCTGGATTTTAGACTGCAGTCTCTAACGAGAGCATGTACTTCATCCAGGCGCTTCTGTAGGTCAGCTGCATATTCCGTTACTGGTTTCGGAGCTTCTGGCGGTGTCCCAGTCAACGCGTCTACCGGAAGCCGCATTTCTCGACCGAAGTTTACCATTGCTGGGGTTGCGCTGGTGCTATCGTGGATCGCAGATCGGTAGGACAGCAAGAAAAGCGGTATGTACTGGTCCCAGTCTCGTTGATGCTCGTCTACAACTTTGGCCAAGTGGTTTTCCAACGTTTGGTTGAATCTCTCGACCATGCCATCGGATTGCGGGTGTGCTGGTGTAGTACGGGTCTTATGCATACCCAACAGTTGACAGACCTCCTGGAACAGTGCTGACTCAAAGTTTCTTCCTTGGTCTGAATGTATTTCAAGAGGCACACCAAATCGGCAAATTACCTCGTGGACTAACTTCTTGGCGACCGTCTTTGCTTCTTGATTAGGCGTAGCGAAGACTTCAGGCCACTTAGTGAAGTAATCTTGGACCACAATGATGTACTTGTTTCCCTCGTCGGATTCTGGAAAGGGGCCAGCTACATCTACTGCAATTCTTTCCCAAGGAGCGCCGACGTTGTACAGCTTGAGTTTGCCCTTACTTCTGGTTTGTGGGCCCTTTACTGATGCGCAAGTCGTACATTTCTTGCACCAGTCTTCGACGTCCTCCCGACAGTGTATCCAGTAGAACCTCTGTCTCAGCTTCTCTAGGGTCTTCTTCACGCCTAAATGTCCCCCGGATACCCCATCGTGTATGTACCTCAGTAGCGAAGCAACTTGTTTACGGGGTACAATCAGCTGTAGTGTCGTTTGATCCCCTTTTGGTGTTTCCCATTTCCTGAAGAGTACTCCATCCTTAATCTCCAAACTGTCCCATTGTGCCCAGTAACTTTTCGTGATGGGGCTTGATGATGCTACATGGCTCCAAGAAGGTTTTTGACCTACTTCCTTCCATTCAAATATTTTCCTCAGGTCACTATCCTCTTTTTGAGCCTTTTTGATAGCGTCTTCGCTCCATTCATTATCAAGTCCCTGGGTGGTAATCATCCGGACTTCTTCTTTAGTCTCCGTTTTAGAGCAATGAGTGCAGGCCACAGGACAAGGTCTCCTTGATAGGGCATCGGCATTCAAATGCGTTCTACCACTACGATGTTCTGTTGTGAAATTGTACTCCTGTAGTTGCTCTAGCCACCGCGCCACTTGTCCTTCAGGGTTCTTAAACTGCAAGAGCCATTTTAACGCAGCATGATCTGTCCGCAGGGAAAACTGTCTTCCAACGAGATACTTGTTGAAATGCTGTAGAGTCTTCACTACCGCCAACAGTTCCTTACGAGTCACACAGTAGTTCCTTTCAGGTTTTGAAAGTGACTTACTGAAATAGGCAATCACCACTTCCCGTTCACCTTGCTCTTGCGACAGAACTCCGCCTATGCCAGTATTGCTGGCATCGGTGTCCACGATAAACCTTCCTTCTCTGTTCGGGTAGCCAAGTATAGGACTGGTGCAGAGGTGTTCTTTTAATCTGACGAAGGCTTGATCACATTCCAAGTCCCAGGCGAATACTCGTTTATCTTCCGTGAGCCGATGAAGAGGTTTCGCTATATCAGAGAAGTTCTTTACAAAGCGCCGGTAGTATGCGCATAAACCCAAAAATGATCTCACGTCGGTCTTGTTAGCTGGAATAGGCCATTGTTGGACAGCTTTGATCTTCTCTGGGTCAGTCCTTACACCTTTAGATGAAATAATGTGGCCTAAGTAGGCGACTTCTTCCTTGAAAAACGTGCATTTCTTTGGACTGAGTTTCAAGTTTGCTTCTCGTATTCTGGTGAAAACCTTCCTCAGGTTACTGACATGCTCTGTGAAATTTCGACCCATGACAATGATGTCGTCCAGATAGACCAGGCATGCATCACCCAGAAGTCCAACCAGTACTCTTTCCATCAACCGCTCGAATGTCGCCGGAGCGTTGCAAAGTCCAAAGGGCATGACGTTGAACTGCCACAATCCATTCCTAGTTCCGGTCGTAAATGCCGTCTTCTTTGTCTTCTGGATGGATGTCAACTTGCCAGTACCCACTCTTAAGGTCCACTGTTGAGAACCACTTCATGCCGCTCAACATGTCCAGTGTGTCGTCTATACGGGGCAGGGGGTAGCTGTCCTTCTTCGTTGCATTATTCAACAACCGGTAGTCCACACAAAACCTGGTGCTGCCGTCCTTCTTCTTTACCAGGACTACTGGCGAAGACCACGGGCTTGTTGAAGGTTCTATGATGCGGTTCTTCTGCATCTCAGCAACCATGTCTGCTACCTCCTTCTCTTTGGCAAATGGAAGGCGTCTAGGCCGCTGCTTTATTGGTGGCGCGTCTCCCGTGTCTATTCTGTGTTTAACGAGACCTGTCCTGCCCAAATCATGGTCACCCTTCGAAAATATGTCGTTGAAATCTAGCAACAACCTTTTAGCTTGCTCAAGTTCCCGCTCAGATAGCTTGTCCTTACAATTTGCTAGGAGCGGCGTGACATCATCTCGTTGACAGGATTCCGGTTCCCGGGCCCTTTTCAGCCTTCTGATGGATTGACCTGCATCGCACCGTCCGATGACACAGTTTCTCCGTAGTTGCACTTCATCTCCGCTAAGATTGATGACTCGCACCAGCGCTCCTTTTCCGGTCATTGCCAGAGTTCTTGCTGTGATCCAACTCGGATGGTCGCCGCAGTTTTCTATGACGACGCTTCGCCCTTGGCACGCAGTGTAAGAGAATCTAACTTTGACCAGAGTTTCAGATCTCGGCGGTAGGGTTGTATTTTTCAGGCAGTAAACTGCGCATGATCTCGCTCCCTCTAGGAATACTTCTTGTTCGGGGAAACTAAGTACTCCTTTAGCGACGTCTACCACACACTTCTGGTCTCTTAAAAAGTCCAATCCGATGATGCAATCGTCCGTGATGTCTGCTATGAGAACGCCGTATTCAAAGGTTTGTTCTCCAACGGTTATCTTCGCCATCGTCTCACCGAAGACGGTAACTGGCTGGCCTGTTGCTGTTTGAAGCTGAACGGATGGTCTCTGATTCCACACAATAGTCCTTTTCAATAGCTCCGGACGCACTATTGTTCTTGAAGCACCGGTGTCAATAGTAAAATGACACGTTACGCTGTTCAGCTGTCCAACCACTGTAAGGTTGTTCCCATTACCAATTTGTGAAACAGTGACGGTAGGGGCTCGATGTTGACCAGCCAGCGCCCGCCCCACGGCCCTGGCTTCTTCTAGTTTAACGACAGCTCTTCTGCGTCCACCTGTGTAGAGGACGCTACTGTCGTTCTACGTGGCCATCTTCGCTTGGGGCAACTACTCCGAATATGGCCCCTCTCGCCGCAGCCGTAGCACATCGGACCCAAAGAAGGTTTTTCCTTCACCACAACCTCCCGAAGTCGTTGAGTTCTAGCGTCTTGACGCACGGCTTCCACCTCCAAAGCATGGGCTAGAGCTTCCTGTAAGGTCTGATGATGGCTCAGTTTCACGGTATGTCTGACGTCTGCATCTCTAATTCCATCACAGAAAGCTTGTGGGATCATTGATTCCACCATTGTAGGGCATGACACGTAGGCACGTCTGACTAGCCTTTCGATTTCCGCTGCCCATTGCTGCAGACTCTCACCAGGCTTCTGCTGTCGGTCGCGGAGTTGTGCTCTATATGCGTGTTCCAGGTGTTTGTCGCTGTACCTGCCCTCTAATGCTCTTTGGAGAGCACCTAAAGTTCTGTTATCCGAAGGCAGGTTTTCCAACGTGAGCAGGGCATCTCCACGAAGAGCCAGAGTCAGAGCTATCATGGACTCTTCCTCGTTCCACCCCTTTCCTTTCGCCACCGTCTCGAACTGGTACCAAAATGCTGCCCAAGACGTCGTTCCATCGAAGTGGGTAGTTCGATTTTCGGAGAATCCGACACTACCGTAGCACCCCGGGTCCCCACTCTTGCCATTTTGGTATGCAGCTGTCGCATCTCAGCATCCACCTGGCTCAGTCGATCCTCGTGTTGGGTGAATCGGTCTTCATGTTGGATGAATCGATCTTCATGTTGGGTGAATCGATCTTCATGTTGGATGAGTCGATCTTCGTGTTGGGTGAGTCGATCTTCGTGTTGGGTCTTGACGCTTAGCACATCATCCTTGAGAGCATCAATCTGCTTTTCTAATACTTCGTGCTTCTTCTCAATAGCCCCCAACAAACTCTTGCTTAGCTCTTCCTGGCGAAGGTCTTGCTTTTCCTGGCGAAGGGCTTGTTCTTCCCTCAGTTTAGCGAATTGTGCTTCCTGAAGTCGGGCTAGCTCCTCCTGGCGGCGTGCTTGCTCGCGGGCTTGCTCCTCCTGGCGGCTGGCTTGCTCCTCCTGGCGACGGGCTAGCTCCTCCTGGCGGCGGGCTTGCTCACGGGCTTGCTCCTCCTGGCGACGGGCTTGCTCCTCCTGACGGGTGGCTTGTGTCTGCAGCATTTTAAATAAGTCTGCAAGCTCCACAGGCCCAATTGATGTTTGAATTGATCCCTCCGTTGAAGTGCCTTCACCCTCTTGCAGGGCCGCGGTTTGACTCCTTGTTACTCGGCCCTCACTGTCTTCTCGTGGTGTAAGAGGCATCTTGAATCCCACTTCTGACACCAATTGTTGCGGGAACGGGGTACGTTTAATTCAAGATACGCCAAAAGTCACCAAAAGACAATTAATTTATTTATCGACTAACAATTACACAATTAAACACTTAAAAACACAATTAAAAACACTTAATTACAACACTAAACACGGAACACTAAATTACACTAAAGCACTGAATCACACTAAAACACTGAATTTCACTGACTATTCGCAGTTAACGCACTCGATCACTTTTAGTTCGCAGGAGACTGATTCGCTTCGCTTTCCAAATCGGAACTGTCCCGTCGCGTCGTACATCCCGCTTTTATACCCAGTGAGGACGCAGCTCTTCGCGTGGCGTCGAGAATATTCGATCGAAGATCGAAATTTCTAGAACTCGCTGGAGCTTGCTCCGACCGACCAGAGTGTGTGACGTAGTATCGTGCAAGCGAATATAGACCTTATCCATACGACGATAAGACTAATTTCGCTTGCACGGTCTCTCAAGGTCGTACTATTATTATTACTTTAGAACACTCTAGAGCTTGCTACAACCTACCAGAGTGTGTAGCGTAGTATCGTGCAAGCGAATATAGACCTTATCCATACGACGATAAGATTAATTCCGCTTGCACGGTCTCTCGTGGTCGTAACAGTATCATATCGGTGACGCGGCACAATTTGTTTTTCAGTATACTTTTAATCATATTTTAAAGACAGTTGATTTTTTAGGGATTTACCTTTTTTTATTTAAATCCTTAATAATCACAGTACCTTATTGCGGAAAGTTCAATACAAAATCCTTATCCTTACTAATATTATAAATCCGAAAGTAACTCTGTCTGTCTGTCTGTCTGTCTGTCTGTCTGTTACGCTTTCACGCATAGAGTACTGGACCGATTTAAATGAAATTTGGTACAGATATAGTCCAGAGGCTAGAAAAGGTTATAGGCTACTTTTTAACCGACTGCGCTATAAGGAAGTAATGTTTTACCCGTTAAACGTCTCTACGCGGACGAAGTCGTCACAGCCCAAACTATTGGACAGATCCAGATGAAATTTGGCATGCAGGTAGATGTTATGACATTCGTTAAAAAAGGATTTCCCGAAATTCCCACGGGAACAGGAATTAACGGGAAAATCCTTTTGTATTAGACGCTTGAAATTTGGCATGCAGGTACTTTAATAAATTTAAAGCTTAGTCGAACAGGATATTGTAAAATTCCCACGGGAACGGGGGTAACAGGAAAAAAAAATTGTATCAAAAAATCTAAACCGCGTAAGATAGATGATTGAGATTTGGCATGCAGGTACCTTAATGGACGTAAAGCTTACTTGCAACGCGATATTACAAAATTCCCAGGGGAACGGGCGTTATTGGGAAACAATTTCTGTATGTTAAATCCTGTAGGACACGCGAACGAAGTCGCGGGCACAGCTAGTCTGTTATATTTAATGAATGGTAAGTACAAATTCACGTGTCCAAATGAGATATGTCATCGCGGTGAATTTTCGTTGTACGCGAATATCTAGGCATCGAAAAACACTAGCTTCTTGCCACTGCGCAGTAAATCTGCGCATCAGTGCCGCCTAAGCGCTTAACATAAGAGGACGTGTGTTGCTGTTTGCAGTTCCCGCCAAAAACGTAAGTAAGTCGGTTTCGGTGACTGCGTACCGTTTTTTTTGTCATTCACGTGAATGTATATAAGTTGTGATCCAATCATTCGGTATGTCTATAAAATCTATGTACTATTACTAAATGTCGCTCAATTAAGTAGGTCGTATCAATTTATTTCTTTTATTTATATTTTCCTTGTTGTGCTTATTTTTATGGGCTGTTTATAATATCGGTGACCTCATTCCGGTGAATTCGGTGACCTAAATTGACCACCGGAATGAGAAAAAATATCATTCCAGTGACTTTTTTTCATTTCGGTGAGAATTTGATCATTTCGGTGATTATTATCTTCATTTCGGTGATTTCTTTTGTCATTCCGGTGTCAAATTACTTCATTTCGGTGAATAAAGACCTTAATTTATTTTGTTACATTGTAATTTCGAAAGGAATATATTTCTATTTTTATTGTTGATAATTACAATATATTTGTTGATTTATTCTTACATGTTCCCAAATGAATTTCAGATTAAATTATTAAAATCTCTGTGTGGTTGTAATCAATACCTTTATTTTTCACTAGCTGTGCCCGCGACTTCGTTTGCGTGGGCGATTTTTCATACAAAAAGATTTTCCGGATTATTCCCGTTCCCGTGAGAATTTCGGGAATTCCTTTCTTAATGCACCTCTACGGTACTTAAACTACGTCCTTACCAAATTTCAAGTGCCTACGTTTAGCCGTTTAGACTGTGCGTCGATATGTCAGTCAGTGATTCTTCTTTTATATATTTAAGAGTATCCTCTTAATAATAAAACATACTCGCAGATGGACTCTGGATTAAAGTAATAACAGATTAACTTGAAATGTTTGTCAACAGCATCTAAAGTCAAATGATGAAGTTCAAAATGGTAAGTTATTCTTTTTCTTCTTCTTTTCGTGTCGATGGCAAAACACTTAAAATTATTTTGGAGAATTCCGCCACCCGGACCGCGGTTGTTGACCCTTCTATCAGCTCAATTTGTGTACAGGAGTCGGGACAGGCGGGGCATGAAGTGAGGTGAGCCATGGACATTGGTGAGAGACCACATAAGCACGCGATATCCTCCTGTCCAGGAAACCCCCACCTAAACATATTATCTTTGCATTGGCCAACCTGGCTACGGAGTCTGTCCAGGGACCTTCAGGTTAACCATGGCAAATCGTGTCCTGCAGGAAGGCTTTCTGAAGGCAGAACCAAGGGGACGGGTGGAGCAAACGTGTTAGACCAGAGGTTAAGACGAGCAGAAGGTGGATCTGTGTCAAGATTCGGTACTTTCTAAATCTAAATATAAAGCTATGCAGACTTTAACTTCTGTGGTTGTCCCTGCCATGTTATATTTAGTCTGAGAGTGTCTGAACCCTAAGGCTGAAGTGAGGTTTATTTCTATGTTTGCACAGGATTGTGTTTGTGATATGAGCGCCAGGTCATCGGCAACATGGTCGGTCTTTTGTGTAGATGTTGAAAAGTAGTGATTCCAACAAAACAGTCATCAGTCAGGGTAGAGACCCTGGGGATTACCGTTTTTTTGGGATCGCCATCTGCTTTTTTCTTCAGACAAATGGACCTGAAAGCTACGGTTGCGGAGCAGCTCACCAAGTATTTTTATAAATTTCTAGTCATTGACCATCGAGTAGACTTTCCACAAGAGACGCTTCAGGTTCTATGTATCATAAGCTGCTGTCAGATCCACGCATACAGCGCTGTAATCATTCCCATTTCAAAACTATCCTCTATGTGCTATTTATTTTGGTTCACAAAACAGAATAACATCAGTGTAGCTTCTGAATTACAAATACAAATCTTATGGACTAGACGTTTATGATAAAATGGCATGTGTTGGGTGAGGTTTAACGTCTGGTTACAACATGATTTTTTAGGTCTGAATCCTACCTGTTCTGGAATTAAGTGCTGATCTAATAGGTGATAGGCGGTTAAGCAAAAGTCGTTGAGATAATTTGTATGTGTGACTGAGCAAGGATAATGGGCGGAAGGTTTTTAGGGTCATCTAGAACTTTTCCCGGTTTTGGAATGGCAATATCAAGATCCATAGATGTGATAATTTCGCAGATTGTAGACAATCATTGAACATCGGTTGTAACCAGCAAATAGTCATAGGATCCAAGTTTTTAAGTTGTTCTGTGGAAATGTTATCAACACTCGATGCTTTACCAGATTTCAAGTATCTAACACCAAAAATGATATCGTCAAAAGGCTGGCTCGTCAAGTTGAATTCTGGGAAGGCGAGTGTACGATTTCTTATTCAGCAACAGTTGATGAGCAATTTTGTTTGCAGTAACTTTACTTGGAACTTTGGAGGAGAGGGCTCACCGGTCCATTTACGGATTGTGGTCTAGGCCTTTTTACTATTGTGGGTCATGTCAATGCTGGTGACTGTATTAATCCATTTGGTTCGCTGGTTTGCATGGATAGACAGCATTAAGATTTCACATGCATCACATGTGTCTTGTGAAAATGGATCGGCATTATAGGCGGATTCACAATTTTTAAACGGCGCAGATGACTCTTGAGTTCGGACAACTCCCGGGACGTTGGAAGTACGACAGCCTCTTGGGATATGTTGGCACGACGATTTCCAGATGATACCTACGAATCGTTCGTAGTTCGGTAATGAAGCTAGCTTTATAATGGCTTTGTCAATTGTTTAACGAATTATTGCACTACTGCATATTGCACTTAATCGGTCTATGTAAGGTTAGGGGTATTGATTGGCAGATGGACTTTATGCATTGAGAGCTGAATCTGGAACTGACAAAGATCAAGACTGGGTTGTATCCACGTTTCCATCGACCACTGTTAAACGATTAACGGAGATGCATTTTTATTGATAAGGCCGAAGTTTTAATTATGGTAAGAAAAAAATCTGTTACTGTGTGATGAATACACTCTTCAAAACGTAGGTTGTAGGCTGTATACTTGGTAACAGTTTACTTTTTTTCGGTGACTACATAAGTAATTTCATTTCGGTGTATTGCGTTTCTCATTTCGGTGATGAGAAGTTTCATTTCGGTGAACTCTTCTTTCATTTCGGTGACACCAAAATTTCAAAGTACTATATCTCTTAAGTATATGAATTTAATTTAATGTCGTGTTAAAATTAATTATAACGATAGCGTAAATAACAATTCTACATGGTTGTATTTTCAAAAAAGTAACAAATAAAAAAGTTCACCGAAATGACAAAAAATATGGACTTGTTGAAATTGACCCAGTCAGACCAAGTTAAAACTTCAGTTAATGCTAGCCATTAGATTTAAAGACAAGTGCCTTTCTCATCGTGCAGTCAACTAATGATATTAAATTGTGTATATGTTATAGGCAATGTGTATAATCCGGTATTGTATAGATTACCTAGGTATTCTATACCATGCCTAAAACGTTCAGGCAATGTGTATAATACGATTAATTTTACACATTGCCTAGGTATTGTATAAAATGCCCGAAGTGCATCAGGTAATGTGTATAATGATCGACCACGGGTACGACCTTAAACATTTTTATTTATTTATTATTCAGAAAGAGTTAATCAACCTTAACCTCGGTATATTTTGAATAGTATGTTATTGCTTTGTGTAGAGGGGTTAGGTAGCATTGGTTTTGAGTCCGTCCATTAACCCATAAATGGTCCATCCGTCCATCTGTCACCAGGCTTTAACTCAAGAACAGTGATATCTAGATATGTAGTTGGAATTTGTTGATCATATACATACACTAGCTGTGCCCGCGACTTCGTTCGCGTGAGCTACAGATATTACATATAAAAGGTTTTTCCCAATTACTCCTACCGTTACCGTGACCGTGAGAATTTTTCAATATCGCGTTGCAAGTAAGATTTCGTTTATTAAGGTACTTACTTGCATGAAAAATTTCAATCATCTTTCTTTCGCGGTTTAGATTTTTTTCATACAAAAGTTTATTCCTGCTAACTCCCGTTCCCGTAAGAATTTTTTAATATCCTGTTCCAACTAAGCTTTAAGTTTACTATGGTACCTGCATGCCAAATTTAAAGCATCTAACTTAAGTGGTTTAGATTTTTCATACAAAAAGATTTTCTTGTTTCTTAGTGCACCTCTACGGTACCTTAGCTACGTTATTTCCAAATTGCAAGTGCCTACGTTAAGCCGTTTAGGCTGTGCGTCGATATGTCAGTCAGTCAGTCAATCAGTTTCTCCTTTTATATATTTAGATGTTACCGGAAAACCCGATTTCAGGACAAACTCGTTTGGCCTTGGATAAACTATGTAGTACGTGCGAGCTCAGGAGTTCTTGGCACCCTAGACTGAGTTAAAAAAGAGTCCTATTTGTGTTAAATTTTTTTGAACTACCCATATATACCTGTGATGGAAAAACTTAGTTTAGCTTAGGCCAAACTAGTTTGTCCTAGAACTCCTATGTGACAAACGCTCAATATGCAAAAAACACGGCATACCAACCGCAACATGTTTAATTAGCGCTATCTGCTTGTGACAGTTAAAATTAGCTCAGCTCAAGCTCTCAAAAGATCAGTAGGTACCTATCTAACTAACAAAATTACGGAGAAGACAAATAGATTAAATACATTACCTAAGCTTCAACCGGCATTCTATACAATGCCTAGGTATTCTATACATTTCCTAGGTAAAGTGTGAAATACTTCAAACATTGAGTATCATTTCATACATTGCCTGAGCAAACTCGGCATTCTATACATTTCCTAGCCATTGTATAGAATGCCTGCATTATACACATTGCCTATAACATATATAATTTTTATCTAAGTATATTCATGTCACTCGGGGTACGGCCAGAATACCAGCGCTGCAGCTGCCCTCAGGCTGATGTAGCACATGCTGAGGCCTGTACCTCGTTGACCACATCCTGTCCTTATCTGTTCGTGTTAATTCTTTGTTCTTCTTTGTCTGTCATAATGTGTGTTTTTGCTTGAGTTTCATTAATATTTATCCTTACTAATATTATAAAGGTGAAAGTTTGTATGTATGGATGTATGGATGTATGGATGTATGGATGTATGTATGTTTGTTACTCTTTCACGCTCAAATGACTGAACCGATTTTGATGAGATTGAAAATTAGTATGGGAGATTTTTTACGTGTTTGTCGATTTTTATAAAACTTGGTATGGAGGTAGCTGACACTCCGGAGAGACACCAGCGTATTTTTTTTTATTCAGCCCCGTTAGTATGGGAGAACTTTTACGTCTTTATAGATTTTTATAAAACTTGGTATGGAGGTAGCTGACACTCCGGAGAGACATCAGTGCATTTTTTTTTTATTTTAATTTAGCCTCATTGGGGGGAGGGCGGGGATAAAAATTAGTTATCTGAGAACTTTTACGTGTTTATAGATTTTCATAAAACTTGGTATGGAGGTAGCTGGCACACTGGAAAGACACCCGCGCTTTTTTTTTTTTTTTTCAAAATTCGACCCCCATGGAAGTTATTGGGGGGGGGGGGGGGGCGTACTATGGGAGAACGTTGACGGAACTTACACTTATAAATAACAAATTTTACAAGGCATGTAGGCTATTTTAATACATCCTTGCTACTAAAACCCATTAATACGCGGACAAATTCGCGGGCGGCCGCTAGTAAATATATATATTTTGGAGTGATGATGTAATTTGTGGTGTACCTACTTGTTTATGTTATGTGGTCAATAAATAATTTCTATTTTATTCAACTCTAGGTATATCATTTCTAGATCGTTACGATTGAACGTTGATACAATAATGTAGCGTTAATTGGCGACCACTATCCGCTCCTCCGCAAGTCCGGTGTAGATGACAAGGCTACTCCAAGCCACAATAATTTAGCGCTGCGTGACATAAAATCTAATGAGTATCAAAATGAAAGTGATTCCCGTGTTCCCCTGGCTGCACCGTAGAGAGTTATTTCTGTCTCGACCTTGCCTGAACCTTGGCCCCTCCCTTCGTTAGCTAAAAGCCCATCGGATTAGCTAATGGCATTGACAACACTCGTAATGTGTAGGTAATCGTCCGTAC
Organism: Maruca vitrata; assembly: GCA_039566165.1. Lineage (NCBI taxonomy): Eukaryota > Metazoa > Arthropoda > Insecta > Lepidoptera > Crambidae > Maruca > Maruca vitrata. The sequence goes on along the minus strand of CM076923.1, from coordinate 642,464 downwards.
CCGGCTATTATGACGGAATTTGTGGCCATCTATCTATCTATCTTCATATTTTAGCCGGCGATTTGCCTTAATTGCTACGTTTTCTTTTTAAATTAAAGATATTAGTACTTAATGCAAAACAGTATATAGTATATTCGACCATGGCGGCCGATCTCAATTGAGATCAACCAAGTGCGCAGGACATATTATAGTGCACAAGTGTGCGCGCAAACACAAGTGCACTCTCTATTCCCTTACTCTCATGATTCGGTGAGACGGCAATCCGACATGACCGATGAGAGATCGGGCGCAGGACCACCGGCTTAAAGTGCTTTCCGAGGCACGGGCGTTCAACCGCCAACTTCCTAACTCCTGGCTGAGTAATTTCATTACAGAAAAACTCACACAAATTTTGCCCGACCCCGGACTCGAACCGGAGATCTCTCGGTCCTAACGCAGCACTTGCTACCAATAGACCAACGAGGCAGTTACAGTATACAGTAGTATGTATGTAAAGGACTGGACTGACACGATGGAGCTCTCTGGCTATTGTTCCAAAAGTCGTGGGTTCGATTCGTACCTGGTCCAAATGTTAATGTGATAAACAATAATATTTGATCCTTATCTGGGTTTGAATGTGAATGTATTTATAAATACTGTCTATATAAGCTCTGTTTAGTAAGTGTATGCTTGTGTGGATATGTCCATACTTAGGTACTGAAGTAAAAATTGTTGAAATATGCCTAATATATGTATTTATTTTTAGAAAAATATCCTGGCATAATAATGTTCATCTTTAAATGTAGAGAAAACACACAGCTGGCCTTTGAAATTGAATAAAATCATAAATTTACCTTGATCACTATCTATATCTGTGTCATGTTTACACAGAAGATTTACTGTCATCAAAATTTAATCCAGTGACAAAGGGAAAACACCGAATACTTGGTTTCAAACCAGCCCGAGAACCCGTATTCTAAAAACCATTAACTGCATGTATGCAGTATCGAACGGGCGGGTTTTCCGCTTTCCGTCGTAGCCGGGAAAACCCGGCGCCGGGTTCTGCCGGCCGATCTATAATGCGGGCTGCCATGCCAATAGCCTAACTACTCCTGAGGGTTATGATCAAATTTACTCTTTACTAGTCTGGTAGTAGGCTAATTGAAATAATGCAAAAAATACTGAAACAGTCAATAACATTAGTAAAGTGAGAATCAATTAGTTTTAACAGGTAGGTATATAAAACAATTATGACATGTTTGGATAAAGGTAAAATTATTTTTAGAAGCAGAGTCATTTAGGATGAAGTAACACTGTTATACAATTAAAATAAAAAATTATATACCAATAGCCACATTTTATAGCCCCATTTGATATGCGTTTTAGCGCTGCGATGGCTTTTGAGTTTTACTTAAAAAACATTTTTCACTAGAGCTATCAAAATGCAATGTTGTTAACCTGTTACTTACTTTGTTTAACGAAGGACAGACGGACAGACACGCCGATTATCCGATTTTCTGCTTATTCTCAACCTACAATGTGAAGATTTATTACGTATACATTTTCAGGGTACCGTATTTTGTGCAGTAGTGCTACCATGAGTTAGCTATCTATAACTTACGTTAAAAACCTACCGAATTATTTTTTTCATACTACCGATTTTAGCTCATAGCGTTACATTTTTTCATAAACATTTATTGGCGATATAGAGTCTGTCACTTTTAAACTCATGGTAGCGCTACAGGAGAGTAAAAATAATATTTTCAGATAAAACTTTTCCACAAACATGTTAAAGTCAAGACAGTTACAGGTTTATAATAATATCTATTCTCAGTAATGAATAAAACTAATTTACGTAACACTGATCTATTGTACACCAAACATCGTGGGAGTAAATGCTAGGAAATAATTATTTCATTACTTATTATTTTACTTTAATTATTAAATTAATGTTACTTGGCACTCATATACTCTTTAGCCTAAAAAAGGACATAGACTACTTTGAACCGCCCTATTAATGATTAGATAGACTTCTTCAGGTGGATGCAAGTATTATTATACGGAACCGTTTCAAAGCGGATAACATTACCCTCGCCGCTTTAACGGCCGCAACAATGCATGCGATGAGCCGACGTTTTGTAAACAACGCCGCGGGCGAAAACGTGTTTACTCCGGTTAAAACAGAACATCTCCGGTGATTAGCCGCTTTCTTTGTAGATGATCTGGGCTTTTGTGATTAAATCTTGGTTATGTGCTTTTTCTTCTTCTTTTCGTGTCGATGGCAAAACATAAATCCCATCAAAAACAATACTTGGCAAAAAAACCAAGTCTCGCAACTCAGTTGTCCTACGGTAAAAAGTTGTGAGATCCATGTAATACCAAGCCGGTTATTAATTGACGCGGCCATCGCATGAAAACACGTGTAAATTAAATTAATAAGTGCAATGGCCAAGTCAATTAATAACCGACTTGGTGTCCTGTAAACTCCTCCAACAACAATATAGCAAGAAAATAATATCTTTTATAACCCTTCGATAAAAGCTTTACCCAAAAAAATTGTCTAGCTTTTATAAGCTAGTACTAAAGCTGCTTTAAAAATTAAAAACACATTTATTTTGCCTCATTAAGGGCCAATGATATCGGGTACTTTAAACGGTTCCTTCAAAATAGAATTTCTTAAAGTTTATCTGTTACATTAATTACAACACATAGATAAGATTGAGACTGAATCTAGCTGTGGTTACCATACAAAAAGTTGAAACAAATACAATTACTTAGGTATTTGATTTGCACATCATCCTGTTCGCTGGGATGCAACCAGGCTGTCTGCAAGTTGTTATTGTCATGCTATTATTATCTTCTGACGCATGCGCGGCGTCTGAGCTTACGCGTATCATTAGGAGGCCGCAATCGAGAAGCTCTCTTGAAACTTTTAGCATTGCATATGACACGCAATGCTGAAAGTTTCAAGAGAGCTTGCGTCTTAAGGCGAATAACACACGGCACCGCGCACCGCCGCGGCAGTTAATCGGATCTCAAGTTGCATTAGCTTCTATTAAAAAGCGTCGATGGCCGAGTGGTTAAGGTCGTTGCTTGCCATGCGAGAGGTCGCCAGTTCAAACCCCGCCAGGTATCAATGTGTTTTTCAAATTTGAAATTTATATGTACCATCATTCGACGTTTTAACGGTGAAGGAAAACATCGTGAGGAAACCTGCACGCCTATGAAGAAATTCTAAGGTTGTGTGGTCAACCAACCCGCACTTGGCCAGCGTGGTCGACTAAGGCCTTATCGCCCTAGTTTAGGGTAGGCCCGTGCCCCAGCAGTGGGGACGTATATGGGCTGATGATGATGATGAAATCCGTTGATTCCAAATATTAAAAGGTCGCCACAAAAATAACCTTTCGAAGGAAAGAAGAAAATTTAAATAGTCTAGTTTAGTTACTGATACCTAATGATATCGTACCTTACATGTCTTTGTAACTCGATAGTACCTAAGTCTGTCTCTATGTTATACATTTTACATGTAAAGTCCACATGTGGGATTCCACAGTCATTGGATTTCATATACGAACATCGCCTGGGCGAGCGAGCGGCGCCATGTGTTATCGCCTTAACATTTTTAGCCATTTTAACACTTTTGATGCCTATGCAAGTATGTCAATTGAACCATTTGAATCCTGACGGGCTCGGTGGAACAGTGGTTAGTGACCAAGGTTCACTACCTACGGTTTCAAAACCGTGGGTTCGATTCCCACCTGGGACAATATTTGTGTGACATCGGTGTATGTTCTTGTACTTTTAAGCTTTAATCAATATTAAAATTGTCTTTCGTCTAAAATTAACAATGAAATCAGTTTATTGCAAAATGCAATTAACTTTTTTATTCATGTTAAAGGATTCTGAAAGCGAAAGTTATATTTAATATTAAATAACAATTGTTCATTGTTCTATGTTAGTCTCGTGCACGTCATAATTATGTAAACACTCAACATATTATCTACTCAATTGCAAATAACAACTGTTATTTGCAATTGAGTACGAACGAACATAATGTTACATAAACCTAAGTGCTTCGATACACCGTATGCTCCATTATTATATGATCTTAATATCCCATCCTATTTTCACAATTTCATCGTCTATTTATAGAACCAATTTACCCACTTCATGCGTAGAATCGAACCCGCACTTAAATGTCCAATCCATCACTCATCCGCTAGGTAAGTGGGGGCGGGGTCATTGACCTGGACAGCATCGACAGACGTATGTACATATCGCTGAAAGATATACTGAAAGAAGCGTTTCGAAAATCGTGGAAATTTGCGTGAAATTTTGTTTATTTTCACCGGGTTCAATGTGCTTGGAAGATGAATTTAACTTTTATGTTTGATTTGAACGGTTGGTCTTTTGCTAAATATACCACTTAATTCATAAAAATAACGTCCGTTTTTTGTTGACTTATTTGTTACAAGAATTTGAATGCTTATTTTACCTACAGGTATGTGGTTGGTACTTTATGAAATCCAATGACTGTGGGATTGACTTTATGTGTGAAATGTAAATAACATAGAGACTTACTTATAGAGATACTTAGGTACTATCGAGTAACTAAACTAAACAATTTAAAATTTCTTCTTTCCTTCGAAACATTATTTGTCCAGTTAATGTTGAGAAAATCTTCGGTTAACGTTAATTAAAAACTTGTTACCGCACAGGTAAATCCACGGCGCTCAGTTAGTTTGCATGATGCTGTTGACTGGCTGAGCAAAAAACAAATTCCAAGCTAAATGGGGTCAGATTCAAATAACTGGTTTATATATAGTTCGCGATTGAGGTGCAGCCGGGAGTGATGCTTAATGAGATCGTTTACGGGTGAAGACTGACAGACAAACAGACAGACAAGCGGAAAATATTTATAGGCTCACTTACTAGCTGTTTACTTTGACCGCGATGTTTTATTTATCTGTTGAAGTCATTAGTTTTCGCGTATATTTTTTAACTGTCTTTCTTTGCTTTTATTTGGGGAAAATCCTGTAAACCCTTGCTTGAAAGTTAGATTATTGCGCTCAATAATCTTACTTTCCTGGCCTTAGCGAATTTTAACTGTTCCTATAATTTTATTTTTCTTTACACATTATATTAAATCTATTAACTTTGTTGTGATAAAAATTTGATTGCTGAACATTTACCTTGGTTTGAAATAAACATATTTTTTTGAGACCCGACGTTGGTCGGTCGAATACGTAAACTTAGTTTTATTTCAAATTGATTGTCCAGTCCAGTCAATTCATCAGTATTAGTCATGCATTTGACTTGAATCACATGCAGTGATGCAGTGAAATGTAAGTCAATCTAGTATTTAAAAAAATAAACATCGCTACAATATATCTTAAAGCTCATACTCATGTTGGTATCAACGAGTAATAAATAGAACATCATTGGTGTAAATGGGAGTTTAATTAACGATCTTTAGTTACCTTATGATCTAATTACTGTCCGATTTGTTTACACATCATTTACCCTAGCCTCTATATACGTGTTTACGAGCGTAGCACATTGCAATGTGTGCAATAAAATTGCGTAGATAACATCGAAATAGCAATTAAGATGATCTGTGTGTTTACTGTTTTGCTTTACACTGCTAATAAAGAGCCAATGTATCTTTAGAAGGTCTCTAGGTGTATTCAATGAGCTTTGCATATCATAGCTACAAAATTAATACACAGTGTTAAAATCATTATGTTTACATTGGTTTTATAAGAAGGGATGGGGGTTATCGTAGGGGACAATTTCAGGGAATACTTCCTACACCGAACTTATCGGCTACTTATTTGCTAGCTCGATGTCACATTGGATAGTGACCAAATCTTTTGCACCAAGATCGTCAGTTCGTTTTCCATTCGGGACAAATATTTGTCCCCAATAGAGTACCTAGACGAATGAAAAAAAAATAGTGAAATATAAAGTGTCTGTGTGTGTGATTTAATCATTTTTATTGTTACCTTGTGTATGCCTTTTATTTCTGATATCCGCAATAGAAATGCTTAATCAACTTACTTTCGAAAAAAAATATTTTTCTTTCTTTCTTTCAAATAGAGCAGGCAAAGAATACCCTTATACCAGTAACTTGCATCCTTACCAACCCTCAAATCCCCTCTCATAGCCGACCACAGTCATTCAAACATGCAAACCGATCTGCCAATGGGACCGATCAATTCCCTGAATCGCTGGCAGCAGCCGCGGCGGCAGCGACTTGCGTCACTCACTCAGGTGGACTTGGGTCGCACTCGCTTCCGGAATGTAGGTACGTTATGTCATAGGTCGGAACGAGGCGTTTCTCATTTAGATTTAATATGCAGACGACAATACTTAACTTAAAGTAACTTTCTTATCATAGGGATAGGCGGCTTGTGACGCTATTTTGGCCCTATTTTCTCCTGTAATAGAGAGCTAATGGTATCAGAGGTTACCAACTAATTGCGCGGTGTTTTATGGAGATTTTTTTCAAAGCAGAAATTACTGTCCCACTTATTTGGATCTTTAGTTATTCAACTTTTTTAGCAATTCAGCTTCTATTTGTTTCTCTTAAAGTATCTCCTCTAAAATCTTATAAAATTCAGCTACTGTTACTATAAGCTACTGTATTGTTTTCCACCAATACTCTATTCTCTTACTAATAGGACAATAGTCCGATGGTACAATATACGTAATGTTGTTCGATATTTATTTACAACTAGTGACCCACTCTCGCTTCGGGTACATAATACATAAAAACCTTCCTCTTGAATCCCTCTATCTATTAAAAAAACCCTACAAAATCCGTTGCGTAGTTTTAAAGATTTATGCATACATGTATACAGACAGACGCGGGAAGCGACTTTGCGTTATACTATGCAGTGATACAGAATTGCCTATCTGCATCGCACTGTGCGAAATCTCCCGTATTCAAAGATAAACAATACATTTCGGGCGGCGTAATGTCAAAGTCTGTTCTGCGCACGAGTCGCTCCTCGGCCGCGTCACGAGCGCGTACTTCGGACCGAAGTTTATTTATGAACCGGCGCTGTTGTTGTCTTAGGTCGTTATCTAATGATCTGTGTTGATTTTTTTTTTGCTTATGTACTGATCAATTTCAGGGTCAGGGAAAATTGGTTTGATTAATCCGAATAGTACAGGACTACTACTAAATATAATTATGAATCATAGATGAACTACGTATGTATTATGTTCCTATGTTTTAGGATTCATTAACAATTTTAATTTAGCAAAATGACATGATATAAGGATATTTTAAGCGATGTATCATTGAATAGGTTGATGAATAGAATTTTAGTTGTTCGATTTTCGTAGTTCGATAGGCTCGATAGAATAGCGATTGGTAACCCTGGCTGGCGATTTCAAGAGTCGTGGGTTCGATACCCACTTAGGACAAATATTTCTGTGATGAACATCGGTGTCGGTTCCGTGTCTGGGTGTGATTATGTATTTATAAATATCTATGTGTGTATATCAGTTTATGATAACCCCTATTACAAGCTCTGCTTAGCTTAGCTACTGCGTTGGGGTCATATGTGAAGATGTCCCAATAATTTATTTATTTATTTTAAGTTGCCTGTTTACTACAGAGGCACGTGTGTGTCGAGTGCTGAAGCGTTAAATGAACTTAACAATATGTCTCGTTACAAAATAAAGTCATTAGTGCGGTGACTGCGATGCAATCCAATCGGCTCAAGTGGTCTCAATACCGACCAGCGGCCGTCAGCGCCAAATAGATTGTTCGTTATCGTGGCATTGAACCGACGAGGAATTTATTGCTCCAGGCTTTGCTTCTGGGAAGTCGTATCGACGTATGATATGATGATTTTGATGAACGTGCTTCTGCGTAATCGTCATAGGTATCTAACTACTAACATTATCGTAACATAGTATTTTGCTACCTTGGTCACAGCACATACCACATTATTATCATGATTATGCTTGTCTACAAGATACTAAAAACTCACAAGTTTTTAGCCCCAGCAATTTCAAGCAAAGTACATGGTATGTACGAAAAGAATCCACAAAAAAGCAGAAATCCATATCCAATCCATGTCCAATTGAGAAACCTCCTCCTTTTTTACAGTTCGGAAAAAGGGCTTGTATCGAAATGACAGACTTTTTAAAACTGCTAACTTTGTAGTAACTTGATATTTTCCTGCCTTAGTCATGAGGTTAAAAATCATGAAGATAGCACAGGAAACTCTTTTGCTTTTCGCACGACAGAAATGGAAGTAAAGCATTTGGTGCTTATGATTGGAATCTCCACCAAATTGAGTAGTGTGTATAAAACTGGTAGGAAAGATTATCTTGTTACGTGAGGTTTAGGGGTTTACGCCCTTATTGAACCTAGGACCTGTGATGTAAGCTGAGGCAAGCTCAAGGGCGGCGGCAGGATTAATTGGATGGACTGGTTTCGTAAGTAAATCTAATTATTGGCTTAGCGTCCGGTACATTTATTTTGATTTGCTAGCGCCGCGTGTAGGGGGCGCTGACCACTTTCTGTATACTTTTCTAATACAAGCGAATTGATCTATATAAATTGAGTTAAAACACTCATATTATAAGAAGAAAGTACTAATCTTTATATTTTCCTACGAACGTAGAACAAGAAGAGTATAAATATTTTGATACTTGTCCCATTTTATTACTTGCGTTGGTGGATCCATCATAAAGTAAGAGTATTTTTAAAAGTTGTATTGAATAAAATATAATAAAATCTCAAAATAGACAATCAAACACAGTTTTTAAATATTATGATTATTCTTGTTGGCACTTTGATACTTTGTCACGGACTTCACAAGTGAAAATAAATAAGATGTTATATTTAGTTATAGCCTTCACAAAGACATGTTACCTGTTTTGATTTTAATTAAACATTAAGGCATCGTTTAATGTTGACACTCAAAAATACGTGTAGTGTCAACTATCATTTTGTTGTTTGCGTCAATTCGTTCACAATTCTCAATTTAGAAAGTATATTCGATCATCAATCTACTTCAATATCAATCAAACAAACACATGTCTGGCTTCTCATACATAAGTCCGAGCCGCCACACGTTGGGTGCCAATGACGCTTAACTCAGGTTCATGGTGAATCGAGCAGGAATCGAATTACTAAGATACTTATAAACGAACAGAAAAGAACATTTACACAAAATAGACAACCCACACGATAGGTAAGTACTGCGAATTAAAACATTAATCCGTAGTTACAACTGCTCGCCCGAAAATGAGAATTTTTTTTATTGATTACTACGCAGAGCATATCCCCCGTTTTCCTAATTGATCGCTGGTTTTGATCGGTCGGCTTCGGTTTGCCGATCTCCCTCCTAAACTGTTTGTCGGTTGGACCGGACTCGTGGCATAATGCCATCGCTGGTTGTGGTGTGTCGTATCCTGACGAATTTTGTCGCTGTTTCCTTAGTTATAAGAATAAGCGCTCCTGGGGGCTTAGACAAATAATAATAATAAAGAGGCGTAGGGACCTGACGACCCCATCGCCCGCTGGTGAGAGTTGGTGCGTTTCGTACCAAGAGAGGCAACTACTCGTCCCAGTGCAGTCAGTCTCCGCAGGGCAGCCAGTGGCGGGCTGCTGGTGCGCGGCGACACCACGGACCCGAGACCTCCCGGGGGAACCTACCATCTCCTCCCCCACCTCTGGCTTGCCTTCATTGGCCGGCCAGAGTGGAGCGCAAGAGCTATATGCTTGAAAGGGTGGAAGTGCTCAATCTGCGTAATAACGGGGAACGGCTGACCGGAACACCGCGATCCAGAAACCGGTGCACACCTCTCGGCACCCTTAGCTGACCACGCCAGTGTTGCCGCCCTTGCCGCCTACAATGGTGGCTTATTTTGGGGGCCCACCTAGTGGTTGGCGAGTCACTGCCTGCCAACTTTAAACAATTTATGAGATATTGGAATGGCAGGTGACGATATCTCATCCCATAGCCCAGATATACAGTCCACATAGCATTTCACCATAGACCCAAATATTTAGATTCCATTTTTACGCAATAGTATTATATGCTCACCGGGTATTACTGCTGAGTGTATCACTTTGTGCATTTAGGAGTGATATCCGGCTAGCATATCCATCCCAAACTTATATTAAACGTCTCAAGGGGCCTCTACGTGTTGGGCCTGTGCCCCCACGCAAGCCTTCCAAAAGGGCCGGGAAGGTAACCCTTCCCGTGATCATCCCAACGGAGACAACATAATAATAATAATAATTTATTTATTTACAAGAAACACGGTACATAATAAGGTGTTATCATTATACATTGTTTCACATGTTTCGCCATCTATGTGGCATGTAAATATTAATTTAAAAACATACTGCTTTCTTAAAAAAAAAACAAACAAATTATGGAATAATGAGATCATTAACACTAGTTCACTATAACTAATAAAAAAATAAAGAAACAATTATGAATTATTGATAAATGGGATCATTAGCACTATATTTAGACTATAACTAAAAATATAAATTATGGATTAATGAGATCATGAACACTATACACATTATTATCTAGAAGCCATACATACAATTTTTTTGAAAATAAAGCTGAATCTAAGGTTTTTAGGTTTTCTGGAATCTGATTGTATATTTTGAGACACATATTTAGACAATTTTTCATATAAAGTGTAGTTCTTGGAGCAGATTTAAGGACAAGTTTATTCGGTTTTCTACGATTCCGAGGATTGATGTCGCCGGCTCTATGAAATAAGTACATATTATTCTTAACAAATTTACAAATTTCAAAAATGTATAGGCTTGGCAATGTCAATAATTTCAACTTTTGAAACAGGGGTCTACAGGTTATGTAAGGAGCCACACCAAAGTAACAATATCAAAACGATAACGAAGTTCGAAAAGTATAAAAACTATGGGATTGACGTTAGACGCGAAAAATCACGTGGTCAATCTAATGTCAATCCTATTTAATACTTTTCGAACTTCGTAATCGTTTTGATATTGTTACTTTGTCTACGGCACCTGCACACGGTGCGATAGATGTAGAGTCGGTGAGGGAGCGGCGCGGTGGCGACATCGTGTGCATGAGCGAGCCCACTTGCCCCTCTCGTTCACAAGATTTTTCGACTCAATCAGTGCATTTATAAAGTCCTTCTCCTCCCCAGGGTACGGCCTCTTCCAATGGCTGCTGCTGATGTCCTGTGGCGCGGTGTACGCCGTCTGCGCCATCAGCACCACGACGCTGAGTTTCGTGCTCCCGGCCGCGCAGTCAGACTTCGATCTCAGCTCTAGCGACAAGGGGAGGCTAACTGCCACGCCGCTGATTGGTGAGTATCGGATAGAGGACCTGATGAGAGATGCAGTAGCGTTGCGTTGCGTGGTTAGGAGAAGCCCTGAATCAAAATTAGTTTGGGGCCCCAACTTAGTACCGGGAGGTGGACACAAAGTAAATGGTATTAAAAATAAGTGTAAATATTAGTACTATGTAATTGCTACTCCTAATATTGCGTGTAGACCCATAAAGACATTTTAGTGTAATGGAACGCGAAAGTCTAAAATCTTACAATAATAAGTGTGTTAGCGATATTGAAAGGAGAGTTAATGCTGGTAACATGGTGATCAGAGCGCTGCACACCTTTGGGAACCGTAAGAGTGTCCAAAAAGGCACGTCTGGCGGATCATTGGGAAGTGGTGATCCTGACACTAATGTACGGAAGAGAAAATTGGGTGTGGCAGAAGCACGAAAGTAGGATAAACGCAGTGGAGATGCGAGCACTTAGAAGTATGCTAGGAGTGAAACTGAGTGATAGAATCAGAAATTAAGTTTAGCAAATGTAGTGACTGGGTTGATAAAATTTCTTGCACCTTAGGGGTTACTACCTTAGAAAATAAAAATAACCAGCTTAATCGGCAGCACAGTAAACATAACAATTTGGCTGGCATAATGTTAGCAGGCGCTGATCAGTGGTAAACGGTTAGTAGTAGGTAATACTCAGTATTTGCATTACAAATGCGCGAGCGAGTGGCGAGCATTTGTGGAGGCTTTTGTCCAACAGTAGACTAAAGTATAGGCTGACGACGAGTAATAAATAGTACAGCTTTGACATTCAAGAGCTGCTTGCTATTCTGCTACTTCAAAATCCGCCCACAATAAATTAAAGAGCAGGTGCAGATGCGTGCACATTATATGTTTAGTTCACCTAGACTCCCTTTTTAGGAAACAACTTTTGCTTCTACAACAAAGTGTAACTTTATTCTTACGTTCCAGGCATGTGCGTAGGCTCGTACTTCTGGGGCAACCTGGCGGACGGGCGCGGGCGTAAGAAGGCCATCATCGGAGCCCTGCTGTTGGATGCAGGCGCCGCCTTCCTGTCCAGTGTAGTGCAGTCTCCCTCTGCCTTCCTGGCTTGCAGGTATCTACTATTAGTATTATGGAGTAGGTGATGTTAATTGTTATATCGTAGGTTACTGCGTGGGTATCATCATCATTAGCCCATATTCGTCCTCGCTGCTGGGGCATGGGCCAACCCTAAACTAGGGACTACTTAGTCAACCACCCTGGTCAAGTGCGGGTTGGTCGTCTACACCACCTCAGTATTTCTTCGTAGGTCTGCAGAATTTCTCACGAAGTTTTCCTTGACTGTCAAAGCGTCGAATAATAAAGTCACGCGTATACTGAACTGCTATTTATTTTATGACTAAATTTCATCAGAAAGTATACCATCCATCAGTCTCATGCAGTTGAGTCACTTGTTAACAAAGGAAAGGTCCCGATTGAAACCTCTTTTTAACTAGCTCTGAGTACTAACAAACTATCCAGTTAATATTATGTAGGAAACCACAGGGTACTTTAAATTCTTGATATGTATCAAGAATCTAAAGTGCAAGCGGGGGATTATTAAAGATGGGAAAGGCTAAGAAACTAACTCCAAAATCGAACAAGTTTTTAAGCAGTCCAATCCAAAGCTAGAGCCACCAGATGGACCGACAACCTGGTGAAAATCGCAGAGTTTTGTTGGATGCAGGTGGCCGCAGACCGGTCGCGCTGGAAAGTTTTGGAAGAGGCCTATGCTCAGCAGCAATAGGCTAAGATTATGATGATGATGAAAGCTAGAGAAAATTATAATGCGATGTTCTCAACTTAGTACGGACATACACTGGATGTCCCGTTTGGAGCTACCTCGACGTAACTATTGGTTGTAGACCGCACTCCGTTCCAGGTTCTTCTCCGGGTTCGGCATCATCGGCGCCACGGGACTGATCTTCCCATACTTCGGGGACTTCCTCTCGCTGCGCCATCGTGATGTGATGCTGTGCAGGCTTGAAGTCTTCTGGACTATTGGCACTATTTTATTGCCGGGTAAGAACGGTCATTTTAATTGTAGTTGTAAACTACGACAAATTAATCGCGGTGTGATAAAACACCATCAATGTACAGTTTTGTAAAGTTTGTAAATACTACTATGTAGATTCAGACATTTCCAGTGTATTTTGATACTTGACGTGTAGAATAACAATAAATAGATTTCATTCATGAATCTGTTACACTGCACAAAGTAAGGAGTGATAGTAGTTGTAATAGCAAAAACTTGTTAATGTGGCACAAAATTTTTCAATTTTTTTTTAGTGGTTTAGTACTCCAATGTTCATTTCGAAATTGGAAAAAATAACATCCATACCCGGCCGTACGGGGACTGTCACCAACGACCTTAAAATATCTTGTTTCTCAGCAACCCAAATTTCTCACACACATCTCATTTCCAGGTATTGCCTACGCCATCATCCCAGGCACCACGTTCAACCTGACCCCCCCGGACTCAAACTTCACGTACAACTCCTGGCGGGTGTTCGTGGCCGCGTGCGGCGTCCCCAGTTTGCTGGTAGTTCTGCTGCTCATCCCCTTCCCGGAGAGTCCCAGGTTCCTCCTCCATGTGAACAAGGGGGAGCAGGCTTTGGAAGTGCTGAAGAAGATCTTCGTCGTCAACTCCAAGTTGAGCGAGAAAGACTTTCCTGTAAGTTTGTTTCGTATTTATGTGTTACCAAAAACACAAACACAAAGTTTTATTCTGGTCATTGTTATGGAATTCTTGGATTGTTAATTTCTATTAACTTAATTATTTGTATTGATCTTGTTTTGTCTTCTTTTGTTTATAGACCAGTGTCTCTTACACTTTTAAATTATTAGATTTATAATGTTACAATAACGCTACTTGAAGCGATAAATTTTGTTTTATAGTTGTCACCTCATTAAGAAATATAGCTCTCAGAATTCGAGTAGGCGTTGTATGAAAAATCTCAATCTTTTGGTCACACAAATTCATCAGTCCTAAATCTTGATCGAACCCATATAAGCGTTTACAGAGAATTCCAGGTTACCGTAAACTTATCTGACTGATATTATATAAATACGTAGATTATAAGATATATAAGCACTAGCTTTCCGACCGCGACTACGTCCGCGTAGAGATGGTTAACGGGTAAAACATTACTCCATTTCCACCTTTCTTAGGCTCTGGACTATATCTGTACCAAATTTAATTTAAATCGGTTCAGTAATCTATGCCTGAAAGCGTAACAGACAGACAGACAGACAGAGTTACTTTCGAATTTATAATATTATATATTAGTAAAGAAGTAAAGACTAGCAAGGAGGTAAGGATTATGCAAACTCGCTGATCCTGCACTCAAACTGTTCGCCGGTTTTGGGGGACATAATTTTATAAGTTTAACTTTGTTGTTTTTAATAAATAAATGAAAAAGAACTCAGACAAACAGGCCTTGTTCTTAGCAGTTTTCTAAATTCTCAAGGTGGAGTCAATGATGTCCGGAGGGGATGGCGAGGAGGAGGAAATCGTGTCAGCAGACAACAACGGCAATGAAACCAAGAAGCCTCTGACCTGGAACCAGCGTTGGGAGGCCTTCTGGAGCCGCAAGAAGATGCTCGTCAACCCGCCGTACATCGGCCTGCTGGTGCTGTGTTGCTTCGTCGACTTTGGACTCATGTTCAGGTAGATATGGAGAAGCTAGTAGAGTGAATCGCGAATAATGACGTAGGAAACATAAAAATAAGGCGTCCGACTGATTTCGGCCACCCTGGTCGATCTCAATTGAGATCAGGGAAGTATGCAGGACATATTATAGTGCAAATTTAATTTATTTGCAGATAAGCTGACTAGTAATAATAATAATTATTTATTAAGTTTCCCACAATAATGCTCTTGAAACTACTTATGGGTATTACAAGAAGCTAGAACGAATGAATAGCAACAGCAAACGCAGGTGCCTAAACAAGGAGAACTCTGTCACCAGGACCATGCCCTCCTTGAGTGATATGAGTATACTCTAGTTACACAAGATATTGGTCTAACTAGTCAGAGTCCATATGATAGGGTATTTGACAGTGGTTGTTATGCTTGCCATTTTTATGATAATCAGTAAGATTTAGGTAAATCAAAAGTATTAATCAAATCAAAACTTAAATTTTTGGCGAAATGAGACAGCAAAAGACATACAAAGTTGGGTGGGCAAGACAATTTCAATTTGAAAATCATTTAAAATTTCATTGTCATCTTATAAGTAACAGAATAAGTAACATCTTTCATTATGAAAACATATCCATAAACGCAACTTTTGATGAACCTGCCGAACAAACTTCCTAGGCGCTGCATACAAAGAACTTGCGTGTGACGTCACACGCCAGGGGCCGTTTGTATGGATCGTTTTTGAGCTCGCCCAAATAATGTGCAATTAAAATTGTAATATCTCGTCGAGCTATTGAGATATCAAAGTGATACTTTCAACAGTGTCTTTGTGTTCGAGTGATCCATCCAACTATATCAAAATAATAAAATTGTCAAATACCCTATTGCTAGTCTTCTGATCAATGCTACCTCCTTACAGCTACTACACCCTGATGATGTGGTTCCCGGACCTGTTCGAGCGGTTCAGCCAGTTCACGTCGCTGTACCCCGACGTGTCGGCCGGCGTGTGCGAGGTCTCGCTCCGGGTCGCCAATGAGACCAGAAGTTCTGCTGTCGAAGACGTCTTCGCGGTAAGGCTGGAATAATTAGAGAATATTCAGCTGGTAACAAATTGGATGTGGAATCAGTATGTTGAAAAGAAATGCAGCTTCTTGGAACACTTACGGCAGATTTTATATAAATTTTTTATTATAAAAAAGTGAAACGACATTAATACAAGCCTTCACTGAGGGTAACAGGCTCAATGGGTTATATTGTGCCAGACGACCTCATATATGGTCCTCACGGCCGCTTATCATACCGGTAGAGTGAGGTCATCTTGAACGCCCGATATAAAATTCCGATTTCAAATATCATTATAACCAACAAATCCCATAGATTGCAAAACACTTGGCAAACGACTAATATTTTCTTAAAGGTAGATTTAATCACTTGTATTTCCTCTTCTTCCTCAGCCGAAGCACCAAGCCATAGATGACAACGTGTACATCCACACGCTGGTGGTAGCTCTGAGCTGCCTGCCCACCGCGCTCTCCGTCGGCATCACCATCAACATGGTGGGCAAGAAACTGATGTTAGGTGAGACGGCAACATGATAATTAAACTTGAATGTTCTTTCACTTAAACCTGATTATAAGACAACATCCAAAACATTGGACCTCTTAGGATCCAAAACAGGATATTCCAGTCGGTCGGTTATACATCAAGTTATGAAAGCCTTCCTTTCAATAATGACACTTGCAATTTCGGAGGTTCAATGGTGGATGCATTTTCGTGATATACCAATTATCATATGAGTTTATCTTTAGATAATTGTGATTGAACAACTTGAAAACTGTTTGGGAACCATGCCCATTAATTAAGCTCAATATGGTTTCAAGTAGTGTGTTCTTCTGTACTATTCTTTTCCTCCAGAGTATAATTATTCTATTGTTCATGGTCATTTACTGACCTATTTTGATTTATGGTCCACATATGGACATTGCCTTGCTCTCAATTGCAGACGTGATAGTTTACACTTTACAGTAATTAATTGATAATCATGACTTACCTGACCTTGACGTGGTTTCCAGTGATAATGCTGATCAGCTCCGGGCTGGCTGCGCTGGGGCTAAATCTGGTGCGCTCCTCGCTGGAGAACCTGATCCTGTCGTGCGTGTTCGAAGCCATCGTGAGCTGCACGGAGGCGGTGCTCTTCTGCGTCATCTGCGAGATCTTCCCCACCAAAGTGGCGTAAGTATAGATACGACTGCTACCAAATTCTACCATTAAAGGGTAATGTGGTTTTACTATTGATACGACAACTATGAAATGCTACCTTTAGAGGGTAATGTGGCGTATTTATAGATACGACTACTACTAAATGCTACCATTAAATTTGCTTTCTTAAGTAATAATAAAGTAACTAAGTACTAAGTAATAATTAAGTAACCTAATACTATTGGTTAGGCATTTGGTGGTGGCTTCTACTACGTAGGTTATCTGAGATATTGTATCTTTCACGTGGCATGAGATATTATGACCACGTCCAAAGCAAATGACTTGACATTTGTAATTTTAAATTACTATTATTTGTTTACCCGACTGCGCGACGCAAAGGAGGGGTGACGAAGGGACACAGTGTAGTACCTTCAATCAATTCGTCTTACTCCGGCGGGTACAACGCTATTAATAGGTCATGTGGCGAAAAGTGGCAAATCTTATTTGTTCATGATATTATAAGAGAATACCAGTCACAACTATCTGTCCGGTGGTTAGTGAACGGTATACGGGTAAGCGACCCCGGCTCCTCGAGCTACTATCAACTCAGTCCAAATCATCCGAGGCGATAGTATCCTTCCTAATCTTTTCCTTCCCCCGTCATATATCCTTGCTACTCGTGGGAACGCAATGACCTTGTTAAAACAATGCACAAGGCAGAATGGCGGCGACGTGGTCCACAACCCGTCACGTCACGTTTCCCACAGAGGTGAAAAGTGGATCGCCGGAAGTGATCTCTGCCTACCCCTCTGGGAAAAAGGCGTGATTGTATGTATGTGTATGTATGTATGTATTATAAGAGAATCGTTTCGGGACTTATTTAACCACTAACGCTACATTTTCTCTAAATGTGTAACACTTTCAGCGCAACGGCCATGGCGGTGACGGTGATGTGCGGGCGCATCGGCGCCATCGTGGGCAACGTGGTGTTCGGCGCGCTGGTGGACCAGCACTGCGTCGTGCCCATCTACATGTTCGGCACCTTCCTCATCAGTGAGTACCATTTTTTTTAAATACCCGGCTACGGGGAGATGGGGTTCTCTCACGGTGGTGTCGGACTGATGAAGGTAAATGCTAGTCACTGCTCCCGGGCGAAGTGCAATGCCCAGGGGGACAGACTAAAACACCGCAATGTACCTCATCGCCTTGGCGGCGTCCTTGTTCCTGGCATAGCCAACATGTCACGAAGCCACCGGAATCAGTGTGTACCTTGAGACCAGTTCCGGCCCCTCATTAGCGCTCCTGTTACCACAGAATAAAAGCGCGGAGGTGGCACGTTGACGGTTTAGTGGCGCCATCGAGCGTTTAGACATTATCATCATCATCATCAGCCCATTCCTATCCACTGCTGGACATAGGCCTCCACAAATGCACGCCACTTCTCTCTCTCCTCGGCCACTCGCATCCAGCTCCTACCAGCCGTCCTACGCAGATCGTCACAGCACCTGGCCTGCGGCCTGGCCTGCTGATGTGACCAGCCCACTGCCACTTCAGCTTGATGTGATGAGCTATGTCGATGACTTTGGTTCCCTGACGGATCGCCTCATTTCTGATTCGATCCCGCAGAAATACACCGAGCGCTTAGACCCTTAACCACAATTAGTCGGAATTGAACCCGATATCCTGCGTCGTGCCCATCTATATGTTCGGTACCTGCCTCATCAGTGAGTACCTTGATACCAGTGCAGTTATAGGGACCTGTTGGAATCGCATGCCCATTCCTTTTTTCGTCGTCGTATTTGTGTGTCGTGCCTATATAAATAATCGGATTCTTTCTCATCAGTGAGTACCAATACCAAAGAATGGTCTCTCACTCTTGACCCTCTTATTAGGTCCTGTTGGAGTCCCAAGGCTAACTACTTACAACTAGTCGGAATTGAACCGGAGTTCCTTGGTCTTTCCCTTCTATGTTATCTTTGGCACTGTCCTGGTGATCAATGAGGAGTACCAACATTACCAGTGCTGGTCCCTTATTACTTAATAAACAGCGGGTCAGATATGGACTCTCACTTCTTTGTGACGACTTCAACGTTTTCCCGACTCTACTTCTACTTCTCTATTACAATATTTTATCCCTATTAATCGCTTATTTCCTGTTCCAGCGAGCGGGCTGCTGTGTACAATACTCCCGAAGAGTGAGCGGCCGGCGCGGCCCGAGCTGTGAGCGCTAGTTGTAAATCTGTATTTTTATAACGACTATTAAATTAATTATATTCTATTATTCTCTGGTTTTATTTTGTTATCCCTTTTTAGGTACCTAGTAAGAGATGAAATTAAGAGTCACCTGTCTAACTAAACCTACTCATAGTATTATTTGCGCGAACACTACACATTTGAAATAAAACAAATTTACGGATTAAACTGGTGTGTGTTGTTATTCTAAACATATTATTGAGAGACCCGACGTTTCGGTCCCGTTTGATTATAAAACTACTTAACAAACCTACTCAGTAGATCATACGGTAGGTACTAAAATATCAGTAAAGGAACAAATAGTTTTGGATAAAGTTAACTGTGTCATTTAGAAGTTCTTGAAATAGTTATCAATCATGTTTATTGTTAAAATGTTTGATTAATTGAGTTTAATAAATAAAAGCTTTTATTGTAAAATGACACCCATCGTTTAAGCTATCGCAAAGGTAAGTCTGTACGTTTCCGGTAAAAAAAACATTGTGTGAAGAAACAGTGTTGCCATGATAATCACTCTTTCTTTTGTTTCCTACTTCCTCTTATAAATCAAGGTACAAAGTTATTAACTTCCGAGTTTCGCCATTTAGTAAATGAACCGGACAGAGTCATATCTTTCATTTCATTTATTTATTTTCCTTTTGAAGGATTGATAGACAAATTATTACTGTTTTTAGGGTTCCGTAGCCAAAATGGCAAAAACGGAACCCTTATAGTTTCGTCATGTCCGTCTGTCCGTCTGTCCGTCTGTCCGTCTGTCCGTCTGTCACAGCCGATTTACTCGGAAACTATAAGTACTACAGTGATGAAATTTGATGGGAATATGTGTTGTATGAACCGCTACAAAAATATGACACTAAATAGTAAAAAGAATTGGGGTGGGGCCCCCATACATGTATCTGAGGGATGAAATTTTTTTTTCGATGTACATCCCCGTGTGGGGTATCAATGGAAAGGTCTTTTAAAATGATATAAAGTTTTCTAAAAAACATTTTTCTTAAAGTGAACGGTTTTTGAGATATCAGCTCTCAAAGTCGTAAAAAGTATGTCCCCCCCCCTCTATTTTTATAACTACGGGGTATAAAATTCTAAAAAAAATAGAGGTGATGCATGCTAATTAACTCTTTCAACGATTTTTGGTTTGATCAAAGTATCTCTTATAGTTTTTGAGATAGGTTGATTTTTATTATATTTGCTGCTACGGAACCCTTTGTGCGCGAGCCCGACTCGCACTTGGCCGGTTTTTAATAAGAAATGAGATGAATCTAATCAAATAATTTACATAAAAATACATAGCATCTCAAAAAAGCCATATTCCACCTTCTTACTGTAATCCCTCAGTCCCATAGGATCCACTATTTCGATCCACCAGTGGATCGAATAGCACACCGAAGTTCACTATGATCCACCAATAGTCTCGGTGGATCCTATGATACATCTATCATCTAATATGCTTCACCAGTAGATCG
This sequence comes from Maruca vitrata, assembly GCA_039566165.1. Lineage (NCBI taxonomy): Eukaryota > Metazoa > Arthropoda > Insecta > Lepidoptera > Crambidae > Maruca > Maruca vitrata. The sequence goes on along the minus strand of CM076923.1, from coordinate 621,573 downwards.
AATATGGTTCAGGGAGTTTCTTAAGATCCACCATTGATTTCAGTGGATCCTGTAATATAATCTATTTATGCATGGTATTATATTATTAGGTATGAAATTAAAAGGTATAGCAAGGATAGATAACTTTTAGTGAATTAAAATATAAAAACTACAGTAACTTAAATTTTAGGCATAAAGGAAAATCTTCTCTGATTATTTCCAAAAAAAAATGCAATAGATATTTCACTGTGGAGTAATTGAAGTTGGGTATCTTGAACAAATTCGTCGTATTTAATTTGGCTGAAGAAACTCCCTGAACTATATTCGATCCACTGGTGGAGCATATTAGATTATAGAAGTATCATAGGATCCTCCGAGACCATTGGTGGATCATAGTGAACTTCGGCGTGCTATTCGATCCACTGGTGGATCGAAATAGTGGATCCTATGGGACTGAGGGACTGTAATATAATACGTAGATCGCCAATAAGATCGTTTTTTATGTAATAGTGTAATAGACTAGTTATGATGAGCCGATCATCATAAATGTCCTCCGCAAATTTACACATTCAAAATCATGTTTATAATAATGTAAGTACGCGTATAAAATATGTAGGTGGTTAGCTTAATAGCCCAATTTACCATGACCATGACCATGGTAATCGTGAAAATACCCAGTCAATCGTCAGTAAATATAGCTTAATCAGCAGGTTTGAAAGATTCCAAATCAAATCAAAATGTTCCCGAAATTCTTCAATTATTTACTGACATGATTATTCTTTTAAATGGTTTGTATGTTCTTTAATGAGACTGTTATCTGCATATAATTTAATGTTATGTTTTAAAAATAAATTATTAAATAATGTTAAACTTTCAGTAAAATAACATTTGTTATAGATTAACAACAGATTTAAAGAGTTGTTATTTATAGTCAAAACAATAGATCAATCATAAATGGCGTTTGCTAAATATTGTAAATGGGTCTCGCTTCGATTTTCCGTTCAATTGTTCTTACTTCGCACGCAATGATTTGAGAATATTCATGAGAAGTAATACTGTAAAGAAAATTTCGTGCTGGCTTAAAATTATAATTAATATTGGTATGTCATGGTGATCGAAGAATAGGTAAGTTTGATTTTACATAAAATTTCACAATTAACAGTAGCATATAGGTAAATCAATAACATACCTAAGTGAAATCGAAATTAAAATTTCTCATGAAATGAGACAATAATAGGCATTTGAAGTAAGGTGGGAAAGTCCATTTCTAAAGTGCAAAAATTCAATTAAAATACTATGCCATCTTATAAATAACAGAATTAGTAGTAACTTTCCCTATCAAAACATATTCTTAAACGCAACATTTGATATAGCTGCTGAACAATGTTCTTACGATATGCATACAGTATAAAGAGCGGTGACGTCATAGCTCGCTGCGACATTTGTATGAAGCGTTTTGAGCTCGCCCAAATGATGTGCTATTGAAACTGTAATATCTTCGAGAGTTTTCCAAATATCAAACCATTCTTTTAACAGCACTTTGGAATTGTGTGGTCCATCCATCTATACAAAAATAAAAAAAATAGAAAATACCCTTTTGAGATTGTAAAGAATCAAAAGGGATATTTAACACATTCATATGGTAAATAAAAAACATTATTATAACACTTTTAAATCGTCAGTACAGTAAATAAGTAATAGATTAGTGATTCTACCACGGGGTAGAATATTTATATAGGTATATTACTGTATTAAAATAATAATAGGTAAATATACATTAATGATAACAAAAGTTCAACATAAAATATATCAATTATCATATACATACATATGTTACGGTCAATGTGAGCAATCGGTAATTATCTATAATCACCGGTAAATATAGATAATTCCCGACGCACATGGTAAATGTAGTGAATTATTCAAATTTACCGGTAATTATATAAAACTCCCGCTCGACTGTGGTAAATGTTGACATTGCTGACAAATATCACAAGTACTCTGCAATTCCAAATGTCACAAATCTCAAACCGGCAAAAATATATTGACGAGAAAGTATTTTAAGAGTTCCACTGAAAATTCCTTGCCATTGTGTTAATTTTATTTAACTTTATTTTTATAAGATAATATTTTTTTATAAACCAAACATGAGGTTTGGTTTCTAGATACTTGACTGGATTATTTTATAACTAGCTGTGCCCGTGACTTCGTTCGCGTGGACTACAGGATTTTACATACAAAAGTTTTTACCTTACGAATTTTGCAATATCGCGTCGCAAGTAAGTCTATTAGGGTACCTGCATGCCAAATTTCAATCATCTATCTGACGCGGTTTAAATATTTTCAGAAAAGTTATTTATAAATACATACTTAACTACATAATCACACCTAGACACGGAACAAACACCGATATTTATCACACAAATGTTAGTCCCGAGTGGGAATCGAACCGACGACTCTTGGAATCGCCAGGCTGGGTCACTAACAAAACAATTGTTTCACCGAGCCAGTCAAGTCAGTTTTCTTTTACTACATTTACACAAAGGGTATTGTAATTTTATATAATTACCGGTAAATGTGATTAATTCGATAGTTTTTACCACCTTTACCACGAACACTAGTAATTATGCATAGTTACCGGTAATTATACATAATAATTATCCTTATCCTTACTAATATTATAAACGTGAAAGTTTGTAAGTATGGTTGTATGGATGTATGTTTGTTACTCTTTCACGCTCAAACGACTGAACCGATTTTAATGAAATTTGGTATGATGGTAGCTGGCACTCTGGAATAACATATAGGCTACTTTTTTTTATTAAATTCAACCCCCATGTGGTATATTGCGCTCGCTTCATCCACATTCATCAACCTCTTCATGCACGCTCGTCGATTATAATATTTTTTTTACAAATGTCAAGTTTTATTAACACAATTTGTACAAGCATTTTTATCATTAAAATACTCTTCTGCTCTAAAGTAGCCCATCATAATAAAACCCTTGTTAATACGAGTACATTGTTTGAAATTTTGCATTGGTAATTTAGTAATACATTCAGGTAACTTATTGAAGATTTACACTTAGTCCAATAAATGAGCAGTCAGAGCATCAACTATTGAGTCTGAAATATGAAATAGCAAGTTTATGTTTATTTCAGAGCCTTCGTCCCTAAACTTGAACTAAGTGTGGTGAAGTCACATAATAATAGAAACCTATACTACTATATATTTAGGATTGAAATCTATAATTTGATTGTTATTTAATTCAGTTCTAATCTCTTGTGCAATGAACATAATAATATTAATATACTGTTGTGTAATAGGCGATCAAATGGTGTCATTGTGATAATATTTTATAATAAAGATTTAGGTAATCTGCATATTGCATAAAGAAACACAAATTGGCAAAGTGTGAATCGAAGTGACGCAACGAAGAGTCATAGGGGTGAGAGCCATCCGCTCCCCCGCAAGTCCGGTGATGATGACAAGGCTACTCTAAGCCATCATCGTATGTCAGTCAGGAAAAAATAAAACAACGAAGGGTCCGTAGAATATTTTTGCTTGTTTCAATATATAGACATTTTATAGGTAATTTACCTGCAAATTAGTTATCAGAAAAAAATACGAGATATTCGTATACGTAGTACCTACGTAAGAAATAAAGTACCGCCATAGTATTTTACAATGTTCTAACAACAATATCACAAAAGGTACACGAATGCTTCGACAATTGTAGATAACCTCACTATATAAAAACGAACCGTCATAGAACCGTACAACACGGTATTAAGTAGGTACCTAAGTCTAGATGCTGATCCTAAAGACATCTATCTCAAGTGTGCCGGCTGCCGAGTGATAAGGCGACCTCACTCAGTTGCGGTTCAGTGCCCGCGCGGAGCACACCGCAAAACTGTACCGTGTTGCTTTAAAATATAAACAAATAGTATAAGCAAAATTGTGATACTAAGAAAATAGCCAAAGGAACCTTTAAGTACATAAATTATTTTAACAATATTTTCTGAAATCTTTACTAGTTCCTAAACATTTATAGTTAAGTATATGAGAGAAATGTATTGATATTTTACAATCAGTGACTTACAAAGTAGTGGTTTTAATTAAAAATGGCAGCGACAAACGAAGGTTACTCCTCAAGTGAGGATCTAGAAATGAACAGTAAGGATTTAAAGAAAAATGTTGTTATCACCTCGAAGTCTTACGGATACGAAGAGGCGTTGGACGTGGCGGGTGAGTTGTTTTGACGTTTTTAAACACTATGTTTACCTAAATTATTGTGTTTTTACTTGACGTTATTGGAAATTGACACCAAATGTCTCGTCTCCTCTTTAAGTGTCAATTTTGAGGAGATAATCTGTACGTAAGTTTGTAAACAAACATGAATCGATACCTCGTGCTTACGTATATAGGTTTGAATGCCGGTGCTGACCTAATATTCGTGCGAAGGTCCCTTAAAATAACCTGGAATCTAGAATATAACAATTAATTTTATTATGATTATGATATTCGTAAGGGTTAGTAGTTGCTTTAAGGGCCGCATTACGGGACGGGGAGTGAGAGGGCTCATACAAAATCGATAGCAACGCGGGAAATTTTGTACGAGATTATGAATGAAGGGAACGCGCATGCGTACGCCTTACGCAGCGAATGGCATATATTACTATAATGCACTTTAATAGATAAATATATCTTATAGATAAATACTTTTAATAGATTGTAACATATTTGAATTACAACTTATTTTACGGATTATATTCGCGTGTATTGTTATTCTAAATATTTCGCTTCTAAACAAAGAGCCGACGTTTCGAGCTCTTTACAGCGCTCATGGTCACGGACAGGACTAAATAATATGTTAGAATAATGCACACTGCATGCCAGCTTAATCCGTAATTTTTTTTTTATTTCAAATATGTTATAATCTATAAAAAAGTATTATAATTATAATAGACAAGATTATAAAATTACCATAATTTACAAACTTAACAAATAGAAATGCTCATCACTGAATGTTACGGATGGGTATCGAATCCAAGATTCTAGACTTAATAGACAGTCACTACCTATACCTAACATATTTTGTCTTTCTGTACTGCACTCCGACTCTACATTTTTGTCGAAAAAAAAATCTATATAATTATCACAATCTCATTATTGGCTGGCTCGGTGGAACAGTGGATTACTAGCTACGGTTCCAAGAGTCGTGGGTTCGATTCCCACCCGGGACAAACATTTGTGTGACGAACATCGGTGTTTGTTCCGTGTATATTTACGTATATTTGTGTATTCATTGTTGATCCTGATTTCCGTAACACAAGTGCTTAAGCTACTTACCACGGGATCAGATCAATGTATGTGTTGTTACCCTATGCGGAAGGATTCAGATACCTATGGTCGAAGGTTTTGTGATGTAATTTTTCTGGTACAGAAATAAATAATCAAGGACAAAGAGTATTAGGAGGTACTTCATATTAATTGGTGTAATTGTGAGAGGCCCGAAGGAGCGGCGGGCCCTTAGTTCATTAATACCAATCACCACAAATATTTTCATTATTGTGGGATATTGGTCAGATCATTCAGTCATAAGATAATGTAAGGTTTCAAATATGCGTCCTTTTTTGGTTCCGTAGCCAAATGGCAAAAAACGGAACCCTTATAGATTCGTCATTCTGTCTGTCTGTCCGTCCGTATGTCACAGACATTTTTTTTCGAAACTATAAGAGCTATACTGTTGAAACTTGGTAGGTAGATGAATTCTGTGATTGACGGCATTAAGATTTTGATAAAAAAAAATATATTGAGGGCTCCCGACACTTAGTAAGTAGTTTTTTTAATACCTCGTAAATCGTACACCGCTTATTGCCGCGTAATCTTCACTCAAATTAAAAAAAAGGACTTTAATTTAATTTCATTTAACATCAATGGTACGGAACCCTTTGTGCGTGAGTCCGACACGCATTTTACCGGTTTTTTTCAAGAATATAAAACAAACATTTTGTTATTAAGATTGCAAAGAACTTAATAATGAAGATGAGCAATACCAGCCAGCTTTAGCTCGCAGTTATTAAACTCACATCGAAATGTCTAGTAGTCTTCTTCTTCTTCTTCTTATCGTATGGTTGATGAACAACCTGGTGTCAGAGTTTTTAAACCGCCCGTAGGCCTCTGACATGGCTTCACAAACCGTTGAAAAATTTCTCAGGTGTGCTGGTTTCCTCACGATGTTTTCCTTCACCGTTAAAGCGTCGAATGATGGTACATATGCATTTCAAATTTGAAAAACACATTGGTACCTGGCGGGGTTTGAACTGGCGACCTCTCGCATGGCAAGCAACGACCTTAACCACTCGGCCATCGACGCTTTTCTATGTCTAGTAGTGATTTTGTTGCTTTAATATTGTGTTTATTTAGGTACAAAACTCATCCAGGTATTTGCGAAAATGTTACATTTACAGACGTCAAAAAAGAAGAGGTTTTAACAGCAGCTGTCTAGAGTATAAAGCCGATTTTGTTGCTATGCTATTGCTATGCACCTACGTTAACGACCACTGTTTCTTTAGTACAAAAGAGTTTTATTTAAATGTTAATATTATTAAATTTCAAAAATAAAAGAATAATAAAGAAAAAATGCTCATTAATTGAAACAATGTGAGCTAGTCTACCAGCAAAAGTGTAAATTTAGCGTAGCTAAGTTTCTTCAATGTGTGACAAATGTATTTGAGACTAAAGTTTTTCAGACCATTTGTACCTTGTTTGGAACAAATTCACGCGGCACGGCCATTAATACAATACGACATTGAAGCCAGTCACGCCTCTCTGTTTTGATGGCGGAAAAAAGCAGAAAAACTTTAGTGCCTATTCTATTGAGATGAATGGAACTCGATTTGTAGTTAGTTAGCATAACACTTTGTAGATCAGTAACGATTCATTAAAAAAAGTACCTATTATGTTTATGCAAACGGTGATTTAGTAAAACAAAGATGTAGGGCCAAGGTTCTAACGTAATTTTGGTATTCGGATATTATAAAGAAAAATGTTTGTCTGAAAAAGAAACTGTTCAGTGTACTATTTAACTATTTTGTAGGTAGCGGTAGCATGATGTAGGTAGTTAAACTAAATATGGCCATTTTTTTTCACATACATGACGTAACGCCTGAGGGCCTACCATGAGTTGGCTATCAAAAACTTGCGTACGTTAAAAACCTATCGAGTTGTTTTTTTCATACGGCCGATTTTAGTTCTTCGCGTAACCACCAGCGGCGCTGTACAAGTTTTTCATAGACATATTTACGTAGGCGATATCGAGTGCGTAAGTTTTAAACTCATGGTAGTCCTACTGGATAGTATAATTGGTAGTACTTGAGGCGCGTAACCTCAATATCGTAGGTTCGAGTCCCCGTCCAGTTAGACAAGAATATGTTGTATTTCCAATTTTTAATTTATGTGGCATATGATATGGCCATATTTATAGAAAGAAATATGTGCCTTCATTGATACAACCAACAAAAGGTAGGTACTAATTATTTTTATAACACATTTTTTTTTAAAAGTAAAGAGTAGTGTGGACATTACTAAACCATAATATATCGTCCTTAAATATGAGGTTCTATGTTTCACGCTCTACATATACTGACGACAGAATGTCGAGGAAATACCAATTTTCCTGTTAGCAATGTCTTGTTTTATTGAGAAACTGACCTTACCGTTTAAGTTATTTATAGGTCAGCAATTGATTATTGCACATAAGAATCGGGGTCATGCATTTCATTTGTATTTCTTCAAGATTTAAAAAACCGTAATGCGTTTGTGGTCACAAAATCGTACAATCAGTAACACTAAAATTACAATCCATGGCACAAAGTCTGGGCATAAAAGTTATGGTACGGCCGTAAAAGCGGTTCTGATTTCCCTTCCTCATAAAATTTCGGGATGTTCAAGCGGGTCGTGAAACGGCCTTAGTATCCACGCTGGTTAAATCCGCGTTGGTCGACTTCACACAACCTCAGATTTCTTCCCAGATGTGCAGGTTTCCTCACGATGCCTTCACCTTAAGTGCGTCGAATAAATAAATAAAAAATAGATAAATAAATATTTCACAACATCACTTTCATTGATCTGATCCCGTGGTAAGTAGCTTAAGCACTTGTGTTACAGGTATCAGAATCAACAGTGGATATACAAATATACTTAAATATATTTAATAATACACCCAGACACGGAACAAACACCGATGTTCGTCACACAAATATTTGTCCCGAGTGGGAATCGAACCCACGACTCTTGGAACCGTAGGTACCTGGTACACTAACCACTGTTCCACCGAACAAGTCAATGAATAAATGTACATATGGATTTTAAATTTGAAACCACATTGATACATACGTGTAAAGTATCAAATTTTTTCTTCTCATCTCCTACGTCACACCTTTCCAGGCCATGGGCGGTACAACGTGGGCCTACTACTGGCCTGTTTCATGGTGATCACTGCCATGGGTATCGACATCTTCGGGCTGGGCATCATCGTGACAGCTGCCACCTGCGACCTTGGGATGGACCTGCAACAAATCGGGATACTGTCCTCGATGCCCTTTGCTGGTTGGTACTTGTTAAATTGTTAAGTCTGAAAACCACTTTACCAGTATTAGAAGAGACTCGTCCAGTACCCAGATCCCATTTAAAATAAAGGCTTCATTCAGATGAACGTTCTTTCCCTACTAATTAGTAGCAATACTAGTGCCATCTGCTTCCCCGCAAGTCTGGGGATGATGACATTATTTTTTGACTGAACACTGTTACAACTCTTGAGAACATTGATAGGTCTAGACTTATAGTACATATAAGATTTTAGACTTTCGCGTTCCATTACACTAAAAATTAGTCTTTATGGTTCTACACACGATATTAGGAGTATAGTACATAATGTACAGTTATAGTACATATGTTACCGGAAATGTATGTAATCCGTCGTTGTATACAATTCCTAGGAAATGTATGTAATTCCTAAAATCGCACGGAAATGTGTGAAATAAATTACACATTACACATTTCCTAAGAAATCTATACATTTCCTAACTAGCAATCGGAAATGTAAAAAAAATAAGATATTAGTGAAAAATAAATAAAGGGTCGTTCAAGTTATGAAAATTTATAGTCGTATGTGATTTTGATGACAATACAATAATATGGTACGGTCGAGCTGATCTGATAATGAAGCCGAAAGATATGAACTGGAACTTTATGATGGATGATCGTATCATAGCCTTATTTGGTTGGAAAGGTATTTTAATACTGTGAGCAAATACTATAAAGTGTAAAATAAATTAAGTTTAAAAAAACAGTATTAAACACTATATTATTATTGGTGCACGTAAAAGTCAAAAATAAATTACTAGTCGTTCAAGTTGTCTCTATTCTGAGCTGAGGTGTAAACTATGTGCTTTTAATTATAATATTTGATTGCAAAAGCGCGGGGCGCTGGAACAGATTTTTAGTATACCATGCTGAGAAATCAAGTAAAGCGATGTTTCAGGAAGCAGGTTACAGAGATCGGTGCTTTAACTAGAGTTGCAGCACGACTAGTAGGAGGCTCTACATTAAACAATCTGTTCAAAATACCAGTCAACAGTGGCAAAATGTAGAGTTCTTATTCGTGTATTTGTTAACAAGAAAGTCTTTCCTGCTTTTACAATTAATAATTATAATTAAAAGCACATAGTTTACACCCCAGCCCAGAATAGAGACAACTTGAACGACTAGTAATTTATTTTTGACTTTTACGTGCACCAATAATAATATAGTGTTTAATACTGTTTTTTTAAACTTAATTTATTTTACACTTTATAGTATTTGCTCACAGTATTAAAATACCTTTCCAACCATATAAGGCTATGATACGATCATCCATCATAAAGTTCCAGTTCATATCTTTCGGCTTCATTATCAGATCAGCTCGACCGTACCATATTATTGTATTGTCATCAAAATCACATACGACTATAAATTTTCATAACCCTCCGATCATAAAATGTTAAATTTATTTTCTTACATACATACATACATACAGGCCAACCTAATGAAAGCGGGAATTTTTTAAAAATTAATAACGTGTTTTACTATAGAAAGCATTTACTTTACACATTTCCTAATACGATATAGGAATTTTATACAATTCCTAGGAAATGTGTACATTTCCTCGGATATCTATGCATTGAATAGTTTTTCAAACAATATTTTATACATTTCCTAAATAGTTTAGGAATTGTACACATTTCCTAGGAATTGTATACAATTCCTTGATTTCATACATTTCCGGTAACACATACATCAAATTTACCAATCCGTTACTAAATCTCACCCATCCAATCCCATAACAGTCAGTCAGGGGATACCAGTCACAACTGTCAATCTGTCCGGTGGTTGGTGAACGGTATACGGGTAAGCGACCCCGGCTCCTCGAGCTACTATCGACTCAGTCCAAATCATCCGAGGCGATAGTATCCTTCCTTCCCTTTTCCTTCCCCCGTCATATATCCTTGCTACTTGTGGGAACGCAATGACCTTGTTAAAACAATGCACAAGGCAGAATGGCGGCGACGTGGTCCACAACCCGTCACGTCACGTTTCCCACAGAGGTGAAAAGTGGATCGCTGGAAGTGATCTCTGCCTACCCCTCTGGGAAAAAGGCGTGATTTTATGTATGTATGTATGCCAATCCCATAACAAAATTAAAGTTAGGTTCTTAGTCGGAACTTTACCTAAATAGAGAATTTGAGATGAGATACATAAAGCTTGACTATTCCAAATTCCAGGTATAATAGTGATGTCGTACCCATGGGGCTACTTGTCGGACACACGTGGGCGGAAACTGGTGCTGGTGTGGGCAATGGGCGGCGGCTTCGTCAGCTCGCTGCTGAGCAGCCTTGCTCCCAACTGGCAGACCCTGGCTGCGCTACGTTTCGTCAGCTCGGCTTTGTGAGTGATGTCCTCCAGATAGTATCGTAGCCATTTATGCGCCCGGTCATCATCATCATCAGCCCATATACGTCCCCACTGCTGGGGCACGAGCCTACCCTAAATAAGTGCGATAAGGCCGCGAGTCAACCACCCTGTCCAAGTGTAGGTTGGTTGACTTCACAACCTCAAAATTTCTTCGTAGGTCTGCAGGTTTCCTCACGATGTTTTCCTTCACCGTTAAAGCGTCGAAAAATCGTACATATCAATTGAAAATTTGAAAAACACATTGGTAGGTACGTGGCGGGGTTTATATGCACCCGGTGCAAGCTTTCAAAACTGTGCCCTTGATAAAGAAAACTAGATATTGGTCTGGTCATTTCTGCAGCCCTCCAGGGTTTGCACCCAATGCCTGGGCACCGCTGGCACCTGCCTAGTTACGGCACTTCCTCCCTAGGCTGCAGGGGCTACTCCAAGCCATCATCGTAGCCAGTCAGCTGGTAGGTTACGTTACGTTACGATGCATTTTTGACTCTTGACATCTGACATCTGACTACTGGAATTGAGTTTGAAAGTTAGGTTAGATTTTGACAACTGAGTAGAGGCATGAATTGTTACGCCCCTGGGCTGCTTTAAATAGATAAAAACATGACTTCATTGATTCAGTGTAAATAATTCGCTTGGTAAATGCCAATTTTTTTCATCTTTCAAAATGGTGGTTCCACTTGAGTAAACAGCTTAAATTAACAATTACTCATCACGTGTTTGATATTGTCCTCAACTATTTGACCTTTATAACCAAATCCTCAAGTTTTTGGTTATAAAGTGTTATCGGGCAAGCATCTGTGACTTTGCAGCTTATCTTATTTGTGATCTGTTCACGAATGCTAAGCCGCTCAATAACTTTAGTCTGATTGTTGAGATTTATCTCGTTTATCTTAATAACGATATATAAGACTACCAATATGTGACGTTTGTTATCTCCAGACACAAAATCCTGAGTCCAAATATTTTGTATTACCTTATGATTAGAGATTAAGCAGTGAAATAAAATAACAATATAACTCTAAAGTCCCGCCGTTAAAGCAAAGGACAAATGAGATCGTTTACCTTTTACAAATCTTAATTTTTTATATCTGCGGATTTGTTTTCCTTATGCATTCCAGATAATAAAACTAAAATTAAATATATATTGGCATGTTGGCATGAGTACCTGTCGGGTTGTAGCTTATATAGTATACGTTTAATGATTGCAATTCCAAAAGGTATCAGATACATTGGTCCTCAGAACCATCCGAAAATATTAAGGCAATGGGTTCAACATTATTTCTGTTTTTGGACTCCAAGGTCCTTGGTACTTCTTGAGTACGAACATAGCAATAGCTTGAAAAATTGTCAGTGATCAATGCTACTGTTTAACGATTCCACAAATAAAGTTACGAGCACGGAAAAATGCAATAAAATATGCACTGTGATTCTTAACTAATTACCCCTCATCGCTCGCATCATCTCTTCACGGCAACACCTTAGTAGACGTAGCGTCAAGTACTTATCCGCCATGCCCCTTATATTGGTAAGTGGTGGGGTTTGAACTGGCTACCTTTCGCATGGAAAGCAATAGCCTTGACAATTCGACCATTGACGCTCTAACGGTAAAGGAAAACATTGAGAGGAAACGCATACACCTGTGAAGAAATTCTATGGTTTTGTGAAGTAGACCAACCCGCACTTGGCCAGCGTAGTTGACTAAGGCCTTATCGTCCTTGAATGGCCGTCGGTGGGGACGTATATGGGCTAATGTTGATGATGCCACTTGGCCCCTGTGAATTACATAAATGGCTTTACAGAAAATCCTGCTCTTTGTACTTGCTCCCTGGTTATGAACAAGTGTCTTTATGTCTGTCTTATGTATATAGATCCAGCGCAGCAGAGTCAGCAACGTATGCGCTGTTAGGAGAGTGCTGCACGAGTCGCGTGCGCGCGCGCTACATGCTGCTGATGACCAGCGCGCTCATGCTTACGCCCACCATCTACTACAGTACGTACTAACGCCCTCATGTGGTACATAGTATGTACTTTAACTGCCTCGTTGGTCAATTGGTAGCAAGCGCTGCGTTAGGACCGAGAGGTCCCCGGTTCGAGTCCGGGGTCGGGCAAAATTTGTGTGAGTTTTTCTGTAATGAAATTACTCAGCCCGGAGTTAGGAAGTTGGCGGTTGAACGCCCGTGCCTCGGAAAGCACGTTAAGCCGGTGGTCCTGCGCCCGATCTCTCATCGGTCATGTCGGATTGCCGTCTCACTGAATTATGAGAGTAAGGGAATAGAGAGTGCACTTGTGTTTGCGCGCACACTTGTGCACTATAATATGTCCTGCGCATTTGGCTGATCTCAATTGAGATCGGCCGCCATGGCTGAAATCGGTCGGACGCCTTATAGTATGTACTCACATCTACCATCTACTACAGTACGTACTCACGCCCACCATTTACTACAGTACATACTCCCACGGCCACGATCTACTCTGTACTCACGCTCGGATTGAAGCGCAGTGGAGTCAGCAAGGTACGCGCTGCTGAAGAGCGCTGCATGCTACAGGCTGCTGTTGACCAGAGTGCTCAGCATGAGCCCCTACAGTCTGCTACAGTACGTACTCACGCCCAGGATTGAGCGAAGCGGAGTCAGCGACAAATACGCTGCATTCTCCATGCTGCTGATGACCAGCGCGCTCATGCTGTCATCCACCATATACTTCGTACGTACTCACGCACAGGGTAGAGCACAGTAGAGTCAGGGATGTATGCACTGCTAGAGAGTGTTGCACGAGCTGCTGAAAACTAGTGCGCTCATGTTGATGTTCACCATCTACTACAGTACGTACTATCAGAGAGGGTCCCTACCTTAGCTAACCTTTCATAAGATTCAACTCTTCAACCAGTGTTTAGAGCAATCACACGCATCGAGCAATACTATTGGATTGAATCAGTGCCACTAACGTATAACTTGCACCATTATACCAGTCGATTCACCAAGCATCAGAGAGTTGAAGAGGTAGTGCTGTAGAAATGCGCATGTTTGAGGGTCTCAAAACTCTTTAAAAACTTTTGGAGATCACTCCAAAAGTATAACAAGGAACCAGGAACCAAAACACCAGTTAAAGAGGGGACTTGTATTAATACTACTGTCTCTAATTGCCGTTGTTAAAATATTACGTCTCTCTCTTCCAGTCCTGGGCTACTTCATCACTAAACTGAACTTTGCCACGCCCTTCATCGGCATCGTGTACCGTCCATGGCGACTCCTCACCATGGTGATGGCTCTGCCCCTGGGCGTCAGCGCGGTGCTGCTCCGGTTCTACCATGAGAGCCCCAAGTTCCTGGCCAATGTGGGGAGGGAGGATGAGGCGGTGGAAGTGCTGGCTGCTATGTATAGGAAGAACGGGGGGGAGGGGGATTATCCGGTATGTTGGATTGCTTTTCTAAAACCTATGTCATGCTAAAACCAGTAGCCAGGCTACTCTTATAACTTTGTAATTTAGTAAGCATGGATCATGAAATTCTGAAAGTACTTTCAATAAGAGATTCTGTGAGAACTCTTACTAATTTTATGTGGAAATAGCAAAAGTGACTTAATTAAATGCAGTTGAAAAATAGTACCTTCTAATGGTTTTCTAGAAAACGGTATTTTCGATAGAATCAGCTTTTCCAAACGGTGATAACATTAAAATTAGTCTTTATGGGTCTACACGCGATATTAGGAGTAGCAAATTACATAGCTACTTACTGCCCGACGTTTCGACTGGGTAACACCAATCGTGGTCGTGAGCGAAATGGCGCCGCCCGTCTTCGTCTGTAAGTAAGTAACTATGTAATTTTAGAGTAATGGAACGCGAAGGTGATAACATTGTCCATTTATTGGTGCTTGTAGCATTCTTCGTCTTTTCTTTGAATTGAATAGAATCAGCTACTTATGGACTTTGTCGGATTCGGTATATACCTAAAAGGTTTCTTTTCGAAGCAGCCGGCCTTTGGTTTCCTAACTCACTTACGATTAGGGCTTAGAGTAGCCTTGTCATCATCACCGGACTCGCGGGGGAGCGGATGGCTCTCACCCCTATAAACGGCCGGCCTCCTTGGAAGCAGATTAAAGATGGTTGTTGGTTGCAGGTCCTCCGGATGCATCTAGAAGACGGCAGCAAAGAGGAAGTGGGGGTGTTCTCCCTGCGCTCGCTCTGGACGCAGATCGCCCCTCTGTTCAAGCCGCCCCTGCTCACCCGCACCATGCTGCTGTACTACTTGACCTTCGTCATTTACATTGCGTGAGTTGCTTGCATCTGTTTAAAAAGTAGTTAATGATAACGGCAATGGATACTGCTTTGGCTCCTTGGCGGTTTGTATAAATGTATGTCGATCGTACTATCTATTAAGAGTGAGAGCCGCAAGTCCGCTGATGATGACAAGGCTATCCCAAGCAATTAGTAAGGCGTCCGACCGATTTCGGCCATGGCAGCCGATCTCAATTGAGATCAGCCAAGTCCGCAGGACATATTGCAGTGCACAAGTGTGCGCACAAACACAGTCAAGTGCCCTTTTCCATTACTCTCATAATTCGGTGAGACAATCCGACATGACCAATGAGGTATCGGGCGCTGGACCACCGGCTTAAAGAGCTTTCGGAGACACGGGCGTGCAACCACCAACCTCTCAACTCCGGGCTGAGTACTCTCTTTACAGAAAAAATTGTAAACAAAAAAAAAACCGCCTTCAAAAACCCGACTCACTAAAAATTACAAAATAATATAACGAACATTAATCTGGGTATGAAATTGATATGTTGTTGAAGGCGGTGCCGTTTATATTTCATGCAGTTTTCCTCAAAATTTTAATTGGCACCGCCTTCAAAACATATCAAATTCATACCCAGATTAATGTTCGTTATATTATTTTGTAATTTTTAGTGAGTCGGGTTTTTGAAGGCGGTTTTTTTTTTGTTTACAATTTTTTTTCATACTTTTTAGTGTTACATTTTTTTTCACCCTATTACTTCAGCTCACCTTTAATACTACTGATATTATAACTAGTAGTCTTAATATGTATACAGTATTAAAGTAATTATCCTTTTACTCCCAACTATTAAGGAGACGACCTTCCATCAACAGCTCAGCATCATAACATTATGATTGCAAGAAGCAAATGCCAATATAACTTCAGAAAATATGTGAAACGTGGTACATGTGCCTATAAAATTTGATGGTTGCCCTGGATTTCTCCTGGATCCCATCATCAGATACTAGACTGGTCCCTATTAGTTCAGCTCACCTATAATTCTACTGATATTAAAACTAGTAGTCTTAATATGTACACAGACTTGAAAGAATTATCCCTTTACTCCCAACTATTAAGGAGTTGACCTTCCATCATCAGCTCAGCACCATAACATTATGGTTGCCAGACGCAAATATCAATATTACTTCTGAAAATATGTAAATCACGGTACATGTGCCTATACAATTTGAGGGTTGCCCTTGATTTCTCCTGGATCCTATAATCAGATCCTAGACTGGACCCTATTAGTGCAGCTCACCTATAATTATATTGATATTATAACTAGTAGTCTTCATATGTACACAGATTTGAAAGAATTATCCCTTTACTCCCAACTATTAAGGAGTTGACCTTCCATCATCAGCTCAGCATCATAACATTATGATTGCAAGAAGCAATGCCAATATAACTTCAGAAAATATGTAAAACGCGGTACATGTACCTATAAAATTTGAGGGTTGCCCTCGATTTCTCCTGGATCCCATCAACAGATCCTAGACTGGTCAACCTAATAGTTTAGCTCACCTGTAATGCTACTGATATTATAACTAGTAGTCTTAATATGTATACAGTATTGAAATAATTATCCTTTTACTCATAACTATTAAGGAGTTGACCTTCCATCATCAGCTCAGCATCATAAGATTATGATAGCCAGAAGCAAATGCCAATATAACTTCAGATAATATGCAAAACGTGGTACATGTCCCTATAAAATTTGAGGGTTGCCCTCGATTTCTCCTGGATCCCATCATCAGATCCGGGACTGGTGAAAATGGGACCACCTCGGAAGTGAACTCTATCCAACCAAAAAAAAATTTTTGAAATCCGTCTACAATTGACGAAAATATCGGTGAACATACATAAAAAAAAAAATAATAAAAAAAAAAAAAAAAAATATTATACATACAGACGAATTGAGAACCTCCTCCTTTTTTTGAAGTCGGTTAAAAACTCACACAAATTTTGCCCGACCCCGGACTCGAACAAGGGAGCTCTCGGTCCTTACGCAGCTCTTGCTACCAAAAGACCAACATGGCAGTTAATTAGTAGTCAAGTCTCAAGCAATTTTAGTATACCATATAGTCAGCCGGGAAAAGGTAAATAAATGTCCTATTACTTCCTAAGCCAGCGCTACCTTCGTCCGCATTTTCCCCCGTTTTTACACATTTTCTTCTGGTTCTTTGCACATATTTGTCGCAGCATGATTTTATACAGCCTAAAGCCTCCCTCGAGAAAGAGTCTATCCAACGCAAAAATATTATTATAATTCGAATTAGTAGTTCCTGAGGTTCGCGTTCAAACAAACTCTCAAAGTATGGATAGTTCGGACAAATATATAATTTCTCTATATTTAAATAATACATAAATTACAGCACCACTAAAACGCAATGTTTAGATACGTCACCACTATAAATATTGTGACACACGCTATTGATAAAACACTTGAAACCAGTATGAAGTGGAGTTTATACGAGAACACGTGGCATTGTAATTGCCTCAGATAAGCTGTAATTAAAATAACATTAAGATTAATCTATTCAAAATGCAACTTTTAATCAACCAATAAGGCAGGTGAATTATTGACTAATGGGAAGGTACGATTCCGCTTTCAGTTTTGAGGCCTGGAACCCTAAAAATAAATAAAAAATCTGGGGCATTTGTACACACGGTCATCTGACCCCAAACTAAGCAGAACTTGTACAATGTACGTCAGAGACTGATATACATACATAGATATTTATAATACATACGTAAATCAATCAAAAATATTCACACCCTAACACGGAACAAACACCGACGGTCATCACACAAATATTTGTCACGAGTGGGAATCGAACCCACAACTCTTGGAACCGCCAGCCAGGGTCACTAACAACTGTTCCACCGAGCTAGTCGTTACTTTAGGTTTCTGAATAGGTACAACAATCTAGGGACTGTCACTGTCTATATCGAGGTATATAAATAACTGTCTATATCGAAGTTCATAAAGAAGTGATAACAAGGCTACTTCGCTACCGGAAGTAGCCTTGTTATAATTACCGGACTTGCGAGGGAGAGGATGGCTCTCACCCCTAACTATCGATTTCATTTTGTTTAAACGCTTACACATTACAAGCATTCCACTTTACTCAAGGAAGTGTTAATACTTAGGTACGGTATGTAATTGTAATTAATCCTTTACCAAGGAATGTAATTCAAGATGACAGCACAATAGTTTTATCACTTACAACCACAATAGGCATTCACCTATTAAAGTGATAGTAAAAAATGTTAATGCTTCAATGTTTAAGCTATTACTCTGTTTTTACTTCAACAAATGAGGCTAAGTGACAATCGTGCTCGCTGTTATACAAAGGAGAGTTTAATGAGGTTAATAACTCATATTATCTCGAAGTTTAATTGCCACAATATCATGTAAGGCATGATGATAATACAAACGATGTAATAGGTACTGTTACTACTGTACTTCTTTTCGAGTCAATGGCAAAATCAGATATGTTCGGTCCAATATTGGCCATACTACTATTTTGGAATCGAATACAATATAATAGAATAATACATAAATAAATAAATACATAATCTTATGACATGTTTTCATTATTTTCAGCTATTGCTACAAATATATATATATTAATATACGTTTTAATATTATTATCACATGTTGGATTCAGTAATCAGTTGAACAGTGCCTGATATTTTAGTTCTGTTACAACTTGCGTGGTCACCAAATTGAGAATTGCGTTCGTCAGTCAGCCATAATCATTAGTTAGGTACATCAAAGCGAATGTATTTGCTCTTTCAATCCAAGTTATCATCTAAACTCAGGATGTTGGCTGTTTCCAGCTGATCTAAAAATACTTAAACATAAAAAACAAACCATTTAAGTGTTCTAGTATCTAATTAGATAAATAGATAATGCTTAAACAAAGGGAGTTCGGAACATCCGGTATCAGTTACAATAAAAAAATATATACTAAGGTTTCATAACCGCATAATTGAATCTCCTTGATGAGCAGATGACAATGGAGATAGGTTTTAACATTAATTTAATGAAGCTTTGTAAGACAATGTAAAGGCATTATTAATAACTAGCTGAGGAAAGAACAAGAAACGTAATTACTTCGTGACTTTCTTGATTTATTCTGTCAGACGTAGTTTTCTACAACAAGGAATTGCATATTTTGCTCGTGAATAAAGCATTTTTTATTTTTGTTCATTTCACTAAAGCAATGTTAACGCTTTACTTCTTAATAGAAAGAAAGAGAAACCCAAAATGTATTGATCATAAAGTCAGAAAAAAAAAAGTTCGGCTTGTGGTGCACTGATATTCTGAAATTTGCACAAAGATACGTCTCATTTTACATTAAATGCGATTTTTTAGACATCATATTTTTAATATAAGTATATACTCTTATACAGACAATAGATCATACTGTACGTAGATAGTCGTTACAACAGTAATAAAATAAATACCGCCTTATTTCTTGTTACCGCTGCGTTTATTTCGCACGGCGAATGTATTGCTGTTTTATTTTTAAAGGAAATCTTAAAGTTTTATTTTTTAAGAGGGACACAATTTACATATTACAAAGTACTACATATTACAAAGTACTACATTTACATATATACAACAAACTAAATTAATTATAAGAGGAACAATATACACCGTGAATTTTGAGTGGTTGTTTTCCCGTGGCAGAACGATTTGCCTTTAGTAATACTATTGAATCATGCAAATTATTCCTTAAAAAAAAAAAATTATCGAATTTTCAAAATAATAATTTTCCAACTCAAAAACGAGTGAAGCTATCGTTGTTTTTTAAGATGTGACGTATTCGGGTACTGCTTGCCGCATGAAATCGATGCTTAAAGCTATAAGAAGCTCTACACCCTAAGTAATAAAGTGGTTCGAACGTACTTTAAAGTTTCGGTTATACCTTTCGTAAAACCGGCATTTATTGATTTTAATAAAAAATAACTGCACAAATCTATTGTGCTAATAAGGTAGAATCATTTTGCTGCGGGAAAACAACCACTCA
This sequence comes from Maruca vitrata, assembly GCA_039566165.1. Taxonomy (NCBI): domain Eukaryota; kingdom Metazoa; phylum Arthropoda; class Insecta; order Lepidoptera; family Crambidae; genus Maruca; species Maruca vitrata. The sequence continues at coordinate 601,263 of CM076923.1, read as the reverse complement.
AATTTCACGGTGTATAAAGTTTAACTAAAACAAAGTTCGATTCTAAATCTTCAGAAGAAAATTTATAAAACGAGGCCGTGATGAAAAAGCTATTTAGCTTTTTCAATCCTTTATTTAGCTACGCGCTCCGAGTTTACCTACTCCCAACATTTATATTTCAGTGATAATACACTAAAAATCAGGCTTTTTGGCAGTTTGTCGCCCATTTCTGGTTCACTGACAAAAAAGTGGCTCAAATGATGAGGAAGAAATAGTTTAGGAGCGCTTCTTTAGGAGCATTTAGAAGTGCTTAAAATTTTGTTTTTTGTTTTTCCTGACAACGATGATGGGCTTGGAGTAGCCTTGTCATCATCACCGGACTAGCGAGGGAGCGGATGGCTCTCACCCCTAAAAAATTAAGCGATGTTTGCCTAAGGCTGCTCCCTAATTGGGACTAGGAACTCGGCTCAGGGCGTTACTGGAGGGTGCCTAACGGACGTAGTTTTGGGGAGAAAAACGGACCTGGTTAGGTTGTGTAGTCAACCAACCCGCACTTGGCCAGCGTGGTTGACAAAGACCTTATCGCTCTAGTTTAGGGTAAACCCGTGCCCCAGCAGTGGGGACTGAAGATGATGAGAGAATGTCTCCAAATTACCAATAACCATCTCTTCCAGTAACAACAGCTTCGCCATAATCCTGCCGACGATCTTCAATGTGTTCTTCACGTCGTACGCGGCGGGCGGCGCCGACGCCGGCGGGTTCTGTGCACTCTTTACCAGCGCTTCTGGAAACGCTACACAGGCTGATGTCGTTCAGGTATTACAGTGAAACCTGATTAAGTGGGACCTGGATAAGTGAGAAACCTCCATATCTAGTACTCAATCTGAGGTCCCAACACTTTGGCACTGCATTACCTCTGTTAGTGAGACGAAGCAAACCTCTATATCTGGGATTTGTTCTTTCGATTTATCTTTCTTATTTACCTCTGTTACTAAGACAGCGAGTGTATTTCATATTTACAAACCTCTGTTACTGGGATAATATCGAATTGTATGTTTGCTTACTTATTCTTATTCTACCCACAAATTCCGCACTTACTGACATAATTTCAATGACCTCCAGTTTTAGTTTTGTTTGAAAAACGTCGGATAAAAATATCCGTTTATGAAAGTGAATGAATAATGAAGTTTGTGCGCAATTTAATGTGCCAAAATGTACACTTTGTAGAATAATTCAGAATAAAAATTAAATTCAATCACAGTGTTCAGAAGGACATGGAAAACTGAAATTAAGTACGTTTATCAGAATATCGTAAACTTGAACAATGTTTGCTAGCTTGGGTTAAGCAAGTTCGTAAGAAAAACGTTCCCATAAGTGCACCGATGATGATTAAAGCTGATTTGGAATATTTACGTAACACATTTTTTAATAATCGCACCTCTATGTCTGAAATAACTTTTTTTCTGACCTCTGTTAATGGAACCCTCTGTTATTGAGACAGATATTTATTTATACCTGGATATCTGAGACACTGGGTGGAATACCTCTATAAGTGAAACAATATTGCTGGTCCTTGACTGTCTCACTTAACCAGGTTTCACTGTATATTTATTTATTAAGAAAACTTCATAATATCAACGAATCATTTAACTTAAAATAGAAAGAAAAGGACCTAAGGCTTAGATCCACGATTGCTTGCAATTTATCTATACAAACGATCAAAATATACACATCTATAAAAGTATGGAAGGAGTTCCGTAATTTCTTAAGGGAGTAAGAGCAAAGAGTTTTATATGTCGTGAGCGAACCATAATTGGTGTAACCCAGTTGAATGGTGGGTAGGGGTAGCTATGCACTTATTTAAGCATTGGGCCTTTTAGCCATTGGAAGCTTAAACATTCGCTGTGATATCAAAATGGTAATGAAGTATTCAATTAACTACCTGTCCGTCCAACTATCTGTCCGGTAGTTGGTGAACGGTATACGGGTAAGCGACCCCGGCTCCTCGAGCTACTATCGACTCAGTCCAAATCATCCGAGGCGATAGTATCCTTCCTCCCCTCTTCCTTCCCCCGTCATATACCCTTGCTACTCGTGGGAACGCAATGACCTTGTTAAAATAATGCACAAGGCAGAATGGCGGCGACGTGGTCCACAACTCGTCACGTCGCGTTTCCCACAGAGGTGAAAAGTGGATCGCTGGAAGTGATCTCTGCCTACCCCTCTGGGGAACAGGCGTGATTTTATGTATGTATGTAGTATTGAATGTTTTCCAGGAGTCGACAGAATGTGTGAACACCATAAACGACAACACTATTTGGGCGGGCTGTGCGCACGGCTTTTCCTTCTTCCTGCTGAACGCGCTCATCTCACAGTGCGCAGGAAAGAGAAAGGTAAAACAGATACATATATTTGTATTCGAACAGATGTAAACAAAACTAGCTTTCAATAGGGTGTCAATACACCGTGAAATTTTAGTGGTTGTTTTCCCGTGGCAGAACGATTTGCCTTTAGTAATACTATCGAATCATGCAAATAAATCCTCGAAAAAAAAAATTTTTTTTTCAAATTTTCAAAATAATAATTTTCCAACTCGAAAACGAGAGAAGCTATCGTTCTTTTATAAGATGTGACGTATTCAGGTACTACTTACCGCATGAAATCGATGCTTAAAGCTGAAGAAGCTCGACACCCTAAGTCATAAAGCGGTTCGAACGTGCTTTCGAGTTTCGATTAAACCTTTCGTAAAACCGGCATTTATTGATTTTAACAAAAAAGAACTGCACAGATCTATTGTGCTACTAAGATAGAATCATTTTGCTGCGGGAAAACAACCACTAAAATTTCACGGTGTATATGTCACCGTAAAATTGCAAATAAGGATAGATTGCAATCTATCTCGCGAGATTGTGAACTGTCGAATATTTGTGAACTATAGTTCACGGTTGAATTTAAGGCCGACCAATCAGGGACAGCCTTCGGACGGCTGTCCTAAGGCTGTCCCTGATTGGTCGGCTATAGGCTATGCCTATAACTGACCAATCAGGCATTGACATCATTGACAAGTGACATATTTAAGATCGCAATTTATCAGTTTCACTTCGATAGATTGCAATCAGATGAATAATCACACGATAAATTGTAAGCATCATGTTATGGTTCACAATTATTCGACAGTTCACAATCTCGCGAGATAGATTGCAATCTATCCTTATTTGCAATTTTACGGTGACATATACAAGTATTTACAGATTTACAGCTGGGTATCTCGAATTCCGAGGTGAACTTACTATAATGACTGGACTACATTATTTAGAGAGACCCGACGTTTCAAGCTCTTTACACCACTCGTGGTCAGGGGAAAAGGAGTCTTGGAGAATAACAATACACGCGTGTTTAAATCCGTGAAATTAGTTTTATTTTAAACTAGCTTTTCGCCTGCGACTTCGTCCGCGAGGAAACCCTATTCCCGCAGGAACTCCGGTATAAAAAGTAGCCTATGTGTTATTCTGGGTCTTCAGTTACCTGCATGCCAAATTTAATCGTTATCGGTTCAGTAGTATTTGCTTGAAAGAGTAACAAACATCCATCCACACATACAAACTTTCACGTTTATAATATTAGTAGGATAGTATCTTCTACAAGAAGATCACGCCGATTCGAAGTGACTTGTATGTACAATAATGTACATGTTTAATTTCTATATATCGTGTAAAAGCACAAGACGTGTGTAAATGTCCTTTTGCTCACTTTTCTTTTTGTTTTTTAAGCAAGTTATGTACGATTTATGAAGCAATAAACGTTTCTTTATTTTTAATTTTTTTTACCAGTGTCATATGAATGTTCGACATCCTGGTGATGATATTTTTTTAATGCTATTAAAGCTATACACAAATTTAAAATCTAAAAAAAATTAATTACAACAAATAAAAATATCATTGTCAAGTGCAACCATTCTGTAAAACATTTCTGTAAAGAAATGTTGGCGGACCGATAGTGTTTGATCACTACCGGTGGCTAACGGGTAAAATGTGATGGAAAAATTCGCATTAATTAGTGACTAAACGCCTAGATGAGCAACCGATGCGATATCGGAAGTCTGGCGGTTCAAGTCCCCGTTCAGGCGGGGTCATAAAAGCTATTGCAAGCTTTCATCGCGGGCTTTGAGCGCGGCGACCGAACCAAGAAATTCCGTAACGTAAAAAACCTCACAATCGTCTAACGTCGTTTCAGTTCGGTACACTTCGGCACGGTGTTTGTGTGCGTGCGGTTAGACGTATTGTACGACTCTACGAAACTCGCACGAATCGAGACGAGCTACTCCGAAATCGGACGATGCTATGCAATCGCTATACCGCGGCTGTCCCCGAGTGCCACACGTCTTTTTTTTTATTTTTATTTATTTACTTACAGGTGCTGTCCATCGTGATCCTGCTGGTAGCTGCAGCGGCTGCGGTAGGCGTGGACAACACGGGCGAGCCGCTGTCCGGCCTGGTCCTCTTCTACGTGTTCCTCACCACTGCCATGGTCTTTGGAGTAGTGTCCTCGTACTTCGTCGATCTCTACCCTACATCCTACAGGTGTGATAGAGTTTCTAATACAGATTTCAAAGACGGACTTCGGCCACGGCGGTCAATCTCAATTGAGATCAGTCAATTAAGCTGCACCTGGCCGGCGTGGTTGGCTAAGGCCTTATTGCCCTAATAAAGGCTAGGCCTGTGCCCCAGCAGTGGGGACGTCTTATGGATCATAGATCAGTGAGACGGCAATTCGACATGACCTCATGAGAGAACAAGCGCAGGACCACCGACTTAACGTGCTCTCCGTAACACGGGCGTGCATCCGCCAACTCCCTGACTCCAAACCGAGTAATTACTTAACAGAAAAACACACATACATTTTAACTGACCTCGGACTCGAACCGGAGTCCTCACGGACCTTACGCTTGCTACCAATAGACCAACGAGACCGTCACCCAGACATGGACCAAACGCGGACAGCAATAAAATTACATAAATATTAGTCTCTAGGATTGAACCCTAGACTTTTGCGCGTTTGCGCACGAAGCGTTGCATAAGCGTATCGGTTATCTGTTTTCAAAGTCATGCGAAACAATTACGATACAAATAACTAACACGTGCAACCTGTTGTTAAACTTGTTTTCAAATTTATGGGCTCGTCGTTGCTCTCCTAAAAAAACGATAACTCCACAACCCATCGCGTCGCGTGATAAAAAAAAGTGCAAATTGGTCATGACATACGAAAAACACTAAAATAGTTGTATTCTAAAACAAATAAAGATGATAGAAGATTTATAGATTTACTAGCTTTCCGCCGACTCCGTCCGCGTAGAGACGTTTAACGGGTAAAACATTACTTCTTTATAGCGCAGTCGTTTAAAAAGTAGCCTTTGTCCTTTCTCAGGCTCTGGACTAAGTTACTGTCCCATTTATAATTAATATTTGTAAGGATAGTAAGGATGCGCTATGTGATTTATATTAACTGGCTAGGTCAAACAGTAGCTAGTCACCCAGATTCACTGTCAACGGTTCCAACTGTCGTGGTTTCGATTCCGGGATAAATGTAATATTTATTATTTTATCTATTTATAGAGAAAACTTAAGTTTTAGAAATGGTCAATTTGAATTACATTTTACTTACGGTAAGAAGCGGTATGTTAATTATTATTAATGTTTGCGGTATAGTAAACTTTATGTTAATAATTATAAATTTACATAAAGTTTACCGATATAGCGAGAACATGTTAAAGAAACAAATGATGTCTAAACACTGTGATAAAAGAGTACCGGTATCGAGGGAATCCCGGGTCAAATTAACTTCAAAATATTAATTGCGTGTCACACTGGCTCGTTGGTCTATTGGTAGCAAGCGCTGCGTTAGGACCAAGAGGTCCCCGGTTCGAATCCAGAGTCGGGAAAATTTTGTGTGAGTTTTCTGTAATGAAATTACTCTGCCCGGAGTTAGGAAGTTGGCGATTAAACGCCAGTGCCTCGGAAAGCACGTTAAGCTGGTGGTCCTGCGCCCGATCTCTCATCGGTCATGTCGGATTGCCGTCTCACCGAATTATGAGAGTAAAGGAATAGAGATTGCACTTGTGTTTGCGCTCACACTTGTGTACTATAATATGTCCTGCGCACTTGGCTGATCTCAATTGAGATCGGCCGCCATGGCTGTAATCGGTCGGACGCCTTATTACATACTCGTAGGTGTTATAGGTGAGGTTACAGTCCGTTATAAATGTGACGCCCCCTATCCTAGATCAACACGTGAACACTTACAGAGAGATAGTAATTCTTAATCAAGTATAAAGTACATAACAGTTCAAACCCCTCAATGTACCATGTACCTGTGTTTCCATATTATATTTGAAATTCATATGTACGTTTATTCGACGCTCACGGTGAAGGAAAACATCGTGAGGAAACCTGCTACGAAGAAACTCTACGGTTGTGAATCGACCAACCCGCGCTTGGCCAGTGTGGTTAATTTAGGCCTTATTGCCCTAGTTTAGAGCAGGCCCAGAGTGACATATATGGGCTGATGATGATGATTTTATTATTGACTGAAATGTGTCGTTGAAATATGAAAAATTCTTCAATCGTTTATAAGGGTAACCTTATAGGTATTAGAGTTAGAGGGATCTGATCCCCAGCTAAGTTGCTCAAGCACTTATATTGGGATATCAAAAGAGATGCTTATCGCACAATAGTTGACAGATTTAAGATCGAACCGACGGTCCTGACGCAAGAGCCAGTGGCTCTGCCAAAAATAACAGGTTGTACCTCTATGTACACGTAGGGGACTGACGCAGATCAACATGTAGGATCCGGCCCGGTACGGCCAATAAAATTCGTACACGTCACTTGTTTTAGCGCCTCTAATTGATAAACTGTAGCTATCAATCATTAAGTCAACAAAAAAAATGTTGAATAGAACGAAGTACTACGTCTTGTGACGCACAGAATGTGCGATTAGGTTTTATCACTAGTGACCCGCCCTCATTTTGCTTCGGATTAATTTTACATACAAACTTTCCTTTTGAATCCCTCTATCTATTAAAAAGCGCATCAAAATCCGTTGCGTAGGTTTGAAGATTTAAGCATACATAGGGATGTAGAGACAGGGAAAACGACTTTGTTTTGATACTATGTAGTGATTGACCTTTCTGTGCCACTTCTGGACAAAGGCCTCCTCATTTTTTTGTCGCGGTAAAATGCTTTACGCACCGTCACCGGGATAGGGGTTTCTCTCCCGGTGGTGTGTCGACTCCACGGCGACTGGCGAAAAGATGGTAAATGCCAGCCGCTGCTCCTGGGCGACGTGCAATGCCCAGGGGGTCTACCGACCAAAACACAGTGGCATACCTCATTATCTTAACGGAGTTGTAGTTATCTGGCTTAGCCCTTAACGCCGCCGGCCTACATAACCTTCTTCTACTCTCCGTGATCTTCTTTTGCAATGTATTATACAGGCCTCTACTCACTAAACTCTACGGCCCGACGGCTCAGGCTCTTTCTTGTTTTACGATATCTTCGTACCAAATCAAAACAAAACAGGTCCTTCGGGCCGACGGACTTGTTGTGGTAAAAATTTATGGTCTCTGCCATAAATTTTTCATAAACAAAAAGTGAACCACCTTCAAATACTAGACTTACTAAAAAATAGAAAATGATATTTAGAACACTCATGCAATTAGTTATCTGGGTTATAATTTGCTTAGTTTTTGCAGTCGGTGCCAAACAAAGTTTTTGGAACAACGGAGCACACTTACAAAGAACTTACTTGCAAAGAAATACCGACAATACCGCCAAAAAAAAAAACGAATCAAATTCCTACACAGAAAATTACTCGTATTAACGTTCTTATATTATTTTTGAAAATTTTAGCAAATCAGGTTTTTGAAGGCGGTTCACTTTTTGTTGCAAAAACATTTTGAAGTCTCTTAAAAATAATAAAAAAAAGTTGACCGTCCACTTTGGAAAAATCAAATGCAAAAAATTACGTCATTCTGTCTGACCACTGCACCCTCGCAAAGGAGGTCGCCAGACCATTCCCTGTTGTGGAATAAACCTAAAGGTGATGATGAAGTTCATCCGTGATCATGGCGCCTGAAATCTTGCTAATATATCGGAAGATTATTAAAATAAAACAACATGAAAATCGTTCAGGACATTTGCGAAGTTCTTCTAACCCTGCTACGTACCACTGTGAAAAACTGTCGATGGCCGAGTGGTTAACATCGTTGCTTGCCATGCGAGAGGTCGCCAGTTCAAACCCCACTACGTCCCACTGTGTTTTAATTTGTAATTCATATGTACGATTATTCGATGCTTTAACAGTAAAGGAAAACATCCTGAGGAAACGCACACCTATGAAGAAAATCGTTGTGTAGTCGACCAACCCGCACTTGACCAATGTGGTCGACTGAGGCTTGATCGCCCTAGTTTACGCTAGGCGCGTGCCCCAGCAGTGGGGACGTATATGGGCTGATAGTCTTTTATCACGGTAGAAATCAAGAATTCCGAATAGGACTTTTTGGTATAAGTTCTCGAGCTCGCTGATGAAAGGGTTGCCATCTCCTAAACTAGTATCGACAGACAAATACGGCAAAACCCCGGACACAGCGGTCGAAATAAGGTATTTTTCCCCTGAATACCGAAATCCGTTGTCAAAAAAAGACCGAAGATACAATTTTATTCTTCCCCTGAATTCGGAAATCCACTTTAAACACCCCTGCCCGGACAGCCCCCGGACGGCTTTCAAATTAGGAAACATCCTGGGAAACCCGGACGGATGGCAACCGTAGCTGATGATGATAATGATGATCTGTTGCAGGGGCATGGTGGCGTGCGTGGGCATGATGGTGGCCCGGCTGAGCGCTTTCGCGGGCACCAACGTGGTGAGCCGTGCCATGACCACGGACTGCTCTACAGCCCTCTACGGCGCCGCTGGACTCCTTGTCAGTACGTATCCAGTTATCCACCAAGGCTTGTTAAGTATATCGGCCACTTACTATCAGCTGGAGTAAGGTTATGCTGTACGTGCTTTACAAAAATCGGGCAAAGACTTGTGTTTTGTTTAAATAATGTACAACGGCTGAATTCAGTATTCGACCGGTCAATTTTTTTATATAGGCTTATTTCTAGATGACTTCACTCCACCTGATGGTATGCGGTAGTGACATCCACATTTGAGGTCGACAGTCACAATAGACTATATTGAGCCTGTCGCAATCACCCTTAGAAGGCGTCGTCCGACCGATTTCAGCCATGGCGGCCGATCTCAATTGAGATCAGCCAAGTGCGCAGGACATATTATAGTGCACAAGTGTACGCGCAAACACAAGTGCACTCTCTATTCCCTTACTCTCATAATTCGGTGAGACGGCAATCCGACATAACCGATGAGAGATCGGGCGCAGGACCACCGGCTTAACGTGCTTTCCGAGGCACGGGCGTTCAACCGCCAACTTCCTAACTCCGGGCTGAGTAATTTCATTACAGAAAACTCACACAAATTTTGCCCGACCCCGGACTCGAACCGGGGACCTCTCGGTCCTAACGCAGCACTTGCTACCAATAGACCAACGAGGCAGTTTCAAGCCCCGCCTTGAGAGCCCGGGATCATAGGAGGGAGGGAAAACGCAATATTCAATGTAATAAATGACAATTAAATATTTGACATCTTAAGAGACGCGCTTCAATTCGAAAGTATGTATTTGGTTCTGAATTTGGAATCTACTTTAATAAACTGCAAAACGGGTTTCAGTATTCAGCCACCGAGCTCGAATCATGATACCTTAGCGTGTTCAGTGGTAAATAAACATTTAGAAATATACCTATCTACACGAAGACAACGAATGGTTGCTACCTAATACTGGTACTGGTTCGAAATTAAATAAATTAAAATAATTATCGACGCAGTAGTACCCAAAAACATGATTTTGGATATTTCTGTCTGTTTGTTTATAGACGCTAATCTCAGAAATGGCTTATCCGATCTATACAGGGTGTAACAGGAGGGGTGGATCATCGTAAGTCAATCGATGGGGGACTTCAATACCTATCGATATAACCCCCATGTATGTTCAGCGATTTTCAATAGTTCCAAAGTTATTGAGATTTTTGTGAATTTTTTGTAAGAAGCCGGAATTCAGTATAAAAGTCTTCACTGTAGCTTAACTACTGGACCTGCTTGTATGATTTTTTTTCTTGAAGTAGTTCAATAGTGGGTCTTTATAATTACGATACCGATTTGAGTCATAGCCCTATCATATTGGAGTAAAAAAATAATTCTTTACAAAAGTTTTACGAATCGAATTGTGTCTAACAACTTTCAAAGCCTCCAGTGTAAAAAAAGTGCCTGTGTTTTTTTTCTAGAACTTATTTTAAAAACTACCTACATTCATGGATAGTATACCCTGAAAATCTCATACCGCTACTGCCAGAGCATCAAAACGAAAAATGAACGTGAATGGCACCGGTGCCATAAATCAGTGTTTTTATTTTCATGTAAAACTTTTATTTAAAAAATAAATCGATATGTTTCAGCAAATTTATGCTATGTTAGTAACATTATAGCAGTAATTTTACAGAATTGAAAATTAAAGGGGTGAAAATCAAAGAAAGAAAATTTACATAATTTTTGTTAATAATTTATTTTATAGTAAGTGTTCATAATGGGCTATGCATTGCTTAGACCTTCTTAAAAAGCTTTTTTGGAGGTTGTGGAATGCTTCTTTTTTGTAAAATTTTTCAGGGGCCCAAATTGTGACAAGGCAAAATGTAGTAGTAGCATTTTGCAACATCTGAAAAACCTTTGTAAAAAGGTGTCGTACTCGTTTATGCATAGCCAATAATGGAGCCCATTATGAACACTTACTGTAAAAAAAAATAATTGACAAAAATTATGTAAATTTTCTTTGTTTGATTTTTACCCCTTCAATTTGCAATTCTGTAAAATTACTGCTACTAATGTTATTAACATAGCATAAATTTGCTGAAACATATCGATTTATTTTTTAAATTAAAGTTTTTCATTAAAAATAAAAACACTGATTTATGGCACCTGTGCCATTCGCGTTCAATTTTCGTTTTGATGCTCTGGAAGTAGCGGTATGATATTTTCAGGGTACACTATCCATGAATGTAGGTAGTTTTTAAAATAAGTTCTAGAAAAAAAACACAGGCACTTTTTTTTCACTGGAGGCTTTGAAAGTTGGTAGACACAATTCGATTCGTACAAGTTTTGTGAAGAATTATTTTTTTACTCCAATATGATAGGGTTATGACTGAAATCGGTATCGTAATTATAAAGACCCACTATTGAACTATTTCTAGAAAAAAACTCATGCAAGCAGGTCCAGTAGTTAAGCTACAGTGAAGACTTTTATGCTGAATTCCGGCTTCTTACAAAAATTTCACAAAAATCTCAATAACTTTGGAACTATTGAAAATCGCTGAACATACATGGGGGTTATATCGATAGGTATTGAAGTCCCCCATCGATTGACTTACGATGATCCACCCCCCCTGTTACACCCTGTATAAGTTTTCAGTAATATAGTGTGGTAAGCTCAACCACAACAAGTAAGAAAATTATACGTTTGCTCCATGTCAATTGGTTCATAAATAAAAAAGTTATGCTAATTTAAAGAATCGAAAGACGAAGTCGCAGGCACAGCTAGTATTAGAATACCCAAACACGCCTATTGTAATTTTAGTATTATTAGTATGTTTTAATAAATATTTGATCTAGCCACATTAGGAAACCGGTTGGATTCCAGTTGTGACAATTTAAATAGCGAACTTTCGTAGTCTTTTATTTTTTCTCGTTACATAGAGAACGTGTTCTAACTAATGTAGGTAATACTTTTTAGTCAGGGGATACCAGTCACAACTATCTGTCCGGTGGTTGGTGAACGGTATACGGGTAAGCGACCCCGGCTCCTCGAGCTACTATCGACTCCGTCCAAATCATCCGAGGCGATAGTATCCTTCCTCCCCTTTCCCTTCCCCCGTCATATATCCTTGCTACTCGTGGGAACGCAATGACCTTGTTAAAACAATGCACAAGGCAGAATGGCGGCGACGTGGTCCACAACCCGTCGCGTCACGTTTCCCACAGAGGTGAAAAGTGGATCGCTGGAAGTGATCTCTGCCTACCCCTCTGGGAAAAAGGCGTAATTTTATGTATGTATGTATATATGTACTTTTAATGTTTTTTGTTTACAGGTGGAGCCTTAGCCACTGCCATACTGCCAACGCAGGATTTAAAAACTACCTGATTAGCATTTAAGTGTTACAGTAAAACCAATATTATTATTAACTTAATTATATTTATGTTATTCCTTATCGTTATAACGATCTGCTCAGTGCACACAATGTTTTCAATAAATTTAATAAATTGTTACAGATACATGATTTATTTAATCAATTCCCAGATAATATATTTCCTATATGAAATGTGGATCTACTTAATATTTACATAATGAGCAGACATTTGACCATATTTTATTTTCTAATAGTCTTACTTCTGGACTATAGGCCGGTCTGTGTCTAATGTTTTGAGAATGTACGATATATGGAATGTATCTACCCCATCATCATCATCAGCCTATCGCAGTCCACTGCTGGACACAGGCCTCCCGAAATGCCTAACCACCCTTTATTATATTATTTCCATGAGGGAAAGGTAGAACAAGGTAGTAAGTATTCTTATCTAGAAATCGTTTTATTTACTCGCCATATAGAGTTCAACCAACACGTACCAAAGCAAAAAAATGTTTATGTGTAGTACATAAAAAACTACATACTACTCGTTTCCCACACGAGTAATGAAATTAATCGAAATTAGGCTCAGCATTTCTCTCGAATCACGTTAAACGATTTGTCTCAATGGCACTATCACCTTAATTCGTTGGTCAGCCTTCGAATATTTAGATTAGACACCTACCATGTTTGAATACGATTTAAAAAAAAACTTGTTTTTTTTATTATTCTAGGAGCTACAAGCACAGATAATGTTTCGTAAAGGTTCTCTTGAATAACACATAAAATCATTTCGCAAATACATATTGACTTATCTTACAAAATCCAGAGATGGAAGCAATCTATGTGAGAAAACTAAATATATTTTGTAAAACTACATGTTTAGTCTATGTAAAGTCCAGTGCATAATGTAACATTGACTAGCTCGGTGGAACAGTGGTTAGTGACCCTGGCTACTGCTGCAAGAGTCTGGGTTGGATTCCCACTCGGACAAATATTTGTGTGACGAACATTGATGTTTGTTCCGTGTCTGGGTGTGTTAATAATTATATTCACGATAAATTATATTTCAAATGCGTAACACAAGTGCTTAAATTACTTATTTCGGAATCAGAACAATGTATGTGACGTCGTGGTACGTATAACAAAAATAGATTTTATTAGTCGAAAAATACTATAAAGTAAAAACTGTGAGTCAGAAACTAAATCTTGTAGGAATTACTCATACATGTGTCAAAATAGATTGTTTTAACATTAATTCACATGCATATGTGAACGTCAGAATTTAAAATCTTTGAGGTAAGAATTATATTTTGTGCATGTCCGTAAATACGGCCCTAAGTTAGCCAGCGCATTTGTGTTAAAGTAATTTTCCATGACATTATTAAGTCATTTTTAGTAGTAGGTTGATTTTATTGTGTTTCTATTTTAGCTTTCCACTCCTAAACTGCACTTGCTGGTCAGCGATGCCATCCACATACCATGCAGGCTCTGGAGGCCCGTACCACTATTACCTGTATGGTATGGCACCGTAGGTTCAGGCCCCGTAGACAAAGTAACAATATCGAAACGATAACGAAGTTCGAAAAGAATAAAATGTATGGGATTGACATTAGACGCGATTAATCACGTGGTCAATCCCATACATTTTGTTCTTTTCGAACTTCGTTATCGTTTCGATATTGTTACTTTGTCTAAGCCCCCTAGTTCCTCTTATCTGCCCCGTGCCGTTAACGCATGGAATATGAGGAAAACATGAGCTGGAAGGCAGCTCATGTTTTCCCGGTTTTAATCCCGGCTTTTCAGGTGGCGCGTGAAACGGCACCTAAACAGGCCTTCAGGGTGAGGGTGACAGGTTCAATATGGTCTATTGTGCTTGTCGACCTCATATGTGGATCTCACTACCACCATCACGTGGAGGGAGGTCATGCTTGGAGACTATTATTAAAAAAACGACTAGCAGGATTGCCCAGTGATTATACTTATTTTATTGTAATTTTTTTACCTGCTACATTTGAGATAAACTTTTTGACATTACTTATCTTTTGCATCGTGATCTGTATGTCATTGGCGCGTCCAAAAAATAAAATAATTGTTTTCGTAAAACTAAAGAGCCCTAATGAGTATTGAGCCACCATATCAAAAATTGTTAATTATTCGTGTACCATTATATAGGTTTAGCTCTTTACGCTGTTTCAAGTTTTACAAATTGTGAACAACTGTTCAAAAGATGTAACAACTTGTTCTTACCATATAAATAAATAATACACAACATCACACTGATCCTGAGGTAAGTAGCTTCAGCACTTGTGTTACGGATATCAGAATCAACACTGGATACACAAATGTACTTTATTTTTTTAATAACACACCCAGACTCGGAACAAACACCGATGTTCATCACACAAATATATGTCCCGGGTGGGAATGGAACCCACGACTCTAGGTACATGTAGTGATTCTGGATCACTAACCACTGTTCTACCGACTCAGTTAAGTGTAGGCAACTTACTTCGGGATCGTAAAATGTATGTGATGTTATGAAAATGAAATGAAATTGAAAATCTTTATTATTAAATAGTAAGGTTTAAAAACTGGGGATTGACTATCTCTAGTTAGTGCGACAAATAAGTGCACCTGTTATGTTATGTGATACTAAAAGGTTATAGTTTATTATTGAGGGCTAGAACTGCTTTTTCCACTAATAAAGCGGCTGTTTTTATTCATCATCATCATCATCAACCCGCAGCCCGTGCCCCAGAAGTGGGGACATACTACTTTTAGGGCACGGGCCTACCCTATACTAGGGCGATCAGGCTTTATCAATAACGCTGGCCTAGTGCAGGTTGGTCGACTACGCAACCTTAGAATTTCGCCGTAAATGTGCAGGTTTCCTCACGATGTTTTTTTAACTGACTCAGAATTCCATTATTTTTTTACTGCCTCGGAAGAATAGTTGTTAGTGACCCTGGATACGATTCCAAAGAGGGTTCGATCCCCACCCGGGACCAACATTCATGTGATGAACATTTCTGTATTTTTCGTGTCTGGGTGTAAGTAGTAGGTATTTATAAATATCCACGTATGTGTATCAGTCTCCGGCGGCCATAATACAAGTTCTTCTGAGTTCGGGGTCAGATTGCCGTGTGTGAAGGTGTTCCTCCTTTATCCAAACTTAAACATTAATTAGACCCAAGTTGTATATGGCTTAGCTTTTACGTCGTAGCAATAATTCTTATTGAAGTCTACTGACGTAAATGAAGTGAATGAAAAAACTTGATTCACGAGATCCTGACAATTATCACATAATAACGGTTAATCTTTAAAACCTTTTCTATACATTGTCATTTGACCATCGGGCTTTAAGCGAGGTTGTCGTGCCATTAACATACCAGTTGCGTGAAGTTATGATGCCATAAGTTATCGGAAACATTAATGTGTTTGTTTTAGTTGGATTTTTTAAGCAGATGTTTGGAGTCATCTTTAGATAGAGAAGTAAGTACACCATGTATTCCCATTTTTGTTAAATTATTCGCTAATTACTAGTAAGTACTTTACTAGTGTCCAAGACGGACTTACGGATTACTGGTTCCATGTCGCATAGTGTCTCTGTCTCTTACCGGAAGAGCCATGTGTTCGATTCCCACTCGAGACAAATATTTGTGTGAAAGAACATCGGTGTTTGCTCCGTGTCTGGGTGTGTTATTATTTTATAGTTATTTAAGAATATTTTAATTGAGGACCACTATTTGTTTCTGATATCCGTAACACAAGTGCTTAATCCACTTACTAAAAGAACATCAAATGTATGTATTGTTGTGTGATATTTAAAAGTTTAGTTAGTTGCATTTTGATATTTTTTCATTGATTTATAGAAAGATGGGCAGAAAGTCCCCGCCCGCCTATAACCAGTGTACCGAGACGTATGTCGTTAGGAAGCTCTTTTCATGACTATCATATTTATTCGTCGGTTAAACTAAAATAAAGTCCATGTATGAAATAACAATTGGTATTTCTAGACATTTAAAAACATTACTTTTCTCTCATTCTTACTTATCGACTCAATATACTTTCAGCGTTACAATGTTTATTATGAGGTCGGAAAATCGCAAAAAAAAAATTAAAACAATCTTTGAAGATGGTCATTTAAAGAGCTTTCTAACGATATACTTCTGATCGTGAGTATACAATATACCCGTCCTATACATTTCTGTCCGTCTTCCTTTATAGTGACCGGAATTAATCCATTTATTTACGTATACTGAGAATAAAACTAAGTTTACGAATTAAACTCGCGTCTTTTGCTATTCCAAACATCATCATCATCATCAGCCCACTTTCGTCCACTGCTGGACCTCTCCAAATGCTCGCCACTTATGTCTATTCCAAACATAATACACCATGAAATTTGAGTGGTTGTTTTCCCGTGGCAGAACGATTTGCATTTAGGAATACCATCGAATCATGCAAATAACCCTCGAAAAAAAATTTTTTTTTTCAAATTTTCAAAATAATATTTTTCCAACTCGAAAACGAGAGAAGCTATCGTTCTTTTATAAGATGTGACGTAATCAGGTACTGCTTGCCGCATGAAATCGATGCTTAAAGCTAAAGAAGCTCGACACCCTAAATCATAAAGCGGTTCGAACGTGCTTTCGAGTTTCGGTTAAACATTTCGTAAAACCGGCATTTATTGATTTTAACAAAAAAGAACTGCACAAATCTATTGTACTACTAAGATAGAATCATTTTACTGCGGGAAAACAACCACTTAAATTTCACGGTGTATAGAAACCCGACTTTTCGAGCTCTTTACAGCGCTCGTGGTCACGGGTAGTCTTGCCCGTGTCAGAATATTAATATCAGTTACCGTTTATAATGAATCCTAAAGTAATTTGTATCAATTAGAAGTTTAATCCAAGTTCATCGCCTGACACGTTGGCACGAATTTCATAATGGCACTGTCTCTTGCAAGATTGGTGGGTTTGATTTCCACTCGGGACAAATGTTGTATGATGAACGTAGGTGTTTTGAACTCGTCTGGTTGTGTTATGTATACCACAATTGTTTCTGATATTAGAAAGACAAGACATTTAATACGGAATCAGAATCATTCAATATTTCCAATACATATTTCCGTAAATAATCATCATACGAAATATGATCTCATCATGACTGACTGGCTCGGTGGAACAGTGGTGCCAGGTGCACTACCTGCGGTTCCTAGAGTAGTGGGATCGATTCCCATCCGGGACAAATATTTGCGTGTCGAGCATCGGTGCTTGTTCCGTGTCTGGGTGTGATCTTAACTATATTATAGTAAATTTTAATGTTTAAATGTTAAATATATTTAAGTATATTGGTGTATCCACTGTTGATTCTGATACCTGTAACACAAGTGCTTAAGCTACTTACCACGGGATCAGATCAATGTATGTGATGTTGTGAAATATTATAAAAAAAAAAATGTTAAAGCTTGCACTGGCTGTTTTAATATTTTACTCCCCATTAAACAGTAGAGAAATCGATATTTTTCCCTTTTTTCTAAATGTATTTGTGTCCACTGTTGATTCTGTGCTTGAGCTACTTACCACGGGATCAGATCATGTATGTGATGTTGTGTAATATTTAGATTTAGGTAATAGAATGGAAAAATCCTTCGATTTTTCTATTGATTTCTTTATACTAATTTACATATTTCCAATATATATTTCGTTAGATAAACATGTAACGAAATGATATCATCATAATTAGATATACATATTTTGATACAATAGAATAGAAAAATATTATGGTACAATAAATTATATGTGATTTGTTTTTACTTTTCCATATTTCGGTAGATAAGTCATCTATCGAAGTCTGAGATCATCGTAATTAGATATTTTAAGATACATTAGAATAGAAAATACCCCAACAAAGGTACAACAAATTATATGTGATTTGTTATGACTGATTTACATATTTCTCATACTAATAATCATCTATCGAAATATGATGTCATCATAAATAATAGTCCATGAAAATTAAAACGTAAAATCCTTTTATGTAATTAGATGTTTAAGATTTGCTTTTATTTTCAGTTTGATAACCCGAAATGGAGTATGACAAAGTGAAAAGAAAAGAGCCTTCTCTTTTGCCTGAACCCGTTGAAAAATCAAATTGTGAGTACCAGAGATCAAATCTTTATTTAAAATAAAACTAATTTCACGGATTAAACTCGCGTGTATTGTTATTGTAAACATTTTATTTGGAGACCCGATGTTTCGAGCTCTTTACAGCGCTCGTGGTCACGGGCAAGTCTCCGTTCCCCGTGACCACGAGCGATGTCTTATTAGTTATTTCAAATGAGTTCGCGCAAATTACTATCATTATTTTATATACTTACAGGACCGCATCATTTAATACTTTACTAACTAATAGTTTTTAGGCGTTTTCCTCATTTTCCGTGTTGCCTGTGTCATGGGAAAAAGTCAAGCAAACAAACATTAAAATATTTAATATACAAAAACACTTTGACGATATAATTAATGTCACACGTTAGTAGATAACCGGTTTGGATCCTCTTTTATTTATGGTGTAATATTCGCTTACAGACAAAAAGAAACGATGATACGAACGAAAAGCGCTTTTTTAATTATCGTTTTTTGGTCTGAATTTGCTGATATAACAGTATTTTCAGACCTTTTGAGACCCGTGGAAGATCGGACGACTCTCACTTCAACAGTCTAGGTTATAGGTCCTCTCGTTGGCATAGGTATCAGAGATTTTGCGTAAATAAAATTTAATTATATTAGATAAAAATTAAAACTCATTTTACAGATTAAGCTCTCGTTTTATCCTAAACATATTATTTAGGGACTCTACATTTCGAACTCAAAATATCTTAACAAATGGCGGTAGTGATTAAACTTTCTTATAAAGACAACTGTCATCTTTAGTCTTGCCCGTGACCACGAGCCACCACGAGCGTTGAAAAGAGCTCGAAACTCTAAATAATATGTTTAGAATAACAATGCACGCGAGTTTAATCTATAAAATTTGTTTTATTTCAAATGTGTTATACTATAATATCAGATTTGAATTAGTATTTAAGATTTAAATCTATTATATATTAACCTAAACCGGTTGTCTACACTAATATTATAAAGAAGAAAGATTTGTATTTTTATATGTTTGTAATGAATAAACTCAAAAACTACTGGACCGATTGCAATAATTTTTTCACCATAAGAAAGCTGCATTATTCAGAAGTAACATAGGCTTTATAATATCACTTTAGGTCGTATAGTTGTGGAGCAGTAACCGAAAATGTTTCAAAAACGGGGGAAAAGTACCGTTTCTGACGCCTTCAGTGGCGTGCGCTGAGCATATAGTTCAAGTTATACAAGCTCTATGTATGAATTGTTTATCTCAACATTATCTTTAAAAAAGTCCGCAAGAGCACATGTTTACCTTTTTTAGTTTACCCATAACAATCGTTTTAATGATTAAGTCCCCCCGTGCGAAGCCGGGACGGGCCGCTAGTATTACATAAAGTTAACTCACCTAATTATATATGTATCAGAACATAAATATCAGTGATAATGATATGTTTATACAATGACATAATATTGTATTGACATTTAAAATAAATAAATAAATACATAGCCCCTCGCAATAGAGTCAGACAAGCTCTAAACTCCTTGACAACAGCACACCAAGCAATTATTTTATTCAATTTGAAGCCAAACATAAACCCTATGTTTAATTATCGATTGTGTTGCTAACTATCTTATTGTACAGACAGGCAGACAGACAAGTGAGACCCTGTAATATAAATTATCATAAAAAAACCCTTACTATTCTCGTATAACAACTATGTAGCCCTGTCAATCAGAACGACTGAACCAATTTAAATGAAATTTGGTACATTAGCAATCTATCTTTTAACTGACAGCGGTATATAAGTAATGTAAGATTTTAGACTTTCGCGTTCCATTACACTAAAATTAGTCTACACGCAAATTACATAGCTACTTACTGCCCGACGTTTCGACTGGGTTACACCAATCGCGGTCGCGAGCGAACTCCTTTTTTTTGTTATATAAGTAATTAGTAAGGATGTTTGGCGTAAACGACTCGACGCCGATGAAGTCACTAGTAGAAGCTATAACTTAATATATTCAAAACAACATGATGTTTTTACTTAAAATTAATAATCAATTAATAAGCTCATTTTCTTCACTCATCTATCGCACATTGCGAGACAAAAGTATTTTTCTCACGACAATGATAGCAATTAGTATTTAGACAATAGGCAATCTTTTTGCACTTGCTGATTACCTGTCGACGATTAAAACCTCGAAGATGGATATTTTTTTATTACTCTACAGACATAACCCAACTTACTAATCACTTTGAGGTACTTAGTTAGCTATTTGCAAAGTTACGATAATGATTTCAAAGTTATGGTAAACAGGAAATAAATAAACTTGTATTTTTAGTAAAACTGTCTGTCCCTTGCGAAGTAAATATGACATAATAAAGATATTTAAGATTTTAGACTTTCGCGTTCTATAACACTAAATAGCTCGCGACCATGATTGGTGTAACCCAGGCGAAACGTCGGGCAGTAAGTAGCTATGTAATTGCTACTCCTAATATCGCGTGTCAACCCATAAATTTATTCTAATTTTTAGTAATAGACTTATTGTTAATGTAGGGCTTATTTGTACGTATGTCGATGAATCTTCTAGATTTATAATTTAACTAGCTGGGCCAGCGACTTCGTCCGCGTAGAAAAGAGATTTAAGGTAGCATTTTTTAATACCCGCACCTAAAAACGCCTAACAAGCGCTGAATGACACGTGATCATGAAACAAAAATGTTTATGCGAGTTAATCTTAAAAGATAGACATAGTATATGTCGCAGACTATTTTAAGATAATTCAAATAATAACTTTCATGTCAATTTTTGTGTATCTTGAACCGTTTTCGCAGCGTACGCAACGAAAGCCCTCGAAGATAAATCATTTCCCTCGTTTTTTTTATAAATTTCCCACTGTTTCTTCGCTTATATTAGTCGCAGCGTGATGTTATATAGCCTAAAGCCTTCCTCGATAAATGGTTTTCAATAGTCATGGGTTCAACAATGTATGTGATATTGTGTAAAAATTATAAATACATAAAAAAATCACGCCTTTTTCCCAGAGTGATAGGCAGAGATCACATCCTGCCATGTGCTACGATCCTGGCACACCACTTTCGCTGCTTTCACATCCATGAATCTTTTCATGAATGCTCGTTTATTACGGGAAAATTATAATTATTTTATTTACTTGCAGGCAAAATAGTGGCGTTGCTATCATCCGGAGTAGTCTGCATCATCATAGCCGTGCTTCTTGTACACATCAATATTGTCCAAATTATAGCTAATTTTGTAAGTACATAATCGTTTCATATGTCTAACTATCCAAATCACATTCATAATACGTTCAAATGAAAATATAACAAGATGCCCGAGTCTATAAAACCTAAAGCGCCAATACGCTCTGAGCCCGCCGGGCACGACACAGCCCGCCGACACAACCCGGCGGCATATTATGAAAAGAATAGGGTATTTGACTGTGGTTGTTATGCTTGCCATTTTTATAAGCAGTAAGATTTAAGGAAATCAATATTATTTATGAAATCGAAACTTGAATATTAAGCGAAATGAGACAGCAAAAGACGTTTATAGTTGTATAGGTGGGCAAGTCCATTTTAAAAGTGCGAATTATTTAAAATTTCGTTGTCATCTTATAAATTACAGAATAAGTAATATCTTTCATTATGAAAACATATCCATAAACGCAATTTTTGATGAATCTGCCTAACAAACTTCCTAGGCGCTGCATACTTGACTAGCGTGTGACGTCACACGCCAGTGGACGTTTGTATGGAGCGTTTTTGAACTCACCCAAATAATGTGCAATTAAAATTGTAATATCTCATCGAGTTATTGAGATATCAAAGTGATACTTTCAACATTGTCTTTGTATTCGAGTGGTCCGTCCAACTAGATCAAAATAAAAAAATAGTCAAATACCCTATTAATTATGAGTAAATCAAATGTTTCTGTGCCTGTGTCGGCGGCCCGGCGGGCTCAGTATGAATTGCGATTAAAGAGTATTTAATATGCTTACAATAATATGCCAGCTCATAAAAATTGGCCTTTTAAACTCTCACATACTAGGTGACTGCTGAAATGGCATTTTGACCCAGGTTCACTACCTACGGTTCCAAGAGGCGTGGGTTCGATTCCCACCCAAGCCAAAAATTTTGTGTGACGAACATCGGCGTTTGTTCCGTGTCTGGGTGTGTTATTAAATAAATTTAAGTATAGTTTTATTTCTACTGTTGGTTCTGATATCAGTAACACAAGTGCTTAAGCTACTTACCACGCAATCAGATCAATTGTATGTGATGTTGAGTAATATTTATTTATTTCAGAGAACAAAGATAGCAAATGGCACGGAGATCTACCAACTCCTGGAGCATGTGACGGAAGGGCTCCATGTTTCGGCGTACCTGTTCAACGTCACCAATGCCGAGGAGTTCCTGAGGGGGGAGGACCACAAGCTGAAGGTGGAGGAGGTCGGACCCTTCACTTATAAGTAAGGAGCCTTGCTTATAAATTAACGAGATTGATGATCTGTTAAGTGTGTTAGCGACCCGGCTTCGCTTAGGGTGTGTTTGACATTTCTTCACGCCTTTCTTTTGAAGAAAGGCTACTATTAAAAGACCGCACCATAGTCCATGGCGTAGTTTTAAAGATTTAAGTGTCCAAAAGAACAGGTAGAGAGTGAAAAATACTTCATTTGAAAAAGAAATTCCAGCATTGGACCAACCAATAGGCTGATGATGATGATGATAATAAATAAATAAATAAATAAATAAATCTTTATTCAGTACCATATTTACAAAAGATATTTATATGATTGGAATCTCCTTTTAAGCGCATAGGCACTTGTGTTAGGAGATGCCGCTCTTCCGCAGTAAATTCAATAAATACAATTCAATAAACTTCAATACAAAACAATTCAAGACAATACAATATAATTAAAACAATCCAATAAAATATAATTCAATACAACATTTGTGTTACAATATGACTGAAATACAAGCCGCAATTATATAAATTTTATTATTTATTTTAATTTCAAAATGTTAAAATTAATTTTCAAACAATTTAAGAATTTATTATATCATATTAGTAAAATAGGGATTATTAGAGACGGTGAAGATTATGTTTATGTGTTTCTTAATGGATGTGTGTGTATGTGAGCGAGTGTATGTATGTTTGTGTGTGTGCGTGAGAGAGATTGAGAGAGAGAGAGTTTGTGCGTTTGCGTATTTATTCTTTATGCAGGTTACACATGGCCTCAGTTTCAGCATAGCTCCAAGTTTTGAGAGCGTCTGAAAGTATCTTTTTACATTCAAATTTCGTCTTAGTGTAAATGTTAAGATTCTTGTTTATTGTGTTATACAGTTTGGCAGATTGGCTCTGAAACTGTCTTCTTGCAAAAGATGTTTTAAAATGCTGAATAGGCGCCACTGTATGTTTCCGTCTTCTAGATACTTTGCTGTCATCATATTTTAAAGTTTTATGTAATTTCAACACCGAACAAAGGATGTACAGTTGTCTAACTGAGAGGAGACCACAGGAATCGTATAATTCAATGGTTGAGAATCTGTAAGGTTTAAACCACATCACTTTTAGTAAAGACCTTTGAACCCTCTCCAGTTCTAGAAACTTTACTTTAGTTGCACCTCCCCACACAGGGATACAGTACGTCAGAATTGACTCAGCTAGTGAAAAGTAAAGCTGTCTTAGTAGATTTTTGTCAGCGATATGTCTTAGGGTTTTGAAAGTCCAAATCAACTTACGAATCCTGCACATAACTAATTCCAAGTGGTCATGCCAAGACAATCGCTGGTCAACTACCACTCCCAAGTATTTAGTATTTTGGACTTTGTTTATGATAGCACAGGAACAATTACCTATGAAGTTACAACTATGTATTTTAATTGTGAGATCGATAGTTGGTTGACTGCTGTTATATTTAGTAAAGTAGATATAATTGGTTTTATTGATGTTAAGGGTCAATAAGTTATTACTTAGCCAGTTAGCTATTTTACCAAGTCCCGCTTCTGCAAAATCACGCACTGAATCGTTAGTCTTTCCTGTAAATACTACAGCTGTGTCATCTGCATAGGAATATACTTTACCATGTTCAATATTTATACTGCAAAGGCTATTAATGTATATTAAAAATAGAGTTGGCCCCAGGACACTGCCCTGGGGCACCCCATAGGTCACCTGAGATTGACCACTGATGCATGATCCTATTTTGACCGCTTGTTTTCGTTCCCCAAGGTAATCAGCGAATAATGCAAGTGGTGGACCTCTTATACCGATGTTTTCTAACCTGCGTAGAAGAATGGGGACAGAGACCGTGTCAAATGCTTTTTTCAGGTCAAGAAACACTGTAATACATTTATTGCCTCTGTCGACTTCTTTGACTATATGGGTTGTAAGTGCAATTACTGCGTCCTCAGTAGAGACTCCTTGTCTAAAGCCATATTGACAGTCTGAGAGCAGGTTGAACTTCTGAAGATAATCCATAAGTCTCTTGTTAATAAGTTTTTCGATAATTTTTGAGATCGCACTTAGAACTGAAATGGGTCGGTAATTTGACACGTCTTCCCTGTCACCACCCTTGTACACAGGTGTTATTATTGCTTGCTTTAGCGCAGGTGGAAACATCCCTAATCGGAAGCATAAGTTGGCCAGGTGAGTGATTACAGGGACAATTATCTCATTTGCATGTTTTAAGAATCTAGTATTTACATTGTCCCACCCAGGGGCGCTATCAGATTTGAGATTCATTAGGGTTAAGTATATTTCTTCAGGATCTGTATCAAAGAGCACGAAAGATGACATGTGGGTGCATTCCTGATTATTTGTGTCTGGACATTTATTTGAAGATGAATCCAAGATAATATTTTCGGCTAAATGTTTACCTATATTTATAAAATAATCGTTTACTAGATTAACAGAGTCTAGAGGCATCGCATTTCCGTTTAGCAATTCTAAATTTTGCGTCTGAGGTGACTTTCGATAAGTTATGTTATTTATTGTCTTCCAGAGCTTTTTTGGGTTACCTTTATTTTTAGCAAGCAAATCTCTTTCATACTTTCGTTTAACTTTTTTTATAAGGCTGTTGCAGTAATTCCTGTACCTCTTGTATGTGATTTTCAGAATAATATTATGGGGATCTGCTCGGACCCTAGCTTGCATATTATTTCTATTTCGGATACACCTAACAATTCCCAGAGTAATCCAGGGTTTGATAAGACGTTCCTTACTTAAGATCGGTTTTGTGATAGTATTTAATAGAATACATTGCCGCAGGACATTTATTAAATTATTGGTTAGTAATATTGGATTATTATAGTGCAACATCTCGCTTATGTTATTTTCTTTTAGGTATATGATGGCTTTTTCCATATTAAATGCCGTTTTAGTTTTGGTATTCCTGGCATTTGTCGTAGTGTGGCTAGACATCTTCAAGAAGATCATTTGATGGTCGGTAACAGATGAGTCAAGAACTGAAATAGAAGCTGTGTATTTATATCTATCTAGTTTTAGTATGAAATGGTCAATGCAATTACCATCTCTAGTGGGCAGAGTATGGCCCGGTAGCAGGCCATGAGTGGCTAGCATGTTTAGGTAGGACAATCTATTTGTACGTTCCTGACATGATTCGTTTGGTTTTTGTATAATATTAATATTGATATCACCAGTTATTACTATGTTTTTCCTAGCGTTTAGGGTATTGAGTTGAGTATTTAAAGAAGTAATAAAGTTTTCAGCATTACTGTTAGACGGCGAACGATAAAAACAAAGTACGTTAATACCACCTATAGTGACTTGTAGGCCTGATGCATGTTTCATATTAACTTCTTTAACATTGCTGTTCCATGTGTTTTTTATGTAGACCACAACACCATGAAATGAAATATCACATACATTGATCTGACCCTGCGGTAATTACATGTGGAGAAACACGAATAAACTTAAATATATAAATTAGTCATCTTGAAACGGAACAAACACTGAAATTCATCACACAAACATGTGTCCCAAGTGGGTCTTGAACTCACGACTCTTGAAGCCGTAGTCAGGGCCACTAACCACTCTTCCACCGAACCAGTCGTTTTATAGCATGTAGTGATTATAGAGTCAGTTTTAGATAGAGTGGTTTGCATTAACCCTTCTTTGCGTTATTTGTGTCAATTCGTATTATACATTTTTGATTATAGACAAAAAAGGAACCCTGTAACTAAGACTCCATGGTCTGTCCATCCGTCTGTTTGGCACCAGATTCTACCACACGAACCGTGTTAGCTAGACAGTTGAAATTTTCACATATAGAGTATTTCAGTCGCCGTATATTTTAAGGTATTGCATAGCGATACCGATAGCGATAGCGGCTCGCGATAGAGCTCTATCGCGAGCCTTGAGCGCGGGGACCGAATCTAGAAATTCCGTAACGAAAAAACCTCACGCTCCCCACTCGTCTAACGTCGTTTCAACTCGGCAGTCTTCGACACGGCGTTGTGTGCGTGCGATTAGACGTATTGTACGACTCTACGAAACTCGCACGAATCGAAATCGGACGATGCTATGCAATAGCTTTACCGCGGCAGTCCCCGAGTGCCACACGTCTTTTCATTATTAAAATCCTATTGCGTCCAGGTCAAAACCATTGCTTACACCACTTAGTTCGCACAGTCGCAAACAGGTATCCTATAATTTTGCCCTGCGTAATTGGCCAAGCTTGAGTGAACTGTCAGACCCTTAACATAAATTACGGTGTTAATTGTATGAATTCCTAATAAAATCCTTTTTAAGAGCTAAATGTTGCGAAACCTGTGTCATTTAGGATCTGGAATTAATTTAAACTCATAAATATGTAACGAGGTATAGTTTAATAAATGTAAACTGCCTAGGTGTCAAGGTCGTCTTACTTTTTTTATTACTTTTTTATTCAAATTCATGGCCAAAAAAACTAGGTAATTTTTCAAATTCTTGTTAAACTTCATTTATGAGTTATTAATATTATTTATCAAATCAAAAGACTGAACTATGTTTTAATTATAAACATCGTCTGATTAATAAAAAATCGGTAACCTTACCTTAATGTTCACCTACTTCTGACCCACTTATACGGTTGGTAATATTTGTGAATAATATGTTGTATGTATAAACTTGTCATAATCCAAACGAGTAAAATATCGATAAATCGTGTTTAACCGTAGTTCAGTGTGAATGAACTTAATTGGTTAAAATGAATTCAACGTTAGCGATGTTTATTTTCCATTAATGTGTTTTATTCGACCATAAATTAAGGTTTTGGTAACGGGTCTGCGCGCCGACATTTACATAATGTGTATATGATGATTTAATTAATTATTTATTAGCTGTTCAAAGGGGTATACCTGTATATCCACATAACTGCCTACACGTGTGTCAGATGTGTCGGACGATATTTTGAATGGAAGCTTTACCTAGTCAAACTGCACTAAAAAACCTCTGTAGAATACTAAAGACCTTGGCGGCTTTGTGGTACTTATATACAAAACTTTAAGGTGCCTTTTTCTTAGGGGTAAGAGCCATCCGCTCCCCCGTAGGTCCGGTGATGATGACGAGGCTACTCCAAGCCATCATCGTAAGTCAGTTAGGAAAAAAAAGGTACCAGATATTGAACATTTTGTTTTGTTTTTACTTCTTTCTTTTCTTAGTTTACTGATAAGATTTAAGACCTCCGCGTTCCCTTACATTAAAAACTAATTGATATAGATGATACGCGATAAAAGCAAACACAAAGCTTGTCCGACGTTTCGACTGGATTTACACCTTTAAAACTGTAACTGTCCGGGATATTTACCATGTTGTTTTGTTTTAATGAGCTCACCCGTGATCATGGCGCTTGCAGCAGTGCCGAAATATCGGGAGCTCATTAAAACAAAACAATATGGTAAATATCCCGGACAGTTACAGTTTTCTAATGGATTAACACCAATCACCAAATTTATGCGCAGTACGCATTACGCACAAAGACTAATTAATATTTAAGTTCACTCAGTTGTTAATTACGCCGAAGCTCCGAAGCTCATGAACGTCGACTTCATCAACACGTGAATGTCGAGGCTATCCAGCTTCTCGATAACACGTACACAGTGAGGAGCCTCCCCACTGAGAACCATTTGAGTTAGTGTAAAAAGTGAAGTGTGCCACTCAATATGAACACGAGAACAAAGTGTCCTTTGTCCTCCCCTTAATAGAGACAATAGAGAGAAGTATTAATAAACATTCTTACACAAAACAATTACATAATTTAGCAGTTTAAGTTAAATATTAATCACAACAAAAATAAGTCGTTAATGTCATACCAAATAAATTGTTTCTTTCTTTTTTTTCTTTCTTTTTTTTCTTTCTTACTAAGCAAATGATAGAGGTAAACACCCAATAATACATTATCGTATCTACATACATATATATCTATATAAAATCACACCTTTTTCCCTGTAGTCCTGTGGACCTAGCACACCACTTTCGCTTCATCCACATTAATCAACCTCTTCATGTACGCTCGTCGATTACGGGTACTTTTGATTTGACTTTTCTTTAAGATTTGACCTATTTGGTCTTTCTTGGTCTTCCCCTTCTTCTTCTATCGTATCTATCTTTGATTAAATATTAGGTTATTATAAACTCTTTATTTTTTCGCCCTTGTACAAGATACACTCTATTACAATTCTAATCTATACTTAAACCAAAAATGAGTGATGATTAACCGATAGATATGCATTTCATTTGTTTCTTCATTTCACACGGAACCCGTCTGTATGTCTAATGAATTATGCTACTATTTTTCATTTTGGTACGTTGTAGTCCATTAATTATTGTCTTATATATTACGTAATGTTACACGTCATTGATTTATTTCTTAAAATGAGACTTACTGACATTTAGTCAGTTGGCGGATGCACGCCCGTGCTTCGGAAAACACGTTAAAGTGGTAGTCCTTAGCCTGATCTCTCATCTTGCCGTGTCGGAATAACGTCCACCAAACTACATCTCTGTTCTCTTACTACAAAAAAATAAAAATAAAATAAAAAATAAATAAAGGGAACTGGGAGTGTACATAATGTATTAGCGCACACAATTGTGCACTATAAAATAAGAGCGTCGATACTAAACCTTTTCTTTTGCCTAACTAACATAACGATGATGGCTTGGAGTAGCTTCGTTATCATCACCGGACTTGCGGAGGAGCGGATGGCTTTCACCCCTAATACAAAACCAAAGAGTTCTGAGGTCTAATCTCTGTGTTACTGGTAATTTCTGCATTCAAATGCAACAATACCTTGTTTCAACCACCAATATCCTGTTTCTAGGGAACTTCGATCCAACCTTGATATGGAAGTGGACGAGGAAGCCCAAGTGCTGCGGTATACCCCAAAAACCGACCCTGTGTTCGTTCCGGAGCAGTCCATCGCCGACCCCAAAGATGTGATCGTCACTATGCCTAACATCGCTATGTTGGTGAGTTTAATTTACTATTAGTGTCGTTGTAAAAAAATATGATACGACATGAAACCTAAAATAGAGAGAGTATTTTGCAACAAGTGAAGAATTATTTTGATTTGTCTCTACTTAGAGAGCAACTGCCTGATTGGTCTATTGGTACCAAGCGCTACGTAAGGACCGAGAGGACCCCGGTTGGAGTCCAGAGTCGGGCAAAATAAATGTGAGTTTTTCTGTAAAGAAATTACTCGGCCCGTAGTTAGGAAGTTGGCAATTGCCCGACAGTCCCTCGCAAAGCACGTTAAGCCGGTGGTCCTTCGCCCGGTCTCTCACCGGTCATTTCGGATTGCCGTCTCACCGAACTATGAGAGTAAGAGAGCAGAGAGTGCGCTTGTGTTTGCGCGCACACTTGTGCACTATAACATGTCCTGCGCAATTGCTGCTGGCTGCCATGGCTGAAATCGGCCGTACGCCTTATTTACATAGAGAGCGGCTAACAGTTTGCTTCCACTGTAGGGAGGCCCTATGCATTTTAAAAACCGCTCGGCTCAGACGCTGCGTATGCGCATCGTATCAGTACGGAGGAACAGTGGTTAACGACCCTGGCTGGCGGTTCCAAGAGTCGTGGGTTCGATTCCCACTCGGGACAAATATTTGTGTGATGTATGTACATCGGTGTTTGTTCCGTGTCTCGGTGTTAATTTGTATTTATAAATATCTATGTATGTATATCAGTTTCTGACGTCAATAGTACATACAAGCCTTGCTTAGTTTGGGGTCAGATAACCGTGTGTGGAAATGTCCTAGATATTTATTTATTTGTTTAATTCCAATTTCTGTCTAATCAGTGCATATGCTACTTAGCACAGTGTCAGATTAACGTGTGAGATTGTCAAATATTAAAAAAAAACTTAAAAGAATAATTATGTATGTTGGATGAATAATTATGTATAATTAAAAATATCATTTGACCGATGATTCGATTTTGTAAGTCGGACAAAATTACCATATAACCTCTCAAGGTCTAACGGCCTTTGTATACGTACACAAACATATTAATGGCTAGAAGGCATAGGTTGATGGAACTGTCATCATGGAGATCCCGGTGTTGCTTTTTTTAGAGCCCCATCAAAGAAATTTCCCTGGGGCTTCAGATGGTATAGTGACGTCACTGCTAGGCAGTGCCCTAGCTAGGGCGGTGCCAGGGGTGCCCAGGTAAAGGGCTGGATCCTGGAGAGTCTCAGAAATGACCATACCAGTGTCTAGTTTTGTTTCTCAAGGATAGTTTTGGAAGCTCGCACCGGGCGCATAGAAGGGTAGTTACGACACTCCCGCCCCGTTAGGGGGCACCCTCAAGCAAACGTCGCTTAAATTTATATGGCTGAGAGCTATATAGAGCGCTCTCAAGTCCGGTGACGAGGCTGATGACTACGCTAAGTCATCATCTAAGTCAATTAGGAAAAGATACGTTTATTGTATGGAGACCTCCCCTTAATATTTTATTTTTTGTAATAGCTTAACGGAGAAATACATAATTTGTGAAAATTTCAGCTTTCTAGCTATCACGGTATCTCATAACATCTTGGAGACAGACAGACAGACAGACGGACGGCGGAGGCTTAGTAATAGGGTCCCGTTTATACCTTTTAGGTACGGAATCCTAAACTTCCTGCTAGGTTAGTTAATCCCCATCTGTCTCCCACAGGCCATGTCCTCGATGATCAGCTCGCACGGCTTCCTCGCGAAGACCGGCTTCAGCCTGCTGCTGCAGCACCTCGGCTCCAAGGCCATCGTGAACCTGACCGCCCACGACTTCCTGTGGGGCTACGACGAGCCCCTCATCAGGCTCGGCAACCAGGTGCTGCCGGGGTGGATCAGCTTCGAAACCCTTGGCATTTTGGACAGGGTGAGTTTTGACAGTTGTACGTTTACACAATGGAGAATGTTGAAATTCTCCATTGTGAAATTTACGGTCCGCAAACATTTTTTTACAGAAATGTTATACAGAATGGTTGCACTCGGCAAATACATATATTTTTGGTTGTGGTTTTTAATGCTATTAAAGCTGAAATTTTAAATTTACATTCATGCCATGCCGGTGGTGGCGCCACCCTAGTGATCAAACACTATTGGTCCGTAAAAAAATCTTTACAGATATGTTATAAATATTTAAGTTTTGAACAGAAATATTAATTCAGATCGTTAAATAAGTTTTGCAAATATATTCAACAATACATAATGTACATACCATTGTGAAATTGAGACTCAGTAACATTCTCAATGGACCTGGTCTTCCTAAAAAGCTTTTTACGCACTGCGTTTCCCTGTCTAAGCGTTCCTACACACAATGCCACAAGTCGCATTACTCGCGATACAGCAAGTCAATTATAAGCTACGAAAGTGTTATGAATTGCAAATATGTTCCTATTAATTGATGCTAGATTACTTTTGATATCGATCTGAGAAAATAAGCTCTTATACCTAACCATAAATACCTATGGTATTGCTATGATCACGCCGTTAGCTCATGGACACCTTTTATACACCGTGAAATTTTAGTGGTTGTTTTCCCGCAGTAAAATGATTCTATCTTAGTAGTACAAAAGATGTGTGCAGTCCTTTTTTGGTAAAATCAATAAATGCCGGTTTTACGAAAGGTTTAACCGTAACTCGAAAACACGTTCGAACCGCTTTATGACTTAGGGTGCAGAGCTTCTTCAGCTTTGAGCATCGATTTCATGCGGCAAGCAGTACCTGAATACGTCACATCTTCAAAAACAACGATAGCTTCTCTCGTTTTCGAGTTGGAAAATTATTATTCTGAAAAACCGAAAAAAAAAATTTTTTTTTTCGAGGAACAATTTGCATGATTCGATAGTATTACTAAAGGCAAGTCGTTCTGCCACGGGAAAACAACCACTAAAATTTCACGGTGTATATTTATAAGATACATACTTACTATTAATTTATGCTTTTTTAGTTATACGACAACAGTTTGGAGTATCGCCTCGAAGTGTCAACTGTTCTGGGGGAGAAGTTCAAAGTGAAGAACATGAACGGACTTGGTGGTCTGAAGTATTGGGGCTACGAAGACCCGGAGCAACGGTAAGGAAGCTTTGTTATTTGTTTTATCAAGAAATAATGGAGATAATAGTCCTTAGACAATTTTTCAATATTTAATCATTTTGGAATCAAAAGATTACGTATCTTTACGCACCCAAAATTTTTCTGTGAATTAACTTATGGGCTACACCTATACAACTAATAAAATTGATGTGTCTGTATATGTAGATGTAATATCAAAAAACGAGTTTATAATAAATGGGTAGATCTTAATCGAATACCAATAACAGAAACACTTTTGTAAAAAAAATTGTCTGTATGTCTATCTGTCTGTTCCCGCTAATTTCCTAAACGGCTGGACCAATTTCGACGGCGCTTTCACTTATAAATAGCAAATTTTACCAGGTATTCAAATAAATCATTGGTACCAAAAGCACGCGGACGAAGTCGTGGGCGGCCGCTAGTATAATGGTATAATTTTGACCCGCTCGTCACGGCTATTAAAACCAAATAAAGAAATACAATCCATTCCCAACTTCCAGCACCTCATGCAATACATTCACCGATGCATTCGAGGGCATCGCGTACCCCAACCACTTGGCTCCTGGAACACCCCTGAAGCTGTACCGGAACGTGCTCTGCCGCCAGATGGAGCTGACATACGTGGACCGTGTCACCACCCCCCTAGGTATGACAGCAATCATTTGTACAGTAGACGGAACACAAGCAGACTAACAGCCTGTTCACCCCTAGCGATTTTTGGGCGATTTCACGGCGAGGCGATATCGCCGCGAGCTCGCAGCGTGCACGCCGCGATTTCGCTGCGATATCGCTGCGATAAAATAAACGCCGCGAGCTCACCGCGATCAGGCCGCGATATCGCCGCATGCTGCGTTCATATTTCCAACATGAACGAACCTGCGCTGTAGAATGCGGCGCATGCGCTAAGCGGGTAGGTTGGATGAGGCGTAACCGCCGCGATATCGCCTCGCCGTGAAATCGCCCAAAAATCGCTAGGTGTGAACAGGCACTAAAGCTGCCAATTGTTAAAACAACACTCTTTTGTTGAAACTGTTATGTGATTGCTACTAAAGAATTTAATAGCATACCTAATTGTATAAGGGAGTTACACCTAAAACGATTTTAAAATAATGTTAAATAAATGGTTAAAAATTGACAAATTTTAATGCTTTAATACGATTAACGATTTTGTAAATTATTCTAGATACACACTTGACGTAATACATTTAATTCGGAATAGCAATCTTTGTTATAGAATTTGTTAATTTTAATTTAGTTCTATTGACCTGTATAAACATACAATGTGACTAATAGAAAAATTACCTAGACTTTAGCATGAAAAATGTTACATCAAAATTTTGCATGTCGCGTTGTGACAAAGCATACTGAACTATGTTTATGTATACTAAAAATATTATGTACCATGTTTTATGCAGAATAAATCTCTATTCTATTTTATCCTTACTAATATTATAAACGTGAAAGTTTGTTAGTATGGATGTTTGTTACTCTTTCACGTTCAAACGTCTGAACCGATTTTCATGGAATTTGGTATAATGGTAGCTGGCACTCTGGAATAACATATAGGCTACTTTTTTTTTCAAAATTCAACCCCCACTCCAGAGAGACACCAGCGCTATTTTTTTTAAAATTCAACCTCGAAAATTCGTCCTCTAGTATTATATAATATCGCTACCTTAAATCTCAAATGGCGTAACCGCCAATTTGGTCAAAATGACTTTTTAATGCAGTTTTACTCAGTTTTTTTTTCTCTATCGATCTGTATATTTAAAATCCTCAAATTCGCAAAAAAAAGGTTATTACGACCCAATGTTTTTTATAGATTTGAACACTTTTCATAAGGTAAACAGGTCGTAAAAGGCTTAGTCTAATTTACTTGGTGGTTACGCCCCTAGAAATTATTATGACGTGAAAAAAATGTCAAAACAAAAGGGTGTAAGGAACATAATTTGCCGGCGTAACTCGTAAGACACGCTATTATTCGAAATTGCAATACAAAAGAAAGGCGTTTACACCCAAAATCGCTGAACACATGATTGTCATTATTATTGTTAGTATTGATGCGCGGGGGGATTAAGATTGCGGAGACATTGGCTATTTATTGCTTTTCCTTGTTTTGGCATTTTAAATCAATCTCCAAACACAAATAAGAATCAAAGGCCAATAACGCGCTAAAATCAACGTAACGGTCACAAAAAATAATAAATACACCGAGGAACGTAATCTATGCGCACAAGTACGCAAATGGCTGAATACATAGATAAATATATGGTGAATATACAGCAGCAGGGGTTACGAATGACAAAATTAATCGAATTACGTATAACTATAAGTGAAATTTCCCATGTACAAAAATTCTTCATCCTATTATAAAACTTACAAGGTGAGTATTACCCATTACATCACTATGAAAACGTGAAATATGGCGTAACTTTGTAAAAAGCGTAATACAGAGTGAAAATTTTTCGTTTTCTTTCATTATTAAGTTATTTTAAAGCACAAAAGACAATTACTTTCGGGAGATACGACCTTCACCTCTTAAAAATCATGTTTTTTTATGAGGCGTAAACGCCTTTTCGTAATATTTTCACAAGCGTAACCGACTTCTAGTTTGTTAAATATAAGATTTAGGTGCAAAGAGTTCTTACTGAAGCCTTTATCTCAAAATTCTAAGAAATTTGATGTATAAAACATTTTCACTGCATTAAAATTGACAAAGTTATATAAAAAATAAACATTTTTTTTTCGTTTTTTTGCTCTCCTGAAAAGTTGCGTTTTGGTGGTTACGCCATTTGAGATTTAAGGTATCGATATATTCTATTCTATTCTAGGAGCTGATGCTCTACACTATCGGATCAGCGACAGCGCGTACGACATCACTAACGACACGGAATGCCTTTGCATGAGGGGGACTTGTGCTAGGGGCGTCTCGGACCTGTCTCCTTGTTACTATGGTAAGGAAATTTATCTTGGGTTATGTTATACATGAGTGATAAATGAATAAGCATTAGCTTTATTAGTCTTATATCCTAAGTAATTTTGCCTTCCGCGAACCGAATATTGGGCGCAGCGTGATGTTATATAGTCTAAAGCCTTCCTCGATACATGGTCTATCCAACACAAACGGAATTTTTCAATTCGAACTAGTAGTTCCTGAGATTAGGTAAACAATTGAATTGCAAATGTTGACAAACAAACAAACTCTTAGCGTTATAATAGAGAAAGATAAGTTATTATTAAGCAACACAAATTAAACACAGACATAAATGTAAAAACCAATACAAGAATACTTTACTTAGGTACCTATTCGAATTCCAGGTCTCCCACTAGCTCTGTCTAATGCCCATTTCCTGAACGGTGACCCGCAGCTGCTAGAGCGCGTCGAAGGACTCAACCCCAACCAAGAGAAACATGGCAGTGACATACTTATAGAACCGGTAAGATAATAAATAATATGCTAATAATATTCATATTAGTTGGTGTAACCCTACCGGTCTGCTCAGAATTTAAGTACTTAGGATCACTTTTCCAAAACGACGGCAATATTGATCATGCATGCAAATGAGATGTGTATGCTGAGATGGATGTGGAGAGTAACAAGGTTGGACATGATTAGGAATTAATATAAAGGGGAGTTCTGAAAATTGCAATCATTTTAATACTTGTACGTATGTAAGTATGTTTGTAATATAGTCTTAACTAAGTTCCACACACACAGACAGTCACACTACTTACTAGCGCCAACACACAGTATTTTTGTTTTTAAGCTATTGCATAGCTTTAATCGCGGGCTTTGAGCGCGACGACCGAACCAAGAAATTCCGTAACGAAAAAAACCTCACAATCGTCTAACGTCGTTTCAGTTCGGTAGACTTCGGCACGGTGTTTGTGTGCGTGCGGTTAGACGTATTGTACGACTCTACGAAACTCGCACGAATCGAGACGAGCTGCTCCGAAATCGGACGATGCTATGCAATAGCTATACCGCGGCAGTCCCCAAGTGCCACACGTCTTTTTTTTATATTGTATTTCTTTTCCTAGGTGCCTATATACATATTATATAGGCACATATGCTGTTGGATATCCAAATAAAACTAAATAAATTTTGCAGATTCTTGGGATGGTGTTGAAAACGGAGTTTACCGTGCAAGTGAACGTGGCGGTAAAACAAATCAACTTTAATGAACAGGCGGGACGCTTCTCTGACATGATGGTTCCAGTCAGTTACTTGAAGCTGGTAAATATTCTCTACATTATTATTCTTTTAACTGCCTCGTTGGTCTATTGGTAGCGAGCGCTGCATAAGGACCGAGAGGTCCTCTGTTGGAGTCCGGGGTCGGGCAAAATTTGTGTGTGTTTTTCTGTAAATAAATTACTCAGCGCGGAATTAGGAAGTTGGCGGTTGCACGCCCGTGGCTCGGCAAGAACGTTAAGCGGGTGTTCCCGATCGGTCATGTCGGATTGCCGTCTCACCGAACTATAAGAGTAAGGGAACAGAGAGTGTACTTATATTTGCGCGCATACTTGTGCCCTATAGTATGTCCTGCGCACTTGGCTGATCTCAATTGAGATCGGTCGCTATGGCCGAAATCGGTCGGACGCCTTATGTTCACAACACTTTGTGCTAGGGATGTGCTCAGTAGGACTTGACTCGAGTCACATTCGATCCCTGTTTCAGACATTTAAAATCATTAAATACTTGCTAACTCGGTTTTTGGATTTTTAGATACATAACTAGCATTTTTCAATGATTCTTTAACCTAAGTACTACTACTAACGCGACAACTAATCACGTTTTTCCTCTTTTTCAGACGCAACCCGATCT
Source organism: Maruca vitrata (assembly GCA_039566165.1). NCBI lineage: Eukaryota > Metazoa > Arthropoda > Insecta > Lepidoptera > Crambidae > Maruca > Maruca vitrata. The sequence continues at coordinate 563,444 of CM076923.1, read as the reverse complement.
CATCGAGTACAACATCAAGAACTTAAAACTGATGTACATACTTGCCCCGACTCTTATAATAACATTCGTAACTCTTTTCTCTATAGTCGGCATCTCGTTAATAATATTTTCTTCGTATCTATTCCTCCTAAGGCTGGCGCACACTAAAGGCAATAAATTTACAATAAGTTCCAACGAAGGGTCACCCGGCACCAACGTGCCCTTATTGGGAATTCAGTATTTATACAATCGGATCAAAATACAATGAACACTTTAGTAATAACATTTCTCTGTGATAAGTAATTTTTATTTTAAACAATACATTGTAAATAAAAAAATACAAACGTGATTTCTTTTTTGGTTTACATCTTAACCGCTAGGATATTTATCTATGACAAATCTATGAAATAAACCCTAATGCTAATCTTAAGTGAATGTACAATACTTTTTCTTATAAATATTTAGAAAACGTACAAATTAAATCAAAACATGCAAATACTGAAAAAATCTTTAAATTATCAGAGAATTTAGCATATTTTTTTGCTTACACATAAAAAAATAATAGTATTGAAATAAAACCTAATATACGTAATTACGTATGTATAGCCGATATGAATGACACCAACCTAATAATCGCTGGAACTGTCCTCGCAGTCACTGGACATATCGCTGCCACTGGAGCTGATCCAAACCCTCTTCCTCCTTCTATCCCGATTCCTGTCCCTTCGTATCAGCTCTTGGATCCTCCTCACAGGCGGGTGGTCGTGTCTCACACGCTCATAGAACGTTCTAGCAGTAACCACAATAGCTGGTTGAGGGATAGGGTACACCGGCATTGCTATCGGATAAGGACAAGGTCCGCAACCAACATTCGAACAGCACATCTTACTATTTCCCATCTGGTTACTGATCTGCAAAGGCATCTGGGGCTGGTCGGTTATCCTGATCGTGGCCAAGTGGTTGGGACTTGGAAAGGCACCCTGAGGAAACTGGGGGCTCCAAATCGGTTGGCCTTGCTGACTTGGTGGTCCTCCAATGATTCTGAGTTTCCTTTGAACTTGAGCTGAACACCCTAATGATAGGCATGTTAGAAGAAAAAGACGCGCTATCATGATCGATTGAGAGTGAATGCTATACTAAGCGCTGGCCTCATGGAGACTATTGTTCTGTGGTTACCTGACCACTGCTATTGTTAGTGCTTTAAATTATATAAGTCTGTTACTTGTACTGAAAAAAAAAAGAATTACAAAAGGAATCTCCAGTTGATTTTGATTTTACATAACTTTTACCTTTTTGAAACCAAATCTTTGGGTGTTTGTATTCTGCTGTTATTTAATAAAAAAAGGTATTTGGCTTATGTAAATTCCAAAATTGTTTCAATTTTCGCTTACTGTTAAATAATATGTAATCATTTATCCTTCATCTCATGATCATGAGCAGTCCATATACGTCCCCACTGCTCGGGTATAAAGCCTTCCTTCGCTGAGACAATTATTTCGTTATCATATCCATAATTTGATGTAAAAAGAGACGTTACCAACTTTTCGATTAAAACTAATCGCCAAAATTTTGTTAATATAATTTTCTCTCTTTATTATCTTAGACCTTTATCGTAACCGACGTCGAAGTATTATAAAGTTAATATACGATATCGTCTCTACTTACAACTACCTCTTCCATTGCATTGCATACCAGAATTTGTATACAAGAACGCATACATTGGAGGAGGGGGTCCCATGAAAGGCGCGGGTACCCCGAAGACCGGCCCAGGTACGGGAGGTGGAGGGACCAGGGGCAGCGGCGTCGGCACGTCTTCCCTCGCCCGACACCTGCACTTCTGGTGGCAAGCCGAGCAGAAGGAGAAGAAGGATGGAGTACACGAGGGCTCGCAAACGCACGGAGGACAAGGAGGACAGAGAACGTTCCTTTTCTTCTGGCAGAAACTGGGAGGCATTTGCGCTGGAATCGCAATTTGAACAGGATTCTGCACTGGCACTGGTACTGCTAACCCCACTGGTCCGGTCACTATGAACTGCTGTGGCGTTTCTGTTGTGGTTGTAGTCACCTCTTCTATGGTGCCTACCAACACTGGCATTGGTGGCAGAGGCAGCATCACGGGTGCTGGTGGTATCAATGGCAACAATGGCACTAGTGGAGGGTACATCTGCATGTCAAATTGAGATAGCGTCGATCTTATCATAACTAGCATGATTGCTATTGACTGCTGCTGTCTTGTCTGAAATAAAACCTTTATGTTATGAATCTAGTAAATAACAGACGCAATAGCTCATGCGTATAACCAATTTTAGTGTTATATTGTCTTACTCTTACAGGAATCATAGTGTGTTAATAAGCTTTCATGGAATAAATCATGGTTCTTATGGCTTAGAATCTGTTATATACGGCCAGATTAATTGTTGCATCATAAGCCATTGTAGTGGTCTTGTTGTGGCAATAAATCATACATTATTTACTGAATGGAATTGAACATGGTTTAGTCAATTATGTAGGTAGAGTTGTAAACTTATGCCTAGTTCATAGGAAAGATGGAAGATCAGTGAAAGCTGATATTATTCAAAAATAAATTATATTTTTGTAAAAAAAAAACTGTAAGACTAACAGTTGTTACAGACAAACTACGTAGATACTTAAATATTAAATGGTAATGAAAAGACAAAAGAAATTCTTAAGGTTTTCATTGAATTTATAACGTAATAAAATAAAATAAATTATTCATTTTTAGTAGATCTTTTGATGAAACACATTCTTGGTTATAAAAAAAAAATCTGATTCTAAACCCACCACATCTTAGTGTGGAGAAAAAACGAACACTAAGTAGTAAAAAAGTCATAAATTGACCCTTACTCGAAAATTAAATGTTTATAAGTTTATGTGCAGTGTATGTGTATAATCAATCCAATCAAAAACATAAATGTGAAATGAGAGCCAAGTTCAATATTGCCTTGGTTGTTGACTTCAGCGACAAAAGAAGTGAGATCTAAATGGATGCCAAGTTCAATGGTCAACCCGGAAATTTATTTATAAGTAACACTATAACATACCTATCATATCTTCTTATAACATAAGATAATGTATGGTGGTAGCCTATGAAGGTCTGTCTTGGCTAGTTTCTATAAACCTACCAACGTATTATTATGTTCGCTTGCTAGTTTCTACCAACAATCCAAATTTTCGGAATTATAAAATAAAAACCGACAAATACTTGTAGGCTTAGAACTTGCGACGGCTATAATTCATATATGAAAACTAGCCAAGACAGACCTTCATAGGCTACCACCATACATTATCTTATGTAATAAGAAGATATGATAGGTATGTTATAGTGTTACTTATAAATAAATTTCCGGGTTGACCATTGAACTTGGCATCCATTTAGATCTCACTTCTTTTGTCGCTGAAGTCAACAACCAAGGCAATATTGAACTTGGCTCTCATTTCACATTTATGTTTTTGATTGGATATCATTACTTTTTGTAGAAAAGTATATATCATCGTAACGCCGTGGGTCCTTTGAAAAGGACAAATTCAAAACTAAAACTAGACTTTATGTAGGTACCTACCCTAAGTAATAAATATGAAAACCGACTATAAGTACCTACTCTTAATTGTAAATAAGTAAGTATACCTAAATATATACTTAGTGCTCTGCCTTCCCGGTATATAGGCGTTATTAGGCACTAATTAGGTATTTATGTTAAGCGTTCATAATAGAACCTAACCTAATTATTAAAAAATTGCCAGTTTTTTATTTTTTCCTTTGTATTCATGTAATTACCTATCTGCATACCAAATTTTAACTCTCTAGGTCATTTGGAACTGGGTTAGAATTTTGATCTGTCAGTCAGTCAATGATAAAAATGAGGATTTTTGGACATTAATATCTAAATAACTGTTTGAGATAAGCTTATGAAATTTAGAACACATATTTATCTCGCAAGTCACAATATATGAGCCAAATTTGATACGTTTATGTGAAATAGTTTTAGATTTATGAGGGGTTCAAAAGTGGTTCCAAATGGTTCGTGTAATATTACACACGGTGCGGCTCGCCAGTTCTGTTTCTTGAACCTTGGCTTGACACGCTACCGCGTGTCTAGATACGATCCAAAAATGTTCTGTTTTAGTTTACAGATCTCTACAACGAACTTTAATACAAAAAAGAATATCAATACGATTGCCTCCATAAACTACATGTTTAACGGGTTCAAAACTTTACATTCAAGAGACCTTACATATGCCTTCTATATTCTAAAGGCCAGTCTCGTGATGAACCTGTTAAAATAAATAAATAAATGTTAAAACTATCCATTCACTCTTCGGTCTTCTCAGTCACTCACACTACTTGAAACGATACAGATAGATTAGTAATCTGCTTATTTGCGGGAGGTCTGAACACGAGTTCCTTCTTTCCTTGCTTCAGAACTTGACTGGTAAGTCCGCTTCTTAGAGAAACCTTATTCCTTCTATTGTTTCTGAACATCGCATCCTCGTCAGCTGACACTACCAACACCTTTGGTCTTGGCCTCGCTGCTCTTTGGTCTAACTTATCTGATCCCGACAGATCGGTGTCACGTAACAATTCCTCTGCTTCATTATTCGTGATTCGGGTCTTGAGCTTCACATCACCGTTTCCGTTTAAATAGCTCAGCTCCGGTTTCACCAGTTCATTGTCGCTAGAACCCACATCACGTCTGCGGCTTCTGAGCGACCCGCTGCGCCTGCGCTTGCCCGGTACAATTCGCAGTCTTCTTCTTTTCCTACGCCACCACGTGGGGCGTCGTCTTTCGAAGGAGCTATCGGTATCGGTATCGCTATCGCTGGTGCTCCAATCGCTGTCTGAAGAGATCATGACGGGTCGGCGGTGGAGGACGCTCCGGTGGAGCATGCCCTGCCGCCTCTGAGGAACCTGCACCATCACCACGGGGGGCGGAGGAGGCATCGGCATCGGCATCATAGGCATAGGCATTGCAGCCATCGGCCTAGGCTGACAGTTGTTGGTAACCGTATTCACTCTGCATCCGTTGTTCATGGTCGGTGGCGGTGGCGGCGGCGGTGGCGGCATCGCGGGGATCGCCACCGGGACCGGCATCGGCATCGCGAAAGGAACCAACGCCACCGTCTTCGGAGTCGTCGTCGTCGACGACGTCTGCTGCGACGACCTCGACAGGTCGATCATCGCCAGCCCCATTGGCATCATCATTGGCATCGGGATAGGCATAGCAATTTGTGTCTTTGTTGTTCTGATCGAATCCAAGATTATTACGATCGCCGTACATTTTATAAGCCTCAATTGTATCGATCCTAATCGTTTTGTCATTTAGAAAAATGTACTTATTCCTTTTTTATTCAAAAATTGTTCTCACAGGCATCATAATGCACCAGTCAATATCATTTTCATGTAAAAATCGTAGTTCGCGTGTGTGTAAATCTGTTTTATACGACCTGCTGATTTCTTATATAACTTTGGTTATTGTGAGGTGAACAAGCAAAAACAACTAATGCAGAGTTGAAGGTAGGCAATTTCGTAACTCCACAGCTGCGATAAAACTGCCAATAAACCTATGCGAGTGAGTTTTCTTGTTAACTTGTTACATGTGCAAGTATTTTTCAAATGTGCTTGGCACTGTGCACAATCAACAACAATTTGATTATAGAGTTGTGTAAATATTTGTTTAAGCTCCATAAAATGTATGGGAAAACCACAAATTTTATTTATCTTTTTATTTTGACCAGCTGTGCCAGTGTCCACATTTTCCCTCGTGTTTTACACATTTTCCGTTGTTTCTTTGCTCCTTAGATCTTAGCGTGATGTTAAGCCTTCCTCGATAAATGGTCTATTCAACACAAAAAAAATGTTCTATTCGATACAGTAGATTCTGAGTAGCAAGTTCAAACAAACGAATTCTTCAGCTTTATAATATTAAGTATAGATATATTTATATAGACAACTGCCACGTTGGTCAATTGGTAGCAAGTGCTACGTTAGGACCGAGAGGTCCCCGGTTCGAGTCCGGAGTCGGGCAAAATTTGTGTGAGTTTATAGTGTTCGTTACTTTTTTCTTCTGTTATTAAAGTTGGACTGCGGCTGGACGAACAATGCTTATCTCAACCTCAAAAAAGCTTTTTAAGAAGGTCTAAGCCAGTGGTTCTCAAACTTTTTAAATGATGGAACCCTTTTGGGAAGCAAAATACTTGATGGAATCCTACAAAAAAACTATGACACATTGCTGAGCTGTTTTGTTATCACATGGGGGAGGGTACGCGCATTCTACAGACCGGCAAATATAGAGCGAACGGGTTGTACAAGTATAAAATTGTTGATACCAAACTTATGACATTTTGTACCAGCTATTGTAACACATGTTTGTACAGACGGCGGCACATTAGGCTATACACGCGTAGTTCTTATTAAGTGCCGCATAAAGGCGTATTTCAAATAAAAATGGATAGCCTGATATGCCGCCCACCGTACAAATATAAATAAATAACGTTCATAGCGTTTTGTCTCCGCGCGGCCGCGGAGTCCGTACAGCCGTGGAGCGACCAGAGAGAGGTGTTTTGATTTTTTTTTCTAAATTCTTGTGGAACCCCGACAGAGGTATCACGGAACCCTAGGGTTCCGCGGAACACACTTAGAGTATAGCTGGTCTAAGCTATGCATAGCTAATAATGGTGCCCATTTTGAACACTTACTGTAAAAGAAAAAAAATCTTTGTTGATTTATCACCCCTTTATTTAATTTGCAATTATGTTAAATTACTGCTACTAATGTTACTAACATAGCACAAATTTGCTGAAACATATCGATTTATTTTTTAAATTAAAATTTTACATGCAAAATAAAAACACTGATTTATGGCACCTGTGCTATTTGCGTTCATTTTTCGTTTTGATGCTCTGGCAGAAGCGGTATGAAATTTTCAAATTATACTATCCATGAATGTTAGTAGTTTATAAAATATGTTCTAGAAAAAAATAAGTACTTTTTTTTCACTAGAGGCTTTGAATGTTGGTAGAGACAATTCGATTTGTAATTACTTTTGTGAAGAATTATTTTTTATTCCAATATGATAGAGTTATGACTCAAATTGGTATCGTAATTATAAAGACCCACTATTGAATAACTTCTAGAAAAAAAATCATGCAAGCAGGTCCAGTAGTTAGGCTACAGTGAAGACTTTAATACTGAATTCCGGATTTTTACTAAAATTTGAAACAGTTATTCTCGGCGAGGTTTGAAGGTATGACAGTAAATTTTTAACATTTTTATTGATTTTGTGTTGCCAAAAAGCGGCCATCCACCACACCATCCCTATCGTATCGCTGACACGCACATAAAATTAGAACAATATTATGGGCAACAAAGTATGTTCTGCACAGTATCTTTACTGTAGACACTGAGTTTATTAGAATGTCTCAGTCTGGTGATGAATGATCTATATTTATCTCTTACTAGCTGACCCGACAGACTTCGTCCTGACAAAAAAATGTGAAAAAGAAAAGGGCTGTTTTTTGGGGTTTCCCGGCAATTATTCGATTTTTTCTCGCCGTAAGAACCATCGTTGGACTTCAACGAATGACTGACCATTTCAATTACATAACCAAATCTTAGTAAGATCGATCGATCCGATTGGATTTTAACTTATATTAACTCGTGATAACATTATCACAGTTCAACGGTCGCATTTGAAAGTTGCACTATGAAATGCGTCGATGGCCTAGTGGTTAAGGTCGTTGCTTGCCATGCGAGAGGTCGCCAGTTCAATCCCCGCCAGGTACCAATGTGTTTTTCAAATTTGAAATTCATATGTACCATCATTCGACGCTTTAACGGTAAAGGAAAACATCGTGAGGAAACCAGCACACCTGAGAAATTTTTCAACGGTGTGTGAAGCCATGTCAGAGGCCTACGGGCGGTTTAAATTATGACACCAGGTTGTTCATCAACCATACGATAAGAAGAAGAAGACTATGAAATTCCTTATTTATTATCATCATTAGCCCAATTCCGACTGCTGGGGCACGGGCCTACCCTGAACAAAAGCGATCAGGCCTTAGTCAGCCACCATGGTCAAGAGCGGGTTGGTCGACTGCACAACCTTCGTAGTAAAATTTTCACGATGTTTTCCTTCACCGTTAATTCCTAATTGATGAAAATACATAATATACTATTGCTCCATGATATTTTGCTAAGATGCGACATTGACAGAACATACCCCATATATAGGAACTTGGGAGTGATATAATTATAATTTTAAATTAAAAGACATCAATACAAAACACTGCTGTAATTTGTATAAAAAAATATTTTTCATAAACAAATTAATATTTACATGCAATTTACTTATTCCAATATAACCTATAATCAATTAGTATAAAAGTAAACAATACAATAATTATTTTAAACATCACGCAGTATTATCTTTGCTTTTATCATCTTCCTTTGCCTCCTTCGGCTGGTGTAGCCGGCTGGGTTTATTCTTGCGAACGAGGTGCTTCTTAGGAACTCTGTTCTTCAGCTCCTCGACTACATCGTTATTTTTCCCCTGATCCAATATTTCCACGTCAGCATTTGTATCAGGATCCGGCGTTTCCACTGCATCATTAGTTTCTTCAGCACTTTCTTTATTATTTACCTCGCCTTCTTGGTCGTTACCCTCCTTTTTTGTGCTCAGCCAATCCTTCGCTTCAGTCTTTGATATTTTCTTTTCGAAAATCACGTATCCATCTTTAGTGACATATTGCAGTACCGGCGTCAAAAGGTCACCTTTGCCGTGCGCGTGTTTATGTCTGTGTTTGTGTTCTTTAGCTTGGTGCTTTTTACCACTTCTTCTGAATCCACCTGCTCCTCTAGACCCTCGTGAGCCTCTGGCTAGTTTGGATCCTCTATGTCGTCCTGACCTTAAACCTCTCCAATAATGATCGGCTGACGTGTCCTGCGAGTCAGAGGATGTGTCTATATCGCTACAACTACTATCGTCAATGTCGGGTCTCCTCGAATGTATCGTTAATCTTCTCTTCTTGACCCCTGGTTGAGGTCTTTTGAAGAAGGGATCGGGAGAGTAAAAAGGCATGACGATTAATGGGAGCTTTTGAGCAGGTCCTGAAGGTGGCATGGGCATCGGTATGGGCATGGGAAAAGGACCTGGTGCTGGCATTCCTGGAGGAAGGGGAAAAGGTATTGGGTTTGGCGGGGCATCTCCTGTAGGGGTTTGGAAGAAATTAGGAGGAAATGGAGGCAACGTAATCGTTTGTTCGTTAGGCATTGCAGCTGTTTTGGCATCGGGAGGCATCCGGCAGTGCATCGGCAGGGTTTGCGGAAAGAACTGGACATTTGTTGGACACAGCGGCAACTCGGGCTCCTTGCATCTCACAGTCACTGTTACTAATGGTATCAAATAAGTCAGCAGGAGCCTTTTCATGTTATCTGAAAATTAAAAAAAAATTGTACATGAAATGCCTGCAGTAGTCATCATTATAATCCAGACTGTTGGAGCATTGTTCAAGTTGATTTTTATGAAAGAAGGTACATTGATTCATCATATTAATCGTTTACTTTATTAATTAAAAACTATACCAACATACCTGCCTAATACCTCCATCAACCGGTTACTCAAGGTGGTTCATACGCAATTTCTGAACCATTTATGCGAAGTACCCAACTTCAGCTGACCTTTATGTAAACTGCCCGCAGCTTTTGGTGCGAAAGGAACAATAACTCTTGCGTGTAGCAGCTATTTTATGTAACCATGGAATGCACAATGGGTTCTATTGATAAGAACCATGTGGAATCTTACGTGATAGGTATGCGAACTTTTCCTATATTTTCTATTATAAAGAGTGCAAGATATTATTTTACTTTCAAACCTTACAAGAATGCTCGCTCATCATAAAAAATCTTCTATTGTACAAATTGTTGCTCCTATATGGTTACGTCACAATGATCGGCCACATAACATGTTTTTGAAAAACCTTGTGTAACCCCTAGTGCTCAGTATTTATTGACCAAGAAACCTGGTTTACAATCAATCCCTTAGAACTCTTCGACAAAGCAACATGCATACTCGTATGTAGGTAGGAAACTTCCATGAGACATAGAAAATCGCAATTCAAGGTAATTAAGTTTATTCAATAGAAATAATTTTATATAACAGCAAAATCAAGAAAAAAACAATGAAAAATATTTACTTATCTAACTAACCCAACGTTTAAATTCCAGATGCACTTTTTTTTTCAAACCACGATTATTTTTCAAATCTGCCATCAGGGGTGGTTTCAAATTATGCCCAGAATGCAGTTCCCGCCAATGCCATTCGGTATGCCTCCAGGAGGGCCGGCTATGGCAGCCCCGATGATGCCAGCACCCATGATGCCAGGCCCGATGCCGATGGGTATGCCACAGCAGAAACTTCCGATCGTCGTCATGCCGTACTACTCTAAGGATAGGAAGATGCCTCACCGCCATTATAGGAGGCGCCTGCGCCCAAGGGTCAGCTCTGACAGCAGCTCCTGCGAGGCAATTTCCTCAGATACAGACACCTCTTCTGATATGGAGTTTAGGACTAGCACCAAGAGGAGGCGGCAAGTCCTCACTCCGGTGGTCTCGTATGTGACTAAGGACGGCTACGTGGTCTACCAGAAGAAGATCAGGAAGGATAAAGCGAAGGACTGGTTGAGGATGGGGAAGGATAAGAGTATGGAAGTTGTAGGTGACGAGAACGATCATACTCATAGGGGAGCAAGGAGGAGGTTCTCGAAGAGGCACCGGCATTGAGTTCGAAGTTATTTATTTACATTTTTTTTAGTTGTTTTTTTTATAAAAAAATGTAACTGTGAATTATATTTTATACAGCTTTTGCCCTAATAGTTTCTTTTTTACATAAATACCTACAGGCTTTATGCATGACATTCTGAATATAATTAGGAGGTAAACGTAAATCTATAATTCTGTACCCTCCGTGAAGAGTGATATAAGTCGACTTATATCACTTATCATTTTATTGCATCATTGTAAAGAGAAAAATATGGGAAATTTTTCTGTCCAATCGGTGTAGCTCTAGCCCTAATAGAACTGGAGATAAGTTTTGTGACTTTTGATACAACTGTGTTTTTGGGATACATCCAATGGTTTCATAAATGTATAGTGATTTAACTTCACTTATATTAAAATACATTTCCTTTTTTTTATTTTACAAAAGTGTATAATGATACAATTAGCATGTAGATCTTTTGGCAATAAAATATTTTAAATGCAATTGTGTGTATAATGATATAATTTAAGATGTATTGGTAGTCACAAAGGTCTTGTAATTTATACGATTTGTGAAAATTGATATAACTGCTATCGCATCATTTGACACCTATCACAAATTTACAAATATTCGTGTATTTTGATACAATTTCAGGTATATCAAAATTTATATTTATTTTTTACAATTTCATATTCGTGTAAAGTAATACAACTTAAGTTAAAGCAAAATTATATAGCCAAACGCGACCGAACAAAATACTTCCGCATTGTGTAAAATGATACAAGTAGAAATCCTGACCTCCCAAAATCTTTATATCTTTGTCTAATAAGGCGTGATAGTAGTGCATCCTTTGTTTAAGAAGGACTTCTGAATCTCCATTTTTATAGGCTGCTGCAGAAGCACGAGCTTTTTTTTATTTTGAAAAATTTAGTTGAAGCTAAGGAACATTGCTTAGACACAGACAGAAACCTGTATTTATCCTTCTATTCTGCGTTTAACATGGTAAATATCCCGGACATTTTCAGTTTTCTAACATAAAGATAAGAAAAAAGAAAAGTCTGATTTTATAGATAAAAGGAAAGATGATGTATTATGAAGATGGAAATAAAGAAAAGAAAAATGCAAATACAGATGACATAAACCGTCTTAATTTAAAATCGCAACATGAAAATGAAGCAAACTTTGAAGTTAACTCAAAAAAATAAGTCAACCAAAATGCTATTACATCGCAGAATAAGTACATATTTGTATAACAGATAAACAAACCAATTTAATAAATGTTTGAGAAGAATGTTATGAAAACGTTAGTGGAAGAAAGGGTCACAAATACGACAAACGCTGATTTGGAAGTTTATATGATTCTTACATATGAAATTGGCATTTTTGTATGTTAGGAGCAAAATGTCGAATTTTTAAACATAATATTTTTAATTTATCAAAGTTTGAACCTTGTTTTCTATGCACTTTTGCCATCTCATAGGAAGTTCGTTGATCACTTTACTAAAAAACTAGTCGGACGGGAATTAATAAAATCTTTGAAAGCGATTTGGACTGCCCCATCAGAGTTGAATTTTTTCACTTGCAAGAAGTTATCCAAATTTCGAAAAATATGTAAATCTGTTAGAGCAAGGTCCCGGGAGTACGGAGGATGTCTAAGACATTACAATTGAAGCCCTTTTAATTTGGTAGCCATCCGTCGTGCAGTGTGTGGTCTAGCATTGTCGTGATGCAGCAGTGGCGTGCAGCGATTAACCAGCCTAGTTTGTTTAGCCGCTAGCTTTTTCATCATGGATTGAAATTTCTCACAGTAGACATCAGCCGTAATAGTCCGGCCAGTTTTGAGAAAACTGTAATGAACAAGGGCGGCACTGGTCCGCCAAACGCTTACAAGTAACTTTTTAAGGGTTAAATTTCGCTTGGGGCAGGATTTGGCTGGCTGGTCAGGTTTGCTTCTGATTGTCGTAAAGAATCCGTTTTTCATGACAGGTAATCTTCTTCTTCTTCTTATCGTGTGGTTGATGAACAACCTGGTGTCAGAGTTTAAGCCGCCCGTAGGCCTCTGACATGGCTTGACAGGACAGGTAATGATTCGGTTTAAAATACCTTCATTATTGTACCCTTTCAGTAATGTAACGTGTTTGCCGGTTTGCTTCAGTCAATTCGTGAAGTACTCACTTTTTAAGCTTTTTAATCTGCCTAATTTGCTTTAAGTGAATTAAAACCGTTTTATCACTAACATCGGAGCCTGCAGCTAACTCGGACATGGTTTGCGTCGGATCCGCTTCCACGATAGCCTTCAATTCTTCATGATCAACTTGGGTCTCCGGCCCTCCACGGGGCTTATTCTGCAGGTCAGTATTTTCAGAACGAAAATGTTGGAACCAAAAACGAACTGTGTTTTCTTTTGCAACACGACCGCCATACATATTATTCACCCCTCGATTCGTTTCCGCAGCACTAATGCCTCGTACTCGTGAATAATCCTATATTTTAAGTTTTCCATCTTGTAACTTAATGACGCAGACAAAAAAAAACAGAAAAAAAACAAATAAATGCCAGTCATCAAAGGTCAAATACATGATTAAATAGCAGTACAAATTTAAATTTGGAATTCCTTACCCAAGTGGAGAAAATCGTGACTAAAGTGGCCAGTACGAAAACCGCCAATTTCATATTTAAGAACCTAATATTAACTACGATATATTCTAATACTAGTGACCCGCCCTCGCTTTGCTTCGGGTAAATTTTACATAAAAACCTTCCTCTTGAATCACTCTATCTATTGGAAAAAACCGCATCAAAATCCGTTACGTAGTTTTAAAGATTTTAGCGCACATAGGGATATAGGGACAGAAAAGGCGACATTGTTTAAACTATGTAGTGATAATATGATAAAAGGAAAATAACAATGCGAATGACTTAAAATTAATAGAAAACGAAAAATATTGTAACGGTTTAGATATGGATGAAAGTACAGTAAAAAAAGTATTGATGAAGAATGTGAAACAGATATATAATGGAAGATAAAAACAATTTAGAAACTGAAGCTAAACAATTTTTACTAACATGCAGTTGGAGAATGCAAAGGAAATAGTATTTATTTCCTTAAGATAATAAAAAAATAAACGATAAGAACGAAACAGAAGACCATTAAATGCTAAACTAAATATTATTAACGAAAAGCCCATAACAATGGGAAGCGATTCATCTGATGTACCAAATACATACCCGCGAAATTTGTAGTTATATTACTTTACACGTATATTTATCTATACTAATATTATAAAGCTGAAGAGTTTGTTTGTTTGTTTGTTTGAACGCGCTAATCTCAGGAACCGCTGGTCCGATTTAAAAAAATCTTTCAGTGTTGGATAGTCCATTTATCGAGGAAGGTTATAGGCTATATTACATTTTCGAAAAAAGTAGGGATCCGTACGGAAAACAAATAAATGTCACCCAAGATGTAAAAAAAGTCCTTATAACGCGTGCGCTGCAAAAAGTATTCATTTTAGAAATAAACAATGTATGTACCTAATACAATTTTGTAGAACACATTAATATCTACAAAAAATGTCGCGACGGTATATACCTAACTATTATAGTTTTGTCACAATAAGTGTTTTAATTTTCAATATAATTAATTTATATGCCGCCGCTAGGAAAAGCTCTATATCTGCTCTATAGCTCTATATCTCGCTGTGTCGTGTGTTATACTTGTATTATAGTATTTCTTAGTGTATTATTATTATTTCAATGTAACTCTAGAGTTTTAATGTTTGTTTTTGTTCTTTTTAGTTAGTATTTTTTATTTATTTTGAAACCTAAGTGTCCCTCCCGATCGCCGGGCTTACACTGAAAATCAGCGTCGTGGTTCCGTAGGGCCGCGGCATAATGCTGAGTGTAAGCCTTTTTGGCACATTCTGCTTTAGTTTTAAGTCTTTTTTTTTTATTTCTATTTTTGTTACTGTGAGAATGTGCTAAATAAAATATTTTTCTTTCTTTCTTTCTATATTTGTATTTTCAAATAAAACACTATCAAAATAAATTACATTGTAATTAAGAAAATTTCAATATCTCTATAAAACTTTTTAAATTATTTAATTCGGACATTCCATTCGAAAGATATCAGAGTTTAAAAATGTAAGTGCCGAAGTAAACCAGCCGTAAGGCATCATGCTTTGGTACGGAAACGGTTCGCTTTAATTCCCACGGGAACGGGAATTGAAGGGAAAATCCTTTTTTATGAAAAATTTAAACCTCTTAAATTAGATGCTTGAAATTTAGATTTCCTGCCAAAAGTTACTATTTCACGCGGACGAAGTCGCGGGCGGCCGCTAGTGTGATATAAGTTAACATGAATCATTATACACATCTTTATTTGCGTATAAATGCGGTGTATTTTAATATAAGTATTTAAAAACACATATTTTTTGAAAAAAGATTGGGGTACTGCAACCAGGACATTTCAATGGAAACATTTTGTTTTGGACTTTTTTTGTTTCATTCTTTCTACTACTTATAATCAAGTAAAAAAAGAATATGTATCATTAAACACATTTGCGTTACAAATTGTGTATAGTAAGTAATGTAAATTAACTTATATCATTTTACACAATTCACGGGTTTTTTGGTCATTGATACAAATTAAAGTTTATTATTATTTTTTAAATATGTAAACAAATAAATAAGAAAAAAAGCATGTTTTCAGATACTTCTTTTTATAATATAATAAAAATGCTTTTATTAGGAACTCTACATATTTTGATAAGGAGATGACAGTAATTTTTCAAAATTTCTAAAACTTTGAAGTCGATTTTCTCAAAACATGATTTTTTGACTTATATCACTTTTCACGGAGGGTACAGAATTAAACATAGTTGTAAAGTGACCAAAAATGAAAATAACTATTGATGAATAGAAATGATTTTTCCTGAATATTACCTTACATAAGTTATACCTACTATTTACTATTGCGTAGGTTTTACTTGAGCATAATCTTGTTGCCAACCATTGTGAAACAACAAAGAGGTGTTTCTTATGAAACAATGGACTTATATACCTACCAACCAGCTTCGGAGCAGTACTCAATTCCCATTGGGCTGGCAAGGGATTTATTAAAAAGAGGAACGAAACGAACGACAGATACATTACTAAAATAAACCTTTATACTAATCTAAGGTACCTATTCAAAATCAATAATAAATCCAGATATTAATAATCAAAAAGAAAGGTGTGTAAACATTTCCCGTTGCGGTTAGTTCCTTCATTGATTCCAAATTTTGTATTTCTAAATAACAAACAACTCACGCCATCTGTTTATTGTCTTAGGAATTCTCAAACGTACATTATTGATTAATTTATTTAGATATAACAGATGGCGCTACTGGTATTGTTAATTACCATGTTTCTAACATTTATTTTATAAATCTAGCAGCTTGTACGTCCATCTACCCGCATTGCTTGCAAGCAGAGACGTATTCAGATCAGTAGGAAGTATAGATAGACAAAGTATTTAATACAAAGCATTAAAATAGTTTTGATGCGATACCTATGTCTATTATTTGCAATGCCAGATTGTAGACGAGTGGCATTGATTAATATTAAGAGTGTTATTTATTGAGTTATTATCACTTATCATAACATAATTATCTTTTATTTTAGATGAAACAACGATGGATAATACTTATATTTCTAACGACGATTTACTGCATCAATGGCCGTCGTATTTATAAAAATTGTAAGAACTGTTTTAAATATGATTTGGATTCATCCAAATCTATCCCACATCGATTCAAGATTAAGCAATATTGGTATTTCCAACCTGGCTTCAAGTCTGAAGCCCCAAACTATGTCTGGCCATTATATTTTACTGGTTAGAGAAACTCATTCATACTAAAATCCAATTCTATTATATTTTTGAAAGGTCTTTAGGCCAAAGTTTGACTATATTCGTTGAGTTAGTACATAATAAACTTTGTTTATAAATAAAATTAACTTGAATAGTGATGATTTGTTTTCGAAGATCGAACTATCCTGATTCAATCACTCACTCAATGAATGAGTGAAGATGTGTCACTATTTGTTAAACTCATTCGTCTAAACGTAGTGATGAAATTAATGAAAGTACTTAATTTATTTATTACATGCGTAATAACGCCAAAGAATTAAAACACATAAAAACGAATCCATCTATAAGTATTATTATTTTGTCATGATGTAGCGTAGGTACTTAATTCTGCGTTTAATGGCTGGGACGTGTAATATAGTGTATGTATTATTTTAATGTCACTCTAGTGTTGTAATGTTTGTTTTTTTGTTCTTTTTTCATTTAGTTTAGCCTTTGTTTGAGTTTTTAGTTAGTACTAGTAGATATATCTTTTATTTTGCAAATCTAAGTATCCCTCCCAATCGCCGCGCTAACACTGAAAATCAGCGTCGTGGTAGGGGCACGGCATATGCTGAGTGAAAGCTTTTATGGTACATTCTAGTCTAGTTGTAAGTTATTTTGTCTACACTAATATTATAAAGAGGAAAACTTTGTTTGTTTGGTTGTAATGAATAGGCTCAAAAACTACAGGACCGTTTTTAAAAATTCTTTCACTATTCGAAAGCTACATTATTCACGAGTAACATAGGCAAAATTTTATTTTGGAAAAAATTAGGGTTCCTTAAAATATTTGGGTTTTTCGGACACAAAGTGTAAAAAATCAACCAGAAAAGTTACTTATTTTGCGTACGCTGCCTAAACTATAAAAGATAGAAGCATAAAATGTTCTAATTAATTGGAGATCTTATAAATATCTACAAAAAAGTCCGCGACACACTATACCTATCTATGTCGAGTGAGGCACAACAACCATTTTTACAAGCTTTTATTTAACTTGCAATGTATGTATGTATGTTTGTGTGTTCGGGTGGAATTTTATAACTCAATTTTAAGGCACTTGCCCTCAACCGATTGAGCTGAAATTTTGCATGCACGTGTATATCCGATGACAATGCAATATTATTATGACATGGAGCTGATCTGATGATGAAGTCGGAAGATAGCCATAGCAACTCAGTAATTAAATAACATAACCACATCGAGTTTGGGCTCATTTCATTCGACTAGATGAGTACTTTGGTGCTAGATAGTAACCAAGGTCTGATGATGGAGCCGGAAGACAGCCAAAGGAACTCAGTACTTAAACGACACAACCAAATCGAGTTTGGGCTCGTTTGATTCGCCTAGATGAGTACTTAGATGAAAAAAAAGTATAAAATAAATTAAGGTAAAAAATCTTTAAAAACAAGCTTTTATTTAAATGCGCTAAAAAGAAAAAATAAACTTTTACACTATAACTTTACTGTCAACTTATAACATTTCAAATTCAACATATTTGACACAATTTATATGTTTTAAAAGCTTGTCGCGAGATTTAAGTACCTACTCGTAATTTTAAAAGCAAGTTTTAAAATACCTGCCTATTAAAAATTTTAAACTAAGAAAGTAAATACGAGTACTTAAATCTCGCGACAAGCTTTTAAAACATATAAATTGTGTCAAATATGTTGAATTTGAAATGTTATAAGTTGACAGTAAAGTTATAGTGTAAAAGTTTATTTTTTTCTTTTTAGCGCATTTAAATAATTTTATTTAAAAATCTTAATTTTTTTTTGGACTACATTTAAACGCATTTATTTTACTCATGCTATTAATCCTTATCAAAATAAATTATTTCATCACTAAGTACAGTTTATGCAGATAATATTTGGTATTTAAAAGATTAAAATTGGTTTTGAAGTTATGGCGAAATTAAAATATTACTATTTCTGCGTTGCGAAGTGGGCGTCACCAAGGCGGGGGTGCGAGTGCGGGAGGGGAGTTTAGATATGTAATATAATAATATTATAAAGAGGATAATATTATAAAGAGGAAAGGTTTGATTTTTTGTTTGTTTGTTTGTTTCGAATAGGCTCCGAAACTACTGCACTGATTTGAAAAAATCTTTCACTGTTGGCAAGCTACACTATCCGTGAGTGTCATAGGCTTTTTTTAGATAAAAAAAAATAGATTTCTCTTACGGGGTTAAAATATATTACATAGAGATAGAGATATCCCCGAAGCGAAGCGAGGGCGGGTCGCTAGTATATTATATTTTAGTGACTGTGAGAATGTGCAAAATAAATATTTTTTATAAATAAAAATTTCTTTCTTTTTCTTTCTTATAGATGTAGGTATGCTAACTTAGTAAGACAAAATAGTGAATTGATATGCCAAAACAAAAATTGTAGTTATATTCTTGTTTTTGCAAATAATAGGAAATAAGTTTTGTTGTTTAAATATATCGGTGTTTGATAAACCTGTTCAGTCCATTATTCATTGTAAAATTAATAAATAAAACCAATTTTGACTACTGTAATAAGTTTTAGTCATATTATTAATTCTTAAGCAATAAAATGCAATGCATAAAGCTAAATCATTTGTCATGTGTAACCCACGCTATATTTGCTTTTGAAGCCATTAAATTACTATTTTTTTTTTACTTTAACTGACTACGTTGCGAAGTGCGGATGCTTCATGCCCTAAACTAACTAAAATACATTTTAATTTAGAAAACTGAAAGTTTCCGGGATATTTACCATGGTAAATATCCCGGACACTTTCAGTTTTCTAATGTGTGTAACCATGACAGTTTAAAATTACATTTTAATTTTCATCAATGTTTAGGGTACTCCACCACATTATTTATTGTACTTTTATATTACGTGTACAAGAAACCACTAGTCGTAATCGGTATCGACAGTTTATAGGTTTCACAACACTAAGATACACTTGCTTTGACAGATTCACACGTTCGTTCATTCAATCAAATCACCGGTTCGTAAGTTGCGTACGAACGTGTGACGTGAAATTACAAATAAGTTGTCGTAATTTTTGAAAATAAAAATAAAATTAATAGTAGTTCAAGTGGCATGAAACTCCGTTGAAACAGTCCAGTCTTTAAAAAGTGTTATTATTTTTTCTCGTGAAGTGGAATTTAAATGTGTTGTAATTGTTCCGTATCACTCGTGTGTCATGTGATTGTCTGAACCGGGAAATCGCTTTGGTTTCCTCGACAATGGATTCCGTTTCGGATCCGAAGAGATGGAATACAAGTTTTGGGTCCAACCACACGGCGGGGCACAGCTCTGACGATGACTTGTGAGTATTTTGGTCTTATCCTTTGGCTAAATTGGCGGCAATGTCTAGTGTTTACTCGTTACTACGTCACAACAATGTTAGTGGTTTGATGTTATCTTTGTAAACTATTATGTGTCGTTTGGAGGAGGGTTTAATTGCAGCGCACAATGTATCTTATTAGAAAATCTGTTCATATAGCAATTCTTCGTCCTTGTCACTAATTGTGTTGTTTATTCTAAAATTTAGTTAAGTTTTGATAATTACTACTTTTATCAACTGTAATGTTAGATTTAAATTTTCATTGATATTAAGCTATACCTATTATCTATAAAGTATAAGGTACTCTCACACATATAGTCTCTCTAAACCTGTATGTTGGTGGTGGACATTGGTGACATGCATGTAATCGGCATGCTTGATGTTTGAAGTTTATCCATATCATAATATTATTTCGCTAAGTTTTACCTTAAAGGTTAACTTAAAGGTTAATAAAACATCTATTTATTTAAGCTAATATGTGGTTACAAGTTGGAGTTAGAATCATTTTAGATTAAGTAACTCAATTATTATCAATCTTACACCTAGATTCATCTGTAATATAAATTTAAACTTGCAATTATAGATTCCATAAAACCTAATATTAAATTATAATACCTTAATATTTGTACCTATATTTTTTGTTTTACTTGTTCTTAAAATTCAATATTTTAAGAACAAGTAAAACAAAATTTGTAAGCTCTTGTTTGTATTAGTAGCCTATAGGAATTTGAATTGGATAAGTTATTTTCTTAGTTATTAAACTGGCTCTAGTGATCCGAAGTGGATCTTGACCTACACATAAGAAGACGTTGCCACTCTTAGAGCTTGGTCAACCCTTTAATCTTGAGGCTCTGTAGATCCTTTCCACTGTGTCCTTCCAGCGATACCTGTGACGCCCGAGTTGTCTTTGCCGATTGTTTGTCCTACAAATCCTCTCTTCACAGTTTGTTCCCCCCCATTGTGCTCAAGCCAGCAAAGACAAGCAAATTCATCATTTCTCTATAATATTTGACTCAGACACTAGGTCTTCTATCTCACCTTCTCATTTGTCACCCCATTGTCACCCCTGTGTTATCCAACTTTGTCCCCACGGGGCAGGCTCAGCCTAGTGTGGGGATCAGATGTTTAAAAAACCGATGTAAAATTTTTTATGGTAATAAAATTATTTGTATAGGTACATGGAAATTAAGACAGTATTATTAAATTCATCTGCAACAAACCATTCTTCCTTAACCTCTATGGGCAGTTCTCCTGCACCTGAGAGTCAAAGTCTAAGCTCTATTCTCATCATCAGCCCATTTCTGTCCACTGCTGGACATAGGCCTCTCCAAATGCACGCCACTTCTCTCTATCCTCAGCCACTCGCATCCAGCTCCTACCAGCAGTCCTGCGCAGATCGTCACACCACCTGGCCTGCGGGCGTCCTACACTATGTTTGCCGAGACGCGGTATCCACTCCAGAACCCGTCTACCCCAACGGTTGTCGGTTCTACGGCTGATGTGGCCAGCCCACTGCCACTTCAACTTGCTAATGCGAGCTCTATTCTAATTAATTAAATTTTTACATTAAGGATAAATAGAAAGGAGGAAAGAATAGTGCAAAACAATCTGGATCAATAGTGATTGGTTGTCAAATTGCTCTTAGTTAATCAAGCACAGTATAATGGTCACGGCCTGCTATCAGGATAAGCTATCAGGACACTAATCACAGTTATCTAGTCATTATATGGACACTTTCCGTGAGTGGTTCTGATACTGGCTAATGTCAACAGTTACAAATTCAATGTCAGTTAGTGATATTGAAAATAAACTGTAAGATTTAAAACAATTTTGTTTATGTCTACCGAACTTTCATAGCAAACGGGTAATAAAAATATTATTCAACAACTCTTGGAAGTTTTCAGCTATTGTGGGCAGCCTATTTCATGTTTTAAAATAGGGTTTTAATTATTCTTATTACAATCCAAAAATATTAAAAAAAATTAAAACCTTTTTTTATCCAAAATGTATTAGAATTAACATTAGGATAAGTAAATTTAGCGTCGATGGCCGAGTGGTTAAGGTCGTTGCTTGCCATGCGAGAGGTCGCCAGTTCAAACCCCGCCAGGTACCAATGTGTTTTTCAAATTTGAAATTCATATGTACCATCATTCGACGCTTAACGGTGAAGGAAAACATCGTGAGGAAACCTGCAAACCTAAGAAGAAATTCTTAGGTTGTGTAGTCGACCAACCCGCACTTGGCCAGCGTGAGGGGTAGGCGGGGTAGTAGGTAGAGGGGTAGGCAGATATCACTTCCTGCCATGTGCTACGGTCCCGGCACACCACTTTTGCTTCATCCACATCCATCAATGTCTTCAGCCATGCTCGTCGATTATGGGTACTTTTAAATTGCTTTTAAACAAAATAAAAAATATCTGTACAATAATTATAAATTATATATTTATATTATAACTATTTAGTGGACTAAATAGTAGAGATTTTTTTTGTTGTCTCGCCTATTGTATGAATGTTCAATAAATTCTGTGTCATTCTATCATCTATTGTGGTTAACCACAAACAATAAATGTGAGTATTTGTGTACTAGTTAGATGAATTTAGTTTGGAATGTTGAGCTATTTGATTTACTTCATGAATGAATTGCTTACATTTCTGATGTAGGAAGTATGTTGGAGACTTTCGCGTTCCATTACACTAAGTATTAGTCTTCATGGGTCT
Source organism: Maruca vitrata (assembly GCA_039566165.1). NCBI lineage: Eukaryota > Metazoa > Arthropoda > Insecta > Lepidoptera > Crambidae > Maruca > Maruca vitrata. Next base: position 540,771 of record CM076923.1, on the reverse strand, counting down.
ACACGCGTCATTAGGAGTAGCAAATACATAGCACTACTTACTGCCTGTCGTTTTGAATGGGTTACACCAATCATGATCGCCAGCGAACAGTAAGTAACTATGTATTTGCTACTCCTAATAATGTGTGTAAGTATATATATATATATATATATATACTTACACACATTAATAATGTGTGTAAGTAAGGATCCCAAAATAATGACTCTCCTCTGCTGTGGGGATCTTGGGTATCCTCCCTTGGATATGTGATGTGAAATAACCCAGGAACAGCAGATATATATTAATTAATTTGCATTATTATCACCACAAGTCCAAGTTCCAGACAGGGTGCCTCCATCCAATGAATTCCATGTAAAAACATAATTAAGTAGTAAATAAATGGCAAGTAGCTGAGCAAGCAGGATCAAAATCTGAATTCACAAATACTTTGTAATACATATTTTTAACAAGTCCTGATACTCGAAGCCACAACTCCTGACGCAAGAGGTTAGCATTAGCAAATGCAAACGTAATCGAGTCTAAAAAGGCTCTTAAAAGAGTTCTGCTTCTTCGCCAGTACTTAACAATTCATACACCTTTATCACAGTGAGTAGAAGTCTTGTAGTACTATGTACCCAGTCATTATGTAAGACCCAGCCAATAATGTCAAGGTCATCGTGACGAATGCTGTGACGTCACGCAGCTTGAGCCACAGTTGTAGGTTGTAGCGTGGGCGCGGAGAAATTCGTAAGAACTTCTAAAGGTTACACCTGGGTGGTTATTCAAAATTTGGTTAACTTCTGACCTGATTTTGAAAGTAGTGTTTTTAGTTAAAAATTGGTGAAGTTTATATTCTATGCTGTGTGTATAACATCTACATTACTGCATCTAAAAGGGCCAGTCACTTTACCTGATATTTTAAGAGAAATTGATGATTTTGTAAAATTAGGGTTCTAGGGACTGATTAGATGTGATAGGGACTGATGCAAAAAACTATTATTATATCAAATCACACTTTAATTGCAAATCAACTGAAACAAAAAATTATCTCTTACAACAACAAAAAGGATTATCAAAAAACAATTAAGTTTAATCGTTATTTTTAATTAAAATTATACAAAAAACATTAAAATGTAAAAAATTATAAAAATTGTCAATTACGTCCTAATTAACAATAGATAATTTACAAAAAGTGTCTTAAAATGTACTTAAAATCTAGTGTTACCCCCCCTTGCCCTGATGACAGCTTCCATACGGTCCCTCATAGACCTCACCAACTTCAGGAGCTCTTCTCGAGGGATAAGACCTCATTCTTCAATCATCGCGGTTTGGAGTTCCTGTTGAGTGGAAGGGGCCGGATCCCGAGATCGGACCTTACGTTTAAGATGGTCCCAGAGGTGCTCTATCGGATTCAGATCATCACTTCTCGCTGGCCATTGCATCACAGAAATTTGGGACCTCCGCATGAAGTCACTCACGATGGCTGCAGTACGACATACCGCCCCAGAACATGCGGTCGGCCTCCATATTCCACCGTCTCCTGGATGCAGGCTTGGGCGAAACGTTCATCCTGCCCCCGGTATACTCTTCTTCGTCGGTCGTTGCAGAAAAGACACACTCGTGTCTCGTCTGAGAAGAGAACAGCTCCCCATTGCTCAATGGTCCAATCGACGTGGTCGCGAGCAAACTGCAAGTGGGCTCGCCGGTGCGCTGCAGTAATTTTGGACCTGTAGCAGCTCTGCGGGCTGCTATGTTCTTCTCCTTCAGTCTTCTTCTAACCGTGGAGACTTATCTTATCTTATAGTGGAGACCGTCTAACCGGTTAACGTCGACCCTCAGGGATCTTTTGTGCTACCCCTACCTTTATACACCTACTCCCTGAAGATCAACTGCATAAAAGCAGTAATGTCCTTGGGTCTGAGGTGTATGTATTCTTTTGGTTTCGGATAAGCCGTTCCCAGAAGTCTGAGCCTGTGTCTGGCCAATGAGTGACATTCACATAGGAGATGTTTCATGTCTTCCATTTCTTCCTTGCAGGCTCTACAATCGCTATTTGATGACAATCTCATCTTCATCAGTAACGAATTGGTGACGTAGTACCCTGTTAGCGCTCCCATTAGTCGACTTTGAAGTCTGCTTCCACCCATCATGGTTTTGTGCCATTCTTTTGGATTGTCGCCGATAAAGCTCTTGGAGTGAACCATACCTGGTTTATTCTTCCAGTGCTTCTAACGCTCGTTATCAACAGGTTCCCTAATTGCCATGTTGATGGTGCTTAAAGTTAGCCCAACAAATGGCTCTGGTCCCATATGATTTGCTTCAGAGCCTCGTGGAGACACTCACGGTGCGTCTGCGAACTGCCTGGAGCTTCTGTTGCAACTGAATAGCGTTTGAAGAGCGATTTCTCAAAGAGTACGACACAACGAACCGGTCTTCTCTTTCCGAAGTGCAGCGACGTCTACCGGACCCATGTCGCCGGTTATATAGTCACCAAATCTCCACTGGTATAGCTCGTCTTATACTTTTCTTGCGCAATATGGCTCATACTTGCTAACGGCATAATTATCTTCAGAATCCGTGTAAATATCTGAAAGTTGAAGCCGCTGAGTATTGGTTCAATACATTAAAGTCCCCAAGTTATAATGATTACAATAAACACTAACTATCACAGAAGCAACTAAGTGACTTCAAAACAAGCTTATTGGGGTTATAAATATGACCCGAGACTTGATACACTAAGAGAATTCCTTTAAATGTTTTTCTTTGTAGTCTGCAAGCAATACAGGGTCATTTTTAATTTTATCCTATCGCTTTGATGTCGCTTCAGACATTTTTTTTTGCAATTTCTTCTTTATTCAAAGTTGTTTTCATTCTGGGCGTCATATTCCACAACAAATACATTGCGATATTATATTAAAACCATGCATCACACCCTTAATCATCAGTCCCTAGATGTGGCATCAGTCCCTAGTACGTATTACAACTAGGGCCTGATGGTCTAGGGACTGACGAATCGAAACAAAATTGAATGAAACCCATTATATAAAATCAACAACAAAACCAATAGGCGGCCAAAATAAGCAGGCAGGCCAAACCCATATTTACAGTAAGTAATGATATTAATTTGTTATTAACTATCTTTAAAACGACTTACCTAGGGCCTGAGAGGTTGACTGGCACAGCACGTCGTTGCACAACAAAGTCGGCGATCGCACTAATACCAAAAAAGCTGCCGCGGCTTGGGCAAAGTTTGCAATCAACTTTACACCAATGTTATCATATTGAGTGAGTTATGAATGAGCCTCATGCTTGTATACCGCATATTTTAGAATTTCATAAATGACTAGGGACTGATCGTTTTTATCGCCTACACTTTTTGAATTGAAATAATATTATAAAACATAATGTTTTAAGAAATTAAATTGTAATGATAAAGTTAGTAATGTAATAGTAAATGGATTTAAATGGAGTTTAATGAAATTATTCTTACAGAATTATAAATACACTGAAATTAATACCAAATTTGGGAGATCTTACATGGCTAGGGCCTGATATTTGGAGGGAGAAGTAGCAATTTTTGGAAATAAATAGTTTTATGATGTATCTCAAAATGAGTGAGCGTATTAAATGGACTTTCTAACATCGTTTAGTAGTTTTTAATATTGGATAAATTAATATTAAATATGTGAAAATTTACACTAACACCAAGTTAACCAAATTTTGAAAAATCACCCACCTACATCATTCCTAGTGCACTTAAGTCAGTCTCGGTCTAGATAGAATTAGGCATCTCAAATGAGTACTTGTGGATGTGGAGTTAATATTAGGCACACCACACTTTGGACTAGGTTCTGACGCTTAAAGTAAAGTTAGGGGTGAGAGCCATCCGCTCCCCCGCAAGTCCAGTGATGATGACGAGGCTACTCCAAGCCATCATCGTAAGTCATTAAGGAAAAAAGAAGCTCTAAATAATACAAGAATAAAATAATTCATTGTTTCTGAATTCCGAATATTCGTTACCCCGGTCTGGACTGTAGCGGTACCTTGAGTTGACTATCGAAAACTTGCGTACGTTAAAAACCTATAGAGTTGTTTTTTTTCATATGACCGATTTTAGTTCTTAGCGTAACCACCAGGGCGCTGTACAAGTTTTTCATAGACATATTTACGTAGGCGATATCGAGTCCGTAACTTTTAAACTCATGGTAGCGCTACTGTTCTTTCATCTTGCCTAATACTATGTATGTATACGTAATGAGAAACATATGTCCCAAATCTTATTAGATGAATAGAGTTGTTTACTTTGCAGTCAGCTGTTCGTCAGCTGTTGAAGAATTGCTCCAAATTGGTTAAGGATATTTATCAGCTTAATTTTAAGCTAATATTAAATAAAAACCTCACATAAATGTAGATAGGACAATTGGTTGTTTAATAGTGTTTTATTCCCAATCAAAAAGGTACTTCTGCCACTGAACTTAGATCGAATTAGAAAACTACGAATGCTACATTTCGCAGTATTCGATTACGTTACGTACGATTCTCACGAAAATTCTCGGAAAATATTAGCCTGTTTGTGTTCTTGAACTCGGTCTGAAGGCCACTTAGTATCATCTTTTAGTACGAGCTAGACAGACCTAGTACGAAGTCGAGAACAAAGGAAATCTTGTTGGCGTATTACCAATATTATTTTGACAATTTTATTTCAAGTGTTTTGTATGTGATGGAACCAGACAGTCGTTTTCATGGTAAGCATCACGACTTCCCAAAAACAATGACCAACAAGAGAGTATTCTTTTCGGGTATCGGAATTTAGGATGTTTCAGTGGCAGAGCATAATCTTTGACACAAATTCGGAGTACTAAAAGTGCGACTAGCTTCACCACTGGAACATCTGAAAGAATTCCAAGCTCGACACCAACCGATTGGGAAACTACCTGTTTGACACTTCTTTATGATGTTAGGGTGGTGCAGCCAGCAATCGTCATCCGAGGAAGAAGCGTCTCAATTCTGGGGACAGGCCGTTGTGGGGTGGCCACGACATACTAGCACTGCTCGATGCGACAAAGCGGTTAGCTCTCTAGATGACTGTAGTAAAAGGTTTATCAGTTCATAGCCTCGCCTGTTGTTTACCAACACCTACGTATGCACTCACACGACTCCGGCACGGACACAGGCCATTCACATTTTGCGCGGGGAATTCACCGCTTTCACCTTTTTGTGAAGGATGTGCAAGTTGCGAGTTGACACTGTTATTTGATTTTATCGTCATCTCTATTTATTTAGGTCTGGCTGTGTTAAACAAACCGTTCGATGATTTCTAATGGCCTTGGTATAATTAAGTGTCTAAATCAAATTAATGTTGTAGTATCTAATAATGTCGGAATCTCAGGACCTCTATCTTTACATTAAGCATAGGTCCTAAGCCTGGTCTATTGCTAAATAGGTGAAATGACTGAATTTCTTTAAATTATTTTATGTTCCCTCATTTTAAACTACACTTTGTGGGAAGTCCTCCACGAATGACCATTTGACATTGTATCATCCGGTTGTCAAATGAAAAACCCCCGCAATCGAGATCGCACCAGACCTGTCGATATCACAAGTTCACAATATTACTTGAACAGTCCATTTTCATGTGGTATTGTTGCCTTTTTATTAAAATGTTCTTACCAGTGCGTACTGAAATCCTATAGTGTGATATTTTTTCTGTCTGTGTGTGTTGATATTATAGGTAAGGATTACCAGAATCTAGCACATTAAGTAATTATTTTTTGAAAGTATATCGTTCTTTTCTTTAGTTATTACTAAACACTAATTGCTTTTAGAAATCATATTCTGTGTATTTACTGGATCAATAAGCTGGTGTACTACATATTTACTCAGTAAAGATTACCGTGGTAAAGATAACTGTATTGTCGTACCTACTACATTTTTTTTGATGACTTGAGTGGCCTCGTCATCATCACCGGACTTGCGAGGAAATAGCTCTTATAAGATTTATTCATATCCAAAAGATATTAATTCAGTTATTCTTAAGTGTTTATGGGACAGTCAATGACTGTTCAGGAAACTGATAAGATAGGACGAGGATACTGATTTCATTAAAGTCAATCCATCAATAAAAAATATTACCTATCTACCTACTTACTTACTATGTTCGTATCTCGTGTATTCGGTTGCAGTCAACGATTTGAATTCGTATCATAGGTAATTTATTAATGTCTCGTGAATATCACAAAATTTACATAGGTAATTCAATATTTCCTAATTTTACGTAAACTAAAACATATGTCGCAATGACACTATGTCGCAATTACTCTTCCGCATAGGTCAATGAACTTGTACCAAAATGTTTGATGTCAGGTGCAAAGAGTTCATTTGATGACTTAGGCTTCACTAAACCATGAAAAAATTACATCACATTAAGAAACACTTTTTTCTTCACCGCTTAAGAAGTGGCAAATGTGTTTAAGTACCTGTGCACACCAAGCGATTTTTGGGCGTTTTCGATCGCCGCGATTAAATAATCGCCGCGATCTCGCCACGATTTCGGCGCGATTTTGCCGCGTGCTGCGTTCATTTTACCAACATGAACGGACCTGCGCTGTAGAATGCGGCGCATGCGCTAAGAAAAATCGCGGCGAGATCGCGGCGTGATCGCGGCGAGCTCGCGGCGATTATTTAAAGAAAAGGTGTGAACACGCTGTAAAAGTAATGTTTACAATTCAATATTTAGGTAAATGAATTGTAAACGATACCAATGCGATATACGTTTAGTATCATTCTTAAATCCGGCTCCTATCCATTAAAGTGCTATTTCCGTCTACGATCTGTAAGTATGCTTGTGATAGTGTAATGGTGATAAGAGATTTTGTAGAAATGTGCGATTAGAAGTTTCTTTGCTTGATAGTATGTCAGCAGAAGTTGATTCATAAAAGGAATACTTTTAGGTAGAAGGTATTATTACTTCGATTTTATGTCGACTCTGGCTTTCCTTTTGACATTAACTTTCTTATGTAAGCGATACCACTACATAGTATAAAACAAAGTCGGTTTCTCTGTCCCTATTCTCTATATGCTTAAATCTTTAATACGGATTTTGATGCGGTTTTTTTAATAGATATAGGGATTTAAGAGGAAGGTTTATGTAAAATTCACCCGAATCGAAGCGAGGGCGGGTCTCTAGTTAGATTATAAATATTTCCATAGTGTGCGAGCCACTAGGATCGATGAAACTTTTATACCAAAGATTATTTATTTATAATAGACTTCTATGTTGTTGGGCCTTTGTTTGGTCATTTCTCCCACTTCTATTGATTGGTGGGTACGTATTTAGTTTATATTTAATTACTCAAGTGGGCACGTTATTTACCGGTATAAATTCACTCAACTTTGTTATACATTTTGACACCTAAAGTAAGTATATCTATTTTAAATTAATCAATAAGAGAAGGTTGTCTTATAGGAAGGTCCTTTTATTGTAGTTTTAACAAACAATCATCTGCTTTATGGCATACGATTGACACTAACAATCGTTAAGAATAATTCCTTTACCTATGTCACAACGTTGGTCTTGTCCTTCCTATTTCCATTAAGTGTTGATGCAAAAGTCTATAATTATTATAAATTATGCTCTTTTTTTCCTTACTGACATACGATGATGTCTTGGAGTAGCCTCGTCATCATCACCGGACTTGCGGGGGAGCGGATGGCGGCTCTCACCCCTAACAATTAAGCTTTTGTAACTAGATGGTAGTATTGCAAAGCCTACTTATTAATTTTAGCCACCAGGTCGCCGTCAAAAATGCTAAAATTGTAGATGGAAAGTGCAAACCGGTTGATGAAACCTGATCCCAAACACAGTGTTTAAATGAACAGTGAACTCTTAAAACATAAATTTAATTGGTTTTGCTTAAAACAATACTTGTTACTATAACGGCTTCGTTATCTTGCAAAATATATTCTGGGACTGTATGAACACAGAAATCAATAAAATCAAAAAGACGAATACGAACACAGAGACGTAGTTTCTTCGTTCATTACAAAGATAAGCAGGAAATGCCTAGATGATGTTATAATATCGTCTGCTACTATAGTCTAAGTCTCAACTCCTACCTTTGGGAGCATTTCTGAAAAATCCAAAATTCATGTCGACTTTAATTTTTTGTCCTAAAAGCATCGTGCATTATCAGGCACTATTATGACAGTAGACTTCATAAACAAGTGCGCCCTCGTAACACAACCGCACTTGCCGCAACGATGAGTCACGGTCCAAACGTTTAAGGCGAGAGTTGTTTTGCTGTCGTTATCTAGATCGCGTATGCATCCAGGGCGAATGCGACCGGTCGATCCAACCGGATCTGCATCGTGAGCCATCTGCTATCAGGGTCGGTAAAAGGATTCTGTTAGATTTCAATGCAACTTTAATTGGGCCACTTTTAAACTGGCTTTAGATTTTAATTTTCGAGGGAGATGCCCCTTTTGACTTTGATTTTGTTTTGGCAATCATCCTCAATACATTTTTTATTTTGACCAACTATAAGCATGGTTTCGTTAATTAATAAAATTAAGGTATGAAAATAATATTATTGATATGTAGTCTCAGTTATGTATGTAGTTGTTTATTCGCATATTGTCAATTCGTTTGTTTTGTTTTGTCCAAATTTAGTGTTAAATGTGATCGTTTTGTTTTTAATCTTATCCGTATTGTACTCGTATTCTGCACGTGCATGTTTGTTTTGAAAATATTTTTTCCAGTGTGTCTTTTTTGTCCTCACTTCTATTCTTGTTTTTTTCTGTTCTTCTTTCATCTTCATCACTACTAACATTGTAATTAATCGTAACTGGTTATCTTTGCCACCTTCGAAGTGGAGTTGGAAGTATCCGAAACGGGTAGAAGTGGCAATAGGAGCCTTTTATCTCTAATTGTCCGTTCTCCAAGAGATCTTCGCCTTGGTGGATGGATGATTAGTGGCTGGTGATTGTTGCAGCGACCTCCACGATGTGGTGATCAGGAACCCTCGGCACTCGTCGATGCTGCTGGCGGATGAAGGGGACGGCTCGGAGGCTGACCTGCTGGGGACCACCCCGCCGCGCTCCCGCATCAGGAACAAGGAGAGACGGAGGTAATGACATGTCGAGGGAGTCAGGGGAGTAGCTAGACCTGCCGTTGTATCTGCCGTACTAAGCATACGTCTACTGTCTTGGTACAGGGGCAGGGACAGGGCCAGGGAGATTAACGTGTAGTTTAAGGTATACATTTGGGCCCCCATATAATTTTAATACCGGTCCCCGCCATGATAAGCTTCACCACTGGTGGAATCCAGATGTGGTGAACAGGAATCTACAGCGCAAGCCTGCCATCTTGGAACTGTCTACTCATACTTTCTCCTCAAATGTTTAGGATGTTTGGGAATTTGGTATGTTGATAATGTCCATTTACCCATTGGTCCACCAACCTATTGCGTTTCTGTAAGAAAAGGGGGTCATTTGATGATTAGATTTCTATTTGGGTTCATACGATGGTGTAGGTAGGTATGTTTACTTTGTTTTTTCGGTAGGTTATGTTTACATTATAATCTAGATTCATCTCATGTTCTAAGAATTTCATTAAGTAATTGTAACCTGTCATGTTTCCCAAATAAATAAATGAGAAGACCGACGACACTGGTATAAAAAATTTGTAGTAAAAATGTTATAGTGACGCTTTTGGGACGTCCCCATAACATTGGGGAATTACTATTGTGTATTATGTACTTGACTCGTGTACATTGTACGAGCCTTCCGTCTGTTACGACGCCTATGAATATTAAAACCTGTTTGTGTTTGAGGAGAATACTTAATTTGTCCTGAGAGTCTTGTCATTGCATACCAGGTCAGGTAGACCTTTGTGTAGGTTAAACGAATCTGTGTTACGTATGTATTTTATTTTATTTTTTTACTTTTCTCTCAATACGTCACGTATAAAGCGTCGACAGCCGAGTGGTTCAGGTCGTTGCAGGTGTCGCCAGATCAAACCCCGCCACATACCACTGTGTTTTTCAAATTTAAAATTCATATGAACGATTATTTAAAGCCGTTGAAGGATCGTAACGGTGAAAAAAAACATCCTGAGGAAACCTGCTCACCTACGAAGAAATTTCGAAGGTTGTGTAGTCGACCAACCCGCACTTGGCCAGCGTGGTTAACTAAGGCCTCATTGTCCTGCTTTAGGGTAGGCCCGTGCCCGAGCAGTGGGAACGTATATGGGTTGATGATGATGATGAAGTAACGTATGGTTTTAATTTATTGGTTCTACCTTCAGTGACTAATTGTACCTTTCTACACTACAGATATTGGATCAATTGATTGCCTATGACTTGTTCCGATGAATCACTCATATGGGCATTTCTCTGTAAGCTCGTAATTGGCTGTCCCGACCGACTCTTTCAATAAATAATTAAATAATTTAACATTGAATCATTCCTAAACAAACTCTAATCCCGAAACTTTAGGGGCTCATTGGTTTAACCACTATAACTATTTTAATTTTTTTTCTACACGTGTTAGAAGCTCAAAAAACACAGTCCCCTGGCTGTCCCCAGCATTGATTTGTTGACTTGACATTAGATTTACGAAAAAGTTATTAAAGCTACTTACATTTGTCAGTAATTATCATAAAGACAACATATGAAAATAGATTATTTATATAAAACTAGGTCTCATTACGCATTTTATTATTTAGTAAACACCTGCAAACTTTGTCCCCAAATTTTTAATACAGTCCCCTGCCAAAAATTAAAATCCATTGTAAAATAAAACTATAAGATTAAAAACCATTATTTTAAGTTAAACAAAACGCAATTTATGTGAAGTTAACTACGATGCCGAAAACGGTGACGAAACGCCGTCTTGTTTAGTGTTAGAGTAAGATATGTGTGGTGAACATGTGTTTGTTCCGGTACCACACACAGTCCTCTGGTAAGTGATAGTATTATGTTAATTTCTTTATTTATTTTCATATCATATTTTATTTTATTTATATTAATGTCTTAAATGGTCGGTAGGTTCTTAAACCAAGTATTTTACATTAGTTTTTAAAATATTGTGACATATATTCGAAAATCACAGTCCCCTGGCCACAGTCCCCTGTCAAAAAATGTGTCAGGGGACTGTTTTATATAACAGGGGACTGTGTCTTTGACGTATTGTTAGTCGAAATGTATCCTATAGTCTGTGTTATCAATAGGTATCATCAATGTATCATTATATTTCTTTATAAACTTGTATTATACTACACAGGCTGAGCGAAAACACATGATATGGTTCCTAGAAAGAAAAAAATATCCCAAGAGGAATTACTATAGAAGTAGGGAGAAGCACGATATCAAAAAGAAAGATATGACCCACAAGAGAGAGATGAAGTGAGAGGAAAAGGAAAAATTGAAGTAACAAAAGAAGAAGGGAAAGGTTTGCGAATGTTGGTAAAGGATATGACACCTCGTGAGCACAGAGTTGCCCTAAAGAAAAGGAAAGTACTTTGTGCCGTGTACCGAACCAAAAGATTAAGACTGAAAAGTGTCACTAATACTTATATACGAGACAATAAGGCGTCCAACGGATTTCAGCCATGGCGGCCGATCTCAATGGCGCAGCCAACTGCGCAGACATATTATAGTGCACAAGTGCACACACTTTCTGTTCCCTTAATCTCATAGTTTGGTGAGACGGCACTCCTTCGCCTTCTTCTTCTCCTTCGGCAACCCTCCTGCTTTATGAGGCTCAGGCGTGCTACAGCCAACGTCCTGACTTCGGGCTGAGTAATTTCTATTCTTAAGAAAAACTCAAAAATTTTTCCGACCCCAGATGGACCCTCTTGGTCCTGACGCAGCACTTGATATCAATAGACCAACGAGCCAGTCAGATAGGATAATAGTGTATCGAGATAATACACCATTATCGGATCCAGAAGCAGGTCCTCCGCCTTCAAGAACCACCACTCCAATCCTGGGATTGGAGTGGTGGTTTGGAGTGGTGGTTGTGAAGCTGAAGAAAACTGTTCTGGAGCAGTTTTCTTCAGCTCCAAGCCCAGCAGCTTCCAGTACTAGTCTACTACAAAAAAAGAAAGACATCACGAGAGGTGGTGGCTGAGAAGTTTAACAGGAAAAGAAATTAAAATATGCATGTTTAGAGAAAAAAGAAGTACAAGAAAAGGTTAACTAGATTTAAAAGTAAATGAAGAAGAAAAGAAAGCGTTGTTTGGCGACGTCATCAGTAAGCAGTTGAAAGAAAATGAATGTAAAGATAAAGATGTTTGAATGGTACTTCAATGTTACTCTTAAAAAGTACAAAATACTTCTCAAAATAAATAATAATTTTTATATGATTACTTAAATTATTACATGTATTACAAATTTTATATATTAAGTATTAAAATGCACAGCATTTAGCAATTAATATTACATAATAATCAACAATGAATATTAACAAGACTATGTTATGTTGATCTTAGTAAGTAGTACAAAATGTTTCTAGCAGTTGTTATGTTACTTGTTATTTTTTTATAACGAAACATAGTTGATTATTGATGCGAAAACTTTACATTAAAATATCAAAGCATTGATTAATGTAAAATAACTTTTTTTCAAACACATTACGACGTTTTTGTCTCATTTTAAAGTGTCCTTTCTCGTTTAAAACAGTCCCCTGACGCCCGAAACAGTCCCCTGTCATGCTTTTTTGGAAAATCGATAATAACTCGTAAAATACTAATAAATTCAGTGGGCCACCTTATTTTCCTAAAACAACAATTTATTTTCTTTGAAATAGGACATATTTTATTAGCAAATATTTAAAAAAAATGCCAGGACAACATTTGTATGGGACCTATACGAGCTTACAGAGAAATGCCCATATATAAACGTATTCTCTGTCACGCGTGTAGAGTAGCTTCCTATCACAAAATAAATTACTTCATATAAATTAAGAGATTACAGTTCACAAAAAAAATGAAAAATATACGTACGTATTTAACTCACATAAATTATAAGTAAGTAAACAAGAATGCTTACCATTTTATTGTAATTAGGTTCTGTAGATAAAAAAAAACTCGAACATATAAAATTATTAATGTCTGGAGCTACGATAAAGTTAATCAGTATCAAAGGACGTGAGATAAAAGGTTGTAGACATTTGTAAACATGAACAAGTGATTTTTTGACGCCTCTATAAGCCCTGAATATAATCTAGATTATAGATAAGTTAATGAAAATGGTATCTGCCTAGTTCTGCTGACGTGTGATGTCAGGAAGTTAAAATGTATATTATATGAGGTATAGAAATAGGTTATATCAATGTAGAGATATGGCGCCTTCCTGATAGCAAAATATATCTACCTTATATTATAATAAGATATTGTCCTCATTAATCATCGCCTATTTATACATAATTGCATTTATCTCTATTCTAGTGGTATCTAGATTAGCAACTGTTATCGACGATAGATCGTTATGAATGTGTACCTATTTTCTAGCCATCGATTGTTCTACACATCTTTGATTTCTCTAGGTAGTGCAAATGTTTCCCACAAAGTTAAGAATGGAACTGGTTACCTCCGGTTAACATTTTTTTCTATGAATATCAAATTATAGCCCTTGATTTCATCAAGCTTTCGACAAACGAGTCAGACGACATGATGAGAATATAGAAATCTGTCCCAAACTAACAGTTGTACCCATTTGTAAAGTAGACAGCTTCACATAAAGTATCACAGGGCAACAAGCAGTTTCAGTACATAGTATAAAACAAAGTTGCTTTCTCTGAAGCCAGGGGATACCAGTCACAACTATCTGTCCGATGGTTGGTGAACGGTATACGGGTAAGCGACCCCGGCTCCTCGAGCTACTATCGACTCAGTCCAAATCATCCGAGGCGATAGTATCCTTCCTCCCCTTTTCCTTCCCCCGTCATATATCCTTGCTACTCGTGGGAACGCAATGACCTTGTTAAAACAATGCACAAGGCAGAATGTTTCCCACAGAGGTGAAAAGTGGATCGCTGGAAGTGATCTCTGCCTACCCCTTTGGGAAAAAGGCGTGATTTTATGTATGTATGTATGTATGCTTTCTCTGTCCCTATATCCCTTGTATGTTTAAATCTTTTTAAACTACGTAAAGGATTTTGATGCGGTTTGTTTTAATATATTCAAGAGGAAGGTTTTCATGTAAAATTCACTCGAAGCAAAGCGAGGGCAGGTCCCTAGTTTATATACAAGTCTCTTGTTGACTTGCAACACGTAAAGTTCCGGCATGCTTCGAAACTAACCCTGGCATGACAACCATCTGTATGTATCTGCGTATTATTATTTACAAGGCAGTCGTGTTTGAGTACACCGTACGTATCATGTGTGTGATGTTTGAATGAGCGTGTTTTATCAGCCTATTTGCTAATTCCAGATAACGGCCCGTGATTATACGCCTGCATTGTAAGCACTTAGTTTTTTATTATTAACGTGTGGCGTTTCGACGTTTCTTTTCGTTGGAGTATACTTCCTCGTAGTTTTGGTAGGACGGATAGGGCAGTTTTGGTGTCAATGTGATTCTGTGTTTCTGTCATGAAGTTAATTTTTACCAACACAAGGTCAAGAAAGAGGCGTCGTTGTTGTCCTCGTAGTGAGGATATAAGGTATGTTACTTAAGGGTGAGAGCCAATCTGCTTCCTCGCAAGTTATCATCGTATGTCAGTTAGGAAAAAAAAGGTACTTTAGTATTAGAGATAAAGTATTAAATAAATAAATAGCGTCTATTGTTTACATAAACGGAATGTGAACTCTAGTCCGAGGTTTTAGAATTCGCCAGTTTTTAGGACATACGGATATTGCGGTCTTTCTGTATAATTGTTTGAAGATTTAATTAGGTCACAGGACATCATAAACAAGAGTAGCAAATCTTTGTACTCTAATAAACATCTGTTCCAAAGACAGATGTTCATGACAAGTTATACCACATTCTCGTATGTGACTCCAGTTATGGTGAAACATACATACATACATAAAATCACGCCTTTTTCCCAGAGGGGTAGGCAGAGATAGTGATCTCTGAAGGTGAAAAGTGGATCGCTGGAAGTGTCCAGCGATCCACTTTTCACCTTTGTGGGAAACGTGACGTGACGGGTTGTGGACCACGTCGCCGCCATTCTGCCTTGTGCATTGTTTTAACAAGGTCATTGCGTTCCCACGAGTTGCAAGGATATATGACGGGGAAAGGAAAAGGGGAGGAAGGATACTATCGCCTCGGATGATTTGGACTGAGTCGATAGTAGCTCGAGGAGCCTGGGTCGCTTACCCGTATACCGTTCACCAACCACCGGACAGATAGTTGTGACTGGTATCCTCTGACTTGTCATGGTGAAAACTTATAGTAACATAGTAACGTGCAAATGGTTCTGAATTGGTGTATCTATGCTGTAGGGATTATACTATAATCCCTCCCGCGTACTTTGATAGAGTGATTTGTATTTAGTTCTACGTAGATTAGTGATAATACGAAGTTCGAGGTTACATATGATTGGAGCATAAGTATCATAATTACATGTTTCAGCACTAGACAAACATATTACACTGTAAATATACGTCGCTTATGTACGTATCCGAAATTTATGGCACAGTATTCGTTATTGTAAGTTATGTAATCTCATATGAGTAATATTTTAAAGTGTTCATCTCTGAAAACGCTAACGCTATAAAGACGAAACCTTACCATTGTATGGTGTAATCGTTTGTGCTCATTTTTTGATATCACCTATCATCTATTTGTTAACAATGATGCATAGCGTGCATGTAATATAAAACATTTTAACATAAAAAGTCGAGTACCCATAAATAATTGCCCGATTTGCATCATAGCCCACTAAATAGGAAGTATTACCGAATTGTACTCTTAATCACAACAATACTGATTTACGTAAGAATTTTGACTTTCGTGTTCCATTACACTAAATATTAGTCTTTATGGGTCTACACGCGTTATTAGGAGTAGCAAATTATATAGCTACTTACTGCCCGACGTTTCGACTGGGTTAAACCAATGGTGGTCGCTCGCGACCCGTAGACGCGACCCGACTCGTAGACCCATAAAGACTAAAATTTAATACTAATACCGTAAATACAACATGTATCTTTCGCTAATCTCCAACATAATTAACTCATCACGACAAGGACGTTTCTGCTATCTATCCCTATAAATATCTATGGTTAAATCTTCAAAACTACGCAACGAATTTTCATGCGTTTTTTTCAAAATATGTACGTAGTAATGATTCAAGGAAGGTTTAAATTTACAATGTATGCATAACATACCGGTAGTGAAGCGAAGCGGCGAGTACGGGTCACCAGTAACTACTTACAATGGAACAAGTCCTAATTCTTTGAGTGATTTTTTAACCCATGGTTAACTTGTCTGTCACTTGTCTCCAGAGCCAACATCGATTTGGACTTGTGCCCGCAGAAGACACGCCTTGCGAAGAGAAATAGTGATAGTGTCCTGAAGGCTGATACAAACGGCACAAGTGAGTACAAACCTACACTTAATATTTTACATTGTAATAAAATTTCCACCTGTTTTCAGCTACGATGGCCAATTTCGTATTGCTGCACAAAGATAGTCTGCCATCTATTTAACTATGAAATAAAAACATGATACATTTTTTTTATCTTGTCACAGCTGGGCAAAGACCTCCCCCATAGAAATAATGAAAGCAAAAAAATCCTTTTCTGAATATTTGCTATATGTATTTGTTTACAAATATCCTTATCAAACTCAGTTTAGACGGGGAAGAACTATACCACCCGTGTAGAACTAAGCTAAAAGCGATGGCTTTTAATGGGGCACATTTTTAATGGGACTTAAAGGTAGGTAAACGAACGATGAATAAGAAATACGTAATGAAAATGTTTCATTTAATATTCAAGTGGATTGATTGACACGAAGGGGTAACAGTCCGGCTCTGTGGCTTAGTCACGCGAACACTACATAACATACTATGAATGTTTTGATCTAGGCATAACTTTAAACATGATTATTTGAATGTAGCATGTTTGTATGTTGACGAGCAAAAGATGGACGCATGATTTTAATTGAAAAAAAAAGTTGTTTAAATCTAGTAGAAGTCTTTATTAATGCACGTCACATTGGTCTCAAGTGTTTATGTAAGTATCTGTACAAAATACTCTGAACCTAGGCTGTATGACGTTTATGTTAACAGTGGTATCTCATACTAATGTTACTTAGAACGGATTCTACAACAATATATCATGTCACTAAATATTAGTCTTTATGGGTCTACACACAATATTAACGGTGAAGGAAAACATCGTGAGGAAACCTGCACACCTAAGAAGAAATTCTAAGGTTGTATAGTCGACCAACCCGCACTTGGCCAGCGTGGTCGACTAAGGCCTTATCGCCCTAGTTTAGGGTAGGCTTGTGCCCCAGCAGTGGGGACGTATATGGGCTGATGATGATGATGATGACACAATATTAGGTGTAGCAAAAACATAGCTACTTACTGCTCGACGTTTCGACTGTCCTTCGAGACCGATAATTGGCCCTGTCTAAAATAATATTTAGTGTAATGGGACCCTAACGTAATCTTTCATGTCCTTTTCAGCCGGCGACCGGTTCAGGAAGCGCGCGAGTCTCAAGCTGGTCCGGTCCAGGGAACGGGACTTCAAACAGGACATGAGTCAGCGCGAGCACCGGGCGGAGTCGCTGCCGTCGCCAGCGGGGGGCGCGGCGCCCGCGGTGCCAACCCTGGTGAGGGCACGGTAGAGCTGAGCCAAGTCGACCGAAAAGTTGCAAAAAAATTTATCTTTCCTTGAAACAGTTCTGGACATGATTAAGCCTATTGGTCAGCAAAAGGTTTCTGGCTATGGGGTTGTAACGTTTTTAAAGAACAACTTTTCTGTACAGGAATCTTGGTCAACTAAAGGACTATTAAGACTCTTCTGTGAAACAGAACTTCAATCTCAAACAAAAGCTACTATAACAATTTTATCACTTATATTAGGTACTCGTAGTTTAGTTGACATTTATTTAATGCCAGTTTGCCAAATCACTTTCTAGCGTATTAGGTAACATTACAAGAATTCAAAGTTGGGGTAACCCTAGACGCTAGATACTAAATAACTATGGCGTTGAGATGCGTTTATATCAGATCGGTGTATGTGATGTTGTGTAATATTTACTTACTTATTTATCTCATGGTCGTTTTCTTTTCCAGGTGGAGTCGTGCAGCCGTTTCATGTCGCTCACCTCCCGGCTGAAGTGCCGCTCGGAGGCGGCGCGCGGCGACGAGCCCGAGGTGGAGCGCCGATGGGCGCCGGAGCCCGAGCTGCCCGCCAACCGCGTCAGCTTCCACAGCACCTTCAGCATGCTCATCAACATGGGCAACATCGACAAGGGCTGCAAGAGAACGGTAGGTTAGAAGCCCTGGTGCCGTAGACAAAGTGACAATATCGAAACGATAACGAAGTTTACATTAGACGCGATAAATCACGTGGTCAATCCCATACATGTAGTTCTTTTCGAACTTCGTTATCGTTTCGATATTGTTACTTTGTCTAAGCCCCCTGTGCAGAAATCGGTGTGCAAAGTAAGTATTGGCCTATTGGTCATATGCATTTTTGATAATAGGTACACTTTTGTCAAACCATGTCTCATGATGAGCCGTCGGAAGAAAGATATGATCTAGAGCTGTCCGAAACGCTTGAGCCTCTGCAATTACGTAAATACATTGCCAGTCTAAGCGTTCTCTACCGTCTCTATAACGGGGAATGCTCTGAGCTATTCAACGAATTATTTCAACTAGTCCCTCCCTCCCCTTTCTACTCCCGAACGACACGTGCGGGATAGCGCTGCCAGCAACATACATGCAGGCGCTGGTCAGCCAAGGTTAAAGTTACTAAAGAACGCAGTGTTTTGATGGCGTAGTCTTGAGACATGTCAAATTGGAATTGGAGACTTTTCTTTCTAATTCAAATAGGATTAGTTAGTGCCTGTTCACACGACCGAGAGCTCGCGACGTTTATCGCAGCGATATGCGATGCGAGCTCGTCGTGAAATCGCCCAAATCGCTAATGAGAACACGCTCTAACCTTTGTAATCCTAAAGCGACCCTCCCGATAAATGCTAATGGAACTAGTTACACTAAATGACACCAATGGTCCATGTTCCAGATCAGCCGCGAGGAGCAAGTGTGGCAGAACGAGCTGAAGGACCTCATCTGGCTGGAGCTGCAGGCGAAGGTCGCCGGCCGCAGCCTCGCGCACCAGGACTCGTTCCTCTGCACCCAGCGGGACGTGGTTCCTGGAGTGGTGCAGAATATTATAGACTACAGGTTAGGGAATCAGTCTGGTATCTACCAGCGAGTCCGATTATGATGACAAGGCTACTACAGGCAATTATCTTAGAACCAATCATAGACTACAGGTTGGGGAATCATTGTTTCAGCCTGCTGTCTACTAGGTAGGGGTGAGCCCCAGCGAGTCCGGTTATGATGATAGGGCTACTACAGGCGATTATCTTAGAATCAGTCCAGACATAAAAACAGGTACCCACCATTGAACGCATCTGGTTGGTGGTGCCTGGCGTGGTGCAGAACATCATAGACTACAGGTTAGGGAATCCTCACTGTTACTGTCTACGATATCCATATGGGGTACCCTCCCCCGCAAGTAGAAGATGATTTTTTTTCGGAAGGACTTAGCTGTTAGCCTCTAACGGCTTCTGCAGCTTAACCGGACTGGCGGGGAGCGGAAGACTCACACCCGTAGTACATTTAAGCAACATTTGCCTGAGTGTCCCCTAACGGGGCTCGAACCTCGGCTCAAGGTACTGGGACGGCCGGTATAGAAAAGATGACAAGGCTTCTTCATGCCACAGTCACAGACACAGAGGTCTTGGTAGGCCTCAAATGGCGGTCATGTAAGAGTGAAACAGATTTCACTCTTACACATATGTAGGTTAAAAGGATCTATTCCAGTCTAATTACCTAGGCTTTCAACGGAAAAATTTTGGTGATCAGTGATCTTGAAAAAATAAAATTAATGAAAGTATCCTTTAATTAATTTTCTCATGAATAATCCTTCATGTGCACAGATTCGTGAACCCAAACCCGTGTCAGGCAGGAGTGACGCGTCTGGGCGCCGTGGAGGGCTCGCGGGAGGACCTCAGCCAGCCCGAGCCCAGGGACGACCCGGGGGGAGACGCGGGGAAAGACTATGGTGAGTGACCAAGTGTTTACATGTCAATTACAGGTTTATATAACAAAAACATAAAAACCGCCTTTAAAAACCCGACACACTCATAATTACAAAATAATATAATACTTACGAACATTTAAAATTTGAAAAAATTCGCATTCGTGACCCAAATTTCATGATTCAAATTTTATTATATAGGTACATTGAGCTTCACTAACATTAAAAACAACAAATAAAAATATAATACGAACATTTAAAATTATCTGGGTAGGAATTTGATGTGTTTGAAGGCGGTGCCGTTTGTATTTCATGCAATAAAGCACAGTGTGTAATCGTTGTTCTAAAAATGTTGTTTGGCACCGCAAAAAAGTTAATGTATTTGTAATCGATTTCTCTCTGACTCCTGTCTGTTCTTATGTGATTGACGTTTGAACAATTTGTTTTAATCATGAAATCATAAACTTGATAATGAATTATTTTTGCATTACGCCATCTGATATTTTAATCTGACATCATTATCATTGTAGTTTGTTGACAAATGAATAAAGCTAGTTACCTAATATTAGTCGCAAATAAATATGTTTCTGATAAATACATAGGTATTTCTATTTCGGTATTGTATTTGAGCATGCTATGCAATGAGCTCAGTTATCATTGTTTATTTATTTATTTATTTATTTATTAAGGACAACCAACAAATCTTACACTAAACAAATACAACAGATACATGACATAGAACAACAGCTAAGTGCAGATTCAATTACAGGTTGCCACGACTTGCAATGTGAGATAATCTATATAATGGGGTAGACTGATGAAAATTTTAGTTACTAGAAAAAGAATTTAATATATATTTTTTGAACTTATGTAAACTATTTGAATGTATATCGATATCCAATATTTTATTATTAATTAGATTGTACTGTCGTTGCAACCTGTTCATGATTGAGTGGTGGCCTAGATTGCTCTTGGATCCTTTGATATTAAAGGGTAAGTATTTACCTTGCCTAGGTAGTTTAAGCGGTATGTTAAACTGAAGTTGTTCCAAAAGACTGGGACAATCCAGCCCACCTCTCAAAATTTTAAATAAAAACAATAGGTCCAACATTAATCTTCTGTCTGTAAGACTCGACATTTTAAATTTAGAGAGTCTTGCATCGTAAGAAGGCAGTTGCTTGGCCAAGCCAGATTGGAATGAAAGGTGCCATAAAAATCTTCTTTGAACATTTTCTAGTCGTTTAGCATGCACTTCATAGTGAGGTGACCATACAGGGCTACAATATTCTAGCGTCGATCGAACATATGCATTGAATAGTAGTATCTTGGTGGGGGGTTTTAACTCCTTGCAATTGCGTATCACAAAACCTAGCATTCGGAAGGCCCTACAGGTAATATTATCTATGTGTTTATGAAAACGTAGTTTTTTATCTAATATTACGCCCAGATCACGCACATCATCTACTTCTTTTAGGATTCGCCCCTTAACCCTTTGAACGCCAAGGACGTCTTAAAGCGTCATTAGCAAACTACACTGAGACGCCAAGGACGCCTTAAATCGTCAGATTTTGGTCAGAAGTTCAGGTGCAAATATTAGTAATAAATCCTTCGCGAACGATTATTTTATATATACATGCGAATAGAACAACTTATGATCAACAATACCTGT
Organism: Maruca vitrata; assembly: GCA_039566165.1. Lineage (NCBI taxonomy): Eukaryota > Metazoa > Arthropoda > Insecta > Lepidoptera > Crambidae > Maruca > Maruca vitrata. The sequence continues at coordinate 518,890 of CM076923.1, read as the reverse complement.
CACATTGAATCAATTCAATTATCAAATTTACAACGAACAAAGCAAATTGCTAAACATTAACTTATACGCTATTAAAAGTATATCCCCCAGCGCCAAAGACGCTTTTATGCGTCATGTAGTGATGTACATAAAATAAAAAAAGCAGGCAAGTAGTAATTTAAGAACCATTATTTCGATTTTACATTTACAGCCGACTTGGGTTTAGAACATCGTTTTGTTTTGAACAATTATTTTATTTATAGTGTGTGTGTATGGATAAAAATTAAGGTTTCAATTAAACTTTTAAATATGATGTCGTCGTTATTAAGCATCATATCTAAGTCTATTATCGATAGTCACCTAGCAAAAAAACCTGATTTGCTCCCCCCTGGCTCAGAACTTAAAATTTGATTTGCCCCCTCCTGACCAAAAACCTGAATGCGCCCATGAATCATTCCATTTGCTACGATCTCGGCACATACTTTTCACTTCTTCCACACGATTTATAAAGAATTAACTAGTATTGTATTAAAAGCCAATCTTTTTTTGTACATTCATAGAATTACAAAGCCTCAATCTTTAAATCAAGATATAAAAATGTGGGTAAATATATTTTTATCGATAAATCAGGGTACTTCACTATCTAATATCTAAATATCATACTCAGGGACGCCAAAGACGCTTTAAGTCGTCCGCTTGTGACGTCACAAGCGATGGCCGTATCTCTGATAATGATGGGACTTGTGGGAAGGTAGAAATATATTTTACCCATATTTATTTATTTTATTTTATTATTGAATAATAATGTTCGCTGTATTCAACAGATCATTTAAATTTTTTGTGAGTGGACATATTAGCATTAATTACCTAATTACCTATTCTAAAAAAAATATAAAGAACCTCTACGCCCTAAGTAATAAAGCGGTTCGAACGTGCTTTCGAGTTTCGGTTATACCTTTCTTAAAACCGGCATTTATTGATTTTAATAAAAAAGAACTGCACAAATCTATTGTGCTGCTAAGATAGAATCATTTTACTGCGGTAAAACCACCACTAAAATTTCACGGAGTATACAGCTAGTTAAAATTAAAGCTGGATTGACGCTTTTTTGTTTTGAATAAATATGTAGAATGTAAAAAACCTTGTGGAATTATTTGTAAGGATTTTACATTTTTACCCTTATAATTCATCATCGATAAATGTTATTACTTCACTATTTTTGTCATGAAAATTGAGAATAGTGACACTTCTGAGACGCCACGGACGCTTTAAGACGTGACTAGTGACGCCGAAAGATGCTAACTTATTCTACTATTTCATGTGAATTTGTTGGAATATTCTGGATTCTATGAGTAAATATAACCTTGTTTTTATTTTATCGTTTACGTAATATGATTTCATTTACAAACAATACGTGAGGTAATAAAGATTTTAAAGAAAATCGTCATTTACAATTAATTTATTTTATACCAATGCACATCACTAGTGAATAGAGGCAAAATAAAAGTTAAAAATACGCTTGGCGTCTGAGGTAGGGATTGCGTTAATGCGCCTGGCGGTCTAAGGGTTAATGTGGTATGTATATGTTGCTGGTAACTTGCTTTTTGTAAATCTAATAAAATGACATTTATCAGCATTTAGATCCATTAAGTTATTTTGAACCCATATTGATAGACTGTCCAAGTCTTCCTGAAGAAGCGCCTCATCGCCAGGTGACTTGATTTCCTTGCAGATTTTCAAGTCATCCCCGCAAAAAGGTAGGCCCTAGAGTGCTTGACAACTGACACAATGTCATTAATAAAAATAATGATTAGGATAGGACCGAGATGCGATCCCTGAGGAACGCCTGAGAGCACAGGAAATGAATCCGAAGTGAAACCCTCCAGAACAACTGTTGCTGTTCTATCTGCCAGATAAGAAGAGAACCATTTGACTAAGCCTTCACCAAAACCGAATTCAGACAACTTGGACAGCAAAATGCTGTGATCCACCCTGTCAAAAGCCTTGCTGAAGTCTGTGTAGATTGCGTCAACTGGATGTCGGTTATCAACAGACCGACTAATATCAGACACAAACTCAGCAAGACCGGACCCAGTAGAACGACCCTTAATAAATCCAAACTGACGAATAGAGATAGAATGTTTAATGTGCCATGCTAGAATCGGACAAAGGAGGGATTCAAAAACTTTGGCAACTATGGGCAGAAGGGAAATAGGTCTGTAATTTTTCACTAGTTTTTCATCACCAGATTTGAAGACGGGTACTATGACGGCTTTTTTCCAAAATGTAGGAAAATTGCCTGAGTGCAAGGATTCGTTAAAAATCAATGAAAGCGGATATGCCAAACACTTAGAGCAGTGAAACAAAAATACTGAAGGGATTCCTTCTGCTCCAGCTCCCTTAGCAGGATCTAGTTTAGCAAGAGTACGCTCAATTTGACGTGGTGAAAAAGATATCCCTCCAATACAACTATTACTTGAGGCTACCGCTGGGACCAATGGGACAGTAATTTTTCCAGCCGGTGTAATGGGAACGTTGTAGGCTTTCATAAAATTATTTGCGAACAAATTAGCAATTCCCCTCCCAGTGTCAGCAGTATTATTTTCAAAGTGCATTATAGATTGATAATTACTGCCATTGGATTTCTTATGCTTCAAAAAGGACCAGAATACTTTGGGGTTCCAAGCGAGCGATTTCTCGACATCCGATATGTATTTTTTATAGTTTAATGTAACCAAGGCGTCACACCTATTCTTTAAAGATTGTAAATATATAAGATCTAGAGGGTTATAAAACTTTTTGTATTTTAGAAAACTGTAACTGTCCGGGATATTTACCATGTTGCTGTGTTTTAATGAGCTTTAAAACACAGCAACATGGTAAATATCCCGGACAGTTACAGTTTTTTGTATTTTACTCGGTACTTATTTTTCTCGCGAAGAAGTTGTATCAAAGCTTTAGAGTACCAAACAGGATATTTTTTGTTTTTGGGTTTACGCAAAGGAACATAGCTAGATATCACCTGCCCTAATATGCAATAAAAACGTTCAACTTTATCGTCTAAACTTATACACCCACAGAATTCTTGATCCCACGAGATCCCCGTAAGAGTAGAAACAATTCCCTCATAGTTTGCTTTAAAAAAATTATGCCTCGCCTCGTTGTCCTTGTCCCTCAGTCTGGAATCAGTGCTTATAGGAACAATGATCTCCAAGCTGGGGTGATGAGGATCTTCGTTACTAAGGCTAGTAGGACTTTTTGTAGCTATGTCTAATACGAAATTTGAAAGTATCAAATCTAAAATTCTATTTTTAAAATTACATATGTCATTGTATAGTTTTAGGCCATTTAAATTAATAAAATCTGATAATATGCAGTTAAGAGCGCCGCCGGTACCTGAGTTATTAGGTAAAAAATTTGTCCATGTTTGGTAACTCATATTAAAGTCGCCTACAACAATTGTGTTCGTATGTGACTCCATATTACGACTGGTAACATTAGTGAACTCTGTCAGCATATGAGTTTGAACAGGAGGGGGTAAGTATACGGAACAGATGTGTAAAATATTCGTAGATAACTTTGTTTTAAATAACAATGCAACCCATACGTCCTCACATTTACTTTCGTATGCCGAAAGCCTATACGATGTTTAGCAACTGCAATAAGCACGCCCCCACCATTCTTTGTGCTATGAAAACCACTACTTTCGCGATCCCTTCTATACACATTATAATGATTGCCAAACAACTCTCCGTCGTAAACCGTACAATTCAGCCATGTTTCAGTTAACACTATAATGTCATAACTATGCAGCAGAAGCTGTTTATAAAATTCTGAAGTTTTACTCCTAAGGCCTCTAACATTTTGGTAGTACAGTTTTAAATTAAATTTAACGAAGATAATATCTATTTTTCTAACACATTCAATATATAATTATAAATTAAAACTAAGCTATGTCCCGCAACATACTCATGCTGCGCACGCATACGAACTCGGACGTCTCCGTTTTCCGCATAAACACTCTCCCAGCGCGCACCCACACAAACTTGTAGTTAAGCTCACGCGCGCGCGCACGGGTAGCCGCATGTAAAGCTTTATTTTCAGGTGACAAGTTCTCGACTAAGTATACCGCCGGCTTTTTTTCGTCGCAGAGACCTAAATGACTTGAATTTAATTTATTATCGGGGTTTTTCTTCTTATAATCCATGGAGGCTGCCAGCAATTTGTCACGAAGGCGTGGGGTCGATAGGCGGATTAAGATGGACCTAGGTCTTAATGATTGCTGGTTAATCTTGGCTATGCGTGTGCAGTGAGAGATTTCGTTGTCGACAATCGGGCAGTTCACCGCGCGGCCAAGCTGCTGGACAATCTTAACTACATTTTCATTTTTGTGCTCGGGAACACATTGTAACTCGAGATTGGTGGAACGGGAAATCTGGTCAATTTGAGTGATGCGTGTGGACAAACTGTTGACTTCTGCGCGCAGCGTGGTGTTTTCTTCATTGAGCTGTTTAACTTCCAATTTGTGAGTGTTGAGGTCAGCTTTCATTTCTTCGAAATGCTCGTTGTAGAAATTTAAAGACTCTTTGAAACTACCGATTTCTGCCTGTATTTCGTTTAATTGCCTAGTAATATTTTTATTTAATTCCATTAATATTTCCTTCACTATCATGCGTATCTCAGGGCGAGACACGGTGTCCGTGTGTTCGTCTTCGTCGTCAGGCTGAGAGACCGCCGGCTTACGCCTCGAAGTCACATTAGAAGATGGAGCCGACGCTATGTAGGACTCATCGGAAACAGAGAGTAAAGAATCTATACGACTGCCATGTATTGGGGTATTTGTGTTGTCAAACTTTTTTTGTTTGCTCTTACAAGAAGGACATTTCCAGTTGTCCTTCTTTTCCTTGTCCATAAGGCAAAACGATTTGAATGAATAATTATAATTATAATTAATGCATTCTATATCATAGCTGTCATTACATAGGCAGCAAGACAAAAACTCGCGGCTAGTAATTTTTTTCGAACAACCCGCGCAGCATTTCGTTTTCGGAGGCATTTTATTCATATAAACTGCAGGCAAGCCAAGCAATAAACGACTCAAAGCCGAGTGATTACGTTCCAGTAGGCAATGATGTTGTTGTACACAGCCGTACGAAGTCCGCTCACAGTTCGCCGATACAGAAGAATGTCGCGAGAAAAAGGTTGTAAGCGCCAGGGATTCCGCGTCGCTTACGCGTTTGTGTCAAACACAGAATGAATTTGAAATTAAGCGATCGTTTTTGCACTAAATTGGAATTTTATAGCACTTTGTCACAAAATTATCACCAGGTACAATTCCCACATGAAAAGATAAACACTTAGGAACACACTTTCCATAGAATCAACATCAAAACCGTTGTTTTACTGTAGATTATGATTTTTTTCTATAAGAGCACCGTCATTAAGATGTTGTTACTTCTTGAACTTGTTCAATTATGTTAATCATTGTTACTATATAGTAAAAACGTACATCTTTACAGCCGTATCTATAATGAATAAATGTTTGCGATAGGTATAGGTCTATCTAGTAAAGTCATTAAGGAATACGTATGAACATTAAGGTTTACATAATATAATACTTGCCTTGTGGCAATATTTTTTTTTGTACTAAAACGGAAACACAAAATATAAAATAATCATGTTTTGTATTATGGAGGTATCTTTTTTTCACAGACAACATCGGCTGCCTCTCGTTCAACTGCCGCACGTGCGCGGACGCGGTGGGCGCGGCCATGCGCGAGGTGACGGCGCTGCTGGACGCGTACTACGGCGCCGTGGCGCTCTACCCCTCCTGGAAGGCCATGGCCGGCGACCACCCGAGGGTCGCCACGCAGCCGTTCAAGGACCGGATCAAGGTACATACATACATACATACATACATACATACATACTATCGGAGTATTTGGCGGTCGACCACCTATAAGGTGAAAATCGCTTGGCGCTTATACGTCTGTCAAAGCAAGCCCCGCCCAAATTGTGGTCCGAAAGCCTGCAAGAATTTTTCGGTAGGTATATGAGGCAAGCTGAAAACTTGTCCTATACCTTTAATATTATAACTCAACACAAAACCGCAGACCTGGCTGAGTACCGGGGCTAAACCAAACCCCCAATTTTTCTTATTTTAAAATATATTTTATAACAAAAAAATATACTTTGTCAGTTCACCTGACAGGTAGAAGTCCCATCGAAATAATTTGTCTTACAACGTGAGTCTTATTTTTAAGTTATAAATAAAAAGATGAAAAATATTTTTGGGGGTTTGCTTTAGCCCCGCTACGCACCAGCCAGGTCTGCAGTGTCGTGCTGGGATATAATAGGAGAGGTTCAGGATAAGTTTTCAGCTTGCCTCAAATACCTACCAAAAAATTCTTGCTAGCTCTCCTACTATTGGAACGTTTTTGCTTGGATTTTGACAGATTTTCTTTAAGTGCTCTTCTATTGGCCAGTGGGCGGGGCTATTGGCGTTTAAAGAAATCTATTTGAAAAGTGTACTACCGCCAGCGTTGCCGGTAGTACATACATACATAAAATCACGCCTTTTTCCCAGAGGGGTAGGCAGAGATCACTTCCAGCGATCCACTTTTCACCTCTGTGGGAAACGTGACGTGACGGGTTGTGGACCACGTCGCCGCCATTCTGCCTTGTGCATTGTCTTAACAAGGTCATTGCGTTCCCACGAGTAGCAAGGATATATGACGGAGGAAGGAAAAGGGGAGGAAGGATACTATCGCCTCGGATGATTTGGACGGAGTCGATAGTAGCTCGAGGAGCCGGGGTCGGTTACCCGTATACCGTTCACCAACCACTGGACAGATAGTTGTGACTGGTATCCCCTGAAGGTACATACATCTATTACACAAAACTAATTACTTCGCAGCCCTTCGAGGACCGGATCAAGGTAGGCGACGATGGTAGCAGCTAGCGCGAAAAATATGTAACAGAAAACAGCTCGGTGATCGTGGATCGTCTATTGTTCGTGCGACTTTTGTGATGTCATTGCGACTTTTTGGGTTGGAGTTCGGCGACAGTCATTTGTTTCTACGTCGTTTGACGAGCACGTTCGGTGCATTTGCCACTTTTCGGGAAGTGGGAGTGGCGACAGTCATTTGTTTCTAGTATTTTGATGATGCGCGTTCGTTCTTTTTGCGTCTGCGGCTCGACGTTGGTATTGGTATTGGTACAACGGGCTGATATCCGCAACTCGACGTCAAAGCGCCTATTTTGCGTGGGGTGGGAATCACTTGAACCATCCCAGCTCGTTGAGGAAGGCCAGCAGCTTCTTCACGCTGCGGGCGGCCTCGCTGAGCGATCCTGGAGATCCAAGGTGTTTGGCCCGGTAGATGGCCACCCCCTGACATTCGAGAATGACATGGGCGGCTGTTTCTTCTTTCTCCAGACATCCCCTGCAGAGCGCGCTGTCTGTAAGTCCGAGAGCATAGAGATGTTTATTATAAGGACCGTGACCAGTTAGGGTCCCTATAGCAATTCTGAGCTGAGGTTTGGCCAGGTTTACTAGGGCTCTTGCAAGTTTCTTGTTTACCTGCGGAGTGAACTCCCTGGCTTGGCGACAGGTACCACCTTGCGTCCACGCTGTATTGTGTTGGTTACCTGTTTGTGTTCGTAGCATGGACCTTGCTAGATTGAAGGGGATGGGGATGATCGGTTCGGGTCCATGGACTACCGTGTCCGAACCCCTCCTCGCTAGTTGGTCAGCTGCGTCGTTGCCTCTATCGTCACTGTGTCCTTTAATCCACTGCAGTGTTACCTTGTTGTAGGCTCCAACTTGCATTAGGCGCTCGTGACACTCAAGTATGAGGCTGGAGTTGATTGAGTGACTGGCTAGAGCTTGCAGGACTGCCTTGCTGTCTGATAGTATGCGAACGTTGTGTTCTTTCACCTGTCTAGCCGTAATAGCAGTGGCGGCCATTAGGATACCTACACATTCCGCTTGAAAGACAGTGTTATGCTGGCCCAAGGGTGCCGAGATGTGGATGTTGAGGTCCTCAGAGAAGACTCCCGCACCAGTTCCTCTTTTGGTCTTGGAGCCATCCGTGAAGATACGAACTTCTCTGTGAATCACCTTGTTGTCACAGGGGTTCTCATGCAGTTGAATCTTGTACTTCTTGTCGAAGACTAGTCTTCGGTGGATAATGTCCATCGGGCTGGCAAGTATAGGAAGTTGAGTCATTACCTGCTCTAGGATGGTGGTATGTGCTCCCCTGTTCTTCCACAGGTCCAGAGAGTCTAACCTGACCGCATCACACGCAGCTTCTTGTTTAATGAACAGATGCAGCGGTGGCAGTCCCAGAAGGACCTCTAATGCCGCGGTGGGGGTTGTTCGCATGCAACCTGAGGCGGATACACACGCTAGCCTCTGAAGTTTCTGCAGTTTGTCACTAATTCTGATGATGTTAGTTCTATGCCACCACACAAGGCAGCCATAACTTACCATCGGTCGAATTACTGCTTGGTATAGCCATAGTGTGATTTTGGGTGAGAGTCCCCATTTCTTACCAATCATTCTGCGACAGTGCCACATGGTAAGTGTTGCTTTTTCGAGTTTTTTCTCGATGTGCGAGTTCCAATTCAGCTTGTTGTCTAGGTGTACACCTAGGTACTTTACCTCATTGGAGAGTTTTAGTTCACTGCCAAAGAGCTTCGGAAGGTGGTAGTTACCTAAAACCCTTTTGTTGGTGAACATGACAGAGTCAGTTTTTGCTGGGTTTACCGTTAGATTGTTGGTGCGGCACCATTTTTCTACGATGCGTAGAGCCGCTTGTGTCACGTCACAGACCGTGCTGGCTTGTTTACCTGTGATGAGAATGACCACGTCATCTGCATAGCCAACTGCCATCATATGGTGCTGATTGAGCTCTGTTATCAGGCTGTTGATGGTGAGATTCCACAGTAAGGGTGACAGTACACCTCCCTGCGGACATCCCTTGGCCACCAGTGCTCGAGGAGAATCGTCGGATAGCCTTACCACTCTTTTACTTAGCATACTTCCGATCCAACCTGCGATTGTCTCGTTGGCTCCTTGTTTTTTCAGGGCGGTCTCGATGGTGGTAAACCCCGTTTTGTCAAAAGCTCCTTCAATGTCAATGAAGGTGCCCAGACAGATGTCTTTGTTGTCGAGGGCCTGCTCAATGTGACCTACCACTGCATGAAGCGCGGTCACAGTAGATTTACCTGTGCTGTAAGCATGTTGGTGTGTATGTAGAGGTCTGCTGAAGAGCGTTTTGTCTCTTAGCTCTCTTTCACACAGTCGTTCTAGAGTTTTCAGCAGGAACGAGGTGAGACTGATTGGTCTAAACGATTTGGCTGCCGTATAGTCGGCCTTACCTGGTTTAGGTATAAAGATTACTGCAACCTCTCGCCATTTTAAAGGAATGTAGCGGAGGGTCAGGCATGACCTCAGAATGACCAGGAGATGTTTAACCAGTAGGTCACCTCCCCACTTTAGTAGAGCGGGAAAGATGCCATCTGGCCCCGGCGCCTTGAAGGGTTTGAAACTGTTTATGGCCCATTTTAGCCTCTCAGATGTGACCACGGACTTGGCTACATTTCGGTCATCTTCTGTCGCTATGTGGGGCTCGTCGTTCCATACTACCTGGTCCAGCAGTGTGCAGCCCTGGAAGTGTGTTTCCAGCAGCACCTCGTGGACCTCTCTTTCTGACTTCGTGTACGTACCGTCAGGTTTGCACAGGGAGCCGAGTTCCCGTCGTTGTTCACCGGCCAGAACTTTCCTCACCCTGTTTGCTTGTTCACAGGATTCGATGGAGGTGCAGAACTTTTTCCATCCCGCACTCCTTCTAAACCTGATGCGCTTTTTGTACCTGGATTTAGCAGCTTTGTAGCTGTCCCAGTCTTGCTCAGAGCCAGTGTTCATGGCCCTGTTAAGAGCCTTGCGGGTCCTATGCCTGAGTCTTTCCAGCTCAGGGCCCCACCAGGTATTGCTTGTATCCTGCCTATCATGACGCTCTACTATGGGGCAGGCTTCATGATAGGCACCGAGGAGTGCGTTTGTAAGGTTATTCACCTGGTCCTCGATGTTTGCCGTTGAGATGTCCGCACGTGGACGTTGTGTGTTGCTATGGAGTTTCTTTTTCAGGGACTCTGCATATATTACCGTGTTTGTTTTCCGGGGATTTCTCCTGCCTGCCGGAATCGGAGGACAAGAGACATCTATGTCGAACCTTATCCATCGGTGATCAGAGCACGACGCCTCTTTTGACACGTGCCATCCACGGATAAGGTTAGACAGCGTTGTGGAGGCCAGCGTCAGATCTATGATCGTGCGTGCCCTTCTGGTGACAAAGGTAGGCTCCTTACCTCTGTTAAGTAGGTTAAGGTTAGTAGTGAAAAGGAATTCGACTAAAGCTGTACCTCTGTCATTGTTGGTTTCCATGCCCCAGAGTGCATGGTGTGCGTTGAGTCAGTTCCGATGACGAGCTCCAGCTTGTTTTTCCTCGCAGTGTTGTACCAGCTTCACTAGTTCATCTGGAGGAGGACTGTCCTCACCCGGCATGTAGGATGACGCCACCACGATGTCTCGAGGTTCATGCGCTTCAGTGAGGTGTATTTTTATGACATACGTGTCTCTGGAACAGAACTCAGTTAGGGTTGTTGCACAGATATTTATGGTTGTATAAATACACGTTCTCGGAGGCGATTGGCCTGCTACGAAATGCAACTTACCCTTTAGAGAAGAGAGTCCTCGTATGCCGCCCGATCTGACCCACGGCTCCTGAATCAGTGCGATGGCGGATGTTTGTGCCTCCAACCACTTGCGGAGTTGAGCCGTCGCGGTGATGCTGTGGTGGAGGTTGCATTGTACTGTGCGAATGCTAGAGGATGGGTTCGCCATCTTGCGATGACTCCTCCATCACCAACATATCGCACAGGTCTGCGAGTATCTCGCCGGTGTCGTCGAGCCCGACGTCTGGCGGTGGTTCCTCGCCTTTGCACGGCGATGAGCACGAGGGGCCTGGTTGAGCTGGTGCTGCTTCAGGTGTGGAGCAGCTCGCTGAGGTGTCAGGCGCCTTGGAGGTTGACGGCAGGTCGCGGGAGGTTGACGGCTGGTCGCGGGAGGGGGGGTTGGGACCAAAGCGCTTGTCGCGGCCTCGGTACATAACATAAACCTTCCCCATCATCAGCGATAGCTTGCGTCCGTGCGCCTGGATCACCTCAATCAGGTCTTCAGGAATTCCGACGACCAGGAACCATCTCTTATCCTGTCTGTCGGACTTCAGCATCACCCATCGGCGAACTTCGGCCCAGGGGTTTTGGAAGTTTAAGCCTCGAGCTATCTCCAGGCCGCTGTCCCACGAGTTCTTCTCGTTCGGGACAACTAGCCCGCAGGTAACCCGAGGCTTCACCTCGTCTTGCCTCTTTACCGCGTATCGCACGCCCGTTTTGGGCTGGATCTCCGCGATAAACTCTTTCAGCCACTGGAGGGTCCACCTGTCGGAGCACCAGAGCTTAAGGCATCCTCCCTCGATGAGGGGTCTGCCATCAAACTCCGGCCCCCGATCTTCAGGGTCCCACGTCCGTGACTGGAATTTGACCTTCGCCTCCATTTTTGTGAGGATCTCGTCGGCCAGCCTATTATCCATTTCGCCTTCCCTCTCGGAGGTTACTGCCACCTCCAAGTCCATCTTTGCCACATCGGCGAAAGAGGTAGGGGCGTCGTGGCTTCGATCCGCAGCTTCTTGTGCACGTGAGAGCCCGGCCTTGGAGACAGGGTCTCGTCAGCGCGGTCACGTTTAGCCGCGGCTCGTTCAGCCTTCCCTGGACGCTTGGACTTCTTCCTTTCTCCGGTGTTAACTGAGGGACCCGCCACAGGCTCCTGGATCAAACCAGTCGTCTGGGTGGTCCCCACATCGACGCCCGGTGGCTCGGGCACCGTGACCCGCGGGTTTGGTGCACTAGCCGAGGAAGCGCTTCCAGCCACCAAGGCTAAGTTTGCCTTTTTGGCTTTATGCCGGAAGTTTCTGTTCCGGTTCCTCCTCTTCCCATTCAGGACGTCCGCGGATGGTTGGCGGGCGGGTGCCGTTTCGGGCCTCCTCCCACTTCCCCTATCGCGCGAAGTCCAGCTTAGGTCGATCGGATCCGGAAGTAAATAGGGGCGCTGGTGGGCGACGCCTTGGTTGCGGGTTGAGGCCTGCATCCTTGGCGTGTCCTTCCGTTTGCCCTTGCGTGAAATCCCGGCGCTGCCTGAGGGATTCCCCTGTGGGCGTGGCGCTTGGGATTGCGGGTTTGGTGTAGCTGTGCTCCCACTGGGATTACTGCTCGGCATAGCCGAGCCACCAGGGGAGGGTGTGGGTATGTTGTGTGTGTGTGTGCCGGTTGTGTCGTTTGTGGAGTGCGGAGCCGCGCCGGATGGGGCTCTCGTCGTGTGTGAGTGTGTGTTATTTGACCTGTCCATAATTTGGCGGTACGATGTCTTCATCCCCCTAACTTCCCACCCACCTTGGAGCCCGCACATGGGAACGCCTGATCGCTGCTATAATAAGAGCAGCGGGCGTTAAGATTATTAGGGGATATAGGTGTGCGAAGTTGGCTTTGGCCGCGACATCGGGTGGTCGACAGGATGTCCAGGCAGCATTGGTCGCCACTGGCTGGCGTACTCATCCTGTCTTCCTCCTTCAGCATGGACCTCCACCACCCACAATATGGGAAGCCCATATCGTGAGCCTTCCCACCCTTCGCCAGTGGCCCTCTGACGGGACACAGAACCGTTTCCCCGCCCGTGGCTAGCAGGCGGGGCTACCGTTTTGCCTGAAATCGGGACCGAAGGGGGAGTGTTGCCTTGCCGTTGCCGCAGCAGCGGTTCAGCTCAGCCCCCCAGGACTCCGTCATCCTGGCTTACGGCGCTCAACTACGCAGGTCCTAGCGCAGGAGGATGTGGTTAGTCCACTGGATACGTCCTCACTCTCCAGCAGAGCCGAGGGAATTCGCGAAAAGTTTCACACACCACTATCCCTAGAGTGTTGCGGCCACACTTTTAGAGGTTTTGAGGCCTCAGGGCTCGTGGTAGCCAGGAGTGACGGGAGATGGATGAGCAGGATGGGATGCGAGCAAAGCGGGAAGACGGGTAGGCGCCTAATTGTTTCCGTTACATCTGTTTCATAGGGAACCAGACCAATAAACAGGCAGCAACCACGTGAAGGCGACAATTAGACTTGCCTTGGGGATCTATACGACCTGCGCTCTCCCCCAAGACCGTTGCCAAAGCATAAGCCGGGATTTTGCCATGCAATGAGCGAATTTACAGAGTGTTGGACGACTTAAATGCGTCGGAGAGAGGAACACTTTGATTTTCGCTCGCCCAAAGCGGCTCGACGTTACGCGCTCTTCTTTTGTTTCTTTAGACACCTTTTTGCTGTACGTGTGTATGTAATTGGACTCCTCCTAAACGGCTTGATTCGCTCTACTCCCCGTGGATGGCCATGGCCGTCGCCACGCTGCCATTCAAAGACCGGATCAAGATACATACATCTATTACACAAATTACTAATTACTGACCGACTAAATACATAGCATACATCGCGTGCTTGCTATTTTTATGATTAGCAGTAAGATTTAAATAAATTAATATTATTAATACAATAATGCAAACAGCAAAATTAATTTTGGTGGACAAGTCCATTTCAAATGTTCGTAAATTATATAAAATGTCGTCATCTTATAAGCAATAGAATTAGTAATGACTTTTATTGTGAAAACATATCAATAAACGCAACTTTTTATGAACCTGCCGAACAAACTTTCTAAGCGCTGCATACAAAATATTAGCATGCGACGTCACAATTTTGTAGACGATTATTATAGAGCGTTTTTAAGCTAACCCAAATAATGTGCTATTAATGAAACTAATATCTCGTCGAGATATCGAGATATCAAAGTGATACTTTCAACAGTGCCTATATGTTCGAGTCCATCCAACTATATCAAAATAAAAAAAAATATCAAGTACCCTATTACTGACCGTATAAATACATAGCCCTAGAACAATATGTCGATGTTACGATCAGCTGGCACGAAAAAGAAAACAAAATGGTTAGTGTTTCGCGCTCGTCATACGTTTGTGCGACTTTTGTGATGTCATTGCGACTTTTTTGGGTTGCCGTTCGGCGATAGTCATTTGTTTCTGTGACATTTGCCGCGCTTGTTTGGTGCTTTCGCCACTATGTGGAACGTTTTACCTATATGGAACGAACGTTCCGAGTTCGGCTTTTGTTCTTTAGACTTTTAGGTGTCTTGTATATTCCCGTTTCTTAAATTTTTCAGTATAATAGTGTTCAGTATGCCTATTTTTTCATGTGTCTTTATGTTTGTTCCAGGCGATGTGCTTATGGTACAACACAGCTCTGCACATGCGTCTGAAGATGCTCAGCGTTCGGCGCATGATGCGCAGTCTGCGACTCAAACGAGCCAGCCCCGATAGAGACGCGAGTGACCTTAGCAGGTGACTGATACATTGATGCCTTAGATCTCCCTATTTCTTTTTTTATTTTTATAAAAGGCTAACAAGATGACCTCACTTCACCTGATGATAAGCGCTAGTGAGATCCCCATATGAGGTCGACAGGCACAAATACCATATTGAGCCTGTCGCACTCACCCTGAAGACCTGCTTAAATGCCGTTTCACGCTCCGCCTTAAGAGCCCGGGATCATAGGAGGGAGGGAACATGAGCTGAAAGGGCATTCCACGCCCTAATGACTTGTACTCACTATATTTTCCTATTCGACAGACAGTCATCAGAATGCAGTCGCAAGTGCCAAGTCCGTTTCAACGTAAGCAACAACCCATCGGACTCGAGCAATAGCGAGTCGAGCCTCCCGCCCGAGCAGGGCAAGGAGGAAGGCAAGGAGGAGGTCAAGGAGGACGAGGGGCAAGGAGACGAGGTGGACTGCGCGGTCAACAAGTGTGATGGCTCAGGTGAGTACGGGACCGTTAGGGCTTAGGCAATTTTGTCTTCAGTAATGCGATGTTTTTATGTCTAATGCTAATCTAAATGTATAAAAATAGAAACTGACTGACATATCAACGCACAGCTTAAACGGCTAAACGTAGGCACTAGTCATAGTAGTAGGCAACCAGCGGTCTTCGGATATCGCGTCTGCTGCTCTAACCACTCAGTATACACCTGTATAGTACACACCTGGATAGCTCAATGGTTATAGCAGTAGACGCGATATCTGAAGACCGGTGGTTCAAGTTCCCCCGTTCAGGTGGGGTCAAGAAATGCGAATTTTTTAAAATTTTAATTTTACTTAGAAATCTGTTTGATTAAATAAATAAATATAATAAATATAAATATCTGGGACATTTCCACACACGGTCATCTGACCCCAAACTAAGCAAAGCTTGTACTATGGGCGTCAGAGACTGATAAACATACATATAAATTTATAAATACATACTTAAATACATAATCACACCCAGACACGCAACAAACACCGATGTTCATCACACAAATATTTGTCCCGATTGGGAATCGAACCCACGACTCTCAGAACAGCCAGCCAGGGTCACTAACCACTGTTCCACCGAGCCAGTCATCATATTTTTTTATTCTTTTTAGGGTCTGTAAACGGCCAACTGACCCCAGAGATAGTGATCTCGGACAGCATCTACGGCTCGTCGGACACCCGCTCCAGCGACAGCGGGTACGCGTCGGGCGCGGCGTGGGAGCAGCCCGGGGACGTGTACGCGCTCGGCGCTATCGACGACATCACGCGCTTGAGGCTCGTGGGCCGCTGCCACGTGTCGCCCTACCGGTGAGTCACCTCATGAGAGTGATCTAGAACATCTACGGCTCGTCGGACACGCGCTCCAGCGACAGCGGGTACGCGTCGGGCGCGGCGTGGGAGCAGCCCGGGGACGTGTACGCGCTCGGCGCTATCGACGACATCACGCGCTTGAGGCTCGTGGGCCGCTGCCACGTGTCGCCCTACCGGTGAGTCACCTCATGAGAGTGATCTAGAACATCTACGGCTCGTCGGACACGCGCTCCAGCGACAGCGGGTACGCGTCGGGCGCGGCGTGGGAGCAGCCCGGGGACGTGTACGCGCTCGGCGCTATCGACGACATCACGCGCTTGAGGCTCGTGGGCCGCTGCCACGTGTCGCCCTACCGGTGAGTCACCTCATGAGAGTGATCTAGAACATCTACGGCTCGTCGGACACGCGCTCCAGCGACAGCGGGTACGCGTCGGGCGCGGCGTGGGAGCAGCCCGGGGACGTGTACGCGCTCGGCGCTATCGACGACATCACGCGCTTGAGGCTCGTGGGCCGCTGCCACGTGTCGCCCTACCGGTGAGTCACCTCATGAGAGTGATCTAGAACATCTACGGCTCGTCGGACACGCGCTCCAGCGACAGCGGGTACGCGTCGGGCGCGGCGTGGGAGCAGCCCGGGGACGTGTACGCGCTCGGCGCTATCGACGACATCACGCGCTTGAGGCTCGTGGGCCGCTGCCACGTGTCGCCCTACCGGTGAGTCACCTCATGAGAGTGATCTAGAACATCTACGGCTCGTCGGACACGCGCTCCAGCGACAGCGGGTACGCGTCGGGCGCGGCGTGGGAGCAGCCCGGGGACGTGTACGCGCTCGGCGCTATCGACGACATCACGCGCTTGAGGCTCGTGGGCCGCTGCCACGTGTCGCCCTACCGGTGAGTCACCTCATGAGAGTGATCTAGAACATCTACGGCTCGTCGGACACGCGCTCCAGCGACAGCGGGTACGCGTCGGGCGCGGCGTGGGAGCAGCCCGGGGACGTGTACGCGCTCGGCGCTATCGACGACATCACGCGCTTGAGGCTCGTGGGCCGCTGCCACGTGTCGCCCTACCGGTGAGTCACCTGCCACCTCATGAGAGTGATCTAGAACATCTACGGCTCGTCGGACACGCGCTCCAGCGACAGCGGGTACGCGTCGGGCGCGGCGTGGGAGCAGCCCGGGACGTGTACGCGCTCGGCGCTATCGACGACATCACGCGCTTGAGGCTCGTGGGCCGCTGCCACGTGTCGCCCTACCGGTGAGTCACCTGCCACCTCATGAGAGTGATCTAGAACATCTACGGCTCGTCGGACACGCGCTCCAGCGACAGCGGGTACGCGTCGGGCGCGGCGTGGGAGCAGCCCGGGGACGTGTACGCGCTCGGCGCTATCGACGACATCACGCGCTTGAGGCTCGTGGGCCGCTGCCACGTGTCGCCCTACCGGTGAGTCACCTGCCACCTCATGAGAGTGATCTAGAACATCTACGGCTCGTCGGACACGCGCTCCAGCGACAGCGGGTACGCGTCGGGCGCGGCGTGGGAGCAGCCCGGGGACGTGTACGCGCTCGGCGCTATCGACGACATCACGCGCTTGAGGCTCGTGGGCCGCTGCCACGTGTCGCCCTACCGGTGAGTCAACTACCACCCTCAAGATAGAGAATACTGTTAGGGTACGGCACTATTTTTTTTTACCGCTCAGTCAATTGTACACCAAATCGATCACGGAAGAGCGGTATCTCCAAACACAGGCAATACTCGCTTAAATAGAGATACTGTACAATATTGTTAATTAGATTAAAAGCGTCGATGGCCGAGTGGTTAAGGTCGTTGCTTGCCATGCGAGAGGTCGCCAGTTCAAACCCCGCCAGGTACCAATGTGTTTTTCAAATTTGAAATTCATATGTACCATCATTCGACGCTTTAACGGTGAAGGAAAACATATTGAGGAAACCAGCACGCCTGAGAGATTTTTCTATGGTGTGTGAAGCCATGTCAGAGGCCTACGGGCAGTTTAAAAACTCTGACACCAGGTTGTTTCATCAACCATACGATAAGAAGAAGAAGAAGGTGAGTGCAGGGTTGACACCTTTAAAGAAGAGTGGGACGATCGACGATACAGACAGTGGTCGACAATGTCTTCGAAATCGGACTGTCCCGGAAACGTCGGGACATGTATTCTGGGTGAGCGTCTTCGGGTACACCCGGCGAGCGACAACCGACTATCGACGTTTTAACTGTGCATTTTAGTTCATGTTTTAATGCCGAAATGCTTTCTTCCACATTGGATTTTATGATGCAGAAGCGATGATCTAAGTACACAGTGGAATAAATAAAGATATTGTTGTCAGGGAGTTCCATTCGGAGGTGCTGAAGACGCAGGGCCTGCGCCGCTCCATGATGTTCATCAACAAGCTGCGCAAGACGCTGCTGCATAAGGTGCGGCATACGCTCGAGAAGCCTGATGTGAGTTCCTACCTACATATGTTCAAATTTTTTGTAAGTCTCTATCGCCCATATTTGCAGCAATTCTATCGCGCATTCATATCGATAAGTCGCGGTGCGATCGCTAGCTGACTGGGCCACATCAGCCGTAAAACCGACAACCGCTGAGGTAGACGAGTTCAAGAGTGGAGACCGCGTCTCGGCAAACGTAGTGTAGGACGCCCGCAGGCCAAGTGTAGTGACGATCTGCGCAGGACGACTGGTAGAAGCTAGATGTGTGTAGCCGAAGAACGTCAGAAGTGGCGTGCATTTGGGGAGGCCTATGTCCAGCAGTGGGTGGAAATGGGCTAATGATGATGATGATGATCACTAGCTGAGTACTCGAGCCCGCATCACCGCGATCCTATCGCAATATTGTAGCTGAAATCTGTAACGAACGGTTAAAAGTATGCTAATAATAATGAATCAAAGCATCATCTAATGAATAACTTTGCAATTTAAAAATGTATTTTTCTTGTAACTGATTTTAATTTAACTTTTTGTCAGAAATAACTTAGTAAGAACCATGAGTTATCGACTCTAAGTAAACAAAGTTATTTCTATAATTAGTGTCACAGAAATCATAAAAGCTAAATTTTTCCACAGAGCGAAAATCCGGAAGAGTTTCAACAAAACGAAGCGACGACGGAAGTGTTCGACGATACCAAAGACGAAGACGGCAAGACTGAGCTCTCTGAAGAGGACGATCTCACTAATGTTTACGAGAGGAGAAGGTAAGCGATTATGTTTTGAGTAAACCCATATATTCATCCGTATGTTAGAAAACTGAAAGTGTCCGGGATATACACCGTGTTGTTTTGTTTCGGCACTGTTGCAATCTTGACGTATACCTAATTCCTAGCTGAGATACCCCATCCTACAGAATCTTATAAACTTTCTTTGCATTATTGGCGATGTATCGATCCTAGTCGATTATTCGACATTTTAACGGTGTAGGCATGGGGTCTCATCCCATACATTTAAAATGATATTCCCAAAAACTACAACAGATGGCGACACGAGTATCCATTCGTTGATGATGATTATGCAAATCCCAGAAAACGATAAATCCAACCATTAAAAATATATAAACTAGTATTTAAAAATATAATAATACATAATCAAATAAATTTAAACCCTTTTAGATAAATATTTTCATAAATTTAAATTTGCAATAAAAATTGTAGTTTTCGTGAGTGCTAATTTGGTAGAACGCCATCTAGTTCAAAAAATTACAACAGACAATAATCAACGAGATGGCGTTGTTCGCGTATATTTTATATTACATAAATTATAATTCTAGATTATTTAATTTCTTTTGTTAAAACAAGAAAATATATGACATGAATATAAGAGTTACTTGACTATCAACTACAAGAATGATTAATCTCTTCCTTAGATTAATATTTTGTAACATTTCTCCGAATGTAGGAATGAATATTCCCTAACGCAACAAAAACTATTCATCTATTCGCATTCTTGACCCCGCCTGAACAGGGTCCTCGTTTAAATAGATAAATAAATAGAAATTAGATGTTTAAATTTACATTAGAGCTTTAATAGCACTAAAACAACAAATAAAAATATTCGACTATTAATAATTGGGCATAAAAATCTTTTTAAATATTTTTCGAGTTTTTGCTCAAAAAATATATATTAAAAATAAAATAAATATAATCCAACATCAATTTCATTGTGTTCATTCCGTGGTAAGTAGTCGTATCACAAATAAACATAAAAATACGTATATAAATAGCACACCAAACACGGCGCAAACAACGATGTTCGATTAAACAAATATTTGACCCGCGTGGGAATCGAACCCACGAGTCCCACGACTCTTGACGCATGAGACAGGGGCACTATCCAATACGCCATCGAGCCAATCAGCCATCCAGAGAATAAATATTATATTATAATTTTTACATGATATAGATATTATATTTAACACAATAACTCAATTTTTTTCTATCGTGAACTTTTAAGTATCTTCTCGTTTTAAGTACCTTCTAGAAAAGGGTATTTGACTATTTTTTTATTTTGATATAGTTGGATGGACCACTCGAACACAAAGAAACTGTTGAAAGTATCACTTTGATATCTCAATAGCTCGACGAGATATTACAATTTTAATTGCACATTATTTGGGCGAGCTCAAAAACGCTCCATACAAACCGCCCCTGGCGTGTGACGTCACACGCAAGTTCTTTGTATGCAGCGCCTAGGAAGTTTGTTCGGAAGGTTCATCAAAAGTTGCGTTTATGGATATATTTACAAATGAAAGATGTTACTAATTCTGTTATTTATAAGATGACAACGAAACTTTAAATGATTTTCGCAATTTTGAAATGGACTTGCCCACCCAACTTTAAATGTCTTTTGCTGTCTCATTTCGCCAAAATTTTAAGTTTTGATTTCATTAATAACATTGATTTGCTTAAATCTTACTGATTATCATAAAAATGGCAATCATAACAACCACTGTCAAATACCCTATTGCTGCATTGTCATAAATCACCATTACAATTTGATTTAAACCAATGGTTCACTACGCATCATAAAATAACAACTTTATTTTAAATACATTTTAACAAAGCCTAAAGTTTCGTCCGCCTCTCGCGCGGCACGATGTACTTGCGCGCGATGATAGCCTATCGACGACCGGGCCGCGCTTGTTCTAAAACTCAAGAGGGCTGCCGCGCGCACACGGCGCTGCTACACAGATTAAAATATTAAGGGCACGCTCTCTGCTATTTTATTATTGACGTTTTTATTAAATTAAAACGACAATAATAATGACTCATCAATATTGAATTAATAAATATTGTTATGTAAATTAGTAAATTATTATTGTTATGTAATATAATTTACATATCAATATTTATTAATTCAATATTTAATAATTAACTTAGCTGTTTCAATACAATCATTAAAAATAATAATAATTGATAAAATATTCTAATAAATAATGGACCTAACAATCATTGTTCTATCGAAAAAGGCCCTCACAACTCCTTTTGTACAAGTGACATGCAGCTTCGAAGCAATATCAACTTCACGAACATATTGTTTTGGTACACTTTCGCACTATGTCGCAGTAGACAGTCCTTTGAATTTTGCGCGCGAGACGATTTCCTTAAAGGAGGCAACCCTGCTCTTGTGTGAGGTTCGGTTACTCGCGCGCGCGTATTGTCGTTCCGCGACCCTATAACATATGACCCTATATATCTAACCTTATAGTAAAGCTGTTTGGGAGCCTTTACAGCGACATCTTTTGATGTGCTTTTTCGACATGCTTTTACACTGGATGGGAATGGCTCGCTCTCGCTAGCGACATCTGGTGTGCAAGACGGAAATCAAACATGGCGCGCGAGATGCCCGAGTTATGATGTCTACGTTTTAATGTATGGGATGGGGTATCTGTATAGTTATGTTATCTGTGGTGTAGGAAAACATCGTGAGGAAACCTGTACACCTACGAAGAAATTCTTAGGTTGTGTAGTCGACCAACCCGCACTTGGCCAGCGTGGTTGACTAAGGCCTTACCGCCCTAGTTTAGGGTAGGCCCGCGCCCCAGCAGTGGGGACGTATATGGACTGATGATGGTGATGTTCAATCCTAGCTGGAATACCCCTTCCTCCGGATTCTTATAAACTCTCTTTGTATTATTGGCCACATATCAAGAGTATCTCCCCAGATACGGGTGCTGGTCGGCGGAGTGCATCGCGATGCGGCTGCCGTCGTACCGCGCGCACTTCCTGGCGCTGAGCAGCATCTGCATGGAGGCCGTGCACGACTACCTCGCGCTGCGGCTCGAGGCGCGCCCCGTGAGGCCCTCCTGCCTCACCGTCAAGCAGGTACGAGTGTACACTAGGTCACTTCCTGGCGCTAGCAGCATCTGCATGGAGGCCGTGCACGACTACCTCGCGCTGCGGCTCGAGGCGCGCCCCGTGAGGCCCTCCTGCCTCACCGTCAAGCAGGTACGAGTGTACACTAGGTCACTTCCTGGCGCTAGCAGCATCTGCATGGAGGCCGTGCACGACTACCTCGCGCTGCGGCTCGAGGCGCGCCCCGTGAGGCCCTCCTGCCTCACCGTCAAGCAGGTACGAGTGTACACTAGGTCACTTCCTGGCGCTAGCAGCATCTGCATGGAGGCCGTGCACGACTACCTCGCGCTGCGGCTCGAGGCGCGCCCCGTGAGGCCCTCCTGCCTCACCGTCAAGCAGGTACGAGTGTACACTAGGTCACTTCCTGGCGCTAGCAGCATCTGCATGGAGGCCGTGCACGACTACCTCGCGCTGCGGCTCGAGGCGCGCCCCGTGAGGCCCTCCTGCCTCACCGTCAAGCAGGTACGAGTGTACACTAGGTCACTTCCTGGCGCTAGCAGCATCTGCATGGAGGCCGTGCACGACTACCTCGCGCTGCGGCTCGAGGCGCGCCCCGTGAGGCCCTCCTGCCTCACCGTCAAGCAGGTACGAGTGTACACTAGGTCACTTCCTGGCGCTAGCAGCATCTGCATGGAGGCCGTGCACGACTACCTCGCGCTGCGGCTCGAGGCGCGCCCCGTGAGGCCCTCCTGCCTCACCGTCAAGCAGGTACGAGTGTAGACTTGAACACTTTTACAGAGCTACAGAAAAATTATAGTCCTGTTTCATGGTCAGTCGGTCCTGTTACTTGTTTCAGGTACGAGTGTATGGCTGCCCGCCCACCGGAATAAAAATATTAATCTGTGCAATCTGCAATCTTGTGCAATCTTATTAGTTAATATTTATCCGTTTCTCCGCTCCGGTGGACAGGCAGCCTAAACTAGGTCACTTTTAGAAAACTGAAACTGTCCGGGATATTTACCATGTTGTTTTGTTTTAATGAGCTCCCGATATTTCAGTTCATCCGTGATCATGGCGCTTGCAACAGTGCCGAAATATCGGGAGCTCATTAAAACAAAACAACATGGTAAATATCCCGGACAGTTTCAGTTTTCTAATGTGTGTGACCATGACAGTTTAAAATCATATATAGGTCACTTTTATAGAGCTACCGCAACGAACGAGGAACTAAGAAATAAAAGACGCTCATGTCTCACCGTCAAGCAGGCCCCGAGCCCTCGTAATTCAAGCGCTAACGAATCAAATTCAGTAGAAAAGTGAAAATTCAGTTTTCGTAATCGTATCGTCGTAAATCACCGATGTGTTGCTTCGATGTGTTAGTAGTATTGGCACGTGGTTAAAACGACGACAAATATAATAAAAACTGACTATGCCCGCAACGAATATATACAGTGGAATTTTGTAAATAAGTTCAGTTTCGATAGCAGGAAAGGTTAGGTTCATTTTTAAATCAACCTTACCCTTTTTTTTCCTAACTGACTAACGATGATGGCTTGGAGTAGCCTTGTCATCATCACCGGACTTGTTGAGCGGATGGCTCTCACCCCTAAACCAACCTAACATTCTGTTCCAGCTTATAAACGATCTGAAGGAAGGCCTGGACATATCGACGGAGGTCCGGCGGGACTTCGTGCGCAACGTGGAGACCGCGCTGAAGGACCGGCCCGCGCCCGCCGCCGCGCGCCAGGACCTGCTCATGATACTGAGGACTTATGACGCGACTGTTGAAGCTGTGCTTAAGGTGAGTTGGGGAAGGGACTGAGCGATTGGTGCAAGTGGTCTTAACAAACACATCCATCGCGATGGATTAATTTGATGCGATACCATACAAATTCACATTTGCGGCATATGCTGAGGCCTGTACCTCGTTGACCACTCATAAAGTCCTTACATATGTGTTCGATTTCTTTGTGTGCGTTTTGTGTCTTGTGTATGTATCTATGTGTCATTGTTACCTCAAGTCGTGGTCAATAAAAGATTTTTCTTTCTTTTCTTTCTTTCTTTCTTTATTTACGCGTTCAAAAATATATTTGTGTAGCAGTGTTATGCGCATGCATGAAAGCTTTTGTTTTTATTTCGGGCAACTTTGCTATCGTGCGTTAACCTATATGGACTATGTCTTTGATCGTCCGAAAGGGGTCTAACCTAATGTAAACACGACTACATTCTGAGTAGGCGTGGCCTAATGATTACTCGCGGTTTTACTAGAAGAGAATGGGATAGAGAACCAAAGTCATCGACATAGCTCATCGCGTTAGTAAGCTGAAGTGGCAGTGGGCTGGCCACATCAGCCGTAGAACCGACGACTGATGGAGTAGACGAGTTCTGGAGTGGATACCGCGTCTTGGCAAACGTAGTGTAGGACGCCCGCAGGCCAGGTGGTGTGACGATCTGCGCAGGACGGCTGGTAGGAGCTGGATGCGAGTGGCCGAGGAGAGAGAGAAGTGGCGTGCATTTGGGGAGGCCTATGTCCAGCAGTGGACTATAATGGGCTGATGATGATGATGATGATGATGATGATGATGATGATGATGATGATGATGATGATGATGATGAGAATGGGATAAATAATGTTTTTGAAATATTCGTTTTCAAAAGTTTCATAACGCTTTAAATATGTTTCATCTTCATTCCAGCAATACCTATCGTACCTGACGACCATGTCGGAGACAGAGATCATGGGCCGCAGCTGTCTGCAGCAGGAGTGGGCGTTCACGGCGAGGCTTGCGCGTCGCGTGCAGTGTGCCGCGTTGCTTGCGCCGCTTACCTTCACGTGAGTATTACAATCATCATCTAGGACTACCATCGTCATTTGAAGTAAAACACTAGAAAACTGAAAATGTTTGGGATATTTACCATGTTTTGTTTCAATGAGCTCCCGATATTTCGGCACTGTTGCAAGCGCCATGATCACGGTTGAACTGACAGTTCTAATGTGTGTAACCATGACCGTTTAAAATTATATATTGAAATAACACTTGTAAGTGTACACTACACATTTGAAATAAATCGTTAAGTTTACGGATAAAACTTGCGTGTATTAAGATTCTTAACTTATTATTTAGAGACCATTCGAGCTCTTTACAGCGTGGCCACGGACAAGAAACCACGAGCGTTATTAACATTTTGAAAGGTCGTTTCTCTAAATAATTTGTTTAGAATCGTCTACACAAATGTGTAGTGTTATAATAGACAATACTATGATCATTGTCATCACTTTAAGCACGGCCGGCATCATCATTACCGTCGTACTTATTGTTTTCATTCTTCGGCAGGGACATCGCGTGCAATCAAATAACGATACTGTTGGCGGAGTTCCGTAAAGAATTCGAAAAGCTTTTCGGATTTGAGATGACCTACGAACAACCGACAAGGTTAGTCCAAACAGCCTTAAAGTAACATAATAGTTTGTAAACTTTTGGGCGCGATTATTGCATTTTGTAAATGTAGAAGTCGTTATTGTTTCGAGGGCAATTCTCGCCTTTAAATGTACGGATTTTAAGGGTCAGAACTCACGGTGTGGTTTTCGCGCTAGCGGCGGTCATGGGCCCGCAGCTTCCGTAGAATGCAGATTCATACGTGAATAACATATTCAAAAGTTACGACGTAGTTTTTGCCGCGCGGGCAAGATATCGGGTGGATCGCGGTAACCGCAGCATCTGCGATTAATTCGCGGGAATCCTATTCTTAACCGACCGCAGCGGGCGCGGGAGAAAACGCGCTGGGGGTTTCGACAGAAATTAGTTTTATTTATTGTTGACAAATTTTGGTGACAACATGGTGGCCGGGGCCCAATGATACCTCGACAAATTATAATGAAAATGAAAAATGAAAAAAATGAAAAATGTTTATTAAGTATCTTTTTCAAAGGAACATAGATCGTGGTGGGTGTCTCCATTTAAGCATAATGCCTGTGTTTGGAGACGCCGCTCTTTCTTAACATTAATAAAGATAAAGATACATTGCATTTAGATGTTTTTAAACTAGTTACAAAAAGTTAAACAAGATACAAATTAAATCGATTTAAATTTTGACAAAAGTATAAACTATGCTAATTATATAATTAAATATTTTTACTAACTAAATACTATAGATATTATGTGTATGTTTATGTGCGTGTTTGCGTTTTTGTGCGTGTGCGTGCGTGTGCGTGCGTATGTGTGTGCGTGTGTGTGTGTGTGTGTGTGTGTGCATGTGAGTGCATGTTAATTATTCAAACCAATGTTCTCATACCAGGTATTCAGCGTACGTGATGTGCCGCTCAGTACAAGACATATACGCGCGCTGGCGCGAGCCGCTGCTGCACACGGCGCAGTGGGCGCGCGCCCTCGCCGCTAAGCTTGCGCGCGCGCACCCGCCCGCCTTCACCCCGCAGAGGGACGCTATACTGGTGAGTACAAGGAAAGAAAGAAAGAAAAAAACATTTATTAACACGAAAAGTTACAATACATAAATACACAAAAACTCAATTCAAACAAAGAAATATCACACATAGACAAGGACTATGAAAGGTACAGGCCTCAGCATATGCCACATCAGTCCGAGAGCCGCTGCAGCGCTGGTATTGTGGCCGTACCCAGGTCGTGTCTCACCAGGCACTCGGCCACGAGACCTACATCTACGTGCAGCAGGGGCCGCCAGCCCCGCAGCGAGACGCCATACTGGTGAGCACTGGGACACGCCGGGCACTCGGCGAAGTGATATTGGTGAGGACAGGGCGTGCACTCACTGGAGAGTCCCACACCAGGCACTTGGCCCCGCGCGCCTTGTTTTAATTAGCTCCCGATATTTCGGCACTGTTGCGAGCGCCACGATCATGAACCTTGGATCTCGCCGCCTGTAGCTTAACAGGTCATATGCGGGAAAAAATCGACGGTTTTAGTACATAGCTGCCGGTCTGGTGTGATGGTGATGCACGTCCGGGAGCGATTCCTAGAAGGACGGCCGTTCGACTCCCCGGGCCGCGGTGAGCCAGGTGACATTTTTCCGTTTTTTTTAAATATGACAACGGCTAGTGCAAACTTATTTTTTTTTAAATTAACTGATCATTATCGTTCCAGAACAAACTGATGTGCATGCGCGACTTCATAGCGGCCCACATGGAGATGGCGATGGAGCGGACGCGCGTGCCCACCGAGGAGCTGGAGTTGACCGAGGGCCTGGTGACGCGCGTGCGCCTGCTGCTGCTGCAGATGTTCAAGCTCGGCTTCGAGGTAAGAAGTTACAGAGAGACAGCTGACCACGTGGTGCCGAGGAGCTGGAGCTGACCGAGGGGCTGGTGACGCGCGTGCGCCTGCTGCTGCTGCAGATGTTCAAGCTCGGCTTCGAGGTAAGAAGTTACAGAGAGACAGCTGACCACGTGGTGCCGAGGAGCTGGAGCTGACCGAGGGGCTGGTGACGCGCGTGCGCCTGCTGCTGCTGCAGATGTTCAAGCTCGGCTTCGAGGTATGAAGTTATAGAGTGACAGGTGACCGCGTGGTGCCGAGGAGCTGGAGCTGACCGAGGGGCTGGTGACGCGCGTGCGCCTGCTGCTGCTGCAGATGTTCAAGCTCGGCTTCGAGGTAAGAAGTTACAGAGAGACAGCTGACCACGTGGTGCCGAGGAGCTGGAGCTGACCGAGGGGCTGGTGACGCGCGTGCGCCTGCTGCTGCTGCAGATGTTCAAGCTCGGCTTCGAGGTAGGAGGTTCTAGTGTATTACTGATGATCAGCTGATGGCGACGAGTACGCACGGTCTGGTGTACTCTGTCATCTGTCACTTTACATTGTCATCTTATGTTATAATGTATATCATCATTATCACATCTTCAAGTGCAGCTATTTTGAACTGCAACAGGTATGTGTACGAACATTGTGACAGCGTGATATGCTATTTTGGCACATGAAAAAATACTATCTTGATAAAATAAGTACGAGTATGTATGCTAAGATCAGTTAAAATTATGTCCATAAGCTAAAATAAGGCTAGTGTAATGTAAATATTAATGTAAATTAATAACCGTCGTACAACAAAACCGAATAAGAATTGATCGCACATAGTATAGCTTATGTCACACCTCACGAAAACTGCATACTGCATGTGACACTTTATTTTATTTTGCAAATTCCTAAGCATGCACTGTCACCTAAGTTAGATCCGTTCGTTTAAAGTACAGGCTTACCCATGATGTGTGGGACTCCAAGTCGCCGGTGCCGAGATGGAAATTATTAGGAAGTTTTTCAGAACGAACGGATATATCATCCGTCCATCCATCCTGGAGTGTACCAAACAAACTAACTACCTGAACGCCTTGGAGGCTTCATCCAACTAGCACACCAATACCCCTTCCACAGCTTCACAAGGAGTTATTCAAGTTCGTGGAGTCGCCGCGAGAGGAGCGGCGGCGCGCGCGTCCCGCCTCCGTCCAGCCGGAGCCTTCGCGGGCGCGGGCCTCCCGCCGCCGCCGCCCCGAGACTATCGTGGTGCACGAGACTTACAACCCCACGGTAGGGGGAGACTGGGGGGATCGAGGGTGTTTCGATTTGTTGAACGACCAGCTTTTTGTTTTGTGTCTTATGTCAAACGGTTGGTAGTGGGAGTTAAACGACATGATTATGAAAAAAGAGTGCTTTGTGCTTTCTATAGTGGTGCACGAGACTTACAACCCCACGGTAGGGGGAGACTGGGGGGATCGAGGGTGCTTCGATTTGTTGAACGACCAGCTTTTTGTTTTGTGTCTTATGTCAAACGGTTGGTAGTGAGAGTTAAACGACATGATTATGACAAAAGAGTATGAAAAAAGAGTGCTTTTCTATAGTGGTGCACGAGACTTACAATCCCACGTTAGGGGGAGACTGGGGGGATCGAGGGTGCTTCGATTTGTTGAACGACCAGCTTTTTGTTTTGTGTCTTATGTCAAACGGTTGGTAGTGGGAGTTAAACGACATGATTATGAAAAAAGAGTGCTTTGTGCTTTCTATAGTGGTGCACGAGACTTACAACCCCACGGTAGGGGGAGACTGGGGGGATCGAGGGTGCTTCGATTTGTTGAACGACCAGCTTTTTGTTTTGTGTCTTATGTCAAACGGTTGGTAGTGGGAGTTAAACGACATGATTATGAAAAAAGAGTGCTTTGTGCTTTCTATAGTGGTGCACGAGACTTACAATCCCACGTTAGGGGGAGGGAGGAGATCAAGGGTGCTTTGGGTTCGACGTGCTTTTGTTTTAAGTCTAGCTTTTTGTTTTGTGTCTTATGTCAAACGGTTGGTAGTGGGAGTTGAAAGGCTTGATTATGACAAAAGAGTGTTGGTGCTTTTGTGCTTTCTATAGTGGTGCACGAGACATACAACCCCACGGTAGGGGGAGACTGGGGGGATCGAGGGTGCTTCGATTTGTTGAACGACCAGCTTTTTGTTTTGTGTCTTATGTCAAACGGTTGGTAGTGGGAGTTAAACGGCTTGATTATGACAAAAGAGTGTTAGTGCTTTTGTGCTTTCTATAGTGGTGCACGAGACATACAACCCCACGGTAGGGGGAGACTGGGGGGATCGAGGGTGCTTCGATTTGTTGAACGACCAGCTTTTTGTTTTGTGTCTTATGTCAAACGGTTGGTAGTGGAAGTTGTGGATGACAAAAGTGTGTTTATAGATCTGTGTGTTACGACCTGCTTTTGTTTACAGAGCCAGTGTTTTAAGGGTCCTGCTGTCAGCCAGCTTTATTGAGTTTCTTTGTTAGTTGGTGTAACTCCCAGCGAATTAACTAGGAGGTAGCGGGCGACATGCTTTTGTTTTAAGACTACCTTTTTGTTTTGTGTCTTAGGTCAGACAGTTGGTAGTGGAAGTTATATCAGTTTTATAACTTGAAGAGGGGATGACAAAGGTGTGTTTGTGTTTTATGCTTTAGTTATAAATGGTTCGCTCTGGTTCAATAGATCAATTGGACTGAGTGTGTTTACGTGTTGCGACCTGCTTATGTTTTTTACAGGGCCAGTGTGTCAGTGTCCAGCTTTCCTCTTCTTAGGACGCGATATTAGTGACAGTTAGCCTTACTTTGCGTGGTATAAATTTGTATTTGTGCTTTAGTTATGCCATTGTGTGTGATTGAAATCGTCGTCGTGACGGTATGTTGTGCTACATGCTTTTGTTTTAAGACCAGCTTTTTGTTTTGTGCCCCAGGTCAATCGGGCAGCGCGAGGGAACAGCTTTATTGAGTGTCCTAATGTGTCGCGACCTGCTTTTGTTTTGTGTAATTTGTTTTTTACAGAGCCAGTGTGTTAAGTGTCCTGCGACATACTTTTGATTGTTGGGTTTTCGGGAATTAAAAATCTGTGTGTGTTTTGTGATTTACTTAGAACTGATTCCTTGTGTATAATTTAACTTAAAGCAGTGTTATCATGATTTGACCTCTTAGTTTATCAATGTGATGGTGTCAAATATATGTGTGTAGAATCATTTGAAGAATTGAGTGTGCTGCTGTGATTCAGCTTTACTTATTGTATTGCACTTATTTTATGTGTTATAGAGGAAATGCATATGCACACTTAATGTTGGATACTGTTACAAGGGCATTTTCGTTTTGTGAATTCAGCTGCATGTCCTTCAAACTGAACTTTTGCAGACTTTCCTAAGCTTAGCCTCTCGAGAATAATGTGTTTGTGTGTAGCTGTGTGTGTATTGCTTAACTGGGGACAGGTTTTTATGTATTTCTGTTGTGTGTAAAGATTTCTAATAAATAAACGAATATTTTGTCCATTGTGTTTACGTTATGGTGTGATTAAACAACTTATAGTTACAGTATATTAAGAACCCCCTAATATTCAACCTTCTTTCTCTTTCCTCAGATCCACAAAGAGATCCATCGCGTAGTGAACGACGCTCCGAGACTTCCCGTGTCGGGCCCGCGCCGGTCCGTCGTCAACTCGCCTCCGAAGACACTGCGACAGAAGTTCGTGCGATCCGAAAGTATTGGAGAGGACGCCGTGTTCGACGATAAGCTGTTTGAGGCGATTAATAACTATGGGGAGAATAATGTAAGTAAGGAACTCCTCGCTTATTATAAAACTGCAGCAAAGTTTTTAGTTGATCATACATACATCGCTAGTTTAAAGTTGAATAATCAGTAAGGGTGATTTCGTATGTGGTTGTCTATATGTTTTTAGAAAAATCAAGTAAAACAATAGATGGCTCATTCGTTTTCGCAGGTAATTCAACAGCATAAGGTCGAAAATATGTGTAGTAAACTTGGGAGTAGTTATTGAAACGATTTCACTGGTTGACGTCTCTATTTTAGCTGATAAACAAAGCATACTAAGTAACGCACTACAATTACCTACCTCTAATGGTTGTATTTCTAAAAACGTCGCTTAAATAGGCCTCAGCGAGAATACCAGCGGCCCTGCGGCTTCTTGTTGAGGCATATGCTGAGGCTTGAGACCTAGTTGACCACAGGTTGATGAAAAAATTTACGTTTTTTTTTCTCTCTTGTGGTTAATAAACATTATAAATAAATAAATAAATATTACACAACGTCACATACATTGATCTGATCCCGTGGTAAGTAGCTTTAGCACTTGTGTTACAGATATCAGAATCAACGGTGGATACACAAATATACTTAAATATATTTAATAATACACCCAGACACGGAACAAACACCGATGTTCGTCACACAAATATTTGTCCCGAGTGGGAATCGAACCCACGACTCTTGGAACTGTAGGTAATGAACCTGAGTCACTAACCACTGTTCCACCGAGCCAGCCATTTTTTTATTCTCAATGGACAGTATTTTACCCGTTGCATTATCGTGTCATTGTATCTTCCAGGCAGACAAGTGCATCGAGCGCCTCCTGTCCGGCGCCGACCCGGGCTCGGAGGCGCCCACGCGTGGGCGGCCGTGGGCGCAGCCCCCGGGCCCGGAGCAGCAGTGGGCGGGCCTGGTGGCGCGCGCGGTGATCCAGTTCGCGCGCTGCTGGATGCGCTTCGTGGTCGAGCGCTGCGAGCGCGGCCGCGGCCTGAGGCCCAGGTCGGTGTCTATACTCTTTTTCACCTAAGATGATCCCTGTGACACTTCATTGTGTTCTGAATCACGCATCTTACGATTGACAAACGAAAATAATTTTATTGCACACTTTTTTCATTTTATTGCGGCGTCATTAGGAAAAATATGAAAATAAATATTTTTGTACATTTAAATGACAAACAGTATCGTTTAGTTTAATTTAATGTAATAGAACATTTAAAAAAAATACCTATGCAGTTCGTATACGTAGAATGGAACGCAGTAACTCTGACTAAGTTCCATTCTACGTAATACGAACTGCATAGGTATTTAAAAAAATATATATTACTTTAAATTAAACTAAACGATACTGTTTCCCTTTTAAAAGTTTAAAATTATTAATTTAATATTTTTCCTAATGAAGCCGCAATAAAACTAAATAAGTGTGCAATAAAATTATTTTCTTTTGTCAATCGTAAGATGCGTGATTCAGAACACATTGGAGTGTCACAGGGATCATCTTAGCTGAAAAAGACTATAGTACTTACTGTAGCGCTACCGTGAGTAAGCTATCGAAAACTTATTTTTTTTTAATTTATTTATTTAGGTAAACCAACGATAGTTACAACAATACAATCACATTTTGCACACGAAAACTTAAGCTAATTGCACTATCACTTAAAGGTCAACACAGCTATCTAAACAACAATTTATTGTTACTTAGTGATTAATTGAATACATTTGATTAAACAAAAACACAGAATATAAATACAAAAAACAAAACATATAAAAATTTACCTTCTATATAAAACGTCGGTTGCTGTGGCCTTGAATTTAGGTAGGGACATAAACTGGACATCCAAAGAATCGCTGCACTTATTGTAAATCTTACAGATGCGCCTAAAACCGTTTTACGAAAAGGGCGAGAGAGTGGTTCGATTGGTTTGCGAGGTCTTCGTGGAGGGATCTTGAAGTTAATCTTCGCTAACAATGTAGGACTACGTATGTGGTGTCGCAAAATTTTGTACAGAAAAGTAAGGTCGAGTAGGTCTCTACGGTGCTCTAAGCCTTTTATTTGTAAATGAGCAATGATATTGTTGTACGAGTCCTTTCTTCTGTCTTTAAAATGTGAGAACACCAGGTGTCTGACTAGTCTTTTCTGGATCCGCTCTATGCGAAGTATGTGAGTAGCATAATGGGTTCGCCAAACCACGCTCCCAAACTCAAGAATGGATCTTACTAAACTATTAAATAATATTATTTTAGTGGAACTACGCTTAAATACCTTGCTATTTCTGATAATAAAACCCAGCATTTTGGACGCCCTGCCTACAATCTGATCCAGATGAGGAATAAATGTCATTTTGCTGTCCATGTAGACTTATGAATAACCTATTGAATTTTTATTTCATACTACCGATTTTAGTTCTTAGCGTTACCGCTAGGGGCGCTGTACATTTTTTCATAGACATTCTTTACATAGGCGATATCGAGTCTGTCACTTTTTAACTCATGATGGATGGACGCTACCGGGTCAAGGGTTTACACTGGTGACGTGACCGCGGCCCGGTGATGACGTCAGCAGTGGGCGGGGCGAGTGTGATATGGATGCGTGGATGGATGGATGCGCTACTTGGTCTGTATTGTGATTGAGATTGACCGCTATATTCGTAATCGGTTGCACAACATATAATTAATTACCCTAAAGATATAAATCTCAACACAATTTAATATATTATAACAAAAATTAAATATTCGTATTAATTTCCAGATGGGCGAGTCAAGGATTGGAGTTTCTCATGCTCGCGTGCGATCCTTGCAATACGAAACATCTCACCGAGGAAGAGTTTGACGTAAGTTGATTATACTCTAACCAGATTCATCGCAATCAGAATAGACAGAAACTAGATTTTACATTTATTGTAACTATTTATTTCGGTGTAGGAGCTGAAGCAACTAATGGATGGGTGCATCTCCCACGTGGTCGGGTCCAGGGTACCGCGCGCCGGCGACGCGCACACGCCCAGACCGCGCCCTCGTTTACACGTATGTATAATCAACTGATACATCCAGGCGGTTTGAGACCAAGAACTCTGCACTAGGACCTACAGGTGATATAAGACCACGAGGACTGATTTAGGTTTAAACTAGGGTCGTCAGACTAGCGTCTCTATTTTGAACATTTACAGCATAGTATTTATATTTATATTATTCTTAAATTCTTACGTAAAATACGAAACGCTATTCAGTTAGATAGGGTGTTCTGAGGGCCTACCATGAGTTGGCTATCGTAAACTTACGTACGTTAAAAACCTATCGAGTTGTTTTTTTCATATGGCCGATTGTAGTTCTTCGCGTAACCACCAGGCGGCGCTGTACATGTTTTTCATAGACATATTTACGTAGGCGATATCGAGCGCGTAAGTTTTAAACTCATGGTAGCCCCACTGGATTGTACACTAAAGGTTGAACTGTTGTACTGAGGGAACTACTATTATAGAAATTAAACGACATTGTAGCTTGGTCTAGTGTTCTTTTTTATTCATACATTGTTCTGGCCTTAGTCTACTCGGAAAAAATAACGCTTGCGCAATGTACAATACACGCAACGCCATCTAGCGACGTAACGCTGAACTACGTTGTACTGTATTTATTAGGTAATGCTTGCGTTTGTATACATTGCCATCTAGTGGCTTGGTGAGTGAACTAAAAGTCGCAAACATTGGGTATTCGAATTTGGATTAGTAGATTAATAAATAAAAAAACTTCTCCCATGATAAAAGTCAAAGACCGTAACCGGGATCTCCTAACACAGGTATTTGTACTTAAAAAGGGACCCCAGCCACTAGTTATACACCGTGAAATTTTAGTGGTTGTTTTCCCGTAGCAGAACGACTTGCCTTTAGTAATACTATCGAATCATGCAACTTATTCCTCGAAAAAAAAAAATTTTTTTTTTTCGATTTTTCAGAATACTAATTTTCCAACTCGAAAACGAGAGAAGCTACCGATGTTTTTGAAGATGTGACGTATTCAGGTACTGCTTGCCGCATGAAATCGATGCTCAAAGCTAAAGAAGCTCTACACCCTAAGTCATAAAGCAGTTCGAACGTGTTTTCGAGTTACGGTTAAACCTTTCGTAAAACCGGCATTTATTGATTTTACAAAAAAAGAACTGCACACATCTTTTGTACTACTAAGATAGAATAATTTTACTGCGGGAAAACAACCAATAAAATTTCACGGTGTATAATGTATTTGTATATACAGGGTGTCCCAAAAAGTAGTGTCAAGCGGAAGTCCTGAGATAGAACACCCCGTGGGGCATCCGAAACACCCCCATGTATGTTCGGCGATTTTTTATAGTTTTCGAGTTATGATTATTTTTCTAAAATTTTGAGAACAACTGACCTAACCGACTAAAAATATTGTAGAGAAAAAAGTATTCAATTTTTTTGAGTAATTCTTTTTGCAAATCAATTTTCATGAGTTTTTCTTTAATGCCTAAAATATTTGTCTCCATAACTTATATAGAAAATATCAAAATTATGGTGCAAACTGAAAGGTTACGTTCTGTAAATAATGTCTTACAATTTCAACGTTAAATTTACAATATTAGCAGGTAGCTGTATGGCTCCTAAGTAACTTTAAAAACTGAGCTAGACTCTCAGCTTTCATAATCATTAATAAAAACTGGTACTTAAGAGGCTACTTTTGCTGAAATCGGACTACAAAAACAGAGAGGTGGAAAAATCATAAAATTAGCCATTTGAATACGAAGTATTATTTGGACATTTTATTATTCCGAAAGTTAGTCAGTTTGTTAGCAAACCTAAATTTAATACAGGAGCACTCAGATGCAAACATTTGGATGATTTTTTTTTGTTTAATTTAAGTTTTATTGCGCTAACACTGTTTACACATGTAATACCTTTGTTACTACGAACTTGACGAAGTTTACTTTCTTTACGGACTTTAATTAACTTTTACTTATAAACTTTTTACAATAAATAATCAAAAACGATAACTTTTTATTTTAATAAAGTTCCCATTTTTATAACTACTTAATTTTTTAAGTATCACAAATTAAACTTTCAAGTGGTTATTTCTTAGAATTTCTGGTATAATTTTGATTGTTAACAATCTTATTAACTTTAGAAATAATAAAATGTCCAAATAATACTTCGTATTCAAATGGCAAATTTTATGATTTTTCCACCTCTCTGTCTTTGAAGTCCGATTTCAGCAAAAGTAGCCCGTTAAGTACCAGTTTTTATTAATGATTATAAAAGCTGAGAGTCTAGCTCAGTTTTTAAAGTTACTTAGGAGCCATGCAGCTACCTCCTAAAATTGTAAATTGAACGTTGAAATTGAAAGACATTAATTACAGAACGAAACTTTTCAGTTTGTACCATAATTTTGATATTTTCCATATAAGTTATGGAGACAAATATTTTAGACATTAAAGAAAAACTCATGAAAATTGATTTGCAAAAAGAATTACTCAAAAAAGTCATATACTTTTTTCTCTACAACATTTTTAGTCGGTTAGGTCAGTTGTTTTCAAAATTTTAGAAAAATAATCATAACTCGAAAACTATAAAAAATCGCGGAACATACATAGGGGTGATTCGGATGCCCCACAGGTTGTTCTATCTCAGGACTTCCGCTTGACACTACTTTTTGGGACACCCTGTATAATGTATTGTAAATATAGTGCAAAAAATATTTTCATTTTACCGTTAATGGTGAAGGAAAACACAATGAGGAAACCTGCACACCTACGAAGAAATTCTAAGGTTCTGTAGTCAACCAACTCGCACTAAGCCCGTGCCCCAGCAGTGGGGACGTATATGGGCTGATGATGATGATGATTTTCATTTTATTTTTCATGTAAGTAATGAGGTGATTAACAAAACCCTTTGTCCACAGAGTCCATCGCCTAGCAGCCCGGGCGCGGGGGGAACCACGAGTACTCCAGCGCCGCCTACGCCGCCGGGCGAAGCGGACCCGCTACTTGGATTCCCCGCTATCGAAATGCAAAGTAAGATTCACTTTTGTATAGACACCTTTTTCAATAGCGCTTTTATGACGTTTTTAAACAATGCTGCGATGCTCTTCATATAGAATAAAATATATCTTCATATTATGATTATAGCTGTAGTGCTTATGTGCATCAAGATATATTTTTCAAGTCAATCAACTGTTGAAAATAGCATTTTTTGTCAATTATCTTATTAATATCAATTTCTACTGTAATTCTTGTCTAAATTTCAAATATGTCGATGGCTAAGCTTTTTATAGTCTAGTTTATCGCTAAGCGCTTCACAATACAACGCCATCTATTACCGTGCACACGTACTATAATCTTCCTACTTCCAGGTCACGAGAAACGCGTGATGCTAGCAATCGAGCAGCTAGAACAACAGCGGGAAGAGAAACTTCGCTCGCTCAAGCGGCTCGGGCGCGTCGCGGCGCGCGCCGTCACCAGCGTGGAGCCCAAGCTGCGCCAGCTCACCTTCAAGTGGCAGCGCGGGCTGAAGATCGGAGCGGGGACCTTCGGGAAGGTACACCTGCCTTTACTAAATACATGAAAGGGCACTCAGCTTACTAGCTGACAGGAACTCCTGTATACGAGCCATCGAGAGCCATCGAGCGGCTGGAACAGCAGGGCGGGCTGAAGAAGTAACCCTAGGGAAGGTAGGCACCTGGCTTATACCTGTGTACGAGCTACCGGCGGCTGGAACAGCAGCGCGGGCTGATGAAAGAACCCTCGGGAAGTTGGCACCTGCATTTTATTTGTATAGGAGCTATGAAGCAGCTGGAACAGCAGCGGGAAGAGAAACTTCGCTCGCTCAAGCGGCCGTCACCAGGGTCGAGCCCAAGCTGCGCCAGCTCACCTTCAAGTGGCAGCGCGGGCTGAAGATCGGAGCGGGGACCTTTGGGAAGGTACACCTACCTATACTAAATACATAAAAGGGCACTCAGCTTACTAGCTGACAGGTACTCCTGTATACGAGCCATCGAGAGCCATCGAGCGGCTGGAACAGCAGCGCGGGCTGAAGAAGGAACCTTCGGGAAGGTAGGCACCTGCCTTATACCTGTGTACGAGCCACCGTGCGGCTGGAACAGCAGCGCGGGCTGAAGAAAGAACCCTCGGGAAGTTGGTACCTGCATTTTATTTGTATAGGAGCTATGGAGCAGCTGGAATAGCAGCGGGAAGAGAAACTTCGCTCGCTCAAGCGGCTCGGGCGCGTCACCAGCGTGGAGCCCAAGCTGCGCCAGCTCACCTTCAAGTGGCAGCGCGAGCTGAAGATCGGAGCGGGGACCTTCGGGAAGGTAGGCACCTACTTTTACTACATACATTAACGGACACCCGTCTAGTACCTGTGTAAAAGCTATCGAGAGCCATCGAGCGGCTGGCACAGCAGCGCGGGCTGAAGAAGGAACCTTCGGGAAGGTAGGCACCTGTCTTATGCCTGTGTACGAGTTAGCGGGCAGCTGGACCAGCAGCGCGAGGAGCCACTAGATATATAGAGAACTAGCTGTGCCAGCGACTTCGTTCGCGTTTCCCCCGTTTTTTACACATTTTCCATTGTATCTTTGCTCCTATTGGTCGCAGCGTGATGTTATATAGCCTAAAGCCTTCCTCGATAAATGGTCTATACAACGCAAAAAGATTTTTTCAAATCGAACCAGTAGTTCCTGAGATTAGCGCATTCAAACAAACAAACAAACAAACTCTTCAGCTTTATAATATTAGTATAGATATACATAATCGCCATCTCCGTATCAACCTAAAGACGTCCAAACTTGGCATAGGACGCACTCAATGAACTTTACATTCTGCAGAGATAGGTCTTGTGCTGACAGCATCCAATGTGCACGCGATTTTGTTGTCGTTGCATCTTGAAACACCCTTTATTTGTTGTCTCTTCCAATTTATGCTTAGCACTTTGGAATCGTGCCGCTTCAAATGCCACTTTAGGTACATTAAATATAATTGACATATATAATATCTGTAAATAAATGTGTACAGACCGTCGCTTTCCGTCCGTCGTAGCTAACATATAAAGATAGAAAACCTGGACCACTGCTTCACAGATTTCGTGTCTCAGTTCCAGTTAACACTTCAATCCTCTTTGAACTGTTATCTAACATATCCTCCCTCCTTCCAGGTGTACACAGTAGTGAATACAGAAAGTGGCCAGCTGCTCGCTATGAAGGAGTTAAGCATCGCGGCCGGCGACCGGCGCGCGCTGCTCCGCGCCGCCAACGAGCTGCGCGTGCTCGAGGGCGTCATACACCCGCACCTCGTGCGCTACTACGGCTGCGAGCTGCACCGGGTACGAAACGGGGATTTATTTGACCCTTAACATCTTTTAGTAAGCTTTATCTAGGTGTATTATGGTTTATTTTACCCTGAATATCCTTTCTCGTGCAGTACTACGGCTACGACCTGCACCGGGTACGAAACGGGGGTTTATTTGACCCTTAACATCTTTAATTAAGCTTTATCTAGGTGTATTATGGTTTATTTTACCCTGAATATCCTTTCTCGTGCAGTACTACGGCTACGAGCTTCATAGGGTACGAAACGGGGGTTTATATGACCCTTAACATCTTTTATTAAGCTTTATCCAGGTGTAAACAGTATGGAACTGAAGTGTATTTGACCCTGACCATCTTTTCTGATGCGTTACTACGGCTGCGAGCTGCATCGGGTACGGTACTGGGGTGTATATGACCCTGAACATGTATTAAGCTGTAGCCAGTTGTGCACAGTAGTGAACACGCTGAAGGAGCTGCGCGTGCTCGAGGGCGTCATACACCCGCACCTCGTGCGCTACTACGGCTGCGAGCTGCACCGGGTACGAAACGGGGGTTTATTTGACCCTTAACATCTTTTAGTAAGCTTTATCCAGGTGTATTATGGTTTATTTTACCCTGAATATCCTTTCTCGTGCAGTACTACGGCTACGAGCTTCATAGGGTATGAAACGGGGGTTTATATGACCCTTAACATCTTTAATTAAGCTTTATCTAGGTGTATTATGGTTTATTTTACCCTGAATATCCTTTCTCGTGCAGTACTACGGCTTCGAGCTTCATAGGGTACGAAACGGGGGTTTATATGACCCTTAACATCTTTTATTAAGCTTTATCCAGGTGTAAACAGTATGGAACTGAAGTGTATTTGACCCTGAACATCTTTTCTGATGCGTTACTACGGCTGCGAGCTGCACCGGGTACGGGACTGGGGTGTATATGACCCTAAACATGTATTAAGCTGTATCCAGGTGTACACAGAAGTGAACACGCTGATGGAGCTGCGCGAGCTCGAGGGCCTCATACACCCGCACCTCGTGCGCTACTACGGCTGCGAGCTGCACCGGGTACGAAACGGGGGTTTATATGACCCTTAACATCTTTTCTCTTGAAGTACTAGGGCTGCGAGCTGCATAGAGTATGGAGTTGGGGTTTATTTGACCCTTGACATCTTTTATTAAGCTTTATCTAGGTGTATTATGGTTTATTGATCCTGAACATCTTTTATTAAGCTTTTTCTAGGTGTACACAGCATGGAACTGGGGTTTATTTGACCCTTAATATCTTTTATTAAGCTTTATCCAGGTGTAAACAGTATGGAACTGAAGTGTATTTGACCCTGAACATCTTTTCTGATGCGTTACTACGGCTGCGAGCTGCCCCGGGTACGGGACTGGGGTGTATATGACCCTGAACATTTATTAAGCTGTATCCAGGTGTACACAGTAGTGAACACGCTGAAGGAGCTGCGCGTGCTCGAGGGCGTCATACACCCGCACCTCGTGCGCTACTACGGCTGCGAGCTGCACCGGGTACGAAACGGGGGTTAATTTGACCCTCAATATCTTTTCTCTTGAAGTACTAGGGCTGCATAGAGTATGGAATTGGGGTTTATTTGACCCTTGACATCTTTTAGTAAGCTTTATCTAGGTGTATTATGGTTTATTTGACCCTGAACATCTTTTATTAAGCTTTTTCTAGGTGTACACAGCATGGAACTGGGGTTTATTTGACCCTTAACATCTTTTATTTAGCTTTATCTAGGTGTACACAGCATGGAACTGGGATGTGTTTGACCCTGAACATTTCTTCTCGTGCGTACTACGACTGCGAGCTGCACAGGGTACGGGACTGGGGTCTATTTGACCCTGAACATCTTTTAGTAAGCTTCATCCAGGTGTACGCAGTACTGAACACGATGAAGGAGCTGGTTTCATGTCCTAGCATAACATGAGTGTTGTATTAGAAAACCGAAACTGTCCGTGATATACCATGCTGTTTTGTTTTAATGAGCTCCCGATATTTCGGCACTGTTGCAAGCGCCACGATCTCAGTTTCAGTTTTCTAATGTGTGTGTACCCATGACAGTTTAAAATTGTATAATGAGTGTTATATTCGCAGGAGGAGATGCTCCTATTCATGGAGTTGTGCGTGGAGGGGTCCCTAGAGGCGTTAGTGGCCACCTCTGGAGCCCTAGCGGAGGCGACGGCGCGGCGCTACGCGCGCCAGCTTGTCTCCGCCGTGGCCGAGCTGC
The DNA here is from genome assembly GCA_039566165.1 of Maruca vitrata. Classification (NCBI taxonomy): domain Eukaryota; kingdom Metazoa; phylum Arthropoda; class Insecta; order Lepidoptera; family Crambidae; genus Maruca; species Maruca vitrata. Next base: position 477,154 of record CM076923.1, on the reverse strand, counting down.
ACGCGCGGTCCATCGCGCACAGGGACATCAAGAGTAAGTAGGCCTAGGAGACTGTGTGTAACCCTGTAAAGCTGTACTCACCTGTAACTGATGCATGTTTCAGAACCTAGGTATAATGAGTGATTTGTGGATGTTATGTTTTTGCATGTGTTGTTGGTGTGTCAAATTTAAATAAATAAAATAAATAAACCCTTGGTAGAAGGTGACAACCCCTGGTGACCTCCACCCCCAACGGATAATGGTGTCGGGACGTGGTCAGTAATTTTGGGACTTAGACCATCCAAGAAAGCTTTCACATGTTTTAAAGGTCCAACTTTTGGTTTTTAAAGTCCAACTTTTACAACAACCACTAGCTTTCGAGATCACTCTCAAAAGCGTGTGATCCCAAAAGTTAGACTAAAATCAAACCAGAACCATCACAGGATATAGCTTAATAAGATGTAAATTGGGACAAACCGCGAGTGCCTATAACCAATACCAGAGATCATCTATTAACACCTCGTTGCTCTATGGTTGGCAAGCGCTGCGTAAGGACCGATAGGTCCCCGGTTCGAGTCCGGAGTCGGCCAAAATTCGTGTGAGTTTTTCTGTAATGAAATTACTCAGTCCGGAGTCAGTTGTGTTTGCGCACACTTGTGCTCTATAATACGTCCTGCGCACTTGGCTAATCTCAATTTAGATTTGCCGCCATGGCTGAAATCAGTCGGAATATTATCTTGTTTGTTATCGTAACCATTATGTTTATACTTAATCGCAGGCGGCAACATCTTCCTGACGAATGAAGGCCACTGCCTGAAGCTGGGTGACTTCGGCTGCGCGGTCAAGATCCGCGCTAACACCACCGCGCCCGGCGAGCTGCAGGGCTTCGTGGGCACGCAGGGTGAGACCTAATGAAATACCTTACTTAAAAACCTTCATGTAGATGTGGAAGGTCCATAGACGAATTATTTTTGAAAAAGAATAAATTAAAAATAATATTCTCCACCTTTGTTCTTTAACTGTTCTCTGTCGTCTGTCACTCCTCTCACTATTCTCTATTTGCGGTTGGAACTAGCTTAAATAAAACATCCGAAAAATTTATTAAATTTACTTATTATGTTTTAAAGCCTTATTGACTGTTGGAATATTTTATAGCAATGGGGGCTAACGCGTGTCAGTAAATTTCTCACTAGATGGCAATACGTAAGCGTGAAGTCCAACTGCAGCATGATTGGTGAATATTGACATTGACAGACATGTCAATTTGACTTGTCTGTCAATATCACGTCAAAAATAACCAATCATGCTGCAGTTGGACCTCACGCCTACGTATTGCCATCGAGTGACTTTCTCTTACGCTTTAACCATCATTGCTATTTATTGTATGTCATAATATGTTATGTTTCGCAGCGTACATGGCGCCCGAGGTGTTCATGAAGTCGGAGGGTCACGGGCGCGCCGCCGACATCTGGTCGCTGGGCTGCGTCGTCACCGAGATGGCCTCCGGGAAGGTAACTCGTTTAACCGTCGTCACTATTAGCCCTTATATTTACCTACATGAGGGTTCGACCTATACTCTAAACTTATTTTTGTATTCGACATTCAAGATGACCTTACTCCATCTGATGGTAAGCGACCGTGAGGTCTACAGCACAATAGATAGAAGATAGATAGAAGTGTAGTCCAAATTTGTCAATTGTCGATTACAACCTTTGAATTTATATATGTCACCGTAAAATTGTAAATAACGCTAGATTGCAATCTATCTCGCGAGATTGTGAACTGTCGAAAAATTGTGAACCATGACAAATTGCTTACAATTTAACGTATTATTATTCGTCAGATTGCAATCTATCGAAGTCAAACTGTTAAATTGCAATCATACAATTGTAATATTATGAACTATGCCTATTGCCGACCTCAAGTCCAGCCTCCGGACGGCTGTCCCTGATTGGTCGGCCTTACAGTAGACAGTTCTGCGTCCATAGAGTTAGGAATAAAACACAAGTGTCACTCAAATAAAATAAATACACTTCAAGAATTGTCACATCAAGTAATAATTTATTTATTATTTAGTAGGTAGGTAATCAATAAATTGACATCACATGTTAAGAAAAGAATGTATCTAAATAAAACATTATTATCTTAGATAAAAAAAGAACAAACCGATCACATAAAAAAAAATTAAAAACATTAATTAACGTTTTGAAAACTTAACCAAGTTGTCTATCTTCTTATAAATAAAAATGAATTGCTGTTCGTTAGTCTGACTAAAACTCGAGAACGCCCGGACCGATTTAGGTAATTTTGGTTTTAAAATGTTCGTCGTAGTCCAGGGAAGGTTTCAATGAGAAAATATAGAAAAAAAATCAGTTTTGGCGGTATGAAATTCGCCGGGACCACTAGTTGGAAAATAAAAGTAAATTGCATCAATAAAAATGTTTACTTATTGTTGCACATTGGCTTTTTTGCAATTACGCTTATTGAAAATGCATTGTCCATTTTGTCATAATTCTTAAGTACATTTATTTTATTTGACTGACACATGTGTTTCATTACTAACTCTATGGACACAGAAAGGTCAACAGTAAGGCCGACCAATCAGGGACCGCCTTCGGAAAGTTTCCAATTTGACAGTTTCACTTCGATAGATTGTGATCTAACGAATAGTAACACGTTAAATTGTAAGCAGTAGGTTATGTTCACAATTTTTCGACAGTTTACAATCTCGCGAGATAGATTGCAATCAAGCGTTATTTACAATTTTACGGTGACATATACAGAATGTTTTGCTTTATGTTGTACATAGATTTTGATAGATTAAGATTCATGAAAAGCCTTTTCTTTGCTATCTTTGAGCGTGTACCCTAAATTTCGTATCTCTTCACAAACTTACTTAATTTTTATTTCATACAAGTCTACGCACGATAAAATTGCTTACTTAATGTACAGATGACGAATGATAGGCCCGAGTGGAAGAAATACACATGTTGCGCCGACCCCACTTAGCGTGGGACAAGGGCAGGAGAATGATGATGATGAATGTACAGTTACGTTTTCTCTGTTCACCTCCAGCGTCCGTTCTCGGAGTGCGACAGCAACTACCAGATCATGTTCGTGGTGGGCATGGGCGGGCGGCCCGAGGTCCCGGACTCGCTGTCGGAGGAGGGCCGCGCCTTCTGCCTCTCGTGCCTCACGCACGACCCCGACCAGCGCCCCAGGGCCAACGAGCTGATGCTGCATCACTTCCTTATGGTGAGGATGGTGGAATTGATGGAGGTTTTATTTTCATCCCCATCATATATCCGTGCTACTCGTGGGAACGCAATGACCTTGTTAAAACAGTGCACAAGGCAGAATGGCGGCGACGTGGTCCACAACCCGTCACGTCACTTTTCCCACAGAGGTGAAAAGTGCATCGCTGGAAGTGATTCCTGCCTACCCCTCTGGGGAAAAGGCGTGATTTTATGTATGTATGTTTATTTTCATTATTGGGATCTGCAAACGGGTACAGTCAGCTAAAAATGTCGTCTACCACCCTACGGTTGAGATTCGTGAAACAACAAGGTCAATTTTCCCTGGCAAATAGATTTTGTCAGTGACAATTGTCAACTTTAGCGATAGAGACATCGCGCAGAAATTTTTGTCATTAGTGGTAGACAACTTTCTTAGCTGACTGTACAAGATATTGATATTTAGAAAAACGAAAAAAATTCATCTGCCTCACTGCGTTTGGGTTTTGAACACCCGCCCTTCCGGCGCCCAGACGTGCATTACCATCACACCAGACCATCAGATGTGAACTGAAGCCATCGAATTTTTCCTGCATATTACCTGTTAGGATATTTATGTTAGAAAAGCACTATTAGTACTTACTTAAATCTATACATCAAAAACATGAATTTACCCACGGTGTTATTAATATTTTAGTAGTCGCGAGCTGCAGATATAAAAAGAAAACATTTAAAATACTAGCATTTAAGAGATCATCCACCTAACCCAAACCGGACGAGAAAAATCGCCTGTCGCTAAGAATTTTTGCTTCTATACCTAATATTAAAGAGTACAGATGTGTGCGCAAACCCCGCGCACTCTCTGTTGACAAACTACTGCGTAGTTCAACGAGGTTGAATCACCGATAGAAATTAGGCGCAGGAACGACGGGTGAACGTACTTAACGAGGTACTAGTATGCATTTGCCAACTTCCTTTCTCCTGGGCTGAGTAATTGCTTAAGAGAACAATTAACACAGAGTTAGCTCGACGATATAAACTTGGGACCTCTAGTAGACTACAGGCCCGTGTTGAAAAAAAATTGGGTCATTTGAACCACCAGATGACCTATGTAGAACCCAATTCAAATGACCCAATTTTTTTTCAACACGGGCCTGTAGTCTATATATCTTTCAGCGACGCTACTAATAGACCAAAGAGTAGTCGATGATTTCCAAAATTGCCGGTATATGAAAATGGTTGCCATGGAAAGTAATAAATATGTATCTCTTTTGTTACAGCTCCGCGACGACGATGAAGACTGCAAATGTGAAGCGGCGTACCTCAAAACATAAATATAATAATACTATATTTAAAGCATTTTATGTTATTTTAACATAAATTCAGTAGTTAGCAGGAGTAGCTCATTGACCCGTAGTGTAATGTTGATAGCCAGTCAATAGGGTAGTTTCCCAAGTCTGATTTTACAGGCAATTTCACAATTAATAGTAAGAAATAGGTAAATTAATAACATTAGTCAAATCAACTTCAAAATTTCTGACGAAATGAGACAATAATAGACATTTGAAGTTTGGTGGGAAAGTCCATTTCAAAAGTTCGAAAATTCTTCACAATTACTATGCCATCGCATAAACTAAAAAATAAGTAGTAACTTTCACTATGAAAACATATTTGTAAACGCAACATTTGATATAGCTGCTGAACAAAGTTCTTACGATATGCTTACAGTATCACAAGCGGTGACGTCATAGTTCGCTGCGACATTTGTATGAAGCGTTTTGAGCTCGCCCAAATAATGTGCTATTGAAATTGTAATATCTCCGCGAGTTTTGCATAATATCGAACCATTCTTTTAACAGCACCTTTGCAATTGTATGGTCCATCCATCTGTATCAAAATAAAAAAATAGGAAACTACCCTATTATATTGGCGGGTATTTGTATCAAATTATATGTATCTATATATTTTCGTATGTTGAACTGTGCCATCCATAATGATCAGCTATTAAAAATAGTTTAAACACCAATAAATTTTAAATACTGACTAACATTTTATTGCCAGGACAAAATTTCTATATTATGCCTTTTTAAAATAATGTTAAGTCTATTATCTATGGATAAATTTATTGGTACGTTATTACTCTATCTGCATTTAAAATGTACGTTTATCTTATGTTACTTTATTAATAAGCCTTTTCATGGACTTAAACTGGTTTGATAACATTTTAAAAATGTTTTATATTTCCATACCTAGTCAAATTTGCGTTTGTAAAGAAGCTTGATCGGTGAAAACGATCATGAATACACAACTACTTCCTATTAACCCTTCCATGCAACTCAAAAGTAGGTAGCTGAAAGTTGAATTTTGTTTCGTTAATCTGATAATTAGGGCATTAGATTATGATCTTTATTATCTGTACAGTAAGTTTGACAAGTCTGAATACATTGACGCGTGATGGTAAAAACAAAATAAAAAACAATAGTCATAAAACTCATATGTTTTAAACCGTTAAAATTGCAATACTTCTTTCAGATATATAGATAAGTATATTAAGTAAAAGTGCGTCGGTATTAAATGAATTTTATATAAAAAGTAGATCACAATAAAATATACTTAATGTAATATACGTGTGTGTGTATATTTTATGCATTTGAGATAAGACCTTTACATCTTATGTGGTGTAATATTAATTATTTGTATTTAATGTTTGACAAGAACAGTGAGAAAACGACGAACAACAAAAGGTTTTAGAGGTATGAATGTTGTAAATAGTAAATCAAATTTTATTTTTGTTAAATGTAAGATTATATTTTGTCAATTTGGTACTTATCAATGATTGAAAAATAATAAAATACAATAAATAATTTACAGTGTAGAATGCAGTTTGAATTAAATAAAAATTCCTCCAAAACGACCCCTAAGTTAGAAATAAAATCAATAAAATAGTTTTGCAACAGAAATAGAAAGGAATCAGGTTCCATCGAAAGTAACATACATTTCGTAAAGTGTTTGTTTACATTACATAATAAACTAGTGCCATAAACATCGCTTTACATAATATATTTTTTTATTAGTAAGCTTACGTAAAATAAATTTTTATAAAAGGAAAATATACTTTTAAACGTAGAGTACATACATACAAATATTTTTCTCTTATTACTAGTTTTGACCAGGGAACGCATATAGAAATTGATCATCTGCTTTGTACCTTGAGAAAAGTGATTAGGGTGAAAATAATGTGGTTCTTAGTATAAATTATTGTTGAACCCTTAAGAAGACAGATTAAGATAAAATTCTCTCTGCCTACTACTCTGCCTTCTGAAGGGTTTAACATGTGTACTTATTATACATTTTTATCGGTTTTATTTATTTAACTTCGGTACACTAACAGATTAGGTATGATCGTGACAATGGCATAATTTCTAACTTACTTACATTCTTGACCATAATCCTCCGTTTGTCTTGACAATTTGTGTCTTAATCATAATTTTTTTTGAGGCAATAATATAAATAATAATAAAATTATTTTTTTATTTGTTTATTTTATTTATAATCTATCAATAAATTTGGCACTGTAGTCAAAGATTAGGGTGGTAATATGGAGTCCAGAGCCACTATAGTTAAGACAACAGCATCTTCATCTCCCCCAGCGCTTCTTGCAGCGCTAGCTTGAAGGTGTCTGAGTTGGGGGCGCCACCGTCGGCGAACGATGTCAGCGCCATCACAATGGAGCGCCCGCGCGGCGCGTAGCAGCAGCCGTGCCCCGCCGGGACCACGGGGCCGTAGCTTACGGACGTGCCTTCGATACGGGCGGGCATCTGAGAGGTAAGAAATCTAGGTTATATACTACATACGAGTTGTTCTTATTCCCGAAACTGAAGAGGCTCGTGAAAAGACGACGCTACGCTACGATTGACAAGATAAAGAAGAAAAACTAGTGTGTATAACAAAGTCACTTTCTTTGTCCCTTTATTCCTATGTATGGTTTAATCTTTAAAACAGCGAGACGGGTTTTGAGCGGTTTCTTTTTAATGAGAGAGAGAGATAGTCTTGTCATCATCACCGGACTTGCGGGGAGGGGATGGCGCTCGTCCCTTAGTTTAATAACAAACCTCTTTCGTCAGTGCGAGTATTTCATATCGTTCGCAGCTGGAAACAATGAATAACCCGTCAACTGCAAGTAATTTGCAAATAAATATTTGAATTTGTATTTGAATTTGAATTTGAATTTGCTACGCAGTTAACACGCTTGTCACAGTCACTTTAAAAATTCTTTTCAATACATCCTATCAGCTCATATTGTAAACTTACCTGGCTGGTGCTCATTTTGAACGATACCATCTCCGTGTAGGTAGGATCTTGGAACATTTCCGGGATGACACCCGTCGACTCCCGCGCAGCCTCCCTCAGGCCTAACAGGTGGTTGTCGATGCCGTAGCCCAGGACCGTTTCTTTCATCACCGATACTTGATGTTCCATTGCCTTTGCGAATAAATAGCGTAGCTTTTGTTTCTGGAAATTGTCGTATTTTTCATCTTAATTACATTAAAAAATGCACATTATGTAAAGTCTCGTAGATACAAAAAAGATGTGAGTTGGTAAGTATTTCAAGGTATCATTATTATTATGACGCCGTTATTACTAACAATAATTATACAATAGTATGGAATCATCATCATTATCATCATCATCATCTCTCCTATGAGTCTAGTTCTATGTCTATAAATGTAACCGCTAAGTTTAAATGAATTATCGTTTCGGATGCGGGTTTTTTTTCCTTACACCAAAATCGTCCAGTCCGGTGAAGCAGTTTTAACGTTATCGGCGATAGATTTCTCTTTATATCGTATCAGCCTTTTGAAATTTCGGTATTGGTACAAAATGTTACCAACCTTCTCTGCTCCCTCAAACTTGTTCACCGAGCACATTTCCTGGACCCAGGCTTGGGCGGCGCCGTGCGCTGACCTGATGCAGTCCGCGCGCCCGCTCTGGAACCGCCTGAGACCAGCCGACTCGTACGTCGACACCAGGTGCCCATACATCCTGTACGGAGGATAGTAGTTAGAATAGTGGGACGTTGAAATAGTGGGACGCTGACAGACGATTCACGCGAGATGACCAAACTGATTCTGGTGTTTTCACACGTATCTTGCGTGGCTTCGAGGAACGTTTGCACTGTTGGTCCACTTATTAGGCTGGTTAAAGTATGTGATGTGGTGCACTAAGTTAAAGGTACTATTTACTGTTCAAATTTAACAAAACAAATGGACACAACAGGCGTGTGTCTGTTATGAACCGTGTCTCGTTCGTCACTTTTACTAACGAGGTTCTGAATGTGGCAATTTCTTTGGCACCCGTGGAGAAATTGAGGTTAAAAGTGGAATGACCATCAGCACTTACTTATAACAAGCTAACTGGATTGCTAGCTGGATGTATCCGTCGGGGCTGGCGTTGCATTTTTTTATAAAATCCTTGCCGTAGTCGTCAAACAGGAACAGAGTTTGGTCAAAATTGTTAATGACCCTGTAAAACAATATAATGTTGTATGACAACTTGCCAAACTTAAATATTTTTTTCCGTCAAGGTAGCTGAGAATGCTAAGATCTCCGGCACTGAGCAACCATCCATTTTTCAAGGCTCCCGATATCGCAGTGTCATTTTCCAAAACTACCATACTACCGATCTTCTTAACAATTTACAGAGAACAGTTCATATTTCTACAGCCCACTATGTTATTCAAACTTACATGTCCATTTCTCTTCCTGCTTCCTCGATGGTATTCTGCAAATCCGGGTCAATGCTCCAGGTGAACCGCCGTGGCACTGGTAACAGCGAATTTGAAGGTGCTGGTACTGGCTGAGATGGTGTTATTTTGTTGAGCACTTCTGTAACCAGGTAGTGTGCTGGCGCGCCTTCTGCGGCGCTGTGTTCTATGAGTGTTCCTAATGTGCCTTTTGGAGAGATGATCACCTGAGATCAATGATGAAATTGCCTGATTAAAAATTCTTATGCATTCTATGTCAGTATTTTTGTTAAACGGTGAATTTACTTCTGAATCGTTTATGGTTGTATTCTTAGTAGTGTCCAAGTAGCTCTTAACGTATAACTATTCGGAATCCGTATTTAAGTAATAAACTTAGATACTTTTCCCATTCCAAAAAAATTCGAAGGGTTAGAAAATATGGTGCTTTTAACAGTGTCGAAATATTGGGAGTTTATTAAAATAAAACAACATGGTAAATATCCTGGACATTTTCAGTACTACCTTTAGTACCTTTATCCTGAGGCAGAAAGTTGTTTTAGGATAAGGTTCAAGACAAGATATCTATTGTGCCATTTTGCCTGGTACTTACTTGCAAGATTTTGTCGAACCAGCGGTTCGCAGAGCAATATTGACTGCCATTGCCGTGCAGCGAGCGCTGGGTGTCTGCTTCCATTGGGTCCTCAGATCTGGCCCCGGACTCCTCATCGAAGCAGATGATGAAGAGGGCACGGTCGATAATGTCTATGTTCTTCCGGTTGTTCTCATCTGTAAAAATCAAGCGTGATTTTCCATCATTCCATTCTATGTCAGATTGCCAACTTACCAAACTATGAGAGTTTGGTGGGACTTTTGTTTGCGTACACACTTGTGTTTTTTTAATATGTCCTGCACAATTGACTGATTTCTATTGAGATCGCCACGGCCAAATTTCGCTGGACACTTACACATGCTTTGTAAATTTAGTTTATAGTTAATCCGTTTAAATAACGATTGATTATGACAGTAAATTTTTAATACGAACATTTTAATAGATCTTGTCTCTTCCTGGCCCATCGGTCTCTGTCCATGGTACTCAGGAGCCCAACTTTCTGGGCTGGAGGTGCTGCATTCGCATCCTCGATGCAGGCACGCAGTTGAGTTCGAATGTCGCCTGCGTTTAGTCTGTTACCATCTGCTCCCTTTAACTTGACTTCGTAAAACTGTAAAAAGTAATCGTGGTAATTAGTCCATTAATTTGTCTTTGTTCATACGCCATCGACAATCAGAGATCATTGTCACGATGTTTTCTCACGTGTGACATTAGTGTCCCACTAAAATCGACTCGAATGTTGTAAATAATCTCTCGAGTTTCTGAAACTTCTTGCGTGTATCGTGTAGTGTAGCACTCAAATGGTCGTACTCAAAACTTGAAAGTATTTTATCAATTTTATTAGTTTCGACACTTGTTCGAGCGTCTGAGAATTGTTTGGATAACAAAACTAGAAGTTATCTCTTTAACTCGAGTTTGCGTGTTTGACATCAGTGTTAAAATGAAGTTGCGTTTTGATGTCGAATTACAAAACGTATAAACAGTATTCTGCTTACGTGGTTTTTGCTTATAACAACAACCATTTCTTCTTGTTGGTCATGTCGCTCCGGCACCGATATGCGGTCCTTGCCGATCTCCGGGACGCGCGTGACGCCGAAGATACGATAGAACTGCTCCATGCAGAGAGGCTGGTCTTTCTCTAAACTTGTGGCGCGTTCTACCGGAAGTTCACCTCTGTAATATGCATAGTATTTAAAACAAAGTAATTTCTGCTATGTATACTTATGGCTTTAAAACTACGCAACGGATTTTGATGATGTTTCTTTAAATAGGTCTCTACCTTTTTAAAGAAACAGCATTATTATCTTAATAAAAAAATATCGTCTTATTATGGAGTATAATATACCCGGAGCGAAGCGATAGTTCACCTTCAAAAATATTGTACGATGATATAAGAGTTTTACGACAGAGATTTTTGCTGGTTTGGTTGGCGTGTTCATGTGGGTATTTGTCAAGTTATTTACTCCAAAACGCTTAAAGATACATAAGTGCATTGTTACAACTTTACAACCTCACCTATCCAGTAAATCTTTGAAGTTTAAAGCTTCCACCACAAAGAGCGCTGCAACTGTTGTCATGTCCCCGATCTGGGAGAAGTGAGGGTACACCTGGCAAGGGCTGACGTTGATGGGCACCGGCAGCCGCACCCTCAGGTACATGTCGTCCAGCCACCATGGAGTTACCTGATGGTGGAAATACATCGTGAAATTTTGTTGGTGTTTTCCCATAGTAAAATGATTCTATCTGAGTAGGATAATAGATTTATGCAGTTCTTTTTTATTGAAATCAATAAATGCCGGTTTTACGAACGGTATACCGTAACTCGAAAGCACGTTCGAACCGTTTTATTACTTAGGGCGTAGAGCTTCTTTAGCTATAAGCATTGATTTCATGCTGCAAGCAGTACCTGATTACGTCAAATTTTATAAAATAACGATAGCTTCTCTCGTTTTCGAGTTGGAAAATTATTACTTTGAAAATGTAAAAAAAAAATTTTTTTTAAGAATTTTTTTACATGAGTCGATAGTATTACTATACACCGTGAAATTTTAGTGGTTATTTTCCCGCAGTAAAATGATTCTATCTTAGTAGTACAAAAGATGTGTGCAGTTCTTTTTTGGTAAAATCAAAAAATGCCGGTTTTACGAAAAGTTTAACCGTAACTCGAAAACACGTTCGAACCGCTTTATGACTTAGGGTGAAGAGCTTCTTTAGCTTTAAGCATCGATTTCATGCGGCAAGCAGTACCTGAATACGTCACATCTTCAAAAACAACGATAGCTTCTCTCGTTTTCGAGTTGGAAAATTATTATTCTGAAAAATAAAAAATAAAAAAATTTATTTTTCGCGGAATAATTTGCATGATTCGATAGTATTACTAAAGGCAAGTCGTTCTGCCACGGGAAAACAACCACTAAAATTTCACGGTGTATAAAAGCAAATCGTTCTGCCACGGAAAAACAACCACTAAAATTTCACGGTGTATAGAAATCATTATTCCTTCGACCCGGGAGATCTGATGGTAAGCGACTTTTAGGTTCACCTAAGACTTCTTAATATTTTTAGAAGGTCGGTGGTAGTTTTGCTCTTAGAGTTCGCGTTTTAAGCTAAAGATTCAAAATGTTTAATTGTCTATTCAAGAGGAAAAGTACCTTAATGAATATTTGCGTGAATATGTAATCTGAATGTCTGACAAGTGTCTGACAAATACATAATTTTGCATTTGTATAACGATTATTTAAATTAATTTCATTATCTCAAACTTATTCAATGACAAAAATAAGTATTGCTTTATTACATTAATCTTATAAATATAAATTAATAGTATCTTTTTAGTTATTAATGTCGCTATGCGGAAAATTCAGGCATCAATTCGTTTGGTAAGATTCATAATGACTTTGGCAAAGCGTGTCATACCCAGTTATCCATCATCATCCGTCTCTCCAGTAGGATCTTCTGCAGTTTCGGTCCTTGGTATTCCAGGAAATTTCCCACTATCTTCCTTGTTTGGTTTAGCTGCTCCGGCGGTATCAGGACTTTGGCGTAATCCAGGTATGTCTTCAGAGTCTTTTGCAAATCTGGTACTGGTGGTCTTGGTAGCTGGATAACATGTACTATGGTATGATTATTTAGTTATACTACGTATAGTCTACTAACTGTCTCGTTGGTCTATTGGTAGCAAGCGCTGCGTTAGGACCGAGAGGTCCCCGGTTCGAATCCGGGGTCGGGCAAAATTTGTATGAGTTTTTCTGTAATTAAATTACTCAGCCCGGAGTTTGGAAGTTGGCGGTTGAACGCCCGTGCCTCGGAAAGCACGTTAAGCCGGTGGTCCTGCGCCCGATCTCTCATCGGTCATGTCGGATTGCCGTCTCACCGAATTATGAGAGAAAGGGAATAGAGAGTACACTTGTGTTTGCGCGCACACTTGTGCACTATAATATGTCCTGCGCACTTGGCTGATCTCAATTGAGATCGGCCGCCTAAACTAAACTATGATATGTATTCTTTGAATTACATTTTTTGTTTTACTTACGCAGTGCATTGGTTTGCTACGATATAAATGATAAATAAGTAATTTGCGAATAATACGAGAACTTATTGGCCTTCACAGTTTGGGGACTTATGCTTTAATCTGGAAGTTTGTAGGTATTGCAGGAGCCTTTTTCCAGCAAAGTTATCGTTTTTGGACCGGGGCGAAGAATTTACAGTAAAAAAATAAAACGTATAGCATCTTAAAATTTAATAATATGTGCTACAAAATTGATTCGCTTTTATTTTGATTGGCAGCCATGACGGAAAAATCAGTTAGGAACACGTTTACGACCGCGTATCGATCGCGAGGTCATGAATTTGAATACCATGACCATCCTAAGAATTCCATCTTGGGTTTACTGTGTCCGCCAATGTACACTATACAATACATACAGTGCTGCCTGTAGATTGCCAGTAAGTAAGTAGTGTTCCTGTGCTTCGCGAAGCACGAAACCAAAACTCCCACGCCTGATTTGTGTCGACCTGATGTTTGAAGAAGTGTTTTAAAGGTAAGACCTTGTAATACTCTAAATGTTACCTTTGTATTCTCGCCTTTTCTACCACCATCTCCGCTGCTCCATCGCTTGATTAGTGAAGCTGTTAAATCACCAATGTCTAATTAGTTCGGGTATGTACTTTTTTACGCCAACTCTTATAGGATTCGCTATTGATATTATCGATACTAAAACTCAATATCGAATGCTATCATTAAAATAATTAAGTTTAGTGTGACTTGTTCGTAGTTTTACTATTAGTTTATTCGGTGACCCTTTCAAAAATCACTTTATCTTTCTGGATAAATGACAATATTTCATTTATTAATTTATCAAATGTGGGATAAAATTGTATACACTTACAAAATGATTCCCTTCTGCGTATACAAAAGTTCCGTGACGTCATACCCAGTGAACGACCGGCTAACTTCACATATATTTTCATTTTTCGTTTAATCGAATTAACAATCAATACACTGTAAATGCGACTGCAAAATGAAAACACCCTTTTCAATCGGTTTTATGTGGGCACTGACAATCCTAACAATGTTCATATTATTTTATACTCGTATGCAACTACGGACCGCTTAGTAGGTGTGAAGTCGAAATGAGTGACTTATTAAACGTTATATATTGAATCCTTTTATTCAATTTGTGATTATAATACATACATATTAAATTTTTATAAGTACTTGTTGTACACTCATATAGAAATCATAATGCTGCAAGATATGTGTGAACATTCCATTTTGTTTTTTCTATTATAATCCAACATTAGAAGTAGTATTATATTTTCATTCAAACTTTAATAATTTGCCCAAAAATTACCAATGCGCAGGAAATTGCATTTAATAATTCGCTGATTCCGTTTTACAATAAGTTACGCTTCCCATCGTTAAATACGGGGATGGTCAAAAAACCTTACAGGAATAAAAAATATCTAATAACCTGATTGTTGATAGGTACAACAAAAAAAGATCCTACGATATAAAAAAAAAATTAAAAAACAGCGGTGTAGTAGGTATGTTTATCTTAATAGAGACAGAAGAAGTATTCACCCGTGTGAAGACGGGGCGAACTGTTAGTGTAGGTAACAATTAAAGACAAAATTCACGTAATGATGGACACCTTACTGCTCATAAATATACGTTTAATTCAGTTAATTTTATACTATACAGTATTAATTTATTAATTGGATAATATCTATTGTGGTACATACATACATAATCACGCTTTTTTCCCAGAAGGGTAGGTTTCACTTTCTGCCACGTGCTACGGTCCTGGCACACCACTTTTGCTTCTTCCACATCTATCAACCTCTTCATGCAAGCTCGTTGATTACGGGTACTTTTGATTTGACCTATTTGGTCATGGAAGGTCTTCTCCTGTCGACATTTCCATTTAAATACTTTCTGTATATATAACTTTCGTTAATCGTCTTTCATTCATCCTCTCAATAGGACTAAACCATCCAAGAATATCCTTCTGAACTCAAGTTATTACATCTATTTTGGTGTGACCTTTTATTTTGAACGAACTACTTTTGCCACCTACAAATACCTAAAAATTTTCAAAGATCGGAAACAAATAAATCACAGAATTAAAATTATTTCCGCTAATTTAAAAAATAATATACTTTTATGTATAGTATAGTAACTATAGGTAAGGCAATAAACCTATACTATACTTATTACCACTAAAAAAAATAATTACCAAAAATTATGTAAATTGTCTTTGTTTGATTTTCACCCCTTTAATTTGCAATTCTGTAAAATTACTGCTACTAATGTTACTAACATAGCATAAATTTGCTGAAACATATCGATTTATTTTTTAAATTAAAGTTTTTCATGAAAAATAAAAACACTGATTTATGGCACATGTGCCATTCGCGTTCAATTTTTGTTTTGATGCTCTGGTACTAGCGGTATGAAATTTTCAGGGTATACTAACCATAAATGTAGGAAGTTTTTAAAATAAGTTCTAGAAAAAAAACACAGGCACTTTTTTTCCACTGGAGGCTTTGAAAGTTGGGAGACACAATTCGATTCGTAAAACTTTTGTGGAGAATTATTTTTTTACTCCAATATGATAGGGTTATGACTCAAATCGGTATCGTAATTATAAAGACCCACTATTGAACTACTTCTAGAAAAAAAATCATGCAAGCAGGTCCAGTAGTGAAGCTACAGTGAAGACTTTTATACTGAATTCCGGCTTCTTACAAAAATTTTACAAAAATCTCAATAACTTTGGAAGTATTGAAAATCGCTGAACATACATGGGGGTTATATCGATAGGTATTGATGTCCCTCATCGATTGACTTACGATGATCCACCCCCCCTGTTACACCCTGTATATTCCTTTCGTTAATCGTCTCTCATTCATCCTCTCAACATGACCAAACCATCTAAGCATACCTTTCTCAACCTTAGTATCTTCTTTCACACCACAATGTTTTCTAATTATTTCGTTTCTGATTCTATGACTCAGTTTCACTCCTAGCATAATTCTAAGTGCTCGCATCTCCACTGCGTTTATCCTACTTTCGTGCTTCTTCTGCGATACCCAACTTTCGCTTCTGTACATTAGCGTCGGGATCAACTTTATTTATTTTACCTGTTATTTTTTTAAAAAATGCCTTAAAATCATATTACTGTCAGAATTACTATTCCACGCAGACATAGTTGCGGGGACAGCTGGTTTCAAAATAAAACTTCGTCAAATAAATACATTGAATTGTGTTATATAGTACCAATATCATGGTGCCATAAAAGTACATATTTTTTTAGTTTAAACTCACTTGGAAGGTTCTATATTTCGCTAATTGTCTTACTACCTCCTACATGCTTATATGTATAAAAATTCTCATATTTCGACTGTCATTGTAGTAGACTAGTAGAGTAGACTGTACTCTAAGACTTAGTTATATTACTTAAATTGTATTTACTTTTTCCCCTAAAATAATTTGGCGGAAAAAGTAAATATAGTTTAAGTAAATCAATATAACGGTTTAATCGGTAGGTAATGTGCGGAACCAGTTTGTATTTAGTTTATTTTCGGTAGGTAACTATAAAAATATTCGCTAATACTGGAAAAGGGTTCCAATAAAAATGCATTTGAATATATTTGAACAACAACATTAGTTTATTGAGATAACAATTTAGTTACACTTATATCAAATTAACAACGGTGAGACGTAATCAAAATAATATTTAAATCCCAAACTTATTGAAATATAATTACTGTTTTTGTCAATTGCAAATATTTTTTAAAACTTTTAACTGACTACGATGATGACTTGGTATCCATATTATCAATATAGGACTATTGTTGTGGGGGAGCTGATGGGTCACTCTCCTAAGAACATAAATAATTAATTAATACTTAATGCAAACAAGTAATACACATATCGGAACATTCGGAACAAGCCTATATTTTTTTGGCTTAAAGTAAAGCAGTTTTAAGCGATTTCACCAAAGGTTCAAACCTTGAAACATCTGAATTTTCTCACTTCATTTTGGCTGTCCAAATTATTGTAAGTAGGTACTATAAGGGTGCGGCCTCAATAGGTTCGATAACAGTTTGGCTCATTCTGTATGCGCCTGTTACACAGCGTCTGAGCCGCAGGGTGTAAAATATATAGGGAGGGAAACTGGGAACTTACTGGTACAGTGGCTTCCGTATACATTTTAAACCGCGCTCATTTTAAGCCTAGTTGGGACTTGCGTTTAGCCTGCCCGCCCACGTCCGACAATCGGTGATCGATTTTTTGTCGGAGAAAAATGGAACGTATTGATTCCAATGGAGTTATTTATTTATGTATTTTTATTGTACGTGTCGTTTGCCTTCTCCTTAGATCGTTTAGTAATTTATTCTTTTTATGAGATTTATATAATTATTTAGTTTAATGTTCTTGTTTCCATATTTTTATCTTTGTTTTTGTTTTTTCTTTTTCGTTTTGTTCTATTATATCTGTCGTCACTCAACCAAAAAGGTACGGCCAGAATACCAGTGCTGCAGGAGCTCTTGTTGAGCTTCTGCAGTCTATGCTGAGGCACGTACCTTGTTGGTCACTGATGCTAAATATTCGTTGTATATATTATGTTCTGTTAATTTGTATTATTTTATGTTAAATTTATTTTTTTCTTGTAATATGTGACCAATAAATTATATTCTATTCTATTCTATTCAATGCGTACATCCTACAAAAACCTGTAATTTATATTTAAAATATGTGGATTTTGAATAAACATAATTAATCCTCCCGATATGATCCCGGGCTCTTCAGACGGGGCGTGAAACGGCATTTGAGCAGGCCTTCAGTGAGTGCGACAGGCTCAACGTGGTCTATTGTGCCTGTCGACCGCATATGTGGATTTCACTACCGCTTGCCATCAGGTGGAGTGAGGTCATCTTGTAAGTATATTATAAAAAAAAACTCGGTCGAATATATCATACAAAATCATCAGAAGCAAAACAGCCCGAATATTGGTCCATCAAAAAGTCGGTCATGTGAGGTAGCCTTAGGGTGTTATGTATTCAGGCTTAAATTTCGCAAGTAGTACTCTTATAAAAAAAACAGCATTTATGTAAACAATTTCTTCATTTGGGCGAAGGCTTCGCTTAAAGCTAGCTGGAAGCTGGCGGTGCTGGGTGCTCCGGAGCCCTTGAACCCGGTCATGGCGAACCGGACGCTGTCCGGGCCTTCCGGGTGGTAGCAGCAGCCGTGCCCGTCCGGCACCACCGCGCCGTAGCAGCCGAAGGAACCTTCGATGGTTTTGGGGATCTGGGGAGATACCAAAACAACTTAAATTCATCATCATCAGCCCATACACGACACCACTGCTGGGGCACGGGCCTACCCTATAAATAGGGCGGTTAAGCCTTAGTCAACCACACTAGCCAAGTGCGGGTTGGTTGACTACACAACAGGTTGTGCAGGTTTCCTCACGATGTTTGCCTTCACCGTTAAAGCGTCGAATAATCGTACGTATCAATTTCAAATTTAACACAATGGTACGTGGCGGAGTTTGAACTGGCGACCTCTCGCATAGCAAGCAACGACCTTAACCACTCGGCCATCGACGCTTATTAGACACACACATTATGATTTAAGACATTTTCGTTCCTTTACTATAAATCACTACATAGTATAAAATGAAGTAGTTAGATTGTTGGTACCAGCTGACTGGTCTTGGAAAGTCTTAAGTAAGATGATGTTCTGGCGTCCGAGGAGATAGGATGTCCATGTCCAGCGAAGTCAGCCAGTTTAAAATAAACATGTTTCCTATTTTGATAAATACTTAGGCCCCCACAGGACAGGCCTAGCCTAGTGTGGGGGGTAATGTAATTTAATATGCATTTGTATCTTTTTTGGATACATTATTACTAAATATATTATATTATTACTATACTCAACATTAGGTATTACTAAATATATTATACTTTCGCGTCCCTTTCTCAGGTCTTTACTTACTCGATAAAAAAACAGGAGCAAATAACTACTTACTGGCTGACGTTTGGACTGGATCACACTACTCTTGTTTGAAATATCCCACATTCAAATCACAATGATTGTTTTCGCGTACAAGAATCTCAATTGTCTTGATGAATGCCAAAGAATTGTGGACGCAACTCTATCAACGAACCTGGCTCGTGCTCATCCTGAACGCATACATCTCCTTGTAGGTGGGGTCCTTGAACAGTTCCGGGATGTCACCCGTGCTCTCCCGAGCCGCCTCCCGAAGACCCAGCAGGTGGTTGTCGATGCCGTGGCCCAGGATCGTGTCTCTCAGCACGGAGGTCTGCTGATCAGCTGCCTTTGCGAATAGGTGCCGCAACTTTTGTTTCTAGAAATAATTACAATTTTTTTAATAATAGACTAACAAGATGACCTTACTCCACCTGATGGTAGCGGTAGTGAGATTCCAAATATGAGGTCGACAGGCACAATAGACCATATTGAGCCTGTCGCACTCACTCTGAATATCCTTATTAAATTAATATTACACAACATCACGTACTATCGGAAATGTTGGCGGTAGTACACTTTTCAAACAGATTTCTTTAAACGCCATTAGCCCCGCCCACTGGCCAATAGAAGAGCACTTAAAGAAAATCTGTCAAAATCCAAGCAAAAACGTTCCAATAGTAGGAGAGCTAGCAAGAATTTTTTGGTAGGTATTTGAGGCAAGCTGAAAACTTATCCTGTACCTCTCCTATTACATCCCAGCACGAAACTGCAGACCTGGCTGGTGAGTAGCGGGGCTAAAGCAAACCCCCAAAAATATTTTTCATCTTTTTATTTATAACTAAAAAATAAGACTCACTAAGACAAATTATTTCGATGGAACTTCTACCTGTCAGGTGAACTGACAAATTATATTTTTTTGGATTATAAAATATATTTTTAAATAATAAAAATTGGGGGTTTGGTTTAGCCCCGGTACTCAGCCATTTCTGCGGGTTTGTGTTGGGATATAATAGGAGAGGTACAGGACAAGTTTTCAGTATGCCTCAGGTGAAAATCGCTTGGCGCTTTCGCGTCTGTCAGAGTAAGCCCCGCCCCGCTCTGACAGACGCGTAAGCGCCAAGCGATTTTCACCTTATAGGTGGTCGACCGCCAGCGTTGCGGATAGTACATTGATCTGATCCCGTGGTAAGTAGCTTACGCACTTGTATTACAGATATCAGAATCAACAGTGGATACACAAATATATTTAATAACACACCCAGACACGGAACAAATACCGATGTTCGTCACACAAATATTTGTCCCGGGTGGGAATCGAACTCCACCACGACTCTTGGAACCGTAGGTAGTGACGCTGGGTCACTATCCACTGTTCCACCGATGGTAATTTCTTTGTTTAAACTAGCAATCCTAACAGTAACTGTTACTTGCTAACCTAATATCCCGTCGTATTATGTAGCCATTACGAAAATGTATAAATCTAATGATTATTGTCTAAGTTTTATGCTAGTAACACAAGCCCTTGTAAGTAGAATGTAAAGCGATTGAGGGGCATCGTCTTTAAAACTCCTATGCTTTTATTTCTTGAGCTTGAAGCTGATTAGAAAATCCCGTAGTTCTACATAGACTTTCAGGTGAAAGGAAAGAACCTGGTACCAACCTTCTCGGCTCCGAAGACCGTCTCAGAACCCATTTCCTTGACCCAGGCGAAGGCTGCGCCGTGGGCTGACCTGATACTGTCTGCGCGCCCGCTCTGGAACCTTCTGAGACCAGCCGACTCGTACGTCGATACCAGATGCCCGTACATCCTTTATAACAGGTAAGTTCTAATGAACATCCGCCTAAGCGTCGAGAAATATCAGCTTTGTGACTCGTCCCGATTAGGAGAGCAGTGAGTCGCTGACTGCTTCCAATTCGCTTCCCTATACATATTATATCGCGCAGCTTGTTCACTGTGTATCAACCGCGTACATAATTATACAGTTAATTACGCACTGTATGGACACTACATTTAAAATGTACGTATACATATAGTGAGGTTAACAAGAAGCAAACTGTGAGTCGCTCACTGTTCCGCTAATAAGCACGTACTCTTACAACAAAGGTTTTGAACGAACTACAAGAACTAAGTATTAGTCTTTATGGGTCTACACGCGATATTAGGAGTCGCAAATACATAGCTAGCTAGCTAGCACAACAACTGTGGCAGACGAAGACGGGCGGCGCCAGTTCCCTCGCGACCATGATTGGTGTAACCGGCCGAAACGTCGGGCAGTAAGTAGCTATGTAATTGCTACTCCTAATATCGCGTGTAGACCCATAAAGACTAATATATATAGTGTTATGAAACGCGAAAGGCAAATAACTACACGAAACTTTAAGAAAGCATATGTTCACTCACTTGTAACAAGCCAACTGGATTGCTAGCTGGATGAAGACATCGGGACTTGTGTTGCATTTTTTCATGAAATCGCGGCTGAAGTCGTTAAACAGGAACAGAGTCAGGTCGACGTTGTCTATGGCTCTGTGAAACAAATGTTGCAATATCATAAACTGATATAAGTAGGGCACTTTTTAGAGTTCCGTACCAAAAAGGTAAAAACTGGACCCTATTACTAAGCCTCCACCGACCGTCTGTCCGTCTGTTTGAACGCGCTTATCTTGGGAATTACTGGTTCGAATTGTAAAAATCTTTTTGTGTTGAATAGACCATTTATCGAGAAAGGCTTTAAACTGCCAAACATCTCGCAGCGACCAAATGAAACAATGGGAAATGTGTTCGGATTTGTTCGGATTAATTCGTGGGCGAGTCCGAGTCGCACTTGCCTGATTTTTTTTATTTTATTTACTTATATAATTCAACTTACATGTCCAATTCCTTTCCCGCGGTCTCGATGGTATCTTCCAAGTCTGGTGTGAGCTTCCACGGCAGACGTCTTGGAGCTGGTAAGATGCTGTTAGATGGCGCTGATAGCTGCGCTGGATTTATTTTGTCGATCACCGCGTGCATCACCATGTGCATCGGGATCCCTTCCGCGACGCTGTGCTCTAAGCATATGTTGACTGAGCCGGTAGGAGATAGGATCAGCTGGAAAGAGAGACCTTGGTTGCTTAGTTCTGAAATGGCAATAGCTACGGTACTTTATGATATCTCTGCTTATATTTATTTTTCCGCAAAATGATTCTGACCAGTGGTGTGTAGTGGTAAAATATATTTGTGCAGTTTTTGTTTTATTCAAATCAATAAATACCGCTTTTTTACGAAAGGGGCGAACGAAATTCGATAACACACTCCAACCGCTTTATTCCTTAGGGCTTAGAGCTTCTTTAGCTTTCATATCTACGATTATCCTATGCTTAAACGGTGAAGGAAAATATCGTGTGGAAACCAGCACACCTACAAAGAAATTCTGAGGTTGTGTAATCAACCAACCCACACTTGGCCAGCGTGGTTGACCTTATCGCCATAGTTTAGGGTAGGATGGGGCACGGGCCCCAGCAGTGGGGACGTATATGGGCTGATGATGATGATGCTTATATTTGAGATTATTAGATAGCTAACTAAGTTTTCGCATGCACTAAAGCAGTCTTGGCCTCCGATAATATTGGTACCTAGAAGTGTGTCCAAATCGGTTTCTTAACAAGTTTTTCACGTTACACACTATTCATATCGAGCTAGAATACTAGTAGCTTATAGCTAGTGGCGAGCACGTAGGAAGCAGAACTTTGCAAGTCCAGCTGTTGATTATTACACCCTGATGAAGACAATGACGATGATATTGTGGTTCTTACTTGCATGAACTTATCAAACCAGCGGTTGGCAGAACAGTAGCTGGTCCCGTTGCCGTGCATCCCGCGCTCCACATCAGCAACCTCAGGGTCTGCAGACCTGGTGCCGATGTCCTCGTCCAGGATGAGGAGGAACAGGGAGCGATCGATGATGTCCACAGTCTCGCGGTTTGTCTCATCTGTTGAGTGAATGTTAGTCTGAATTGCATAGGGGTGAGAGCCATCTGCTCCCCCACAAGTCTGGGGAAGATGACGAGACTCCATTATCGTAAGTACATAAGGAAAAAAATTGCACAGTAAAACACATTGTACTAGTTAGCTAAGTGTTTACAAATAGTTAATTTATTATTATTTTATACAAGCAGTAAATTAATAATATGATTTTAATCGTTTTCCTTCGTCCATACTGTTACTAGTTCCACGTGTTACAAGTTTGACCCCAAATCGTGTCCCCCAAAACACCTAGTTCATTGATAAAGCGATATTAGCATGTTAATTGGACTGAAGGAAGATTACACGTATCGAAATTCAAATTACTGTTGTGTTTAGAGTTTTGTTAGTAAATTCATTTAATTTTCTTGAAATTTCGCATAAGGACATATGGTAGGCTTAGTTGGCTTACCGGCCTTTCATCCCTGCAAAAATATTGGATTTGCTAAAGACCGTTATTTGGCTTATATATGGCGCTCCGTCTCACCGAATTATGAGAGTAAGGGAAAAGAGAGTGCACTTGTGTTTGCGCGCACACTTGTGCACTATAATATATCCCGCGCACTTGGCTGATCTCAATTGAGATCGGCCGCCATGGCTGAAATCGGTCGGACGCCTTTTTATATAGTGCTAATTGATAGTAGATACTAGATGGCGCAGAGTGTATTTTAAAACCCGCGAGAAAAAGAACTGTAGTCGTAGGAATTTAACGCTAGTAATACTATGTACATATCATTACTATATTAATAAACCCTATTGACATTTTAATACAAACATTTTAATAGGTCATGTCTCTTCCTGGCCCAAAGATCTCTCTCCATGGTGGTCAAGAGTCCCACTTTCGGGGCAGGGGGCGCCGTTGCCGCATCTTCAACACACGCAAGTAGTTGGATTCGAATCTCGGCAGCGTTTAATCTGTTGCCATCGGAGTCCTTCAACTTGACCTCGTAAAACTGCAAACAGTAATTAAAAGTCAATGAGAGTCTCTTGATTAAAATGCAATAAAATTTTGCTAGATGGAGGTCGGTCATTTTGCTAGAGGTTGATCTATTTTGGTCTGTCTCTATTAATTATACAAGTAATCGTATAACACCGAATCCTCAAGCTTATGCGAGTGAAATAAGAAAGATTCATCTATACGTAGTTATCAACAAAATGTTTCTCAGGGAAGACACTCTGAACCATTTGAATAAACAAAAGGAGAAGTATATTAGGTAAATATATAGTAGGTACAGTTTATGAACCCTTCATCATTCATCATCATCATCAGCCCACTTCCGTCCACTGCTGGACATAGGCCTCCCCAAATGCTCGCCACTTATTTCTATCCTCGGTAACTCACATCCAGCCATCCCGCGCAGATCGTCACTCCACCTGGCTTGAGGGCGTCCTAGATCATTATACGTACAAATAAGAAGAGAATTATACTTACATGATTTTTGCGCATAACAACAATCATTTCTTCCTGTTGGTCGTGTCGCTCCGGGGTCACTATGCGGTCCTTGCCGATCTCTGGGACGCGCGTCATGCCGAAGACGCGATAGTACAGCTCCATGCAGAGAGGCTGACCTTTCTCCAAGCTCGTGGCGCGCTCTACCGGAAGTTCGCCTCTGAAACAGATAATGCTGAATAGCTAACTTGTGCCCCCTTCTCATTAAGTTTTTTTTTGAAGTTCGGATCCTTTAAATTAGAGCAATCTACGCCGTTTTGTCTGATGGTATACGTGAGGGGAATGTCGACAGGGGAAGATCAAGAAATACTTTCCGTTACCAAACAGGTCAAATCTAGAAGAGAGGTCAAATCAAAAGTACCCTTAATCGGCGAGCATGCATGAAGAGGTGATGGACGTGGAAGAAGCGAAAGTGATGTGCCAGGACCGTAGCACATGGCAGGAAGTAATCTCTGCCTACCCCTCTGGGAAAAGACGTGATATTGTATACGTGAGATAGCAGATGGAGCCATAAAATTGGCATATCACTAGTCTACCGCAATCATACCATTTCGCTGTTGATTACCTGCACAACTACTTTGCCAGGCCGCCATAGAAAATCGGTTACATACCATTATCATAATTATTATTCTATTGTCTATAATTTGCGAACTTTCGCAACCACTACAGATTTGAAACATATCTAACCATTTACAAGTCTTGTGAACCAGGTCTGCCGTTTTCACGAGCCTGTCAAGAGTTCGAAACGTTGGGTGTAAAAATTCTTTTACATAATCTTATAATCGCCAGATGGACGTCGACAAAGAGGAAGGCCGAAAAAGAGATGGAGAGATGACCTGGATGCCCATAACAGGAACTGGTCAGCCTTGGCCGGAGATCGACAGCTTTGGGGTGAATTAGGGGAGGCCTTTTCCCAGCAGTGGAACAGTAATAAAATCTTATATACGCATGATCTATCCATAAAAGTTTTCAACAAATATACCTGTCCAAGACATCTTTGTAGTTCAACGCCTCCGCGACGAAGAGCGCTCCCATGTCGAGCATGTCCCGGACCTGGGGCAGGGTGTTCCAGCGCGGGTACACCTGGCTGGCGTTCAGGTTGATGGGCAGCGGCGTGCGCACGCGCAGGTACATGTCATCCAGCCACCAGGGTGTCACCTGGACACCAGTGGCAAGAGAGTTTGAGAACCATCGTCGTATAATTTGAGTTTGACTTGGTTCGGTGGAACAGAACAGTGTGACAGTGCCTGGCGGTTCCAAGAGTCGTGGGTTCAATTCCCACTTAGGACAAATATTTGAGTGACGAACATGGGTGTTTATAAATATCTATGTATGTATAATGTATATCAGTCTCTGACGCACACAGTACAAGCTCTGCTTAGTTTGGGGTCAGATGAACGTGTGTGAGAATGTCCCAGATGTTTATTATTTTTATTTATTTAAAAATTAATCTTGCCCATTTCCTGATTTACTCAAATTAACATTATAAAAAAAACCGGTCCCTACCATATTCAATTTAGTTACTTAATTTATAATTACACAATTCATATTACCTACTAACATTTTTTAATGCGCATACGCATCGGTTTGGTATCTAACTAACTGTTAGTTCTTACCCAGTTGTCCATCTTCTTCTGTCTTTCCAGCAGTAACTGCTGTAGTTTCGGGCCCTGGTATTCTAGAAAGTCTTCCACTATGTTCCTTGTGTATTTCATCTGTTCAGGATTCCTCAAGACCTCGGCATAATCCAAGTATGTTTTGAGTGTCTTCTGCAGGTTAGGCACTGGTGGTTTTGGCAGCTAAACAATATGATAAATTTTATAGAAAAATGGCGTTCTTTTTCATTACTAAGTCCTAGGCGTAAAATATAATAATAATAATAATAATAATGGCGTAGGGATGTGACGACCCCATCGCCCGCTGGTGAGAGTTGGTGCGTCTCGCACCAAGAGAGGCAACAACTCCTACCAGTGCAGTCAGTCTCCGCAGGGCAGCCAGTGGCAGGCTGCTGGTGCGCGGCGACACCACGGACCCGAGACCTCCCGGGGGAATCTACCATCTTCTCCCCCACCTCTGGCTTGCCTTCATTGGCCGGCCAGAGTGGAGCGCAAGAGCTATATGCTTGAAAGGGTGGAAGTGCTCAATCTGCGTAATAGCGGGGAACGGCTGACCGGAACACCGCGATCCAGAAACCGGTGCACACCTCTCGGCACCCTTAGCTGACCACGCCAGTGTTGCCGCCCTTGCCGCTTACATGGTGGCTTATTTTGGGGGCCCACCTAGTGGTTGGCGAGTCACTGCCTGCCAACTTTAAACAATTTATGATATATTGGAATGGCAGGTGACGATATCTCATCCCATAGCCCAGATATACAGTCCACATAACATTTCACCATAGACCCAAATATTTAGATTCCATTTTTACGCAATAGTATTATATGCTCACCGGGTATTACTGCTGAGTGTATCATTTTGTGCATTTAGGAGTGATATCCGGTTAGCATATCCATCCCAAACTTATATTAAACGTCTCAAGGGGCCTCTACGTGTTAGGCCTGTGCCCCCACGCAAGCCTTCCAAAAGGGCCGGGAAGGTACCCTTCCCGAGATCATCCCAACGGAGACAACAATAATAATAATAAATCTTTATATCGAAGATGTGAGTGGTGGAGTTATAAAGGTTATTATGTATGTAGTGAAGTATTCCTCTCTGTTTGACTTCTTTTGGCTAGTAGAGTAGTTTACAATCTACATAAAGTGTAGGCACGGGTGTTACTACATGCTAGGATAGCCAATTTCTTAGTAGTTATGATGTTGTTAAGATATTAATCCATTCCTTAGGGTTACCTTAGAGCCTTCTTCTTTTCTTTTTGTCCCATCTCCACTGCTCCATCGTTTTGGCAGAAACGCTAGGGAATAGATATGTGATTAAAACTAAATTTCAACTTTAATATTTTTAATCGTAAAAATCGGAATGTGAATGAAATCTCTTAAGAAATTCGAGATGAGTATTAAAGCAAATCTGGAGTGTCGTTGTAGATAAGTGATACATAAATTGGATCGGAAAAATCAGGTCATTGTTATTAAAGTATAAGAAGTGAAGTTTCGCCGATTATTTACTAAACAAATTGTTCCGAAAAAAGGTCTATTCCAACAACATTTAAGTAGAAATAGGGTGATTATTAGGATTGATAAATTCTAGCTTATTTAATTTTAATTCTTATGTTTAAAAAAAAATAACCTTCCAAGGCGTAGAAATTAAGAGTTCCGTTCAATTGAATAGTTCCAAATATAAATTATTTCATAAATCTTTCTTTGAAAAGAATAACGCGTTTCTCTAAACCAAGCTTAAATCTATATATCCTTACGAAACGAATCTCTGTAACGTAGATGCCATGCCCGTGACGTCACATTGGCAACAGTGACGTAGCTCCTGCAGCTCCCAGCAGCTCTCTCCGCGGACCCCACTAAGCTTAGTAATAATTTCATTTTACACTACAAAATTAGTCACTCATCCGACTCGTCTTAATGATCAGACTAAAAAGACTAATTATACTACCACCCACATTATTCAAATCTATTTACTGTCTTATCGTCATGGCGTCAAAGCGTTCCACCGTCATAGTTTTTTAGTTTTCAATGTGTTTAAATAGTTGGTGATAATAATGCAAATATTTGCATTGAAATGATATAATTAACTGTTAGAAACTGAAAGAAAAAAACCAAAACCAAGTTACCAAGCTAGTGTACAATATCAGTTAAACATTTCAATTAGAAAGTTTGTTAGCCATTGATACTTGGTGGCATGTTCCATTAGATATACCTACCAGATCTTTAACGGTTTTAAGTGTCTACGGTAAACAAGATATTGATGATCTTGTGTTTTTCTTGATCTTGTCTGCTTATTTATTTCAGGACAGCCAACAATACATACACTTATAGATAACATAATTTACACGTTTAGTTTTATGACAATGCTAAACTGCCACGACATGCACAAAATGGAAATGAAAAAGAAAAAACAACTTCATGCTATGCTCAACTGTGGCAGCTGCAGTAGCCCTACGACTACAAATCTTGGGATCGAGAGATTCTCACTGGTGCCGCTGCCACAGGGGTAACATTTTACTGCAGATTTAACAGTAGTACCTACAGCAGACTTAATTATTATTATTTTCACTAAGTCTCGTCTGTTAATATGTTAGGTCTGAGATTATTGAACTTTCTGGCCGCACGTGGCGTTTGGCTTAATCATCAGTTCAAATAAGTTCGTCTGGAGAGTGGAAGACCTTAAATCAGGGCTATTAGGCTAAGGAAATAATGAACCTATTTGGTTAATTTGTATTTACAGTCTGTAAGTAATTCTTATTAAGATTTTCTAAAATGTCCTGTATTTTTATCCATCTGTATCGATAAAGAGAGCGGTCTTTCCTAACACAAGCAATACAAATATTTGATTAAAAGGAGATTCCAAAACATTGTAATATTATGCATACCTAAGTGAAAAAAAATATATATTTGTATCTATTTGTAAATAATAAAAAAACCCACATGTTCCACAATACTTTATTCAGAGAACAACATTGAATTGACATAGATACAATATCTACTGATATGTCTGCGTCGGACGACTTGCGCATGCACTCAAAAGCACTATCCTTTACTCAAATTGATCGGATCTCACATTAAATACATAGTCACTTAATGGGGGCTATCGCGTCTGAGAAATTCACTAGACGACAAGGGATGAGGTCCAACTGCAGCATGATTGGTGAATGTTGACATGTCTGTCAATGTCACGTCAAAAATAACCAATCATGCTGCAGTTGGACCTCACGCCTGCTTGTTGCCATCTAGTGAATTTCTCATACGCGTCAACCCTAACATGTTTAGTTTCTATGATACTAAATTGCATACATTGTTTTATCGGAACTGTTCTCCAGAATAATCAATTAAAATTTTATATTGTTTCATAACACGTATATCAACGTTTTATTAGGAGCTGCACACAATTTTAAATATTGAATCATACGTTTTAAGGTTAATCGAGATTAATTTTGATAGGACAGCTTTAATTCATGCATTTTATTATATGGGATCTGTATTCTTGGTATATACAGTTAGCAATAAAATTACGTACATAGTCGGATTTTTTTGACAGAATATAATTATAAATACTTTCGGCTGTTGTTAATTCTATGCTGACTGTACGTATAACCGTATTTTAACTCTTTAGATAACTGTAACGGTAATGTGAGTGACTGTATAAGTACATATATTTCCTAATGTCATAATTATGCACACTTACTCCAACTCTATTATAAGCATAATTGATGTCTAATTATTTAAAACGTAATCACTATTAAAATATTGAACACAACTTTACTCAATTCTACTTAACAAGGCCTCTTACCGACCAACCTTTAACAAAGTAGGCACTATATTGTTGGAATATAACAATAATAAAGGTAAATAGATTACTTTAACGTGTGTTACGTAACTAAGGGAGTTATTAAAGTATTTGATATTGGAAGTGTTTTAAAAATCCTTTTTAACTTCACTATTTCGATGTAGAGTCAAAAATCATTTGATATATTCTATTTGGTAAATAGGCTATGGATTTAGTACTAAAACTAATATAAATTATATTTTTCAAAAAACCATACGTTATACTTAACACGAATATATTATTTGATGACATTTATCCAATCCAACAACATTGATAAAAGCATTTAAGGGATATAATAAATGTGGCTACTTTTATCGGAGTATCAGTGTAGTTACTATACATACCTGCGGCATACACTTTTTTATATTTTTATTCGATTAAAACGAACTGGTTCGAGATTTAAATGTTGCTAGCAAGTGTGCAAATACACTTCTTATAATAATGTATACGATACATTAGATCAAACCTTCTGAACATAGTAATACCTATCAACACTGCTAGGTGCATACAACATCGTGCAATACCTACTATTCGCAGTATACATACATAGTTCTACATAAACATTTATTTTGAATACCCGTAAATCATATTCTTAAGAGGCGCAATTACATTATGTTTGTGAGATCTCAATAAGATAGATTTACATATCGCGTATCAAACTCAATATATATAACTATATATAAAATTAAATCATTCACTAATTGTAGTGATAAACAACATAGGTTATATACTTGATTAAACTTAACTTAAGACACGCTAAAGTGATACATATCTGTAAAGACAGAAACTGAGTGTTAACGGGGACACTCAGTTTAAGAATTAATATAATATCGCTACCTTAAATCTCAAATGGCGTAACCACCAAAACAAAACTTTTCAGGAGAGCAAAAATACAAAAAAAATTTTTTTCTTTTTAATATAACTCTATCAATTTTAATACAATGTAAAGGTTTTATACATCAAATTTCTTAGAATTTTGAGATAAAGGGTTCAGTAGGAACTTTTTGTACCTAAATCTTATATTTAACAAACTAGAAGTCGGTTACGACCTGTGAAAATATTACAAAAAGGCATCTACGCCCCATAAAAATCACGATTTTTAAGAGGTGAAGGTCGTATCTCCAATAAAAAAAATGTTTTTTGTGCTTTAAACTAATTTAATAATAAAAGAAAACGTAAAATTTTCACGTCATAATAATTTCTAGGGGCGTAACCACCAAGTAAAGTGGGCTAAGCCTTTTACGACCTGTTTACCTTATAAAAAGTGTTTAAATCTATAAAAAACATTGGGTCATAATAACCATTTTTTTTGCGAATTTCGAGATTTTAAATATACAGATCGATAGAGAAAAAATAACTGAATAAGACTGCATCAAAAAGTCATTTTGACCAAAATGGCGGTTACGCCATTTGAGATTTAAGGTATCGAATTATGTTTTTCATTTGTTTTCTTAGATTTCTTTCACAAGCTGTGTGCCTAGTAATTATAACGACTTATCATTTATACAATTTTAGGTATTAGTGAAATACAATTTTGGCTCGAAAGGTCAGACAAAATTTTCCAAGTATTATACTTAAACAATTCAATATAATTTTGAATTTTAACACTTTCAAAGTAGTATAATTGATATGTTTCAATAATCACAATAAGTATATAGATATTATTTATATATGTACTCTAAGAATCACAATTAAACTGAGCAAAAACGCCCGTATAGATATTACAGCTTACCAAGACCAGATTTGGAAATAATTTATAATAATTCTTAAATATTGGTAAATGCATATAGCCTATTTACTATAATTAATTTGATATGTTTTCATTGTGCAATACTGGCATATTTGATAAAATATGTATAATATTACTAACAAATAGAGATTTTTTTTACAATACCACTATACAATAGACATTTACAACTACTTCCCTTATCGTTTAACTTTGATATGTTTTCGATATTCTTGGTCATGTCATGCATGACACAAAAACCATGATATGTTTAAGTTTCTTAGGTCTAATTATGAAATCTGTTGGCTGATGATGAGGCCATTTCCCACCAGAGCAGAGAGGAAATTCAATCAAAACAAAACGTTTTCTTTACCTATTAAGTAGTGATTCATTAATCATTATCGAGAAGATACTTAGGTAACATTTTTTCTATTCCGTTTGATAGAATTTATTTCCTTAAAAGCAAGGTGATCTTGATATTTTAGGTAGATATTCATTTGGGTACATTTCGTCTCTCACTGCTCTAGTGGACATTTCATGTTCTCTTATCTTATTATTTTTTATTCGAAAATATATAAAATGATTTTTCAAAGGAACAGAGCCTTACTTCTTTTTTCCATTTACCTATATTTTTTTTCCGTAGTCGAACCTGTTGTAAAATCATTTTATACACGATTTTCATTATCTTAATCATTATTCTAATAGTAAACACCATTCAATGAAATTACATACACATAGTGTAACTATGATAGTTCATCGAATGCTAAGTTTTTGATTTGACATACATTTTTACAAATCTAAATATTATGATATCACCACAGCATTGACGTTTTCTTTGACTAATAAACACGGATAAATTCTAAGCTACACATATAATATTTTTGTGTTTTCTGTCGCTTATTTCATCGTTATTTATTAAACTTCTCTATGTGCTCCTTGGCTAATCGGTATCAATTTACCTTTGAATCGTGCGATTGGTACGATCTCTACATTAGGATGTAGAGACAATGCCTAGAGACTTATGCTAATCACATTGATTGCACATTATTGAGTAGCCTATAAAAAAGTTTCCTTGTCATTATTTTGCATATGATCTATCGACCAAATAAGTCCTACTTTTTCCACCCGAAATTGGCTCATAACTATACAAAGATAAGGTTTAATTGCAACATTCCAGATCCTAATAGCTTGCTTAGTATATTAAACGATTCAGCGAAAGATCGATGTAATATCGTTATAATTTATCTTTATTTTTCAGTTGAATACCTTTCACAATTACCTTTTTGAGTACTACCCGCTGCTTTAGGTATTTATTTTTATGCAATAAGATATTACGTCAATTATACAAATAAAATTCATTTTAATCTACTTGCTAGATTTTTCCTAAGTGAGTAATAGGTAATATTTTGTTTCAAAAACACCCTAAAGGGAGCTAGTAATAGGTAGGAATAAATACTTGCGTATTTATATAATCAACAAATGTATATATATTTATATATAAACTTCTGAAAGGTTTATAAAGCTCTACAAACAATACTATACACTTATAGCTCAAAAGCCAAATATATTTTAAGTAAGATACTGCTACTTTTAAGCAGCTTAAAATCTGTATTACATAATATATATAATTTTTTCCTCTAAGATGGAATTTTATTTTTTCATCATTGTAAATAAATTACTTTTCTGATATGTAATAAATAATTCTTACATTAATAACGATGACCTAATATATCTACGATAAGAAGTTCCTGTCAATAAACATGAAATATACATACAACAAAAATAATATAAATACTTAATAATATAACAACACAACTCCAAATTATTGAAGCGCATTAGCAACATACAATAATTGAAATTATTTGTTAAATAAATCTACGGGCGATCGGATCGCGCTCTTCTAGTCGGCATAAGACTTGTCGGTCACGGCAATGTTTAACAAATAGAGACATATCACTAAGTAATAAGTATATTTTTTTCTAAACAAGAGTATTTGAACTAACATTAAACGCCTACAAAACGTACATCTCCTACCAAGCATTCAATCCAACACTGGTTCTTTAAAATTGATATGCATTTTCACCTTACATCCTAAATTTATCGAGTATAAGTTAGTCAATTCATGATATGTTTCATTTCCTTACAACTACTATATTAATATAAATTAATGTGCGTCAAAATTTTAGCCATGAGATCAAATTCATTAGAACATGTAAACGATTATTAACAAACGGGATTTAAGTTCCACGCTCATCCCAAAACGTTTTAAAGTTTCTTTCAAAAATGTTTTACCGCTCTGACAATACAGTTTTTATACTGATGACATCATTCAATAGGATTTGATTATCCATTTACTAAATAAAATATTTTAATTAAAAGTTTTCTCATTTAGTCAATGTCCGTTGAAAAACGCACAAAGGCATTGTATAAAGTTTCTTCTCAAAGGTAACAAAGAGACGGTAATGATTTAAATTTTGGCAATGCAATTAGCAATTTGGGCAGATCGAATCATTCAAACAGTGTAAGGACATTTTCCAAGATCTGACCATAGCCGAAAAGTTGGTACGACCAGTTTTCGACTCTATAACATTTCGCCTTAATCAGGCATTAGGTTGAATTATCCAAACAGTGTTGGAAAAATTTGATCCAATTCTAACCATAGCCAGAAAATTTATAAGGCTTGGTTGTCTGGCTTATAAAATTTTGGGACAAGCTACCCAAGCTGAAAAGTTGGTAAAACCTTGTTATCATTGGCTTGTACATTATTGGGACAAGTTACCCTAGATCTAACGCCTTCACTAGCTGGTAGCGGCTTTGGAAGTGTAAGGCCTAGTTGTCAGGCTTTTTATTCTGGAACATCAGCCTCATGGAGTCCAGGGCTTCCTCCAGGTGCTGGCGGAAGGCCTCCGTGTTGGTGTCGCTGGAGGACACGAAGGAGGAGATGCAGAAGATGACGCAGTCTCTCTTGGGGTTGTAGCTGCAGCCGTAGCCGTCGGGCACCACCGCGCCGTAGCCCATGAACGTGCTGTCTGTTGTGGTGGCCACCTGGTAATGGACACATTGTTAATAACTAAGGGCGTATTGACACAAAGTGGTACACTTGTGGAAGTCTTGCCTGCCAGTTCTTGTATTTAAATAAATAACCAATTAAGGTGTCAAAATTATTCGCAAGTGGTCCAATAACTCCAAATGTGTGCAGTTTAGTTTTAATTCAGTACAGTTCTAAAATCGGATTATGGGTAAGAACCCATTAGAGCGATCCCAAGAAGAAGCATACCAAGTAATAATCTTGTCGTGATGTCGTCAGGAGCTAGTTGAGAATCACAGTGCACAATAGACTTTAATGAAATGCTTGTCTTTTTGTAAGCTGCACGCTAATAGCTGCGACCCATCACTGCGGCTATGAACGCTTCAAATGCTGCGGTAGTACAGTTGCACCTACAGATATTAATGAAAAAACAAACCTGGCTGGTGCTCAGCTTGAACTCTATCATCTGCTTGTAGGTAGCGTCGTTGAAGAGCGGCGGCAGTTCGCCGTGGGCCTCCCGCGCCGCCTCCCGCAGCCCCAGAAGGTGGTTGTCGATGCCCCGGCCCAGGATGTTGGCCTCCATGATGGAGGTCTGCTTGCGGGCAGCCTCTTCGAACAACTCGAGGGCTTTCTGCTCCTAAGAAGATAAGCTATCAATAAACTTGTGAAGTTTTGGGAAATCGTACTTTAATATGCAGTCGAGTAAAACATATTTTCTGGACGGATTCACGTATCAACGCTTGCTATCAGACATTTGCCGTCTTATTTAATTCACGACAACGATAATTTGAACTGCCAATCGTTTAGTTTGAGAAAGAGACAAAGCATAGTTTTTGAATTCGGATTAGTTTCCAGAGGGCAGGTCGTCCCTAAACTTCTGAAAGGTGAGTTTTGTTGGAAAACTTGAATAACATTCAATTTCACCGGTAGACTCACCGGTGATCTTCAATGATCTTCCAATTAAGCTACCCAGGCGCTTAGACAGCAATGGAAATTTATCCGTAAGCTACAGATGAGACACTTGTAAACATTGAAGACTGCTTCTTTAAAGTCGTAAAGCTCAGAAAACCAGACACAATGGACTAAATCCATTGTGTCTGTCTTGTGTGAGGACATTGGGCCTTAAGAGGTTAAGATACCTGAAATCAAGTGTTCAAGTTCCTTACCTCGTACAAGTTGAAGGAGACCTTCTTCTGTCCATCGTCAGTTTCAGCAGATGGCGGCGCCTCAGCCTTACTCATGGCTTCGGCCCAGGCCAGCGCCGCGCCGTGCGCCGACCGGATGTTGTCGACGCGCCCGTTCCGGAAGCGACGGAGGGACGCAGACTCGTATGTGGTCACCAGGTAGCCGTACATTCTTTAATAAGTTTGAAGAAGTTAATAGGAAAAGAAAGGAAAGAACGGCAAATATGACTAATGAGAGAGATTTACAAGTACATTAAGCCTGCACCAGCGGTTTTAGAAATTGATAAAAAGAAAAACATCATATTCTCTTCTGTGTCTCAAGACATACTTCCTTCTGGAAACGTTATGAGTATGTAATGTATGAGCGAGAAATTTGTCAGGCTTGTTTTACTATGTTTCACATAGCTATTTGGCATACTGTGTTACAATGCACGTGTAAACATGCAAAAAAAATTGTTTTTTTTTCGATTTTCTAACTTGCTTCTCTTATAAGCTAGAGTCCTGTAGTATGCAAGAGCAGGATTTTAGACTTACTTGTTCACTGTAATTACACTTAATATTAGTCTTTTTGGGACAACTCGCTATAAGTAAGCAGCAGTAAGTAGCTATGTATTTGCTACTCCTAATATGGCGTGCAGATCCATAAAGAGTAATATTTATGCAAGAGTATACTCACTTATAGTAAGCGTACTGCAGCGCGAGCTGGATGTAGACGTCGGGGCTGGTGCGGCAGGACTTCATGAACTCGCGCCCGTAGCCGCGGTACGTGTACACACGGTGGTCCAGGTCACTGATAGCTCTGGAACAAAGAAAGGAAGTCAGAAAGAAAGAAAGAAGAAGAAGATTTATTGACTAATTATCAAAGATCTTTCAGCGTCATTTAATACCTTCGTGACTCAAGTCACTATTATTGTGTAACCAGCTTCTTTAAGAGACACGTGTACGGATGGTATCTACACAGGAAATGACTGCTTTGTTGGTCTATTGGTACCAAGTGCTGCATTAGGATGCCGTGAGGTCCCTGGTTGGAGTCCGGGTTCGGGAAATGTTTGTGTGAATTTTTCTGTTTAGAAATTACTCGGCCCGGAGTCAGGAAGTTGGCGGATACACGCCCGCGACTCGGAAAGTACGTTAAGCCGGTGGTACCACGTATTTAAAATATTTGGAATTCATTTTTAGTTGCTACTTCATTTATTCGCCGCTATCACGGTGAAGGAAAACATCAAGAGTAAACCTACTTACTACACATCAACTAAGAAACTCTGAGCTTTTGTGTTATTGTAATCAACACACATTAGGCCAGCGTGGTTGACTGAGGCCCGATTGCCCTTGATAGTTTAGAATATGCTCGTGCCCCTCATTGAAAATGTATATGGGCTGATAAAAAAAAAACATATGGGTCGAATTGAAAACCTCCATTTTTGAAGTCGGTTGAAAAGGATAATTTTTAAGGCTGGTTGGATATTTGCGCAGTTTTGCTCTTGGTGGTACCTCGGTTCTCGTAGTTGTACAAAGTGTCTCACCTGTCCAGATCCCTAGCCGCTTGCTCGATGTTCCTCTGCACATCTGGAGTCAGCGCCCATCGCATGGCCTGCGGCGCGGGCAGCAGGGCGGGCGGGGGCGCGGGGCGCGCAGCCACCTCCGCCCTCGCCAGAGCCCTCTCCGCGAGCCGCACCACCGCCACGCCCTCCGCCGCGCTGTGCTCATAGCACATGCCTGTTGTGCCGTCCGAGGAGATGATCAGCTGGAACGAAGGTGTAGATGTCACTCATGAAGTCTGTATGGCGATATTCGACTAAGCAGTTCGCAATGCCGCCGAAAGATGGCGCTTACATTCCGTCGGCTCACATACTCATATTTCCAAACATGTTTTCGGTATACTAATTTTTTTTGATTAAATGGCCAACAAAATGACCTCACTCCGCCTAATGGTGGTCGTGGGTCGATGGGTCATGACGACCTGATGAACTAGTACAAGGGACAAGATAGAGGAAAATATGTTCAGCGGACCATTTCAGGAATAATCACCAACCTACAGCTGTACCTCTTTTAAGAAAATTGAAGTATTGATAATTAACCAACATGGCACGACATCCTAAAATTTGTCTTGTCCTCTAACAATGCGAATCAAGACTTAATTTAGTCAAACCAGCGGAATAATGCATGACTAATATAGGCAGGTTCCGGGGAGCCTAGAATTGCACTACCGGTCTCAGCCTCAAATTCGGGAACGGCTAATAATGTTGGAGGTGTGGTATTCGATAAATAACCTGAAAATGGCACTCCGATAGTGTAGCATTACCATGGCTGATCTGTTCCTTTTGTACCAGCACGAGTACCGTCAAGATTTATATACAGCAGGAGCAGCTATCAGTGTCACACACCGGTCCATGCAACTCCTGCGTTGCTCTTCTGAGTGACGGTTCCTCAAATAATAGGCGAGACGACTAAAAAAATATAATTAGTCCGTTATTTAGATTATTTAAAAATATTGTACTCGTATTTTTTATTTTGTTTCACAAACAAGAAATTATGAAGATATAGTGCTTAGAAGTTTCGTATGACGTCACGATTAGGTACAATTTTTGCGTAACTATGACGTCACAAGCCCCCACTCCAGAAGTTTGATAAGCTATAATTTTGTAATTTTTCAATCAATTGAAAAACCAAAAAATACGTGTCCCATATTTTTGTATAAACTAACTTACGGACTAAATAGAATAATAAGATTTTGACCCAGTCGTCACGCCTATTCCCACTAGAAAAAGCTCTGTGGACACTCATAGCGTGTACCTGCACGGTCTTATCGAACCAGCGGTTGGCGGAGTGGTGCTGGGTGCCGGCGCCGTGCATGGCCCGCAGCAGCGCGTTGGTGTCCGAGTCCAGGTCGGACCGGTCCCCGCCGCCCTCGTCCAGGCAGACCAGGCAGAGCGCGCGCTCGATCAGCTCCAAGTTGGTGCGGTTGTTCTCGTCTGCGCAAGGAAAGTAAAGTTTAAACTCTCATGGTTACACACATTAGAAAACTGACACTTTCCGGGATTTAGTCCGGTGATGATGACAAGGCTACTCCTTCATTTACACTTAGGAAAAAAAAACTGTCCAGGATATGTCTCGATATTTGCGCATAAGCGCCATGATCACGGGTGAACGTCGATCAGTTCACCCCGGACAGTTTCAGTTTACTAAGGAAGGTGAAGTTTTCTGAGTGCTTTGGAAGGTGAAATGATCATGACTCAACTCGGGCAGAGCTTTCATTACTAACGAATCGTATATTAGCCGGTAGTCGGCTGGTAGGAGTTTAATGCGAGTAGCCGAGAATAGAAATAAGTGGCGAGCTTTTTGGAGAGGCCTATGTCCAGTCCAGCAGTAGAAGAAATAGGGCTGACGATGTTGATGATATTAGTCGGCCTTGTAGAAATAGTAGCGATTGATGAATTTCAGATCGCCTGCCTAAAGAGCAGACGAATCTATAGAACAGTGATCGAATTAATACACTTCTTTGTCATGCTCTGATTTAAAAGTTCTTAGCGCTTGTGTTATTTTTTACTATAAATCATACTAATCGGCAGTTAGGTGAAGAGAAAAAAAGCCTTGCTATTGTATCTAACATGCGGACTGCCAAACAAAGAACAGTAATAATAATAAGAGGACATAAAATACTTCTGTCCCTTTTCGAAGCTTCATAAATCAGAAGATAGGGCTACCGAGCTGCAGATAATTTCTTTTTAAATTTTCGGCCACAGGACTTTAGCTTATGCTAGAGTCCTGTGGTATGTAAATAATGTAGCAGGTTTCAGTCATACAGGAAGGCCATCTCAATTTTGCTAAAATAATGAATTTTACTGTAATAATTTTTTTTTTTCAAAAGAACTAAGCTGTTAGCCTAAGATGGCTTCTACAACTTCACCGGGCTGGCGGAGGAGCGGATGGCTACTGTAATCAATGTCTGATAGTCTAACCTTTGATCAGCTGTTCCCTGTTCTTAGCCCACTGGTCCCTGTTCATGGCGGTGAGCAGCCCCACGCGGGGGGCGGGCGGGGCGCCGGCGGCGTCCACCATGCAGTGCAGGAGCTGCGCCTGGATCTCGCCCGGGGTGAGTCGCCCGCGGTCCGCTGCCTTCACAGGGATTGCGTAGAACTGGAACAAACGATCAGTTTATCAGTTGATGGCCAAGTGGTTAAGGTCGTTGCATGCAATACGAGAGGTCGCCGGTTCTAACCCCACCATGTACCACTGTGTCCTCAAATTTAAGATTCATTATGAACGATTATTTGACGCTTTAACGATGAAGGAAGACATCGTGAGGAAACCTACCTGCACACCTGCGAAGAAATTCTTAGGTAGTGAAGTCGACCAACCGGCACTTGGCTAGCGTGGTTGACTATTATTTGTTTATTATTTATTTATTTTTTAAGTATGGGGTTGTGTTCTACTA
This sequence comes from Maruca vitrata, assembly GCA_039566165.1. Classification (NCBI taxonomy): domain Eukaryota; kingdom Metazoa; phylum Arthropoda; class Insecta; order Lepidoptera; family Crambidae; genus Maruca; species Maruca vitrata. Next base: position 436,817 of record CM076923.1, on the reverse strand, counting down.
CTCTCAAAACATATCCCTGGCTCGTTTTTTTTCGTTTCTAAGAAAAGTACAAGAATTTTTGCTCTACGTCTTTATTATATTATAGATAGCTGTGCCCGCAACTTCGTCTGCGTGGAATAGTAACTTTCGCCAGCATTTTGATTTTAGGAAGCATTTTAAAGTAATTACAGGTAAAATAAATAAAGCCACATGAATTATAAGAACTATAAGAAAAGAAAATATAATTAAACTTAGTCATTTATTAGATTAATATCCAGGAAAGAACCTAAAATTGTTTACTGATTAATAGGTGCAAACAACATACTAAATTTTTCATTACAAATCGGCCAACTAAAAGAGGATTCACTCGCCCAATATATTTTTTTGTCCAAGCAATGCTCTAGCCAGATGAGGAGAGTGGTAGCTAGGGCTCACTAAATATTTTTCGCATTTTAGAACTATAAAACCACGTTAAAGATTTATTTTATTTGACAGAAACAGGTTTCAATGGTTGCAAACAGCATACTGTACCTATGTAGTTAGTACACAAAACTGATGTTTGATATCAGGACGACTTCAAAAGGTAAAAAATACACCGATACCGATCCACTGCCTTAAAATATCTATAAAGGATGTGTGTCGCCATGTGACGAATTATATTAGTATTTGCTTTGCTACTTTATTTCTCGTAGATTGTATTGTACTCATTATGAAACAATGGATTAAAACGCAAGTTTAATAAAATGGAACTTATTAATTACTTTAAGTATTGAAGCAATATTGCGAAGTAATAAAGCACAGTGACATCTCTTGAACTAACCAAAAACTAAACACTCATATCAAATCTGACAATATTTGACATGACTTGCCAGCTAAAAACGTGATAGTTGGGGAGCCCAGCGGGGGTTTTGCAGTCTTGATCAGACACAGACTCTGTCTTGTAAGATTTTTAAATGGAATTTTAGAATATCCAACATTTTTGCGTGAATGTTTATAAATTCCCCCTTATATGCTTAGAATAGCGATATCCCTCTATATGAACATTCAGATAATACCGAACAGTTGGAAAAACACAAACCAGCAATGCAAGCCAGCAAGCAAATATAGGACAACTGACCACCTGCATACCGAAAACCAGATAAAAGAGAAGTTTAGCGAATTTAATAAACTTTTGTACCTGGTCTTCGTGTATATTTTAAAAGTCTTTGACGGTATCACCCACAAAAATCCAATCAGCTTTCTCTTCTTCAGCAAAACGTCGAACCAGCATACATAAAAAATCTCCAAATCATTTACCAACAAAGCACAGCCGATATCTTCTGGTCACTATGATGTTCTTAGGCAACAAAAGGAATTGGTGTAGAGGATAGGCGACTGATAAACTTTCGCTTTGCAGATGACATTTTCCTAGTCGAAATACGTTTACATCGACAGAACTTGAGTCGATGCTCGAACAACTGAGCGCAGAAAGCGTCGACGTTAGACTGACGATGAATAGATCCAAAACCAAGGTCATGACCAACAGCACCACTGATTTGGTGGATTGCAGTCAACAGGCAGGTAAAGCAATATATAGAGGAGTATATACTTGGGCTAGGCAGTCTCCTTCGAAAACAGGCAGGACAAAGAAATAATCCGTAGAGCAGGCAACGCCTGGAAAAGCTTCTGGTCCATGAATCGGTATATGAAGGGTGATCTTTTTATATCACTGAACCGCAAACTCATCGACGTTTTCATACTGCCTATCCTAACACATGGGGCACAATCTTGGTCCTCCACCGAAAATCAGAAGTCCAAACTCAAGGTTTTTCAAAAACCTATGAAGCGAAGTATCGTAGGTATTAAGTTAAAAGAAAAAATAAAATATACCACCATCCACTCCCGCGCTGGTATTGTTGTTGGTCAAAACTGATGTAGCAATGGGCGGGGAATGTGATGTGAAATGTGCGAGGATAAAGAACAATAGATGGACCAGAATTGTTACCGACACGTGCCTGAAGACGATTTTCGCCGACGGAGACTCAAGAAATGGTGGTATGTCGATCTGGTCCATGTATCAAAGAACTGGCAAGTCCAAGCATTGGACAGAGAGCAGTAGATGAGTTTTGAGGATACTTTGCCCAGCAGTGAGGTGATATAGGTTAAGAAAAAAAAATTACAGATTATTATACAGCAGGACTTCGATATCAACTTGAACCTCCTGCATAAAAATGTAACACGCTGAAGTATCTCAAGATTACGTGTTTTTCAACAGACACAAAGATTAATTATAACTTTATGGTCCAAATCGTTACAATGACACTTTTTAGGGGTTATTTAACATGCACTTTGAATAACTGATACGGTCAAATTACTTTTTCCTTTAACAACTTGTCACCAGGTAGTCCTCTTGTATTAATCGCTGTCCCCCCACTTATAAAGAAAGTGTAATAAACTTTTTTCTTATTTAGCGTAATCTTTCTATTCCGATTCCATGTCGTTTGAGTAACTGCAAATCGAGCTATTTACCTCCCCTACTATGACGTTTTGCTCAATAAAGTAGTCCGTATATTCCTAGTCAGAAGGTTCATTTTTGTCGATATACTTTTACCATTTTTGTACTTGATCTAATAAAGTTAGATTTTTAACTATCCTACAGGAATTTCTGTGACTAAAAGTATTTAAGATTTTGACCGGGGATGTATGGTACCACCATGCAAAATTTCATTCAAATCGGTGTAATAGTTTCAGAGATCAGTCATTAAATTTAGGTTTTTTGAATATCCCACGGGAACCAGTTAACTGTCAGTGATTTAAAGTATCCTATGCATTTTTCCGGAATTTGAAATACCTTCGTGTAAACTTTCATTTAAATTGGTTCAGCCGTTTAGGAGGTCAGTCGAAACAAACAAACAAACAGACAGAGATGCAAATTTTTTTAAGTATGGGGATGTGTTCTACTACTCTCAAAACATATCCCTGACTTGTTTTTTTTGCGTTTTTCAAAAAAGTACAAGAATTTTTACCTCTACGTTTTTATTATAGTATAGAAGATTATGGTTCACAAACAGAAAACTGTCATTACACATATTGGTTGGGGCCATATCACCCTAGAATAGGGTAGGCCCGTGCCCCGGGAGTGGGGACGTATATGGGCTGATGATAAGATCAGCGGTCAGCAACAGGCGGACCGCGAACGGTCGATCTCCGGATCACGAAATATTGTGATGGATCACAAATGTCAATGAGAGTGCGCTACGGTGACGCTTTCTGGACCTCGATCAGATTTTTCCACGGTATCCTGATAAGTACCCTAAAACCTTTAAGGATCTCGAAGTGGAAATATTGTCTTTTGCTCTTAATGAGGAACTTGGTGGGGGGTAGGATAACATGATACTATGATAAATATATATTTTGGCATGTCTCAAATATGCCCTTTGTTTATTCTAATGAAAAATATCCTGGATTGGTAAAGATGACTAATTATGAAAAGGGGTTTTCTGAACCACGAATTTTTGACTAGCCTAAACAAATAATGCTTATGTGAGTGTGCTTTCTAAAAACACGCTTGAACCATTTATCAAAACACAACTATTGTAGAGTTGTTCTATTATGAACTCGTCAACAGTAAAAACTTAACTGCATTAAAAACAAAGCCTGCGCTTTCAATAGAGATTCGCAAACAAATTTGTGGTTCGTCTCCTCCGCCCCAACTTACCCTAACTTAGTTACAGCTTCCAATAACTTAGTGGCGACGCGCACTTTATCACTTAGCTGCCACTTACGCAAACTTTACTCGTTGTGATCCGCTCCGAGACGAAATTTGATAGAAACTCCGTCCAATCTATGATAAATACTTTATCTCAGGCTTACTACAGACTAGAGAAAAGAGGATTTATTAGTGCTTGTTTGGTTGATTTTGAAAGGGCTTATGCGCTATAACAGCAAACGGCTCCTTGGACTTGCTCCCAAAATAATACAATGATTTTTGCTTAATAGCGAAAACGCGCTTACTTAGAGCATATGCAGATATTACAGAGGGCCATCTTATGATCCTCTAGCACAGACCACTTAGCTTGGAGGAAGTTTGTCCTCATTTTTGGTCACCATTCATCTCGCTATGGGATCCATGCCATGCTCTGCAGCCAGTAGAACAGCTCCATGCAGAGAAGCCCTCGGGTAAGTGCAGTGGTTACTCACGTAGTTCCTGCAGGCTGCCAACACTAACTCCTCCTGCTCGGGCCCGCCAGGCGCCGGCAGCACCAGTCGGTCCCTCCCCGCTTCTGGCACGCGGCAAACGCCCAGCAGACGGTAGAACTGCTCCATGCACAGGAGCTAGCCCACAGGTGAGTGAACTGTTCACTCACGTAGTTCCGCACACGCCGCCACCACTAGGTCCTCAGCCAGTGGAACTGCTCCATGCAGGGGGGCTGGCCCTCGTGTAAGTGCAGTGGTTACTCACGTAGTTCCTGCAGGCTGCCACCACCAGCTCCTCCTGCTCGGGCCCACCAGGCGCCGGCAGCACCAGCCGGTCCCGCCCCACTTCTGGCACGCGGCAAACGCCCAGTAGACGGTAGAACTGCTCCATGCAGAGAGGCTGGCCCTTCTCTCGGCTCGTGGCGCGCTCCAGAGGGAGTTCGCCCCTGCATCACAGAAGGCACGTCAAAAATAAAATACCCTGGAATAAGGATTCATGTGAAAAACAAAAATAGGAGGACTCAAATGCGGATATCAATCACAGCAGATCGAGATTCGATAACAAGAAAATAAATTCAAGATTTTTTTTAATACTTTCACAACCTATTTTAAATTTCTTAAGCTTGCCTAGCATGTTGAGGTAAAGTGGGCTCACCAGAAAGTACGCTAAGTGTGTCAACACCGAATAGAGTTTATAAACAATTGTTCAAATGGCGATATAATTAATGGCTGCGTTAAGTAGAAAATTGAGTAACAGCAGACGGTGTCGTAACAAATTGGTTTATTTTTCATTGCGAAGGCTCGTGTTAATTTGAAGTGTCACGATACGTAATTAGGCCGCATGATGTTACAAAAACACGTTAAGCAAAGGATTCTGCTACACTGCCAGGGTTTTCCTATGTTTTTATATTTTTGCTTTCGAATCGAACCATGGTGAAATAAAGCTTAGCTTAAGCCAACAAGTAAACTTAGTTTTATTTCAAAAGTGTAGTGTTCGCGCACAACAATACGATGCGATAAACGAAGGTGTTTATTTTTTCAGCAGATAATCATACAAAGCCATCTTTGTTTGTATGAAGAACATACTCGTAGATTTAACATCCATGTCTTTAACCATTCATAAATCATCTTGGGGGCCTGTTTTTGACTATCTCAATCTGCAACGTGTAGCCCTGTCTCTACCACAATCTCCCAGTTTTTTTTCTAACTGTCTTAAGATGATGGTTTGGAGTAGCCTTCTCATCATCGCCGGACTTGCGTGGGAGCTAATGGCTCTCACTCCTAACAACCTCCCAGTATTGCAAGACTCACCTATCCAACATCTCTTTATAGTCCAAGAGGTCGTCTACAAACAGCGCCGCCAGGACAGCTACCTCCTCCATCTTCGCGAAGTGCCTTCGAGGGAACACCATGCCAGGGTTGGAGTTGATGGGCAGCGGCAGCCGCACTTTCAGGTACATGTCGTCTAGCCACCAGTCTGTGATCTGTGAGGGTAGTTAAACATTCGGTTGATCAGAAGACAGAATTAAGGAACATTGATTTGACTTTATAAAGTTAAACTCAGTCATTATGTGAATAATTATCCTTTTTATCACGTAGCAGTACATATTATTTTTCATGCTTTCTTACTTTCTAAATACGTTAAAAATAAACGAATCACCCTTAGTTACCAACTAATAGAGTACAGTACTTATTGACGTATCTGAAATAGTGGAAACCGTAAAACAATTCACACAGTTGCAGCTAATAGAGGATACAGTTGAAGAATAATGTAAACACGCCTCATCGCTTATCCTAGTCCTCTACTCTGTACTGCTTAGACTCGTCCAATAGTTTTGAAAATTGCAGTGGTCCTATCAATAGTTCTTTGGCTTAATATAAAATAGTCTGCACACATTACGCTTTTACGTGATCACCAAGCAAAGCCGTACAACAGTAAAATTGAAATTGTAGTTACAAGTTTCTAATTTGGTATTAATAAAATAATAAATAATTACCGCTAATTCTTTGGAAAAATATTACTAATTATAATCAATAAACATGTACAACGTGTTTCACAAAACCTACTATAAATATTTCGACGCTTTGGCGAACGTAGTTTTGTACAGAAATTAAAAGTAAAAACGACTTTTCATTACATTTAAATGTTCCTTTATTTGTATACCTACTTACATCAAAATTAATAACTGTAGTGTTATTTATCATAACTTAAGTGTACTGTGGGACTTAAAAAATATATGGTTTTTATAGATCTAGTCCTTTTCGGTCGCTTTGTAGTTGTCCCAGTATCCTGCTGAGGGATCCACATTCTCTTCCTCAAAGTTTTTTTCTCAAATGGAAATATCTCTTGTATTATTGTGCCATCTTCATCCTCATCATCGTCGCTTTCATAAGAATCTTCTGTGGGAGGCTCCAAAAAGTAATCATTTCTAGAAGTCGTTACGCGATCGGTTTGACTGAGATAGCCCCCTATAGAAGCCTCTCGATTTCTCCAAAAATGTGGCTTCGTCGACGGACTCCGTGGGAACGGTCGAGCCATAACATTTTCGCTACTTTTTTGTTCTATTTCGTAGCTGGAACCCTTATTCTGAAAATCTACAGGGTCTCGCCATGAGTTTGCTCTGCGATAAGGATCCTTATTTCTAAAACGACTCATAAATTTAAAAGGTTTAACATATTCTCTGGCTTGATCGATTTTATCAAATCTAGGTCTTATGACTATTTGCCGGGGAATGCTGGTTGGTCTGTTGTAATACGAAATGTGTTGTATGGGATGAAACTTTGACCCCATATCAATTTTTTGAGTCTTAATTCGTCTTTGCGCGAAAAAGTCTTTAGTTTTCATGGTCAATATTTCTTTATTTTTACCGTTAATTTTTATCGTTCTCACCATTTTTCTTGAAGATTTCGGAGATGCAATTCTTTTTTCTACTTTAAAAGCATGACGTGTTTTAGCAAAAGAACCTAATAAAAAGCTTTTGGTTTTGTTTGTCATGGATATATAATTTTTAGTTTTTGCTTTATGGAGGCGAGTTTTCTTTAGGTCTATCGTAGTATTTGTCTTTGGCTTGATCACAATATCATCAGAGCAATTAGAAACTCTCACTAGTTCAATAAAACTATTCAAATGTTGATCAACATGATGACTTAAGTTTCGGAGTAAAGCACATGACTCCGTATTCTTAATTTTAATGAAAGGTTTGTTCATGAAACTTGGTCTGTATTTCCAGGTTTTAGATTCTTTTTTGAAAAAGTTTATTTGTGATTGTAGGCTCGGCGTATTCATGTCTTCTGCTGATGTTGGCTTATATGTATTATACTTTATTGTTCTTGCATCATTATTGTGACTTGTTTCAGATCGTGTAGTAGCTGAACTGAGAACTGAACTTAACCAGTCATGGAAGAAAGAATTTCGATTTTTACTATTTACTAGTGGCCTTGTATCATCGGGGACCGTCAGTTTATTTGAAAGATTCTGCTCCAAAGTTGTGAATGTTTCATTTATAACATTATGTTTATAACCTTTATCTGATGCAGTACTTTCACCATCTTGTTTGCCAGTACCTAAATTAGACTGGGTGGTCATGTACATTTTGGTAGTCAGAATTACATTATGATCATTTACCAAAACATCTTCTTGTGTGAGCGATAGTGAGCTATCTTTGTCCGTTTTCAAAAGAGTTATGTTTTGATCGTTAATGGAAGAAGTATGTTGCCTGTAAATACTGCGAATAAATTCCTCTATTAAACTTGTGTCATTAACTGAAGTAATTGTATCTATTTTCAAAGTTGTGGAATTATTCATCTGATTAGTATTATTATATGAATACGTATAAATCACGTTTCTCTCTGGGATATCATCAACATTACTTTTTGTGTCAATTTTCAAATTATTGTTATTATTTATCTGATTCATATCATTATATGAATACGTAGTTGTCTTGTTTCTGTCGTGAATATTGTTTTCATAATTTTCTGTCACTACTTCCAATTTTGTATAATTATTGATCTTATTAATTTCATCGTATGAATACGTAGTTGTCTCGGTTTTATCTTGGAAATCATTGACAATACTTGCTGTGTCTATTTCCAGTTTTGTATAATTATTTATCTGGTTAATATCATTGTGTGAATACTCAGTTGTGTCATTTATATCTTGGATATCATAAATATTATTTTCTGTGTCTATTTTCAATGTCGTAAGATTATTTATCTTATAAATATCATTGACTGAATACGTGGTTGTCTCCTTTTTATCGTGGATATCGTTAGCATTATATTCTGTGTCTATTGCCAATGTCGTATTTTCATTTATCGGATTAGTTTCATTGTATGAATACGTGGTGGCCCCGTTTCCTTCTTGGATATCATAAACATTATTTTCTGTGGTCCGATAATTGAGTGTTTGGTATGTGGTGGATCTTTTGACTGCACTGAGATTTAATAACATATTTTTGTAATAATCCTCTGTTTCATTTCTAGTCGAAATATAGTTTGGTCTTAAATTTGTGGTAGAATTAACAATTCGTATCTGTCCAGAACTTTTGTTCAATGAATGTGTAGTATAAGTAACATTATTGAAGAGATTTTCTACGGTTTTATCTCTCTGGTCTGGATACTTTTCTGTGTTGCTTGTTATATTATTAACTTTCAATGGAGAAAAATTAAATCGGCGAGGCATTTTCTTTTCAAATATTTTTGATTTGGTGGTTATATGAGCACTATTTAAGTCTGGTGTTACTAAATTATTGCTTTCAGAGTGTAGTGTTGAAGTACATGTAGAAAAAGTCGTTATTTCATTATGAACTGGCCAGCTGGTAGATGACTTTTGTATATGATAGTGTGACTTTGTTTCATGCAATTTTTCATGTTTATTATTAAAGTGCGTAGAAAAAATATCAAATTTTCTGGGTAATGATCTGTTGGAATTTACACTGTAATTATTTAGATCGCCATATTTGATAGTTTGTAGTTGTGTAATATTTAACTTTGGTATTTTTATTGCAGTACTTGTTTTGACATTGTTTCGTAGTCCAAATGTTATGTTATTAACAAACATGTTTTGAGATTCGATTTCTCTAGGAAAGTACAATGTACTTGGAATAGTTGTTTGTTCCCAAATATTCTCTAGAAGTATATGACTATCATTTAAATTTATTAATGCCTGAGTGTGGTTAATCAAGTGATCAAGATTTAAAGAAAAGATTTGGGTCGTATCGTTTCTTAAATCATTTGAGTCTCTAAATTTTGGTACCTCAATATTTTTTGTAATATTTATGATCGGTGTAGTATATTCACTTTTATTCTTTCTTCGATTTTCTAAAAAGTTAATGTTTCTTGTATTAACTTTTGTAAATGTTGCGTTTGTTGATAAAAAGATTTCTGGTTTATTAGGTGGACGAGTAATGATATTTATAGCACTATAATTGAGGCTGTTTAATATAAATTTTTCATGAGTGTTCTCTTGTCGTCTCTTTTGAGATATCGTAATGTTACGGTTTTTGAATGGTTTTACACCTATTAAAGTTTTGTTTTCATTGTAACTTTTAGTCGTAACATTTAACAAATTTGATGGCATATAATGCATGTTTAACTTTATCACTTTCGATGGACCGGATATATTAAGCACACTTTCCTGTACGCTTTTCATCCATGCAGTAACAGTAAATCCTTTAGTCATATTTTCTTCAGATGTTTTATTCACATCAATAAAAATTGTAGATTCAGGCTGTAATCTATTTGTATCATTTTGACCAATTGTATTGTTAATAATACGTTTCTTAAACACGTTAACAATTGCTGTCAAATCTGTATCTGAATTAACTTTATTTAATGGTAGTTTCGTTTTGTATTTTAGTGTGATCAAATTATTCAACTGTTTATTCGTAGTCAAATTGTCATTGTTGTTTATTTTCGATTGATATTCATTCGGTTTTGTTGTATTAAATACTGATAGTTTTCCAATATGTAATATCTCATTATCAGATTTTTTACTGTTAATAGTTGTTTCGTCTACCAAAATGTCATTGTTAATAGTGGTTTCTGGAGGTGTTGAAATATGTGCGTTATTTTCAGCCATAGTTACCGACTCCCTCATGATGTCTTGTGAGGTTGACCTAATTTCACCATTTGAATTAGTTTTTGTTGTACCGAATGATGCCAAACGCATGTTTTTCCAAGTTTCATTTTCAATATTTTCAACTCTTTTGTATGTTGTTGATACTACTGGGACCACTATAATTCCGTTCATTTTGTTTGCTCTATAATTGATTTTCATCATGTCATGCACTGAATACAACTTTTTTGTATGCATGTTCGTTATTTCTGATTTATTATTATTTAGCGTGAAGTTATTTATTTTAGGCATAATATTGTACTTTAGGTATTTATTAGTTACAGGGTCAGTAACATGAGTTCTGATAGTAGTCATTTCTAACGACGGTTTTTTATTACCATAAGTTGTGATAAAAGTCAGGGGAGTAGTTTGCGAACCTTCTAAAAATTTTGTGATTTTATTACTACCTATTGGTTCATTTACTGTTGGTGCTCTTGATATCTTTATTTCCTTTTCAATCATTACGATTTGAGATTGATTACTTAAACTGTTGGTCGAATTAGTCATGACTCTGTCAGACGTCGATATGGATGAATTAAAGTTTATTAAATCTTTGTCCTCTATAGTGGACGTCAAATTTGTCATCTGAACCTTATCATTAACTGGTAAATAGGATACCTTGCCTCTAAGATGATTTTCTTGTGTTTTATTTGAACTCTCTATCAACGAAATATGATCAATAGTTTTGTTAGTAAATTTAGGGTTACTTGAATAAATAGGCTTCATCTCGTTCAAAATTGGATATTTCTCTGTAATATTTTTAGTCTTTTGCATCGTTGTTTCACTAGTTCTGACATTTATCATACTTCCGTGTCCACTATTAAAATCTTTTTCATTTTTAGTGGGAAGTGAGTTCCAATCGCTATTTCTTATGTTAGTCATTGGGGGAGAATATTTTAATACATGATTTGTTATGGACTCATGGTTGATTTTTGATAGATTTGTTATGCCAGTTTGGGAGTTATTGACTGTGTTTTCCCAGATTGTTGAAAAAATATCCTGTGTCTTGGGATTACTTTTTAATGTATATCCGCCTTTGCTAGCTATACTCGTAAATATGGTATCAAATAAAGACGAAGTTACATGGTTAGTATTTGCATCCGCCATTGATTGATTATTTGTAACTTTTGTTGGAAGATCATATAACTTGGTTTTTGTTGAATTTTCTTTGAGTGTTTGCATTTTAGAATGATAAGTTGTTTTATTTTCAATATCATCTCGAAGGGAATTTAGTTTCGATGTTGCAGTTAACGCTTGTGTTGATACAAGTATTAGGGGAGTAGTGACTGTTCCTGTTCTTTTTATTTCTGTCTTAATTTTTGGACCAGCGTAACGAGAATGATTTAAATATTTTAGCGTTATTTTCTTTTTAGCACCATCTTCGTTAGGAGTATCCGAATTACCTTGTTGTGTTGCTATACTTACAATGTTTTTATTTTTACTTGGTTCTTTTAATATGTTACTATTCGTTGAGATCATTACGGCTACCGATGGATGCATAGGAAGAGTTGTATACATCTGTGCATACGTCTGGTATGTTTGAATGGATGGTGAATGCAGTAAAGAATTATCCAATATTTTTTCTGTTTTGATTTGTGTAGTTGAACCAAAATTCTCTGTTTCATATTTCAATTTTGGCGTGGTAATAGATGGTATACGAATGTTATCCAAACCTTTCGTTATCTGTGATGCAAGTTTAGTATCAATATAACTCGTTGTGTCAAACAATAATTCTGAATATTTTGTACTTGCATTTGAAAGGGTTTTATATTTTGATCCCAAAGTGGCTATGTTTGTTCTTGTATCATCTTTATTCACATGAGTGTTTATATATTCTAAATTATTCTCAATAGACTCGGTAGCTTGGTAAACATTTGTTCCAGGAATGTGTGCATCAACCACGACTTTGGTTGATATTTTTTCTAATTTACTCGTTGACATAGGTGTTTCCTCATAAATAAAATCACTGTTTGAGCTTTTAGCAAGAGGCGATTTCGTATTATAAGCAGAAGTATCCAATTCGTTATTATTTGTTATGTTTTTTAAATGTTGTGACTTCAAATATTCAGTGATTTGAGGCATTTGGATATTTGTAGTTACTTTGGCCATTGCCATAGTTAATGGAATGCTTGTGTCATCTAAAACTTGTAACTCTAAACTTTCTTTTCCTATTTTACTGTCATCACTTAAAAAAGTTGTGCTTTTACCTAACTTTTGGATAGGATTCCTTGTAGATGGCATCATGAGCAGATTGTTATATATTTCTGTGTCCTTACTTTCATCATTGATAAACCGTTTGGTTTTTTGTTTGGTAGGTATTATTTTACTTGAGTATATCAAGCTCAGATCTTTTTTTGTCATATTAGGTAGGATATTTTTGTAGTAAGCATCTTTAATCGATGTCAAAATAGTGTTCTCATACGAGTCCATCGTTTCATATTTGTAAATAGGAGAGGTAATTTTGAGTTCAATGTTGGGTATCAAATTTTCGTAAGAACTGATCAGAACATTGGAAGTGTTGTTGATGGACATATTTTTTGTGTATTTTAGTACAGTATTCATGGTAAAATTTTGTTGAATGTGATTTGGTACATTGGTAATGTTTACTGTACTATTACCTGCTACCACTTTGTTGGGATTTGCCCTTTCTATTTGAATCTTTGGATCTAAAATGATCTTTTCTCGTGAATGCATGGTAAAGTTATGATTACTTTGCTCTTTTTTTATTTTATTATGTTTTGATACCATTTTAGGTATAATTTTATTGGTAGTTCCTAAATCTTCTTCAATGTTCAATTCTCTGCCCGTAAAAAATGAAGGATTTAATGTACTTAATGTTTTCCAATTTGTTTTTGTATAATCAATACTTGGCAAAATATTTTGTTCTTTTTTCTTATTTTTTATTTGTATGTAAGCTGTATTTGAAATATTTTTAGTATTATTTCTTTTTGATTCCATAAAATAATTAGTTTCCTTGATAGATTCTGTAGTGGCAAGGCTATCACTTACAAACATCTGTGTCGAAAACAGATCTGTTTTTTTATATTTTTCCACGTTATACGGTATGTGGTTTGCTAAATAATCTGGTATCTGATACTTATATTCTTTTGTAGTAGATAAATAGCTTTTCTTTGGCTTCAAACTTTTAGTACTGAATTCAACGCCTGTCTTGATTTGATTATAATATTTTGGTTTTGTTTTATGTGATATAGCATTAGTTGTAATAGTAAAAAGATTAATTAAATTTTGCTCTAATTCGCCTTTACTAGACAAACTCTTAGTAAGCAAAGTATCATCTAACGCAGAGTTTGGTTTAATGGTCGGTTTGTTCAAAATAATCTGTTTATTTTCTAATACATTACTTTTATGTGTAATGTATGTGGTACTGGGAGTACTACTTTCAGAGGATATACTTAACAAAACAGGCTGTGTGTTAGTTGTAGCTGTTTTCTGATTAATTTTTATGTGAACATTGTGAAAGTCTGTCCCTGCAAAGATAGATGCTTTAATAATATTTTTATTTTCATCAGATTTGACTTTTTGCGTTTGATCTATATGCGTTCTAAGCAACCACTGCGTTGTCTCTTTGATATTTATGATGTTATTGTTATATGAATTCGTACTATTATTGTATGTCTGATTCTTTATTGTATTTCTGTTTGTTTTTATCGATATTTTGTCTGTGCTTTTATTTTTTGTTACTATCGACGAGTGTTCGCTATTATCCCTTCGATTTTCTTTATCAAAACGAGTATTTGATGTATTTTTGTGATAAATATTAGTACTTAAAGACTTCCTATTCTTTAAAATTATTACAGTAGTATTCGATTTGTTAAAGTTACCATTTTCTTCAAACATCTTTATTGTTGTGGGTTCCAGTGCATTTGTTATCGCAACAAGGTTTAAACCTGTTGGTGATGTGTCGCTCAAGTTATAATTATTTGGTACTTTTGTCATTGTTTGTTTTGTGAATATACTACTTTGCGTTACTTCTGTTGATCTTGTTTGCATTGTGTGACTATACATTTTATCGGATTCATTTCCATGTGGCAAATCTGTAATCCTTGATCTGTTTAACTCTGTTGAAATGATATTGAAGTTTCTGCGTTCTAATGTTTTTGTAGTTATTGGTTTAGAATCAATATTATTGTTTTTTTTGCGGGATGACCCCTCTTTGTTCATAGCTGTTATGATTGAAGTTTCTTTAGGTAACTCAGTTGTTGACTCATAATTATTGTTTACTTGAAAAACACTATTATTTTTATTTAAACTAGAACTAAACTGTGTCTTGGAAGTAAGACTATTTTTACTGACTGCATGTTTAGTGGAATCGTCTTTATCTGAGTTGGTTTTCTGATCATAAAAAATATTTTCTGGAAAAGTCATTTCTGTTTTTAAGTTCCCAGCATTTATATATTTATTTTTATATTTATGTTCTTTTGTTTTAAATTCCAAGATATGCTTCATCAGTAACGTTCCTGGTTCATCATATGAGAGTATGTTCGAACTTGCATGATATTTCGTATGTTTTTCTGGCACTCTCGTTTGTAATTTACTACTACTAGGTTCGATTGCAAATGTTGTTAATAATTTAGCAACAGTAGTAGAAGTAGATACAGTTTTAGGTGTACTTCGATTTACTTTAACAGGATTTTTAAGGAGGTGATTATACTGTAAATTCTCTTCAGAAATCGTCGTACCTCTATTCAATAGATACGTCCTTGCAACAATCGATTGAAGGTTTTGATTCATGTTATCTAATAAATTATTACTTGTAATTACATGATCAGATGACTTTTCAGAAAAACTGTGTACGGTGTTTTTTCCTATTGTGGAACTTTTCGTGTCTTTTATTAACTTCAAGAACTTTAAAGATGCTGGTACAGTGTTATTATATAAGGAATCTGAATAACCATATTTTTTAATTTCGTATCCTGTCACGGAATTTTCATCGCTGTTTTCGATAGACGTTGTATTATTTTTATTGAAATAAATGTTTTCCTTTGTTGTATATTCCACGATTTTAGTCACATCAGGATCATTTAGTATTTTATTAATTAATATATTCTGATTGGATAAGGTATCCCTGCTCTGAAGCTTACCTGAAGGTCTTACTAAATCATTATTTTGTAAAGATATAATACTCAAAGCGGACCTGTTTAAGGCTTCTTCAAATAGTGAGCTCAGGTATTTAAAATGTATACGTTTGTCCTTCTCAAGTTGTTGAATTTTCGTAAATGAAAATTCGTGTGAATTTATCTTTGATTGCTGTTTATTATTATTCGAATTGTTTAGGCTATAAGCTATTTGTCTTTCTATAGGTATATTAGTCACTGTACTCATATTTTCACTAACTATTTGGTTATTACGATATTGTTTCACTAATTTTTTTATTCTGGAAATTGTTTTATCATATATTTTACTCCCTGTGCAATTTGTACTCTTTTTAGTAAAATAATCCTCAGTATCAGTTTTAATGAAATCGTTCCGGCATCTGAACTCTTGTCCGCAACAAATATTGCTATAATCGACATGCTTGTTCGTTGTTACTACATCCACATAAATTTTTATTGTCCCTTTTTTTCTTATTATTTTAAAAACTTTAACAGTTTTTCTCTTGACGGTCCCAACCAAGAACGTGTAAATTGATAGTAGTTGACATTCTGAGGCCATGAAAATTTTTGGACTTTCTTCACTTTCTAAATCTTGAGATCCATATTTTGTATCTATTATATCAATGTCTACTGGAGATTTTTTATTGAGTGTATTATTTAATTCGGCCTCGGAAATGTTTGTACTTTCATCATATCTTATGGAGTCATTTTTATTTTTGTCAGGGTAAAGTGTAATGATTACAATTATACTGTGCTTTAAATTTTCCGTTACGAACCCCGGTTTGGATTTTTTAAATAAATTATATTTGCTTATTTTATATTTATGGAATTGACCGGTTTGTATGAGAGTCTTAAATAGAATCTTTTCAAGATTTGGTCCGTCAAAAGGCGACGCATTTAAAAAATGTTCGCCAGACGCTATTATTCTGTTTTTGCAATTAAGTATTTCCATTGAAGACTTAAATTTTTCGGTGTTGTTATTAATTTTATCGCCTTTTTCAGCAATTATTTGTTGCAGATCCAAACAAGTGCTGTTGTAGATTTTTGTGTAGAAATCTAGGAATTTTCCCTTCTCCGTCTCATAATTTTCAATCTGTAAGTAATTTCTGTCCTTGAAATCGATGGTATTGTCATCTTGTAGGTTTAAAGTATCTCGCATGCACGCACATAAGCTTTCAATCAGTTTCAACGTAACGTCAAATAAATTTTCATCACTGGTTGCCGCGTCCACTAACTGCAAAATTTTCGTCAAAAGCGGTCTATCACTGACACTTTTCACTGTTTTGTTCACGTCCGGAAAAACAGCACTTTGCACAATAGCCAGGTAAAACACTAAAACGGTTATATTGTCTCTAATCATTTTAAAAAGGTTTTATGTGAAGTATTTTTGGGCGCATGTTGGTAACGGTCGGTCTCATGGGGAACAATAGTTCAGACATGGTTGTTTTGGGTTATCGCTGTGTGAATGAAAACTTTTGCCGCTGGGGCGATAAGATGTAAGCATTGTTGTTGTAAACTATGTGCTGTGACGTACTTGATTTTTATTCCAAGTAATTGAGTAATCATGTTACCTTGTGACCATAACAGTAAATGGCAATAGAATTTGGGTCGGTCCGTATGCTGGATGGCGAGAAGGACCATGGGTAGTGGGTATCCTACATACCCAGTTGTTGGTGTACCCCGGCCTATGTTTAAAGCGCCGATGGCCGAGTGGTTAAGGTCGCCAGTTCAAACCCCGCCACGTACCACTGTGTTTTTCAAATTTGAAATTCATATGTACGATTATTCGACTCTTTAACGGTGAAGGAAAACATCGTGAGGAAACCTGTACACCTACAAAGAAATTCTTAGGTTTTGTAGTCAACCAACCCGCAATTGGCCAGCGTGGTTGACTAAGGCCTTATCGCCCTAGTTTGGGGTAGCCAGCAGCAGTGGGGATGTATATGGGCTGATGATGATGATGGCCTATGCCGCTCTTGTTCTTGGCCGGTCTGCTAAACTTCGTCTCCTCACTTACCCAGTTGTCGGTGTCCCGCTGCCTATCCACCAGCGTCTCCTGCAGCCGCGGGCCCTGCTCCTCCATGAACCCTCGCACCAGGGCGCGCGTGCGTTCCACCTGCGGCGCCGTCACCACCGCGCTGGCCAGCTCCAGGTATGTGTCCATGGTCTCCTGCAGGTCCGGCACTGGCAGCTTCGGCAGCTGGACATTCTGGAATGGGTGGTGCTCATCATAGATTTATTCTGGAAGGACAGCCAGGTGCTTATCATCACAACATCTTCACGAATAGGCTTGTATCTACTGTCAATTTGTTTTTCAAACTACAATTTTGTTTTTTTGTTATTCTTTTTTTAATGTATGTTCTTCTTCTGCTCCTTTTTATGTTAATTGCATGCTGTAATTGCCTATAATTGTGAGAACAGTTAGATTTATGTTTTTTTTATAATTATATGTATTTTTTGTCGCTGTATCTTACAAAGGTGATAAATAAATACTGTCGCGCGCGAAAGTGTAATGAAGAGAACAGTTTTTACAATCATAGAATTAAGGATCAATAGAGTTTTCCTTGGTTTTCGATGCTTTCAAAGAACAACTCCACAAGGGACGAGAAGGAACATCATGTTTGTTTTTACCCAACTGCTCTAGTACCGTACTCCGCACAGTAGTGATGTACCTACTCATAGACTGATACTCAATTTAACGGTTTGACAACTACGTTAGATTACCTGGAAGTCGTCGTCTTCTGAACCGTAGCCCTGGGTGCTCAGCCATCGCTTCGGCAGTGCCAACAGCGACTCGGCTGAAACAATAAAAATAAATCTTTGAAATATACTAAACAAGTTTATTAGGATTTAATAAAATCGAGGAACAAACTTAACAATCTTTCAGTATCACATCAACATATAATCACGATTATTCGACGCTTGAACGGTGAAGGAAAAACATCGTGAGTCAACCTGCACAAGTACGAAGAAATGGGGAATATGCACACTTTTTTTTTATTGTAGAAATCAATCTTTAATATCGAAGAAATATGAAATTCTATTTTTCAATTTACTTTAATGACAAGCGAGATATAGCTGTTTAAAGTTCCCGGGTGGACAGAGAGATCCGATATGGCAGATGACGTCATTAAAAACTCCGTTTTGTAAGAAAGAGATAGAAAATTAACTTTAATTCCTTATAAATCCTTCGTTTGTGAACCGATTTTCATTTTTATTTCACATTTTAGTATATTTTTAAGCCTTTTGTCATAAGTTGTTGAAAAATTCAAGATTGGAGATTTATGCATATTCCCTATTGACCAACCCTTATTTGCACCCGTAACCCTAGTTCAGGGTAGACCCGTGCCCCAGCAGTGGGGACGTTTATGGGCTGATGATGATGATGATGAATAATCACTTTATTAAAATAACTATTATCATGTGCATATTATGATACGTGTTATCAATACCTGAGTGGTTATTGAATAAATGTTGAGCTTGTCGTGTTTCATTATTATTTTCTTTCTTTAAATAATATCAAACTAACGATTTACAGATTATTCATAAGTTCCAAGAGTCGTGGGTTCGATTCCCACTCGGGACAAATATTTGTGTGACGAACATCGGTGTTTGTTCCGTGTCTGGGTGTTTTATTAAATATATTTAAGTTTATTTTGTGTATCCACTGTTGATCCTTATTTCCGTAACACAAGTGCTTAAGCTACTTACCACGGGATCAGATCAATGTACCTATGTGATGTTGTGTAATATTTATTTATTATATTTTATATTTGATTATGTGCTTTCAGTCCATACTCTGTAAACCAATAGGGACAACAATATAAATTAATACGTCCAATGTCCATGTATACGAAGCGGGCGATTCAACCCGTTGTCAATTCCCCTGGGATTACAAAGATCTATCCGAAGCGAGTTCGGTCCCGGGTCATAACTACCGTAAGAGGATCCTGGTAACAGTGGCGTTTCCTCACTTTGCCTCAGTGAACCCTCTAACTACAAACTTAAATTAACGACAGCTTGCGAGCGCTAAATCTGCTTATGGCTGTATGAATTATGCTTTTATTAAAAATATATGAGGCGGTATTATGATAGATACAATATTACGGGATAACTTCTGATACAGTGGTGTCGGTATAAGCAGGTTAATCTTTCATAGTAATTTTTCATCCCTTTTTAACCAGCAAAAAGGATGAGGTTCTCAATTCGTCTGTCGTCGTAGTTATTTTATGTATGTCCATCAATATATTCATCAATTAGATGGAAAATATTAAATTTAAAAAAATCTCAACGTCATTTTGCAAATTTGTTTAAATATCTTGGTTGCGTTATTTTTAAAATGTCTCGATTTGACTTGACTCTATTTGTATTACAATATAATTATCTATTCACTCAATAAATAAAATTCCTTAAGTAAGTAAATTAGGCATCTTTCTCATTTCATCATTATGTTGCATCATATAATTCTAATTTGACTTAGTACCGTCACGTTAGTTAATAGATATTCATTAAACATTAAATTATAAACATCATGTATTATAATGATTCTTACATAGAAGTTTAATATATTCAATAAGGGTATACCTACATACGATGACGAGAGTAGAAAATACTAAAATACGAAATCGCTATTTATTGCCAGACGTTTAAAAATCTAAAATAACTTAAAGTCTTAAATTTCTAACAAAACCTTCCTTAAGTCTGTAGAAATGAAGATAAATATATTGTATGAGTAGAATGAAACAGTTTTGCGAAATTGCTGCACCTGCATACAGAAGCTTGCATCGGTGCAATTCTGCGCAGCGAACGGATACTAAATCGAGTTTAACCCTCTCAAATTCGACTCAGATTATTTTAGTGAACTACCTACGTTCATGGTTTATTACAAATTAAGTAACACATAATATCAGTAACGTTATCTACGAAATAAAAATTCAAAATATACATGTACGTAATTACGAATTACGTTAAAAGATATTCTAGTGCTTTATTTATTTAAATGACGTATTAAATTCTACCTACGAAACAAAATATAATTTACGTCCAGAACGTAAACGTTTTTTCCGTGATTAAATTATAATACCTACCTTATTCTTATTAAAGACAATTTAATCAGGTAAAAGAACAAGTGAAAGTACTTTACAAAAAGCTGAAAAAGAGTGCGTAATAGTAACAAAACGTCAAACAAATAAAACGCTATTTTTACCCGACTGCCAAAGAAGGAGGGTAATGTTTTTCGAGTGTATGTAAGTATGTATGTGTATGTCTTTTCCTTTGTGACCTCCTGTAGCCTAAACGGCTTGATGGATTTTGATGTATGAGGTATCGTTAGATTTGTCTTGATTACGGGAGTGTCATAGGATACATTTTATCCTAAAAGTCCCACGGGATAAAGACATTTTACTCTTTTTTTAGTGTGCAGTCGGGTATTTTTTTCACACAAAATTCTTTTAGATCAATAAATTATTAACATAACGGTATCACCCCTATTTTTTAATATGGGAGCGTGCACGATGACGGTACTGCCCTCATTTTGGTGGCGTTTCTTTCGTTAAATCTTATGGAGGGAAATTAGTACCAACGGCCGCCGCTAGCAATAACAACGGAAATCTCATAAGATTACATGTGTTTTTGACAATCAGCGCCATTTCTCCCTCCACCCACTTCGCACGGTCCCAATAACGTTTCCTATTTTAATTCTTGCAGAAATAAACCATAATATCTTATATAAAAATGAATCGCAAAATGTGTTGGTAAGCGCATAACTCAACAACGCCTGAACCAATTTGGCCAATTCTTTTTTAAAATGTTCGTTGAAGTCCAAGGATGGTTCTTACGGCGAGAAAAAATCGAATAATTGCCGGGAAAACCCTAAAAACAGCCCTTTTCTTCTTCATATTTTTTTGACAGGACGAAGTCTGTCGGGTTAACTAGTATTAGATAAAAATATCTCACACTCTATACATATCTATAGGTACACCCTGTATCGTCGTTATTGTCTATTTTCAAATTATCAGTCGAGCGCAAACAGGCAATAGACAAACGTTGACAATTGACATTGTCATAGACTTAGGCTCCGCTCGTCTCCGCCGGGCCGTCAGCTGGCCGCTCCCACGGGTCTTCATTTCTGCCTGTTTTAATGTCGAGACAATCTTTATTTAAGCTTTCCTGGAAAATTTCCTTGATCCTTCTTTTATCCATCAATCTAACTTACCTAGTGCCCGTTTTGATTGCAGTCTGACTTCTGGAAGCCAGGTTATCCGCTATAAAAAAGTGTTTGGTCTGGCGTACTGCATTTCACATTCACATTATCTGAATTTTTACGTTCTTATATATCATCATCATCATCATCAGCCCATATACGTCCCCACTGCTGGGGCACGAGCCTACCCTAAACTAGGGCGATAAGGCCTTAGTCGACCACGCTGGCCAAGTGCGGGTTGGTCGACTACACAACCTTAGAATTTCTTCTTAGGTGTGCAGGTTTCCTCACGATTTTTTACTTCACCGTTAATGCGTCGAATGATGGTACATATAAATTTCAAATTTGAAAAACACATTGGTACCTGGCGGGGTTTGAACTGGCGACCTCTCGCATGGCAAGCAACGACCTTAACCACTCGGCCATCGACGCTTTCTTATACATACCATAACGGTTCTCTCTAACATTAACATGTTTTAAATAATTTCACTCACTTTCTTCTTAAAGTACGATGAACAATAAAATCGGAGTACGGTACCTATATGAGTCAAATATTGGAACCTCCGTGTTGCTCCTATTTATTTTGTTAATACTGTATAATTTATTCTTACAAGATTGCAATATCTTTTGTATACCAAATAAGTAAAATAAAAATAAAATTATGGGCCAGCTGCGATTGCCGATACCTACATACGCAGACGCGGTTCATATAAAATTAAATATAGGTACAACTCAAAATTCGAATTCAAAATTGGTCAGGGGATACCAGGTACAACTATCTGTCCGGTGGTTGGTGAACGGTATACGGGTAAGCGACCCCGGCTCCTTGAGCTACTATCGACTCAGTCCAAATCATCCGAGGCGATAGTATCCTTCCTCCCCTTTTCCTTCCCCCATCATATATCCTTGCTACTCGTGGGAACGCAATAACTTTGTTAAAACAATGCACAAGGCAGAATGGCGGCGACGTGGTCCACAACCCGTCACGTCACGTTTCCCACGAGGTGAAAAGTGGATCGCTGGAAGTGATCTCTGCCTACCCCTCTGGGAAAAAGGCGTGATTTTATGTATGTATGTACAACTCAAAATTCGAATTTTGTTTATTTTCAGTAATTGTTCACAACTTAACTATGTAGCGGAGTCTGCACTAAGCTAAGTGAATACCGGAAAAAAAGTGTCTAAGTTCGATTGTTTTGGCTCTTAGACCTTTTTATTTCCGTTATATTTTAACAGAGAGCAACAATTTGCTGGATGAACTCAGCCCAAACCATTCATCTATTCAGTTACTACAGTAGTAGTAATTCGTTATAACAAACCAGGTCATACACTTAACAAACACCATCTCTTATTACAAAACCACTAAAGGGATCCACATGATGGTTCCCACACCGGCCATCCACCTCCCCATCTGTGTACTACCGCAAATCCGATCAATACTCGTACTTCAGAGAAACTATTCGTTACCCGGAATCACTTGTGAATAAGTAAACATAAGTGTCAAAGTTAGTTTGATCAATCGATCACACACTAATCTAATTAACGGGCTGTAAGCATGTTATGATTTCCTAATCTATACTAATATTATAAAGAGGAAAGATTTGTATTTTTGTATTTTTGTATGTTTGTAATTAATAAACTCAAAAACTACTAGACCGATTGCAATAATTTTTTCACCATTAGAAAGCTGCATTATTCAGAAGTAACATAGGCTATATAATATTTTTAAAAAAAATAGGGATCCTTACTAAAACTCCAATAATGTAACCAAAGGTGTAAAAAATTTACCTGAAAAATTCCTTAAGTCGCGTACGCTGCGAAAACTATTGATGATAGAACAAAATCATTTACTACGACTTTGTAGAACTTATCATTATCTATAAAAAGTGTCGCGACAGCATATGTCTAAATATTATAGTTATGTCACAGTAAGCGGTTTTTTATTCGAAAAATTTAATTTATATGCCACCACATGAAAAGGCTCTTTATTTGTACCTTGGTATTAATCCTTATCAAAATAAATTACTTTATATGCAAGACGGCTTCAATACCTATTTATGACTTTTTGAATTATTCAATTCGGACATTTCATTCGGAAGATATCACGAGTTTAAAATTGCAAGTATTAGAAAAAAGTCGCGTGGTTGCCGCCACCGCGCTCAGTTAGCCAGCATGCGATGTAGGCTCCATGTAAGCATCACTGGGGTACGGGGGAATCAATGTAATATGTTAATATAATATATATATATTTAATAATATTACAAAGGGGAAAGGTTTGATTTTTTGTTTGTTTGTTTCGAATAAGCTCCGAAACTACTGCACCGATTTGAAAAAATCTTTCACTGTTGGAAAGCTACACTATCCCTGAGTGTCATAGGCTTTTTTTAGATAAAAATAGATTTCTCTTACGGGGTTAAAATATATTACATAGAGATAGAGATATCCCCGAAGCGAAGCGAGGGCGGGTCGCTAGTAATTAATATGGTGCAACGGGCTGATATCCGCAACTCGACGTCAAGGCTGGTCTATTTTGCGGGTAATAAATAAATATCTGGGGCATTTCCACACACGGTCATCTGACCCCAAACTAAGCAGAACTTGTACTATGGGCGTCAGAGACTGATATACATACATATATAATTTTAAATATTTTTAAATACATAATCACACCCAGACACGGAACAAACACCGATGTTCATCACACAAATATTTGTCCCGAGTGGGAATGGAACCCACGACTCTTGGAACCGCCAGCCAGGGTCACTAACCACTGTTCCACAGAGCCAGTCAAGTAATAATTAATATGCGTCCTATATAAACTGTTCTCATGAAACAAATTGTATATCTTTTACTTATTTGCAGTACATAGAGGTACTCTCACGTTTTTAGTAAAGGAATACATCCTCAATCCATCAGGTCGTTATTATTAAAGTCTTTTTTGGGTTCCAGGCCTTAAAATGATAAAAAAAACCTTCAAACACTAACAATTAATAAAATGATAAATATAATAATAACGATAAATATAATAATAATCGTTTATCGCAGACAATTTGTCTATAATAACGTTAGTAACAATGTTCTTCATTAGCACATACGGAGGCAACGTTTGATAATTAATAGGCTATTAACTAGTCCAAAATTAATTTTATACTCGCATCTTATAAAATAATCAAGAATAAACATACAAATTAAAACATAATCTTCGAATGTCTCGGTACTTACTCTGAATTTTTGGTTTGAATATTTCCAATCCCTCCGTCTTCCAAAATAAACTTAAATACATTTTAACTTTATTTCCAAACGATTCACGAATATGCGGAAAGTATAAGTATAATAAAGACATTACACACTCAATGTGCACACTGTCGTAACTCTCTTATGTCTATATACTTACATATATTATAAAGAGAATTTGTTCGTTTGATTGCATGTATGTATCTACTGGAACTCAACTAATATTATAAAACTGAACAGTTTGTTTGTTTGTTTGAACGCGCTAATCTCAAGAGCTACTGGTTCGGAATAAATATTTTTCCATAGATAGATAGACCATTTAGGAAGGCTTTAGGCTATGTAATATTATTAAAACTACAAAGTTTGGCACAGAGTAAAAAATTTTTTTTTAAAAGTACAGAGTAGGTATAGCAAAGACAAGAACAGTTTTGCACATAGATCGTACTAGATGTCGCTAGTATTTATAAATACATATTTTATTTTGACATATAATATATTTAATACTCTCCCTTATCAAAATAATTGACATATTATTATAGATAAAAGATAAAAACAAATCATTAGAAATACAGTTAAGTAATACCAGTTTTAATTTATTAGATCAACTCCTAACTGTTTGACAAATTGGTAATGGTTTTGAGAACATTAACTTTTGTTAATATATCTGCAGGCATATCATTTGTATTTAAGTATTTTATAATTATATAATTATTTTCAACAGCTTCTCCAACGAAATGGAATCGAACATCGATATGCTTGCTCCTCTTATGGAAAACACTATGTTTAGTTAACAACTGTGCACTCTGATTGTCATTATATAACAGTATAGGTAAAACGTAGTGATTATATTCTCTTTGGTACTCATCTCTAAAAATAGGTTTCTCAAATAAATAGCCTCTTTACTTGCCTCACACATAGACATATATTCGGCTTCCGTACTAGATAAGGCCGTTTATCGTGTTGTCTCTGTGATGAGTTGCTGTGTTCTTGTATTTCAGCTTGCATCATTTGTGAATTGCACTCTTCAATAATAGTGACATTCCTGCATGTTGTAACCTTATTGGTTTTTGGCCAGTCCAAAGTTCATAGGGAGTTTTTTGTTAAATACTGAAGATATTGTTATATTTTTTAGATATACTGCTGTATGAACTGCTTCAGCCCAAAACTTCTTATGGAACTTTGCATCGTAGAGTCAGAATCTGGCTCGTTCCACAATTGTGCGATTGAACCTTTCAGCAATCCCATTTTGTTGTTGTGTATATGGGTGGGTTCTCTGTTGAATTATGCCACATTGTTTTTTCAAATGATTCTTAATTTCATTTGAACAAAATTCTGTGTCATTATATGTTCTTAATATTTTTATACTTAACTACGATTCATCTGTTTTCCAACCATTGAAATGAAATGAAATGAAATGAAATAATTTATTTTTTAAACTCTTTAAGCATATGTATAAACTTCACTTTTGTTTCGCAAAAAATAGACAAATGACATGCGGCTGTAATCGTCTACGAAAAGCAAAAAATACTTAGAAAAACCAATTGATTGATTCTCCATTGGTCCACACACATCTGCATGAATCTTCTCGAGGACATGCTCACTTCTGTGATTACTATGTGGGAATGGCAATCTAGTTTGCTTTCCTTCGCAGTATACTGTACAATTAAACTGACTGATTTCAGATTTTTTTCAAACTCCAAACCTTCAACAGCACCGTTTCTCATGTCATTCATGTCTTTGTTATCAAGAAATTAATAAAATAATTATTACTCTTTAAATAATATTTACCAAAACGGCTAACCGGAAATGTTTAAAAATAAATCCACCCGCGCGAAGACAAGGTATGTTGCTAGTCTATTAAACATGTTTTGACTTAAAATGTCCCACCATGTTGTGATGAAGCTACGTTCACATAATTATTCCTGAACTGTTATTTATTCATTGAAATTGTGTAATTGAAAATGATAATGGGTTATAATTAAAACAGATGATTTCATAAGATTAATATACGTTAATAATAGACTTCAACATGCATTTAAATGACGGGTATCATTTTTGCCCTCACCAGGCGGCGCCACTGTTGAGTGAGGTCCGAAAATACGACTGTAAAATCTTGCTAAGGAAGCCACAACGGAAATGCACATGTAAATCATATAGTTTAGCATCCTGATTCCTGAGCTACGTTTTTAAAACACTCACAATTATAGATAATTGCTATATTGACTCTTAAATATTGGTAAATGTTAAAATATTAATCTTCATTAGAAAAAAGCCTCCCGCAAACCGACCCGCAAACAGTGGCATTTGACATTTAGAGGTCTGACTCACCTGACTCGATACAAGCGCCCCTAGCGGCGAACTCAGACACTATAGCTCCGTTTACGTAAGACGTTATATAATTTGCGATCCATAAGATGAAGTCATATTTAACACAAACAAGTATAATGAACTCTAGCGGTAATTAGAAAAGTTGTTTAAATTCGCTACTAGTGTTGAGCCGGCATTGTTTGACGGCTAGGCGGTCACGAAGTCACTTAATTGTACGATTAGAAATTTACTATCAATAATGTTTAAATATTACTCAACATCACATACATCGATCTGATCCCGTGGTAAGTAGCTTTAGCACTTGTATTACGGATATCGGAATCAACAGTGGAAACACAAATAAAGATAAGATGAAGATAAAAAATATTTAGTACAACAACTAGGCAAGATACACAAAATATAATATTAGCTAAAACATACAACAAAAAAGAATTGCCTAAAATTGTTGACAGACTTTACAATCGGTATATACTGTGGCACCAACACTAGAAAGCATCTGTATCGATGGTGCCTTTACGCTTACCTTATTAAATGTGGCCTCTTTACACAATATAATTTCTAAACAAAATCAAAACAGAAATAAAATCTAAATGTACTTTAAAAATAAAAATTAAAATTAAATTATGCATTTCTAAAAAATAAAAAATTATAGTGATAATATAATTTTAATATTTTCGGTATCCCATAATATATCTATTTGTATGTATGTATATGTTACGGTCAATGTGAGCAATCGGTAATTTTCTATAATTACCGGTAAAAATAGGTAATTCCCGACGCACATGGTAAATGTAGTGAATTATTCAAATTTACCGGTAATTATATAAAACTCCCGCTGGACTGTGGTAAATGTTGACATTGCTGACAAATATCACAAGTACTCTGCAATTCCAAATGTCACAAATCTCAAACCGGTAAAAATATATTGACGAGAAAGAATTTTAAGAGTTCCACTGAAAATTTCCTGCCATTGTGTTAATTTTATTTAACTTTATTTTTATAAGATAATATTTTTTTTATAAAACAAACATGAAGTTTGGTTTCTAGATACTTGACTGGTTTATTTTATAACTAGCTGTGCTCGTGACTTCGTTCGCGTGGACTACATGATTTTACATACAAACGTTTTTACCTTACGAATTTTGCAATATCGCGTCGCAAGTAATTCTATTAGGGTACCTGCATGCCAAATTTCAATCATCTATCTGACGCGGTTTAAATATTTTCAGAAAAGTTATTTATAAATACATACTTAACTACATAAGCACACCTAGACACGGAACAAACACCGATATTCATCACACGTTAATCAAATCATCAAATGTTAGTCCCGAGTGGGAATCGAACCCACGACTCTTGGAATCGCCAGACTGGGTCACTAACAAAACCATTGTTTCAACGAGCCAGTCAAGTCAGTTTTATTTTATTATTTGCCACATTTACATAAATGGTGTGGTAATTTTATATAATTCCCGGTAAATGTGTTTAATTCGATAGTATTCACCACCTTTACCACGAACACTAGTAATTACGCATAGTTACCGGTAATTATACATAATAACCACTCTATCCACTTTTACCGTAACATATATATAATTAAATGAAATATAATAAATCAAAATAATAAATAGGATATATATTATTATATAATATATAGGTAAATAAAGCTATGACAGTGTTTTAAAAAGGTTTTCTGTAAAGTCATAGGTGAGAGTTTGGAGCCATTTTGAAATACAGACCTTAGCTTCAAGAACTGAACAATGCTTAATGTCACAAAACTTGAGGATCTTATTATAAATAAAAGTGTGAACATATGGAGGCAAGCGTTTTGCAAAGGAGGAATGTACTGTTCGCATTGGAAGGTAGAAATTCCTTCTTGTCAACATCTGACAATAGTTATCAGACACGGAACAAACACCGATGTACCGGACACAAATATTTGTCCCGGGTGGGAATCGAACCCACGACCCTTAGAACCGTAGGTAGTGAGCCTGGGTCACTAACCACTGTTCCACCGAGCCAGTCAATTATAAACGGCTCGAACTGATACAATGCCAAGCCCCTTTCCAAGATGGTAAATAAATAGATTTCACACAACATCACATACAGCGTTCTGGTTCGGAACAGTATCTACACAAATAAAAACTAAATCGATATAGAACACGCCCAGACACAAAACAAACTAACTTCTTTTTAACACAGTGGTGGGTATTGAACCCACGACACCTATCACAAGAGTCAGGGGTGCTACCAAATGCTTCTGCATCTGATGACCATTATTTCTGCTGTGACCCAAAGATCATTAGGAGAGAGCATAAAGAAAAGATATGAAATTTTATCATCATCATTAGCCCATACATGTTCCCACTACTGAAACTTTAACTCTGTACAATTGTGTATTTACATTTAGTTTATTATTTATATATTTAAGCTACATTATATATTTATAAAATGAGAAAGTTAGACTGTACTTTATAATTTTCTGTGATGTAAATTTTTCCTTGTTAGTATATTTTAGCGGTTAGTTTAATTTTTAAATTTAAGCGTTATTATAATAATAATAATATGTTAGCTGCACTACTTTTGCAGACAAGTCATACTGAAGATGACAAATTGTTTTAGGAAGAGCGGTCTCATCCTAATACAGGTTTTTTAAACTTAAAAGGATGAGATCCATACCTACCCTGTAACACCGACTTGTTATAAAATAAATATTTTTGTATTTTTTTGTATTGTATTTTGTACTGCTGGGGCACGGGCCAACCCTAAACTAGGGCGAAAAGGCTTTAGTCAACCACTCTGGCCAAGTGCGTAGAACTTCGTAGGTGTGCAGGTTTCCTCACGCTTTTTTCCTCCACCATCAAAGAGTCATAATCGTACATTTATGAATTTCACATTTGAAAAACACACTGGTATAAAATCGGAGATAGCTAAAAAATTGGGCACACTAGTAAAAATAAATCACCAATGATTCTTTTTCTAATTCTATATTAAGTTTTTTAATTGATTTTTGCTTGTAAATGGGAAGATACAATGGGGCTGACGTATCCATGTGGATAAGAGCCCCAAATTAAATAAAGAAAAAAAAACACAGTGGTGAGTGGTGGGGTTTGAACTGGCGACTATTCGCATGGCAAGCAACGACCTTAACCACTCGGCCATCGATGCTTTTATATAGTGAAATTTAACTTTGCTAAATAATACAGATATCATTTTAGAAAACTAAAAGTGTCCGGGATATTTACCATGTTGTTTTGTTTTAATGAGCTCCCGATATCACCCGTACGAGTTCACCCGTGATCATGGCGCTTGCAACAGTGCCGAAATATCGGGAGCTCATTAAAACAAAACAACATGGTAAATATCCCGGACACTTTCAGTTTTCTAATGTGTGTAACCATGACAGTTTAAAATTAGATATCATTTTTCTTCGGTCTAGTACTAAACGCTGAGAATACTGATGTCCGCCGCGTTCCCCGGGCGCCAACAAAACGTTTACCAAACGGGTTTAACAGCTCGCCCTAATTTTAAGTCTCAGTTTTCAGGCTACATTTTATTTTTGAAACTGCGCTCGTATTTTCGAGTTGTGTTTAATTATGCTTTTTGCATGATAAATGTTTTAATCTCGTAAATGTTGAATATTCTGAGCATTTTTTTTTGTGCTGTGCTGACCTCGGCTGCCATAAGTTTGGCAATGGAATTATTTAATGTTGATTTAATATTTTGGTGATTGTGATTTATATACAATATATATAACATTTTTAACATTTGCTTTTTTTTCTATTGAGGCTTGAATGTTAATGATTATATTTTTAAACCAAAAGTAGTACAGAATAGTACGGGGGTAGAAACACACAAGCTTGTTACATAGATTTCAATAAAATAAGATGCAGAATATGGAACATTCATTTTACTTATTTCATCTGAACTAGACGAGTAATTAGGATAAGTAAGTAAGATAAATTTAAGATTAAATATTATGTGGGGCGAAAGAACTTTGACAGTGCTGTATCCACGTTGCTCTTGGCGCTCCCCCCCCCCCCCGCCGTGAGGGGGCGTTGCCATGACAACGCAGGTGTGCGCGATCGATCGCAGGTGTGAGCCAAACAGCGCTCTCACACCCCGCTCACAGTGCAATGGATAACAGTGAGGCAAGTTCTGTAGACAAGTAGCGTATTTAAGTACGTTTCAATACTTTTATATCAGTCTTGAATAGGAGTATAGGCGAACACCATATTATTACAAACTGCTTATTACAAAAACTAAACCATCTGCGTCCAAGGATTACCTAACGGCCAGTATAATAACATAATAATATTTATTCATTGTAAAATGTGGTTACATTGGTTCTTACTATTAGGGTTACTTAGTTCTCACATAAACCATAGGGTTTATTATACCTATATGTATTGCGTGGGATTAATAGATTTAAGAATATTTAAATTAAATTTAACATTGTGTGTTTTACAGTGCATATATTTTGATTACCAAGTGACACGTCTGTCGTCTATTGGTGAACAATGTGAACATAGCCCCACCATGCCCTGTTCGGTTAGTTTTATTAGGTTAAATTCTTAGCGATTTTAAGTAACATTTCTATGGCTTTTAAAAAGCGTTTCCAGGAGCTTTTAACAACTCATAAATTATAAATGAAACGAAAATAACAATATCTTCGAATCATATAATTTGCATTAAATTGCTAAGTGGGTTTACCTCCGTTCGTTATACTATGTATTGCGCGGCGCTCGGATAAAAATTACACACGTTGAAACAAAGTTGTTTGAAACATTTTAGGGTTAAATAATATATTTTCAGGTCGCACGCGACTTGGCCATCATCACTGCACATTACCCATTAGACACAAGTAGGTAACAGTCTTCACAAGCGGTGATGCCAGGATTGCATGTTCATCTGGTAAGTTGTACGTACATGCAATTTTTATTCAAAGTAACGAATAAGTTTATTATATACAGATACATTTCTGTATTTTACTCTTTACTTTTGATACATTACTAGGTATTTGGGGTTAAGTGAAAAATATGTAGTGGAATCAAGTAGCAATGTTATTCTAAACTTTTTATCTAAGTGTAAACATTGACATACGACTGCTATTACGAGTAACACATAAAATAATTCATTTATTATATATTTATTGTAGCAGTAGCATGTGCCTTCTTCCCTAGCGAATAGACAGAATTCCATCCCCGTACCGTACCATAATCTATAGATGATAGATTATATACATTTTTGGTACCGGGTGATTGTTTTAGAATAAAACATTAATTTTTTCTACACAGCAAGTACTTTGAAAAAATCTAAGTAAGAGGCTTCTCACATTTTTTAATACATACTCTACTGACATTTTACTTTTGAACCTTGATGACAAGCAATTATTTTAAAAAATGTACGCTTTGTTACCACAATTCTACCTAAAAAGAGTTTAATTTCATAACATTAGAAGGTTTGTTTGTTAACACATCACGATAACACATTACGACGAATATTATCCCCTTTTCTTCGGCAAGGTCTCAGACGTTCAGTCGAGGGCATGCTTTGTGCGATAAATCGATTACTTGAGTTGTGCCCTTTAACGAGCTGAAGGCCGAGATTAAGACGGAGCGAGAGCCAAGCGAGTTAGAGACGGAGGGCGAAGGAAAAGTAACGGGTACTAAACTAAATATATTACTTAAGTCATCTCTGGAAAGTGTAATCATGCTTTCTTGTTTTAATAAAAAAAATCGTATACTTGACTGAAAGTCTCTTGATGTTCAACATTACATGGACTGTAAATAATGATTGCCACCGTACACATTGAGTTTTATACATAACCATGATAACTTGGAGCTCCAAGTCCGGAGAAGATGTCGAAGCCCGTCATCATCACTGGGGCGGAGCGGATGGCTCTCACCCCTAAACCCATTAATTGCAGTATAAACGTCCTCTGTAAACATAGAGAGACAGTAAAATATAGGGAATAAACTATGTACGGCTACGTAATTGCTATTGCCAGCCCATGCTACGCCATCCACTCCAGGAGCAATTCACCGTAGCACATTTACCTTACCGTAGTACATACCGTAGAAGCTTCGTAGCACTCATTGCGTCAAACTGGCCGTAGCATTTTAAGGTCAATATGCCTTCTGTTTTAAACTACATTGAATGTCTGTTCCTCATCTGGTTTCTCGCCAGTATTATGATAGTTCTTTTTTTTTACTTAATCATTAAAGCCACGTGACCACTTCAAAGCGATTGTTCAAAGTGTTCTCGCCAGACACAGCTCTCGTCAAGCCCCCGCTATATAATAATCGTTAATAAAACGGACAGGTTCATAATAGTTTTATTGCGGTTGATTTTCCCGGCGATTTCCCGCGACAGGGGTGAGGGCCGGGGTTCTGCTCCCGGCCGTGAAAATTTAACAAGCGCGCCCCCTCGCGCCCCCTGCTAGGGGAAAACTGAGGCTTTTGATTTATTTATCATGCCATCGAATATTGATGAGTAGGAAATTATCCTCTTAATGTTTCATTTGTATTAGTCGTTTATTAGTTCCTTAATACGACAGCGGCCCTTATATTTTCGTATATTATTATTGTATTTCCTAAATTTCTAAGTTCCAAACTTTACTTATAGATTTAAACAACAAGCAGGAATTTTTAATTTTGAACTTTTAATATTTAAAAAAGGACCAGTAAAACTTTAAAAGTATTGTTTTACTCCATTTGTATGGGAGAGCTAATAATAATTTATTCATTGGCAAAAACTTCACGTTAGCTTTAATAATAAATACTGCCTGTAACATTTACGAGTCGATAGCAGTTGTTTGTAGTACGAATATTTCTTTGATTACCGTTGTACAAAAAAAACAAAAATGTTTATTTATTCACAAATGCAAATCAATCAATTAATGCATCAACAGACACAACATCCAGCACTCAAAAATAAATCTTATTCCCTTTGCCATTCGCTATCTTTTCCCATAAGCGGATTACTCTTGCCACAAAGAGAAATATTTAGAGAAATCATAACAACATTTACGATGGTAAAATGAAATACTCGTATATTTTCCACGCTCTATCGGCGTCCAAACCGTTTACATCTTTATTCATACGTAATTAAGTCTATAGTTGAATGGGTCGTTTACGGGAGGGTCGCATAGGGTAATACTGAGTGTGGTGGAGTTGTTTCCAATAGTAATTAGTCAAATTAGTGAGCGGAGGTGTTCTCCGGTGTTTTGATCAGGGTCGGGGGAAGCTGGGGTCTTTTGATACCGGCGACGATCCAAACGACAATGTTGAAAACATTCTCTAACATGTTAAGTTTGATTACATTTGCTTGATGGAAGGGAACGATTGTGCCGCTATTCGTATGGTGGAAGCAGGATATCAATGAGATGTACTCGTACTTAGATTTATTAAGCACTAAATGTTTGAACAGTGTTGAATAAATACGAAGCAGTTAGATACTCGAAACCGTATCGTATTCATGAACTTACACAGGCAGAATTAAGCGTTTTACATAGTATGTCCGTTAAAGTTTAAATAAAGAGATTCAGTTTCTCTTTTCTGTCCCGTTTTATTAAGGCATAGATTGCCCTTCCAGCTCATATTTTCCCTCCCTCCTATGATCCCGTACTCTTCAAGGCATGGCGTAAAATGGCATTTCAGCAGGCCTTCAGGGTGAGTGCTACAGGCTGAATATGGTATATTGTGCCTGTCGACGTTATATATGGATCTCACTACCGCTTACCATCAGGTGGAGTGAGGTCATCTTGTTCGCCAATTACAAAATAAAAACATGATTGGCATAGAATTTCGTCCGGAACTTTCAGAGCGCACTTGACTGTCTTTTTTTTTCAATTCAACACATCTACAGCACTTGTCAATGACAATTAAAACCTCCCGCGATATTCAAAAGCTTGCGCGTTCGCGTTCGCTAAACAAAGGAGAGCAAACATGATCCTCTTGACTCGGCCCTCCGCCCTCCGCCCTGGTGAGGGCCGATCCTGTTGTCTTTCGGATTAATTGGCGCCTGACTAAAGGGTACGTACAACGGCTGTTATTATCGCCATGTTCAAGATTGTTGTGGTTTGTTAGCTGTCTGTCTGAAGTTTGGATCGATGACAAAGGAAAGTCCCGCATTTGTTTTTTTTTTATTTAAGTGTGGATCTTTCAGATATCTTCAGTGTAACCTTTTTCCTTACGTAGCTAAAATCAGACAAAATTGATTGAAAATAATGAAGTAGTAGTATACACTGTGAAATTTTAGTGGTGGTTTTCCCGCACTAAAATGATTTTCTTAGTTGTAAAAATAGATTTGTGCAGATTTTTTTTATTCAAATCATTAAATACTAGTTTCACGAAAGGGATTAACAAAACTCAAAAGCACGCTCGAACCGCTTTATTACTTAGGGCGTAAAGCTTCAGTTCAGTTAGCTTTTATCATCAATTTCATGCGGCAAGCTATACCTGATTACGACACATCACATAAAATAATGATTGCTCCTCACGCTTTCGAGTTGGATGATTTCTTTTTTATTTGAAAAAGTTTTTTTTCTAAAATAACTAGCATTATTCGATAATACTACTAGAGTGAAATCGTTCTGCTACGTGAAAATAACTACTTGATATTAACATATACTTGATCTGTGTTCGTTCATGGCTAGCTACGACTGCTGACTCTTTCAAGTCAAGATTGATACATCCACCCCGTTTGGAACTTGGCCAGTATAGGCATTGTAATATGATTTATCGGCTTAATCCTTTTGACAGCGGGTATTCTAAAAAAAATAAAAACAACGACTATTTTGGTGTAACAATTTTATTCGATCACTGAATAATTTTGACCACTTTACGTACAACTATATAGAATATATTCGGTTATAAGATTTTATAATTTGATACTTTCGTTACCACTTACTAAATAGATTACATGATAATAACAACGTGGATAAATATCTTATACCCATTCATATATCTCATATTATCTTTTGACTATAAATGTATGTAATTTAAGTTTTTTGAAAACTAACTTTTAAGAATATATAAATTGAATAGCAAAACACCTACTGTGGTAAAGTATAGTTATATATATAGATAACTTTATTATAACTATGATTTACTATGATATCATAGATAGTTAATTTTGTGTTTTAAAGTGCGACGCTATTGAAAATAAAATAGTTTTAACGATTGTTATCTATATTCAGATATAAGATATTTTTCCATGTTATGTGTCTAAATCTTCAACCATTCTTTACATAGCTATTCAAAAGCCATAACGTAGTAAATTACAAAATAATATCATGGTAATAAATCAACGAACAAAACGAAACAACAGTTTTTACCTACTATGTGATTATTAAGATATTATTTTACAATCAAACCGTAAATTGTTATAATTTTAGTAATATTATTTTATTATGAAACTCATGTTAGAATTTTAATCCCAAAACAACAACACCATTTAAATGCATTTCGAAATCAGCTTCGAACTTCTAGCTGAAAATTTGTTAAGTTTTTTAATAAATTTGATCGATTTACGAGGAATTGTATACCTCTTTAATGAGTTTCATCATAATATAATTATTTTGAATTGTACGGTATATTAACTATTCTAAACAAGTGTTCGAACTAGTAATATCATAATTATAAACTACAGGTACACATCCCTAATTATTATGAGTATGTATAGTGATTATGTAAGAAGTGATTTATCATTAAATATTATTTAATTATACTACAATGTTTCACCAAGCGTAGTGAATAGTTTACGATTTAATGGTATGACTATATTAATTAAATATGTGTATATGTATATGTGTATGACTATATTAATTACAAACAAAGCTTAGCTTATACGATTTTATAACTAACATGTAAATAAATTTATGCTTGCTATTTTCACTAGCTAAATGACATTATTTTTTGTACAAAATATGGAGAATTTCTATTTATTCAATTTTTTTTGTGAACTGTCCAAAATGTATGATAATAACAATAAATTGGCCAATATTAATCCAAATAATATTGACTGATTTTTTTATTTCAAACTTATTTTACGGATTAAAATAGCGTGTATTTTTTTTCTAAACATATTATTAGAGTTCGAAACAACGGGTCTCTAAATAAAATTTTTGGTATAGCAATAAACGCGAGTTTAATTCATAATAATTGTTTTATTTCAAACGTGTAAATAATAGACAAAACTATTGACCGATTTATTGTTATTAATGGTTTTACAAAAAAAAACTTGAAAACTGCTGAACTAAAGTAAATTCTGACGTGACCATTAAAAAAAAAGTTATTACAGCCACTTTCTAAGTGGAATAAGCTATCCAATTTAATAGAATATACAACATTTAAGCTGGTAATATCTCTACAAAGCTACCAAAGCTACGCTCTAATCTAATATAACTAATGACATGGAGCCTCATATGGTAGTATAATATGTTATTTAAGGAGGATGTTTTTCATATTTGAATCTTTTATATGATTTATTTGTTAATCATTTTAATTGCTGATCAAGAATGATATTATCTTGATAACTTAATAGGTTAGTTTATCTTAAATATGAAAAGTTGAACTATTTCATAAATCGATGATAATGTTAATGCTTGTAAGTTATTAAAATTGAATATATACACTAGTGTCTACCGACTCCGTCTATCACTCATATTTGTGTGGGCGTATGCATTTTATATTTACAAATTAATTACATATAATAATCTCCTTATGGTAC
Organism: Maruca vitrata; assembly: GCA_039566165.1. NCBI lineage: Eukaryota > Metazoa > Arthropoda > Insecta > Lepidoptera > Crambidae > Maruca > Maruca vitrata. The sequence goes on along the minus strand of CM076923.1, from coordinate 398,938 downwards.
CATAAATACGTGTATCTAACTTTTATTGAGAATCTTGCAACGCATTTTTTTAAAAAGTATTTTAAACAAATAAAGGAAAACAAGGCAATATCTGCACTATACTATGCACTAAGTGACTAAAGCTTATTAATAATATTTTAAACAGATTTTCATAACTTATTTACATTAATGTCTTTATGTTAAGAATGTAAATGTATAAGTATACGCCGGCAAAACTCATATATTTAACTGAGATAACTGACTTGATACACTTACATCTTAGAATATTATGACTTTAAATATTGATACAATACATATAAATTATACAATAAATTGGGTTTAATATGTGTGATGATAGACAAATAATATAATGGAATGCGAAAGTACTGAATTACATTTTTATGTCAAGTAAATGTTTTGTATAGTTACTTTAACTATGTAAACGTATTAGATTTAAAAAATAATGGAGCTGATGTGAATTTACATAAAGTATAAACTAAAATTTTGATTCCTATATTTTAATCTACAAATAGATAGTACATAATATAGGACTAACGGACGGGTATCGATCTAAAAGAGAAATCTATCTACAAACATGATTAAAAAATTAAGTCCATACATAAATCAAATTCATCAAACTAAACCAAACATAAAATGTAATTTTCAGAATAATCGCTTCTTTTTAATGCTACTTAATTAAATAAGGTTAATTAATATAACATTATGACGATAATAATTAAATTAAAGTATTTTAAACACACACTTTTCCGATGTTTGCAGTTAGATTTCATAGTGAAACTCGTAGGTTATAATAAATATACTATAATATAGCGAACCCAAAACATACGTACACACGCTCACATTCACACGAAATTAAAATCAAATATGGTACCAAATATACGGCAATTCGTATTTATAAAACAGGTAAAAGTGTTCAGATCGACGATAGACTCTTTTCAATAATAATTTTAACCGTGTAAATAATAGCTTTTTAAACGGTTTAATTTAGTAACCTTCTAAACATAAAAAGACAAATAGTGAAACGACTACATATTTTACTTTCATTTCTGAGTCTTTAGACTAGGATTAAACATTTGCAAAGAAATTAGAACTTAGAATCTGGCTACTAGCCAAATATTTAACGATCGTTTCAGAACACTTTCGAAGGATTTTAATACATAAATCCGATCTTAGAATGGTAGAAATGAATAACTTTTCTTAAAATAAGCTTACCAGGCGTCTATACCTATGTATAATATTTTATATTTGCCCCTGGTACTTAATCCCAAAATAAGGATTATAAATTTGTAAATCATCTGTCATAACCAGTAATTTATAATAATGTGATAAATAAGGTATTGGTTTACATACCTAATGTATAAAAATATGAAATATTGAATAAAATGATGATATAACCAGAATTGATTAGTTCACATTCCGACTTAATACTACGTCAAAATACCTCTCACTCTCTAAATTTAAAAGGCGCATATATAATAAGTATCCAAAAGTGTATATTCTTAAGACTAATGATATGTATGTGATATCGGTTCGTGTTATTGCTGATAATATTAATTACCATACAATGTTTAAGAAGTATAAACGCACGCACATCAATTGATATTTTTATAATTCACAACATAGGTCTATGCTTCGTGTATTTTGACGTCATTTGACCAAATAAGTTTACGTAATTTGTCGTTTAAATAATTTGTATCTAGGCTGAATGACGCACATGAAATAAAATAAATTCTGGCTTAATAATAAATTTTCTTTATCGAACGTATTGGTTATTCAAATATTCATTCATAAATAAATATAAATAGAGTCAAAATACACAGAGCAATATGCTACTTAAATATAAGTTTTATATATAAACTCTTTGTGCTGACTACTAATTAATTGAATTTCGGGAGAATTTGACACGAAAATTGACTCTAAACTTACATTAAATATTCAAGAGAGATCGCTTGATAACAATTTCGTTTTCAAATTTAGTATAGAAGTAGAATGTTTCCAGGCGTTAATATTACATAGGAATCAATTACCTCTCTATGTTAATCTCATGTTTTTGTGTTATGTACTAAAGTGTTTGTGCTAGACCAAGTAATGTGCAGTTGAGGACCGACTACAAATGCTATTGTACTTTGCAGGCTAGGTACTATTATTAAGTTAACTCAAACAGTACCACGCGATGATTATTTTAAGTAAATTGTCGAAAACATTTATATTTTTACGGTCGCGCCACCGCTTGTTCTCTTCTTTTTATCGTATGGTTGATGAACAACCTAGTGTCAGAGTTTAAACCGCCCGTAGGCCTGTGACATGGCTTCACACACCGTTGAAAAATCTCTCAGGTGTGCTGGTTTTCCTCACGATGTTTTCCTTCACCGTTAAAGCGTCGAATGATGGTACATATGAATTTCAAATTTGAAAAACACATTGGTACCTGGTGGGGTTTGAACTGGCGACCTCTCGCATGGCAAGCAACGACCTTAACCACTCGGCCATCGACGCTTTTTGAACCGCTTGTTGAATGTTTCTTTATAGCCACTGCGCTTCCTGAATGCTTCTGTTCTCTTCTGTTCTGAATTAGCCTGTTATGTTTCCGTACTGATGAGTCTTCCATGGGCTATTGCAAAGGATGTTCTTTTGGAAACGTGTCCAAGGTAAGTTTGATCGTGACCACATTGAGAGCATCTTAGGCAAGTGGCATATTTTAAATATCATCTATTTGTATCACTTTTAAATTTGTACCTGAGCTGATATGTGTAGGAGTGTTGGTGGCGCGTCTATAAAAACATTTTAGACATACTTAAAAATATTTGATTCCGCAGACATCAGCAACCGAACTGTATCATAGCATCTCGTTAGCATATAATACCTTTAACGAACATTATTCACAATAATCATCACTTTTACTTTATACATTCTTTCAATTGACATATCGGGCTCGTCACAATTTCTTGTACAATTATTTTAGATACTCTTTTAAATTTCGTCTCTGTTGTTAAGTCATCTGCAAATCAAAACGATGTCGTACGTTTAGTTGGAATCGTAGCTATACTTGTACACATTTTTTTTTTTAATTGTCTTAATAACTTTTCGTACCAATTTTTTTGATGCCTTAATGTATGATGTGCACTTCATTCTTACAATAATTGTATCATTGTGTCAGACCTTGTTCGTCGATTTGAATTTTGTTTATCTTTCATTACTCTTTGGTTATCTCTTTGTTATCTGACCTTTACCAGTATCACTTTAGTATATTTTCCTTCACACCCTTATCAGCTTGTGTATATAATATAGCTATAATTCAACCAATGACCTCACAGTTGCATTCTGATGGCACATATCCGCTAAACAATTACAGTAAATGCTACAAGTACTCGACAGTTAATGACAGACAAACTAACTACAAGTATACCACGCTATTATACATAATACTCGCTTAACCTAATTGAATCAAAAGATTCTGATATGTTTCGTTACCTTGGTTGCAACTTTATCACAAGTTGATTAAACCTAGTCTAAGCCTACGTAATTGATATATTAATTGATGTTATGTCGAATACGAATTGATTTAAAAGCGACATATATTATGAACTTACCCTAATATTGCTGATATAGCAGGAAGAAAATCTTTAAGTAGATTTAGCATATTTATAAGTTATGATATAGTCTCTAAAAATATAATAGAGAAAGGATATGGGAACTGTGATAATTACGATTGAATATTCACAGTAATATTGAGATCTTGATATTTCACTGAGACACATTATGCAATTATTTACAAAAATATTTCAATACCAGAACCATTCATGTTATAATGTAAACTTACATTATGTAAACTGCATTTCAACATTTAGAACGGTATTTTATATTATTCGTAGTCCTTATTTTACGCTTGATGATTTATTTAAATATACCTGTGTATATTAATCAATATTTTAACAAACGATTTAAATTATTTGTAAGTGCCAAAAGATCACATGAATAAATATAACGTCTTAGGCCTTACGTAGAGATGGTGCTTGATGTAGCTTCAACTACTGTCTCGTGCCTCGAATGCTCTTGCTCCTATCAAAATAATCTACCTTAAAATTATCATTATATAATATTGATAATGTCGCCTTTATGTAAAATTAGACCAATGAGATTACCGAAATGTAATACTTCTCAACCATATAACTAGTATTAATATATTTCCCAATCACAAATTTTGCCTCTAATTTTACATATTGCAAGTCTATTATATAACTACAGTCCGATAAATCATTTGGTCTTACAACACTTGGTTCTTATTTGTTCGGATTACGTTCTATACACTAGGAGAAGGCATAATCAACAGTTGTATTAGTACATTACATCTGAACAATAATCAACAAGGAAACAGCATGGCTGACCACAAGATGGCGTCTCGATACAAACGGATGTACCAATATTTTGCTAAAACCACCAGTTTCATTCTTGTACAACTGTACATTGCAGGATTTGATGTAAAAAGACGCTACCTTGAAAGCGGCCATCGAAATATTCTACAATATCATTAATTACAAGCACAGCTAGTTAATAGTTAATAGACATCTAATCAGACACTAAATAACCCGCCGCCGATGTGATGCGGCTCAGTGATCGAAGTAGTACCCAAATATAAGACATTTATAATTACACAACAAGTAAATTCAAAAATATAGACAACAACACTGAATTAGAGAGCTCTAGAAGCCTTGCCGGAAGGGGTTTTTGATGGGCCCGGGGGCGGGTGCGGGGGCGGGCGCGGGCGCGGGGGCGGGGGCGGGCGCGGCGGGCGGCGCGCGGAACGGGTTGCTGGCGGCGGGCTGCGCCGGAAGCTGCCGCGGCGGGCCTGCCTGGTGGTACTCCTGCTGGTAGCCCTGCTGCTGTTGGTAGCCCTGCTGCGGCTGTTGCTGCTGTTGGTAGCCCTGCTGCTGATAACCCTGCTGTGGCTGCTGCTGCTCGTAACCCTGACCATACCCCCCTTGATACGACTGGTCATAGTTGTACCCGGCGCTGTCCACGTTCGACTCCTCAGTACCACCCACCTGCCCGGATACGTTCGAGTACTCCAAGTGATTCTTGTACTCCCCATTCACAGGCCTCTGGTCTTGCAAGCTATACGTCTGGTACTCTTTGTCTGGAGGATCAGCCATCAGGATATTTGCTTCGTTCTCGAAGGGCTTGAAGTCGTAAATGTGCCTGAGGTACATCAGGACCGGCGCGTAAAGTAGGTTGCTGAAGGCGATGAACAGGTTGAGAGCAGTGAAGCCGATGGCTTCAACTACTTCGCCAGCGATGATCGGGCCGACAGCATACGCGAAAGAGTACGATATGTCGGCGATGGCGTAAATACTTCCGTATACTGATACATACCGCACGTCGACGAGGTATCCCAAGGTCGGCAGCAGTGCCGTGTCGATCAGCGCGATGCCGAAGCATATCCCGCATATCGGAATCATCAGCATCTTGTAAGAGTTCGCAAATGGTATTATGAAGCAACATAACCCTTCTAAGGCCAAGCCACCTGCAGCCATAAGCCATTGGTGTTGAGGGTACTTCCTCGCCATCTTTACAGTTATTATCACACCGAGCACGTGAGGGAAGAATGCCGGTAACCAAATCATACCTATTTTCCAATTGTCTTTGGTTAGGTTGTCCTCCATCCATAAAGATATCGTCGGTTCTAGGAATGCCAGCGCAACGTTGGACATCATCAAAGCACCTGCGCATACTGCGATGTAAGGGTCCATCAGGAGCTTCCAAATGGGAGTGCTTTTTGGCTTCGGTTGAGCGGCCTCTTTCATCTGCACTTTCAGTGGTTTCATTACAAGTAAAAGCATGAAACCATCCAGCAAAGATATCAATGCAAGGATCAGGAATGGTACTTCTTTGCCTGCAAATTGGTATAACGCGCCTCCGAAAGGTGGAGCGACTAAGCAGCCAAAGCTGATGAACGCAAGAGCGATTCCAAGGGCCTTTGATCTCTCAGCCTCTTCCGTGAATCTATCAGCAATCATGGCCAGTCCTGATGTATCCGCGAACGCGGAGCCGACGCCTTGCAGACTCCTCGCGAAGAACAGCATGCCGTAGCTGCGGCCGCAGGCGAAGACCGACGTGGAAAGAAACATTATAACAAGTCCGATCATCATGGGTATATCATACCCGATGCGGTCGATTAAGGCACCAGAAAAAGGGTTGATCATGAGCTGCACTATCGCTTTTGAAGCGAAGAGGACGCCCGTCGCCGACTCCTGACCCTCATGGGAGGCTGGGATGATCTTCGTTGGGATAATAGTTCTGTTGCCCTCCTTGATAGGGGGTAACGTGACGACGTGGTCATAGCCAGCTTCTCCCCACGCGCCGATGTACCGCAAGTAATCTGGGATGATGGGTACAATGACCATATACAACATGTTATCCAGTAGCAGAGCTATGGACACTATGACCAGGATGATCTTCCTCTGCGAGCTGGGCTCTTGGATCTTCTCCCATAGCACTTCCCGCACCTCCCTCACTTCCAGGTTGACGACGGGGATGACGGTGTTGTCGATCTTCTGCCAAACGCTTTGGGGTCCTTCTTCCGCCATCTTGAGTTTTTTCTTTTAGCAGAGCGTCAGTATTCCTATCTCTTGTGAGAGGTTGTGTTCATGTTCGTGGGTAGTTTTCGTCTCGGCCTCACAGACCATAGATGGGCCCCGGTGCGCATAGGACTTCGGAACCTGACAACAAACAGAAATGACCATTAGTATCATTTCCGGCGCGATAGGGTTAAGAGTGTTGTTTCAAAAGGATTATGAGTCGATCTTTGTTTCTGTTAGTTGACATGGTTCCTCCGTCCGTGCGATTATACGAGGTCTGCGATTCCAAAGACGATTCAGAGTCCTTTTGAACAAAGCACAACAGTACAACTACAATTCAATGACAAACCTAAAAATTTTGCTACGTATTTAAATTTCAAACCATCTATCGGTGTAACTTGGGATGTTAAGTTATCAGATAATAATCACCGTATTACGATACTTAAATGCACAACGTGCAATATTTAAGAATATATCGTGTGACCCTACCCCAATATCCAGTAGTGTAGTTACAGAAAAAAACGTACGAGTAGGAATTCGTCCAAAAATCTAATTTAAGAAATATTTCATTGATAAAGACAGTATGAATGGACAAAGTAGGGTATATGGTCCTCGTACATTACCCATTGTTGTCTATTCATTGCTAAAAATACATGAATCGTGACTGTCATTCAGGGCACTGTCCGTAGCTGGGAAAACCCTAGCGGAGAGCCTCGAGTAATCGTAACGACTTGTTTTGCCCCAATCCAATTTGCCCGCGCGCGAGGGGACTTTCTTAAGGCGTTTTTTCTCGGATCAGAGAATGCTTTTCATCCAATAAGTAATTCGATCTTCGCCGAGACGTGGTGTTTTTGCGAGATTCCTTTATTTTAATGCAACGCTCGTTATTTGGTTATTAAGGGAGATTTTTACGGAAACATTGGTATAAGTACTCCATTTTTTTCTTATGTAGGACGTGTAAATCAATTTACTTTATTGTGCCTAAGTTAAGTTAGTCAAATTGGTGAAAATACATGTTTGTATAGCAAACAACATACCTAGTGGCGATTACAAATGTTTCACTGTAATCAATTACTTTCATAGCGACTAAAGCAACAGTACCTATAATCAAATCGTTGATTATACTGTACCGTATTTAGATACTTTTGGCATGGATAATCATTTGTTAAGTCAATCACGTACAGTCAATCAAGTCTTAGTTCAATATTCCACCAATTTACCCAGCGAAGCCCTTGCATGCAATAAGCCCATCGTAGCATTAGTGTAATTGCCTCCATCCATAACAATGCTGAAGTTTACTAATCGATCTAATCCAAGTCCAATCTTTTGAAACCTTCCAATCTAGAGCTTTCTATATGATGGAGCTTGGGAAGTGTTTTGAATGATTGTTTTTATATTCGTTCTAATTCTAATAATGTTTTATTAAAACAATTGTTTTTTAATTTTTTCATGGTTATAATCGCACTATTGCCTAAAATTGAAACGATGAATTAAACACTTTATAAAGTTTCAACTCTTTTTCAAAATTCAAGTCAATTTGACTTGAGATTCTACATGACTTCTCAGATACTGAAGCTAAATCGTGCCTTATTGAACCACGGAAACAATCTTTGAACAATACTTCTACACGAATTAGGTACATTATTTTTTAACTACTTTTGCTGTTTTAGTGGTAAAATATCACCAGTAAACTAAGTACTAAATATTATACTTTATGGGTTATTATGTGTAGCAAACACATATAGACCAATAAAGACTAATATTTAGTGTAGCAAATACATAGCTATTTACTGCCGGACGTCCCGACTAGGTTACACCGTTAATGTAGATTGTAGATCAAGTGTAATATTTAGTGTTACCGCGAAAGTCTGAAATCTTACATAGAAAACTAAGCAGCAGGACAGCGGGCATAGCATCTTACGCTTAAATAATCCTAAAGCTCCAGTTCTCAAAGTAGTGTCCCAAAATAAATTGCGTGGAGTTTCGTCAAGGAAACAAGGACAATCCCTATCAGGGTTGGGGTCGCATCCAGAGCAGGGGTCCCGGGCTGCGGGTAACGAGCTTGAAAAAACACTTTAAACTTATCAGGAACGTGTTTGTATATCATTAACGGGAGATTTGGACGAAATATTGCGCTGCGAAAATGTTACAACATAATCGGGTTGAATGGTGGAAGTGTCTTTGATTATTTTATATTTATTAAAATAATATATTATCTGGGACATTTCCACACACGGTCATCTGACCCCAAATTAAGCAGAGCTTTTACTATGGACGTCAGAGACTGATGGACATACAATATGTATATTTATAAATACATACTTAAATACATCATACCCAGACACGGAACAAACAAACACGGGAATCGAACCCACGACTATTGGAACCGCCAGCCACAGGGTTACTAACCACTGTTCCACCGAGCCAGTCAAATTCTATTTTTTTAATCGATCTCCGTATGTTAATTCCAATTGGAAATGGTGTTTGATTAATATTTCGTAGATTAAATCCCAAGGTTCTCAGCCATTATCATTGTGCCATAAAACCTGCTTTATACTTTGTGCGACATTTCTAGGTAAAATTATATAAGAAACAGATAAGCATAATTTTTTAAACCAATATTTCTATAACCATAATTGTTACAAATGTAATTACTACCATAGCCAAAAAATATCGTTTTATCAGTTTTTAATCGGAGTTAATATCGTAACTTAGCGGTTTCCTGGCAACTAGGGCCACTGAGGTCAAGGTCATGTCCCTTTGACCTGGACCCGACCTCAGCACAAGGCGTGGCAGCGATTTAGATCAAGCTGATAACTGTTGATGCATCGATAGCCATCGTTGTTAACTTCGATATTTTCTGTGTAGAGTGTAAATTGTTTTACATTGATTGACTCTAAGTTAATATTAATTTATTACCTAAATTTTGCATTAAAGGACTTGTGTAGTTTTTTTGTTCGGTTCTTACATTTATAACTAAACGCGGTGGAGCGGAACGCATAGCGCATTATTATGTATTATCATCAACAATTCCTCCACTTGTTGTTTTTGGTACATAGACCCATTTTATTTCCGGTATTCGCTTTACGGTATAACTGTCATGTCGTCAGTCGTAGGTACATTAGAATGAGTCTTATTCAGATTTAGAATTCTCGAAAATATACGCATTGATACTTATTTCACGTAAATGACAAGTCCCAAAAATTACATTATTGTAACAAAACATACATACATACATAAAATCACGCCTTTTTCCCAGAGGGGTAGGCAGAGATCACTTCCAATGACGTGACGGGTTGTAACTAAATTGACTTTATAATTCTAATGACATTATTCTAACGGCTTTCCTGAAAATGGTATAAAATCCAATAAACTTGGCAATACGTAGAAAAGCAATTTGTCTACTAATTTATATTTCCTATGTGTCGGCTAATGAGTTTCTGTGAAGTTGCTTAGTACCTACCTGTAGTTGGTTCTGACGTCATGAAGCAGTATTAAAATACTTACGATTGCATAATGTTTAATCAAAATTACATACGAAAGATTAAAATGAGATCCTTATAATCTTTCTTATGTAATATGGTAAATACGAGTATTCTAATATCATATAAGCGAGGTTCTAAACATAATTACCTGTGTCAGTCTCCGATTACAACGTAAAGTTACATATTATTCTAAACTAGTGACCCAACTTCGCTTGGTTTCGGGTGAATTTTACATTAAAACCTTCTTGGACCCCTCTATCTAAGTAAAACGCATCAAAATCCGTTACTTAATTAAGATTCAAGTATATATAGTACAAAGAGATAAAAAGACAGAGAAAGCGGTTTAGTTCTACACTATGTAGTGATGTGATCGTGTAAGTAATGGAAAACAAATCTTTAGGTACGTTATCTACTTCAAAAACTCGTCGATGCAAACATAAAGATAATACACGCAATGAATCCAGCTCAATATTACCTGAATGCGCAACCCAACTCATGAACTAACGTAATTAAACCGGACGAATGCCTCTCGTCCAGGCTTATGCGAAGTGCACATCAAGTGGAGTAGTAATTACGGCCGGCACTCGACCGATCTCAAGGGGTTCGGTTCCCAGCCGTCGAGGGGCATCCGTATAATCAATGGTATACTCTGAGCCGGGCCTTATAAGCACTTGTTTGTGAAAGTAACGTCGATCTGTTTGTTTTGAGGAGGTAAGTAGCCTGTGATCACAAGCCAGTGTAATTCGGAAAAGGAAAATAAGCTAAGCGTGAGATGTATCCGGAAGACGATAAGTAACATATTATATTGTTATATTATTCTGTTTTTTTACGTCACAAATTATATTGAGATTAAATATTTGTCTTTACGGGTCTACACGCGTTATTATGAGTAGCAAATACATAGCTACTTACTGCCCGACGTTTTGACTGGGTTACACCAATCGGGGTCGCGAGCGAACGTGTGTAGACCCATAAAGACAAATATTTAGTGTAATGGAACGCAAAAGTCTAAAATCATATATATGATTGTTGGTTTAATAGTAAATGTTTCATTAGCCACACAGGTAGTTTTAGGTAAAGTATTCATGGCCTATCTATCTATCATGGCCGGTCTATTAGACCGTGACTTAGTTACTCAGGTCTAGGCAAAACGAACTATTCTGTCAAGAAAGTTTCAATTTTTTATAATACAAAATTCGTACGGTAGTTAATGTATATCTATTATAAAAGCACACACTCACTATCACACCTTTCACGTATAATCCATTTCGATTTTATCGAACGACGAAAGGGATTAATAAGAATTTAATAACTTCCTTATAATCAATCACGATGTTGGTAGCTCAAAGAGAATATACAAAGGGCTCTTCGCCCTTTCGCCCTTTCGCCCCGTCGCCCCTTCGCCCAAACCCTTCTATTAAACGCTTCTAGGTATAGCCGAGTGGCGAGGCCATTGTGAATAATAAAGTGATCTAAAACACAAAGAAACGAGACCAGGAAAATATAAAAATGCTACTAGAAAAGTAAATTGGGCCCTACAATTTATGGAGGATCGAATATTTTATAATGGATGCGATCGCTGTGAAGATCATTGATCATTGGTTGATAAAGTATTACAATATTGCATACATACACCGTGAAATTTTAGTGGTTATTTTCCCGTGGCAGAACGATTTGCCTTTAGTAATATTATCGAATCATGCAAATTATTCCGCGAAAAAAAAAATTTTTTTTTTTCAAATTTTCAAAATAATAATTTTCCAACTCGAAAACGAGAGATGCTATCGTTCTTATATAAGATGTGACGTAATCAGGTACTGCTTGCCGCATGAAATCGATGCTTAAAGCTGAAGAAGCTCAACACCCTAAGTCATAAAGCGACTCGAACGTGCTTTCGAGTTTCGGTTAAACCTTTCGTAAAACCGGCATTTATTGATTTTAACAAAAAAGAACTGCACAAATCTATTGTACTACTAAGATAGAATCATTTTACTGCGGGAAAACAACCACTAAAATTTCACGGTGTATATAAATCCAATTCTTTAATTTTGGCTTATTAAAATTGTGAAGCTAAAAAGTAAGTACCAATCGATAGATTTCTTGAAAGTTTCTTCTCAATAGAATCAACGTTTGAGAGGTTATGCTTACTGCTAGACGCATGACTAAAATCCACATTTATCAATATTTAATTTGTAATAGTAAGTTCAAAAGGTGCTGTAAATCATGTAAGGAACTTGTTCGCTCCGCTAAGTTCAGCACGCGAACTTCCAAAGCTCGTGACGCAACGAATGCGGCAGAACTGCGGAACGGATGACATTTCACCTCTTTGCTTAGTCTGTAAGGTAAAACATACGGGGTGGTTTTTGTACATGTTCTCTTTGGAAACGGCCCGCAGTGACAACAGTGTTTTACGTGCATGATAATTTGTTAAACGGTAGGGACAGGAAGTTGAAATTTAGATTAGAATAGTATTTATGTTACATTTTCTGGCAAGCTATGAGGGGCCTAGTAATTTGACTATTCAAATATAATCATGTTAAAAGTATGTAACTGCAGTTTATGCGCATTGGCAGAGACCATTTAGACCAAAAAAATTAATCCGGGATGAAATTCGGTTGGGTAAAGTTTTGACCAATTTTGTTACTTTTTGAAATCAAATGTAAGGTGTTGCGATTAATAAATAAAAATAGCAACTTGTTTTACTATTCATAATCAAATGTTGTAAGTGAAGGCAACCATGTTCAAACAAACCAACAAAAACTGCTGTACCTATTGTATAAATGTCAAGTGCTGGTACTCGCGTGTGAGTTTAAACCTCCTGTTCAATTACTGAACACGAAAGCTGCGACCTTGTGAAGCGAACTAGCGACACGAGGCAAAGCTTCCACGTGTAATCAAATATATAGTCGCTGCCGACAGATGTTCACTGTAAAGCAGTGTAGCACCTTGTCAATTGCTTTGTAAACTCTTTGATATTGTACCTATAATCTTAGTGTAACAATGATTCATCAGTCATACATCCTTGCTACTCGTGGGAACGCAATGACCTTGTTAAAACAATGCACAAGGCAGAATGGCGGCGACGTGGTCCACAACTCGTCACGTCACGTTTCCTACAGAGGTGAAAAGTGGATCGCTGGAAGTGATCTGTGCCTACCCCTCTGGGAGGGAGGCGTGATTTTATGTATGTATGTAACAATGATTATCGCGTACCATCGCAGTCTGGTAAAAAGAAATGAGCTGGAATATCAGAATAATCTGATTCCTAATATAAATTTACTCAGTAGTTTTTACATTCGTAGTACTAGTAGAGTTATGGTTTGTCAATTACACAACATTCTTCTTCACCTACCTTCCTTTACTTCACCTAATATACTAAATTATGTTAAAGCGTTCAAAGTGTACCCGAAAAAGAGCATCAAAAGAAATTAAAAGGCAACGAATGATGAAAAGTTATAACAGTTCTATCTTATCAACAATGATTAAAGTGCACGTTGCAACTTATACAGGTATATTTGAGCAGCAATGTTTGAGAAGGGCTCACCCTCGGATCATGTGAGGTAAACATGTATTAAAACCAAATGAAATTGCTATTTCTGTCCGTACACGCGCTGGCTGTAATGTCCACAGGTTATAATAGGAGTGACGTCAGCTGACAGGGTAATTACAACCCAAGTATTGTGGGCGCGAGGTGTGTCTCGTTTACTAGACTGGGTAGAAAGACGATTATTTATAGTAAATAATAGACGGTCCAAAGAATACCATCTAAAGGGATTGCCTTACAATATCTATGTATAACTTCTTCCTTGGAATAAGATGCGTCGTGTACTCGTATAATTAGACGATCGTCAAGCAAACCCATATCCGCAGATGTATACAGACGTAACGGCATAGTTTTCTGTCGTCAATGAAATGATTACATTTAGGTACAGATTTATTGCTTCATGACGTATTTTTGTGGGTAAATACGCCATAAAAATTGCAATCCACTTTTTAAATATTATTGAGTGTCTAATTTATATTCAGCTTAACGTTGGCAAACGAGTTTTCTACAAACCGCCTACGTGCACGCTTCGCCAATCGCACGCGAATACATAATTTTGATCTTACAGTTTTTAAACTATCCTTTAGCCTTAACAATCAAAAACTCGCCATCATTGCACATTGCACAATTCAAACCTTTGATAAGAACGGTAAAGCATTCGTGAAATTCAGCGACAAAATAAAACTATTTGCGCGCCAACTCCTCCAGCGGGTGTGCAGTCGGCGTCTCAAAGGCAGGTGAGGGCGAGGTAATTTTACTGAGGGTGTACCCTCAGGGGACGGGGGGCGACTGACCTGTCCACAGCTATCCTAATTTCGACCTTAACCCTGCAAAATATGGTTGAAAATGTCTGGCTAGGAACTCAGACGTGACCTGTTAAGGACTTTATCCTGTTTTGAGCTGAAAGGTTATTAGAATAAGGTGGGGATTCCCGTGGCAGGTGGACAGACAGGGGTACGCAGGGGTATAGCGCCGGGCTGTGAATTTTTTACGAGCTTTCCGAAAAGCTTTTTGCGAGCTTTGTCTGCGCAGGCTTGTATTTGTGTACTGTAATCGTTTTTGGATCGGGCTTATTGTTGTTTCTGGTGCAATTAACGCCGGGAGCTTTCGCTGGCCCGGAGCTTTCAAGCAACATGCAGATATGTAAACAATTTTCAATTTAAATTTCTGCACGTTAGCATGAACTTGCTTTAATCTACATCTTGCATTATAGACAGAACCGCTGTGTCACTAATTAAAGTAGGGAACAAATGAAATAGGTGGATACTTTGACGAAGAAATCAGAATACTTAGGTATGTTTGTAATAGTATTGTTTGTAACCACATTGTGTGGTATTGTGCAATACCTACAGATAGTCTTCATTATTCTTCGTCAATCTTCATTTTAATTTACTTTATTTCTATTGGCTATCTCTTAATGGTAACGGAAAGGGGAAAGAAAATGTAATCATAATTATTTTAATATTTCTTAACGCAATCCTAAGTATCTGTACTGCAATATCAGTATCCTTTTCACGCTGTATCCAAGCCAGATCTATTACCCAACGAACGTCAAAAACCAAAACACCATCACTCGTTTGATCAGACGAAATGTTAATCCCATGTTTTAATTAGAAATACATAGTTAACCAAAGCTGGGGTCTGTCAGGTGCAAACCAAAGGGCTGGGGACCCCAAAAGATCCCCGCGGGGTTCTCCAGCACCCCGTGGAGAGTCCGTCGGTCGTCGTCTGATTGTTCCGCCAAATTACTAGTCTATGCAATCGAGTGTGCATGGCGGGCCCTTTCATGTTGGAAACTGTTTATTTATAGTGTTTTCCAACCGATTTTTTTTTTTTTTTTTTTTTTTTTATATTGAGGCTAACAAGATGACCTCACTCCACCTGATGGTAAGCGGTAGTGAGATCCAAATATGAGGTCGACAGGCACAATAGACCATATTGAGCCTGTCGCACTCACCCTGAAAGCCGTGAAAAAGGAGACCACTGCTGCGGCAACAACGAGACAAGGCGTGGAGTCGTATTGGTATTGAGCTGTGCGGGTCGGAGTTTTTTGGAGGATTTTGGGCTTTGACAGCCACTGTAAATGGAGATCTACATACATACATACAATCACGCCTTTTTCCCACAGGGGTAGGCAGAGATCACTTCATTATTCATCATTATTATATGTATTACACACTATTATAATTATGACGTTAAAGTTAATGCTTGAAAAACACTGGTGCACTCTCATTTCTTTCAGTTCGGTGAGACGGCAATTCGATAGTACCGAAAGATATTCAGGTGCTGGACATGTTTAGTTATGTAATAACATTATACAATGGCTATAGTGGATTTACTTTTATTACGTTACGCTACGTTATTCAAGTTGTTAATAAATGAAATAAACTGTATTTTAATAAATAGATAACTGCGCTAGGTTTTATCAATACCACCATAATAAAACTAAAAAAGAGACTGCTTGTGAAATGTTTTTTGTAACCATTTATATTCTTCGTTATTATGCCAATTAATAGCCAAGAAGAACGATATCAAATTCTTACAACAGACGTAATATTACTCCTTAACAATAAACGTACTTATGTAAAGAGTATTCAATACTCTTGCTATTCCAGGTCTAACGTAAACTCTTTGCGGACATCGACCTAACTAACAACTCCACCCGTCTATCCCTAAAGGCATAGGTTCTGGAAAATATTTGTACAAGGTACATGTGAGTACAAAATATACAGAGCCCTAATAGAATTACACGTTTGCCCGAGAGAAGGGTAGACCGGGGTGGGCGGCCCTGGTCTGCAAATTCAATAAAGGCCACTTTTAAAGTCGCGGGATAAAAACGCTTTTTATTAACTAACAGCATTTCGCTCAAACGGCGACTCTGGTGGCAATTTTCCCCGTGCATGTTGGATGGAGTTAGCTTTTAGGATATTCATATCAAAAAATCAGGATTTGAGTCTGATGCTGGCATATTGTACACTACTTACAAAATAAGTGTTGAATGTATTTCAGTAAGTATCTACCCTAAAATCGTGGATACTATAGTTTCACTATACGCAGCCATATGATTTTCCACAATCCTTCCTAATATTTGAAGTGGAACAGTAACTCTGTCTGTTTGTGACGCTTTCACATACTACTGAACCGATGTGAATGAAATTTGGTACAGGACATGGGCCAGTTTTTAAACTATTCCACGCGATTAGTAGCAATCAGTAATAAGTTGTTATGGTGTGATCATAACTATCGCAATTTTGATTGTATACTTTACCATCTGACTTTGCGTTAAACATTGTCAAATTCGCATCCTTTGAATTTCAACAAACAAAAAACAAAAAATACAAGTAGCATGACTATAAATGTGCAATATCGATCGTCCCCAAACTACCCTGAGGCGTGACACTAACCCAAAACCAAACGAGATTACACTCCAGCCCTGCCGACTGCCCTGCCGGGACGCGGTGCGAGTGCAAGCAAATATCGATATTTACATCTCAATTCTGCCATTCGAGCAATGTGACATTTGTGAAAGCTAACTCATGACTGTGAAGTAACCTAAATATGGAAAATTAATGTAATTTTTAAATTTTAAGTGCTAAAGCTTGCACGAGAGTTTTGATATTGAAGATTTTTCTGCCATTTCTTTGCCTTAACCTTAAATACAGTAATCAAAGCAAAGATAATTTAGAAATATGCGTATTGAACTGTACTGTAAGCTAACCTTGAATACCTACTATTAATAAATATTGATTAGCTTTTAATCAGCACCTCTAATGAACACGAAGGTCACCCACACTTAAATAAAGACTTTAATCTGTTGGCTTCTGAATTCGACATCGATATTCCTGATATTCCACCAGCTCTTCTACCTGCTGCAGCCCACGTCTGCCCCCAGGGACGCACGCGATATAATCCACTTTAGCCCGGTCTCCCCTTTACAGAAAAACGCGAACAGTTATCCAACACTCCTCGCGCAAACGAAACTCAATCTTACTACGACAACTTTAAAGTTCTTATTACCGCATTTTGTAGAGTTCCTTCGATCGCCTGCAATGATACCATGTTGTTTTCTTTTCTCATTTCAAAGGGAAAATTATGAAATTAGATTCGGTTCCGCGGCGGAGCCTTGACGGAGGCAAGACGGGAAAGTAATAAAAGTTAATTTGAAAGTTTAATTTTTATATTCCTTTTTGCCTGCTCCATCTGATTGTTCCTTTGTTACAGTCAAAAATGTAGGCAAATCAAAGTTAACATTTTCAAAGAAGTTGTAACTTAAATGGAATTAAAAATTCTTCTTTCGATGGAGGACCAAAATAAAATGAACTTTGTAATTTTATTCGTTAGTATAAATAAGTATTTAAGCGATAAAAACACAAAACAAATAGTACTTTTGGAAACTTATAAATAAATAACACATAAGTCAAACACATTTTCTACAGGCAGACTCTTTTAGCCATATTTGCCACCAAGACCTTTATTTTATTTATTGTAATTATTGCCTCATATCATTACGCGCTTCTTTTAGTGTATGATTGACTTTTGTTATTATCATACGAATTATCATCATCATCAACCCTTTGTTCTTATCGAGGGACACGAGAATACCCTAAACAAGGGCGATCAGTTAACCACGCTGACCAAGTGCGGGTTGGTCGACTTCACACAACCTTAGAATTTCTTCGTGTACCTACGAGGTTTCCTTAAAGTGTTTTCCTTCACCAAATAAACGTACATATAGACATTTGACAGTTAATACGACGCTTCGATTCAAAAATATGCGAGTTGGAACCCACTTAATAAGCAAATGAGCACTCCAATTTAATCATCGTTTCAATATATTCAGTGTTATTTTTTTTCTTCTCGTTTCTTAAACAAAATCGCATCTCCAAGCTACCTCTCTACGTGTTGGAGCCCACCGGAGGGCGCGGGTCGAGGGTCCGTGCCCTATCGCCCTCAGTGGAGGGCCCTCGGGCCTCCGAGAGAGAGGCTTAAGCACGGATAGATGGTAACTTTGTAACGTGCTGTTGTGAGCTTGGCTTAGAAACCAACGTTTGGGAACGGATCTGGAAATATTTGCAGAAGGCTCGTGTTCGTGAAGTGACTTCGATAATAATTTTTGTCTGTTAGTACCTGTTCACACACGACCACGAACACGCTATAAGCAGGGTTTAACGAAATATAGGATACGTACCTTTTTTGCTTTAAACATTTTATGAATTTACTCTATTTTTTATCACTGACCTGTACAGAGTAAAGAAAATCTTATTTATGGTCTATTGTTGATTGCCTGAATGGAAAAGTTCAGTCAACAATATTGTCATCCCATGCTGCCGGCCTTTAATTAACTATTTTCTTTATAAAAGCTTCAACCCTGTTCCTAGGAAAAAAGTCATAGCAATACAGTTCTTCTATCTTTATGCGGAGTAAACTAGTATTTTAATAACTAGATGAGAGGAAGCAGAATATTTTCCTCGCTTTACATTTTAAGTTTCCGTTCGTTATTTAAACTTGAACTTGGCACATCACAAGCGTCCAATTAGCGATACAGGGTGGTTCCCGGGCACCTGGTCTCATTAAATTCACTCGCTCCGCAGAACAGGACACCCTGTAATTGCTTCCTCCCCCACCTGAGTAGGGGCAGCATTGTTTCTGATGTTGCATCGGACAAGCTTTAAATTTTCTTACTTTTCTTTTATAAAAGGCTAATAAGATGATAAGATGACCTCACTCTACATGGTCGTAAGCGGTAGTGAGATCCATATATGAGGTCGCCAGGCACAATAGACCATGTTGAGCCTGACGCACTCACCCTGAAGGCCTGCTTAAATGCCGTTTCATGCCCCGCCTGAAGAGCCCGGGATCATAACTTTATTTCATCTGTTTAGTTAGTTCAAAGTATCTATCCTTGAAGCTTACTTACTAGATACATTATAGAAGTAAATACGGTTATGTCTAACGACACTTGTTTTGCGGTAATGTTATTAGACGTTGCAAAAGCCTAAATCCAGAATCGATTTGAAATAAAATTTATTTACGGATAAAACTCGCGTGTATTGTTTTTCTAAACAGCGCTCGTGGTCACAGACAAGACAGAGGTCCAGAATCGATTTACAAATTGTTCATAAAAACTTCTAAGCAAATAAATTCTTGTACGTACTCTGGTAGAGTCTTACGCCTGGATACATTTAGGTAAAACGACTTACGATTATAATAATACCATAATTATATCTTTGAGAGTCCCAAAATGCTGTAAACCGATGGGAAACCTAACCCACCGGGAACACTGGCAATAAAGCCATTAGTTTTCCCGTCTCTATTCTGAGAGAATGTTCGACGACACGGCTATCTATACAGGAACACCAAGGAATTTTAAACTTTATCCAGTTGTAACAAGTCTCAATGTCTTAACAATTATTTGAAAACGTGTTGAAGCGAATATAGCCTTTCAGCAGTTGTGATAGAGCTCGCCATTTCGTTACGAACATTTTTCCCAAGGATACAAATTTTGTGCAAGCGAGTTTGAACTTTCACCATTTAGTGTAAAGCTGAAATGTAACGTTGGCTGGATGTTGTTTCCTAAATGAGATATTTCCATTGGGGTTGTTCCAGAGAGTGTAGTTTGCCGCAAATAATGATATCGTATGTTGTAAGACAATACGCGGTCTGGCAAACTTACACATTCCCTTGTTTTTGTTGTGAGATACGTATTTGTATTTTCATGTAGGTTTTTCTTATTCTGTTTGGTGTTTACGTTTGTAGATAGAACGAATGGTGAATAATGAATGGTTTAATTATATAGAGTAAAGTATAAAACTTATAGAAATGTAAGCTCTAATAAATGAAGCATTGTTTGTGGTAGTTTATTTCTTCAGGAATATACGAAATGCGTACTTTTTGCTTTTCTCCATATTGTTGAAGTCTTTTATGAGTTGCTAGTGCTAATTTAACCATAATAGTAAGCTATTTACATATATTGATCTGATCCCGTGGTAAGTAGCTTTAGCACTTGTGTTACAGATATCAGAAACAACAGTGGTACACAAATATACTTAAATATACTTAATACACACCCAGACACCGAACAAATACCGATGTTCGTCACACAAATATTTGTCCCGAGTGGGAATCGAACCCTCAAAGTTTAGTAAATTAAAGTAGGTATAAATATTTCAAGCAAGAATCACTTGCCCCACATATAATTTAGCACGTCAATTTCTAGCCCTTAAAGCTGTAGTATAAAGGTACTCAAGTTTCACTGTAGCAAATTTGGGTCAAGCCAATGCTGAATTTACAACCCGACCGGTACGCTAACGGGCCCATCGCGTGGGCCGACCTCGTAAAGTAAACTCTTTGGTAGAGCTGGAAGGCCTAGACAGAGAAAAATAAAAATAAAATAAACTGCTTATTCGTTTATAGTAAAAAACAAAAGTTTATTAGCTGACATTTTACTTCTGGGTACCAGGAAGAAATGACAAGATTATAAAAAGTTAACAACTATGCCATTCGGCGCTTTAACGGTGAAAGAAAACATCGTGAGGAAACCTGCACACCTAAGAAGAAACTCTAAGGTTGTGTAGTCGACCAACCCGCACTTGGCCAGCGTGGTCGACTAAGGTCTTATTGCCCTAGTTTAGGGTAGGCCCGTGCCCCAGCAGTGGGGACATATATGGGCTGATGATGATGATGATGATGAACAACTATGAACACGTCTTCAACTAATAAGTCTCAGAGCGGGTCCATTGCAGCCAAAAATAAGAACTCATAGTACATCGCAAAAAAGGTTCCTTAATAAATCTTTAAATTATTAGTCATAGTTAATGACAGACACAAAAGTCTTTCATGAAATAGACTTGAAAATTTAATGATATCATCAGCAGCAATTTGTGTCAAATACTTAAAAAAACATTTACTAAATTCCTTTTTTGTTCTCTGGAAGAAGTTTATCTTTAAATTAAGCCGCAACATTCAAATAAAAGATGATGTAACTTTGACAGAGTATAGAACCTTATAGGCCCACAAAAAGGGGAGATTGCCATCTGTTCGTAAGTGAACCGGTTGAACGAAGATTCTTGATATTTCTAGCGAGCCGTAAAATTTTACAAACCCCTGAATAGGTGCTTTAGTTAAGTTTATTTTCGCATTTACTGGTTTTGGCGCGTTGCCGAATGCGAATACTTTGAGGTAGAATAACGTTTGTCATAGAGGTAACATTTCTTATTTATTTACAATTGATAAGTTACTAAATTTTTATTGGGTTGTACCTTAAAGCTTTTCATCTGACAAAATCTATTGATAATTTATTTTTTCAGCTATTCAAAAATTAATAAAATGAATTAATTTCAATCAATCAATTCAATCAATTTTGATGTTTGTTGGATCAATGACTTCCACAATTACATACTATTAACAGACCAAAATTCTCTTTCATGTAGTTACATTACATTAAAATACAGTTACGTAAAATGTTCATATTTTATTTCAAATAAAATCAAGTGTTCGTTTGAATTTCAGGATCAGAACCCTTAAAATTTCCCATCTACCCTATGGGGATGATTGTGACTATAAAACGGGAGAGATAATGTGAAGAATCGCCCGCGGCGTCACTCCGCTTCCTTGAAGACGGCAATTGCCTGTGTTTTCAAACTGCCGTTTATTTTCATACTGACAGAGCCCCTTGTGTGCTTGGTAGTAATGGAGAAGACATTCAAGTTAGATATATGGTGTGTGTAATAGCAACCGAGACGTATCTGTAAAAGGGTACTGACTGGTGTAAAAAGGGGACTTATTTTTAAGTACCAACTTAAAGGCGTTGTTAAATCTTATAAGATAGAAATCAAAATCTGATCACTTAAAGCACTATAATACTCGTATTGACGTTATTTTTGCACATAATACACTCTTACATTCACAATGTGCCTTTTTATACCTGGACGAACAAATTGCCATAAATTAAGTTATCGCCACCATAAATATTTAAAAAAAGTTACGTTGGTGTTAGGAATAAGGAATTTAAGGAAATAAGAAATAAATAAATAGTACGTATACCGATTTCTCCAGAAAGCACATGACGTAATATCTAGTTGTTCGGGCATGTCTCTCCGTTAGAGATTGAAATCTTGATAAGGGACTAATTCTAACCATTGCCTCCTAGCTTTATTACAGCGCAACTCTATCTATATATCTCAGTCCCCTAATTAAGTTTGTCCAGGTTCCTCGATTATAATAACAATGAGCCAGGACCGCAGCGAAATTAATTTGTATTCAGGCCGGAGCGCCCTCTGCCGCCGCCGTAACTAACCGTTTCCGACGCGGCTCATTTTGCCCCACACTCCCCTTATAGTAAAGGAAGTGTAATGTAAAAAATGGCAGTGTGTAAGCTTCGTTAGATTTTGAGGATCTGCTTGATACCGAGACATAGAGAGATAATTCTTGTGTGTGTAACAATCTCCAACTGAATACATAATTTTTGAGATTTACATTAGAGCTCTAAGGACAACTACCAACCCGCACTTGGCCAGCGTGGTCGACTAAGGCCTTATCGCCCTAGTATAGGGAAGGCCCGTGCCCCAGCAGTGGGGACGTATATGGGCTGATGATGATGAAGGACAACTACTATTAATAAAAATGTCTTAAATGGTGACGAAAACACTAATGTTCAATGTTGTTGTTATATGTACGTTTCATGCGAAAGTAAGACTTTTTCGTAATTTACATATATACGTAGATACATGAAATTACGCCTTTTCCCAGATGGCTAGGCAGAGATCATTTCCATGTGCCACGTGCTACGGATTTTGAACTTATTTAAGGCCGTATTCACACAAGTCACCTAACGTTGTTTCGCCTACCATTATAAAGTGTTATTAGCTTGTATTTGACAGTTTTACTGTTCTCTTTAGCCCAGTGGCTCTCCCCCGGCGAGGTGCGGAATGCACCGTGATTACTCTGAATAGGCCGGGGCCGGGGAGCGGCCTTTGTACGTTTTCATTTGGCTCTGTCTTGTTAATGATGTCAATCTTGTTCCCTATATTATCGGATTTGTGTTACCTAACTTCTAAAGTATGTGGAAAATTACTTTTGTGCAATTTCATGAGTATGAGGCGGTTATTAACGGATCCGGCTGTTTAAGCACAATTTTACTATGAGTAATATATATGAGTAATATTACTCAATAAATTAGGTAATTTTAAATTCAAAACTAGCAAATTAATGTAAAAAGTAAAAGTTGATGTAGATTACATCGTTTTAATTAAATGAGTAATCACCATTAGACCATTAACGATAAACAAATTCCAGCCATTAGAGCAATTTATAAAACACTTTTGAGAAAATTGCTTTGTAAAACTGGCTTAAAATTATAAAGCTGCAAACTCCATTTCCAATCTCAAGCTTCATCGAAACCTTTTTCTTTTTTTGCAGTTGAAGGTAACGCAATTTGTGGATTAGGGCTCCCCAAGCTCTGCCATAATACAGCCCCGGGATTTAAGGCTGTATCGAGGTCGCATTTTGTACCAGAAAGTTACAAAGATCCTGATTTCGTTTGAGAGTATTAGTCAATTTAGAAATAATCTGCGTTTAAAATATCTTTTCTGTTCGAACAAATTAATTAAAAATACAACAACAGTGCTAGTAAAACAGTGCTTTTGAAATGGATTACAAAATAATTATTATTTTGTTATAACATAACCAGAAATTATACCGGAACCTTATTTTCATACGGTTCGAGTTTCGACCGTATACTGATCTACGAAGTAGTGTTTCTTTTCAAAAAATGACATGAAAAATATTCAGCCATGATCATTATTACATACCTTTAATACGTCATCAAACTATCTCAATACCTTTAACATTAACCCTCGATACGCCCAAATGTAAACTAGGCAAACAAAACAATGTAATGCGGTGTGTAGAGTAATCTGGCGCTTTGTGCAGCGATTGTCGCCCCACAACCGCTGGTACACGCGTAATCCGGGCGTTAATCACCCCGGTCTCCCCGCAGCTTAGATGATCGCGGTAGAAGGGGGTCATCTTGTGTGTAAAGTCACGTTAAAAGTTAAGATACTCAAGATAATTTACAAGACACTTACCACGACCACGTTTTTTTTTAACTCTATCTAATTAATCCAGGTGTTAATCACCCCGGTCTCTCCGTGGCTTAGCTGAGGTTTTTGCTAGAGACTGTGGAAGGGGCCACTTCGTATTCGAGTAGTTTCTTACTTACGTTTTTATTTCTTACTCCGTCTCAATTACCTTAATCAAGAAAGTAAACTTATCATGCAGTAGCACATTTGTGTTTCTTTTGAATACTTGTAAAAAAATATGAAAAAGAAAAGGGCTGTTTTTAGGGTTTTCGAACCATCCTTGGACTTCAACGAACATTTAAAAAAAGAATTGGCCAAATTGGTTCAGGCGTTGTTGAGTTATGCGCTTACCAACACATTTTGAGATTCATTTTTTTATATTAGATTTAGTATTCGTATATTGATGGCGTATGAAGTTAAGAAATTACATGTATCTTGACAGTTGCTGCATAATAGTAACTGTCTTATCAAATGTGTATTTCGAAAGCCATTACTCCAAGGATCACAAAACGAAACCATTTTTCATCTAATACGTCTATATATCAAAAAGATAAAAACATTGAGAAGCAATAATATCCCCAATATTCCACCGCCCACTTATATCACCATAAAACCTTTACAAGCGCCAAAATACACTATTTAATAAATTATAGCGGCAGGAGCAATGAGGCGTAGCGCCATAAACGGGCGATCTGGTAGCGGCGCCATTATGATACTATAATATTTGCAAGATGGCGGCCGCGACACCAGCACCCTTCACGAAGTTCGCTACGACCTTAGGGCGGGGTTGAATGGACGATTATGTTAGCTTTTGACTGAACTATAAAGTAAGAACAATAAAACCATTTTATATTTCGGTTTAGGTATACATAAATGTTTATACCTTAAACAAAACAATTCACAGAAGAAACGATTCAAGAAGTAAAATGATACCTGTTTATCTACAACTAAAATGGTACCCACTTGTTGTATTTTTAGAAATTCATGAACTATACTTATAATAACATACACAATCACACACGGTTGCAGTTCAAACAAAATTGTATTCAGTGGTAAAGCTTATACGGTACTCAAAATGGCGTAACACTTTGCTATCGTATGTCTTTTGCCTTGTTTGAAATCGCTAACCCCAATTTTATCCACAAACCAAATATCCTAGCTGTTTCACTAAATATTAGTCTTTATGGGTCTACACGCGATATTAGGAGTAGCAATTACATACCTACTTAAATATTAAGTGTGATCGTACTCGGGACAAATATTTGTGTGATGAACATCGGTGCTTGTCCCTGTCTGGGTGTATTATTATATATATTTAAGTTTATTTGTGTATCCACTGTTGATTCTGATATCCGTAACACAAGTGCTTAAGCTACTTACCACGGGATCAGATCAATGTATGTGATGTTGTGCAATATTTATTTAATGGAACGCGACAGTCTAAAATTTCTAGCTGTTTCACCAAAAAAAAATCTCTAGCCTCAAAGTCGCAAGTGTGTCGCCAGCCTACCCCACCGGTCCCCTATCAAGGCGCTAAATTAGGCGGCAGTAACTTGCCGGCCGCGTTCGCCACGACGGAAGATGAACACGATCTCCGATAACACACCCCAGGCCCAAACGATTTGTCGGGAGGAAAATTGCTGCCGTTTGTCGCACGGTAATGACAGGCCTAATTTGGAATCATTAGCTGTTTGAAAGCTTAATTTGAACTGCTTTTACAGGTTAATTGGAATTTTAACACATATTAACAAGACTTAATGTGTTAATGTTAATGTTAAGCGTAATTGGTAAAGTTGTAGGCCTTTAAAACATTCTCTCCGTTTTCCGTACCTATGCAAATAACGATTATCAGTAGTACGTCTACGAGTATGTATTTAAAATATCAGAATTACATTTTAATTAAAAATTTTACCTGATAAGTCATATATTAATAATTAGATACGCGACTAGCATGAGCATTAAACTTTGAAGCTCACCTATTTAATATGTGTTAATATGCAATAAAGCAATATGCAAGAAGTATTAAAACTTGGTATTCCAGGCATAATTAAAATACAATTTCTATCTAAGGTCACGCTTAGATCAGGGAGCTTTAAAAGCATGAAAAAATTTAAAAGTTCAAAATAAGCGGCCCAAAAGTAACCCGACGTTACAACTGCACCCAAGCTAATCCAATCAATTTAATGTTTCATCAAAGGCAAGAATCGATGGTCCTGCCTTAATAATAAATGTAAACTCCCGGAATACAAGCTTTAAATGAGTACCACCATCCATTAAAGGTAACAATTAACTCCGTCTAATTTAACCCTCCGGCTGAAAGAAATATAAAACAAAAGTGGCGTGAAGGGTAAATGGCTAATCAGGGGTCGGAGGGGCCCACGATTTATATTCGGCGCGGGTGGAGGGTGCAGGGTTATCGGGCATGTTGGACATAACGCGATACCACAGAGGGAAACAGTGGAAATGTTTGGAAGCGTGGAGGGAAGCTAGTTGAAGTTTGTGTTGAATATGGACTAGCAGAATAGTATGAAACGAATTGTGAAGATACCGATTTCAATGAAGGAACGCAACGTAATTTCCAAGCACCATGATCACGGGTCAGTTGAAAAAAAAATACTGTTTGATTTGTCTCAATAAAAGTAGTTATGTTATTAAGAATTTGATTTTTACCTAATTCTTTAAAAATATTTTAAACATGTCAATAATTATCTTATAAGTTGCCTACCAAATTCTTTATAATAACTAATATTACTGTTGTACTTTTCACAAGTAATAAGTGAAAACGTGTAAAAACGGCAAAGAGAATTGGCATTTGTGGCTCGGACAATAAACTGAATGGCAATGTGTCTTGCACGCCCGAGGGGCGCTTTCCGGAACCATTCAATCCAACGCCTAAGGCATTGTGTCTTTCCCCTGCTTTCACTGGAAACTAAGGAAAATGTGAGCAGCCTTAGCCTTGTACAGGGTATAAGAACGAAAATAGCGCCCAGGGCATGCTTCTGAACTGCGCCCCTACTAAATAGAAATGGTTTTTTCTTAAACCCAAATTGCTAGTCCTGGGGTGGGTAACAGGATAACGCTTGCTTGCTTACTTTGCAAATTGCATGTGGCTTGCCTTTGCCATCACAAGCTAGTCCTCTAAGTATTCAAATGAAATTTAGCCTTTAATCAAGCAAAGCCTTATTAATCAATGGTTTTGTAAGCTGATTTAAAGAATTTAAAGTGCCAAAAATGTCCTTTCTATTGTACTAATGACTGTTTAAAAGTGAAGGGGCAGTATTATATGTAAAGTTACAATAAATTCCTAAGAATAATAACTTACAATTAGGCTCAACACATTTATGGAAAAACAATGTTTCCTTAAGCAGCACGCATGGTATAAATGACCTCAACGACTTCGAACACGCAGGCTGAGACCGATCAAAATCTAAGCATTTAGCGGGCGGTGGTCGGAGCGACCCCAATCATAGAGCCGGCTACCACGCGTAGGCACAGCGTAGTGGAGGGTTAGTGAAGCAATAAAACTTGCAAGAGTAAAGGTGGTTCGACTTCCACAAGATAGATAAAATTGACTGAGTTTTGTATAAATTGTACTTATACTTAAATTATTTAGGAGTTAGAGCCATCCTCTCCCCCGCAAGTCCGGTGTAGATGTCAAGCCATAATCGTTAATCAATTTTTCTAATTTATTTAGAAAAGTATAAATTGTTGTTAAAATTTGTGCCGGGATTTTATTTTGTAGAATTGAATAACGTGCAGTCCGGAACTGTAGTACTATTACAGTACTAAAGATAGTTGATATTTTAAAAATAAATTAAAAATTAAAATTAACTTTTCAGAATTAAGATTTTTGATAATTAAAATTGTACGTACACCCAAAAGTAACCACTGTTAAATGCCTCGCTGTCCTTCCGACCTTTTATTACATTTGTCATACTTGGCAACAATTTTGTCACGCGTTGTCAAAACACAAGAGGCGCCACGTGCATCGATAAGAGTATCGAATAGAACCCGAGTACGCGAGGGTCGTAAATAATCGATTAACTGATTCATATTGCTTCTGTTATTACAATAGTTTGGAAGTGGTTCGGGGTTTGAAATATTAATTGCTTTTATGTTTCTATTGGATCAATATACTATTAGTATATCTAACTTTCGATCATTGAGGACTTCAGGGTTATTTAGTAAATTGACTGGTTTACCTTACTAATGTATCCTTGATGGTTACAATGTACAACCATTATAAGAAAAATAGATAATAATACAAGTGCTTCAAATTCGATTATTTCAGACAAAAGTACTAATGATTCCCGTGTTATTACATACTAGCAGTGGCAATGAACTCGTCCGCTATTTCCCCTGTTTTAACACATTTTCCATTGTTTCTTTGCTCCTATTGGTCGCAGCGTGATGTTATATATCCTTAAGCTTTCCTTAATAAATGTTCTGTCCAAAACAAAAAGATTTTTACTATTCTAACCACTAGTTTCCGATATTAGCGCGTTCAAACAAACAAACAAAATACCAAACAAACTCTTCTGCTCTTATAATATTAGTATAGATTTAATATTAATATATATTAATACTAGCTTTCCGCCTGCGTAGAGACGTTTAACGGGTAAAACATTACTTCCTTATAGCGCAGTCGGTTAAAAAGTAGCCTATAACCTTTCCTAGGCTCTGGAGTATATCTGTACCAAATTTCATTTAAATCGGTCCAGTACTCTATGCGTGAAAGCGTAACAGACAGACAGACAGAGTTACTTTCGGATTTATAATATTACTAATATTATTATTACTAGGAAGTAAGGATTGTACGAATCGTGAAATATTCAACGAAGATTTCAATTATTCAAAAGTTGTATTATTCCAAATTATGTATAGCTCGCAAACCCCGCTCACGGGACGAATAAACAAAAATTCCATTTTCATCTTGACATATGAATTTGCACATTGCATCCTTTGCACTGAGCCCATAAAACCTTCTCATGGCACCCTCCGAATGATTCTGTCAGTCGTAATATTAGCGTGTACCGCATCAAGTATTCATGGAGGGAGTGAGGGCGGCCCTCCGTGTTTGCGGACGTCGATAAAGTAACAGCTTGCCGTTCCCATGGCGGAGGGTGAGAGGGAAGCTCACCTGCCAGGGTTATGGGTACGTTTGTTGTATTGGTTTGAATAGTTTTGCCTTTTAACTAGGTAAGTGTTACTTTTTAAATCCGTACACTCACTTACAAGAACTACTTGTCACTTCATCCGCGGGAAGTCTTTTATCGCGTTCTTAAGGGCTAAAAAAAAAGCTTTGTCCCTGCTGCGACGCATGAGAACCAGCAACAACAGCATTCTGAAGGTAATCAGTGAACGGCCGGATTGTGATATCCAAAATCATTGGATAAAAACAATTACCGGCCAAATTAAATAATGTTTAAACTTTTTAACTTTTTATCATAAATTTGTCTGTACTAACAATAACTAACTAGTTCATAAGAAAATTGTTACTAACACACTAATCATTCTATGGACACCAAAAGTCTGAAATAAATTATTTTTATTTTATTTATTTATTTAACACTCTTTTATAGTGCGGTCGATCAAAAAGTAGCTTTATAATATAAAAACAATAATATACTCGGCCCATTTACACATATCCCCACTGTTGCGGCACGGGCTTACCCTCAATCAGGCCTTTATCAACCACACTGACTAAGTGCGCATTGGTCGGCTACACAACCTCAGAATTTTTTCGTAGGTGTGCAGGTTTCCTCACGATGTTTTCCTTCACCGTTAAGGGGTCGAAAAATCGTACATATGAACTACTTCAATTTGAAAAATCTATTGGTATGTGGCGGGGTTTGAACAGGCGACCTCTCGCATGGCAACCAACTACCTTAACCACTCGGTCATTGACACGAATTTTTATATTCTTTTATTGTTCGGTCGATCATAAAGTAGCTTGCTGATATAAAAACAATAATACTATCAGGTTTTGTTATATTTCGTTCAGAGTATTTTAATTGATA
This sequence comes from Maruca vitrata, assembly GCA_039566165.1. Classification (NCBI taxonomy): domain Eukaryota; kingdom Metazoa; phylum Arthropoda; class Insecta; order Lepidoptera; family Crambidae; genus Maruca; species Maruca vitrata. Next base: position 368,236 of record CM076923.1, on the reverse strand, counting down.
GCAAAAAATCTTTCTTCACATTTACAATACGCTGATCCATTTCGTCAAAGGCGGATGGTCTTATTGTAGATCAGTCAGGTGCGCAAGAAATATTATAGTGGACCAATTTTCTATGCACTCTCTGTTCCTTTAATTTCAAAGCTTAGTGAGAGCTAAAAACCGTTTATTTTTAACCGAACTGTCCAGCACATCTTCCTATTCTTTGATGTAACACAATACATCACAAATTTCACGTTCAAACGACCTGCGAACATGTAAGTACAGCCCGGAACGCTTACATCATTCCCGGCTTATTCCTGCCACATCACGACGTAATCTCGTTCGATACAAATTGCGTTTCGTTCGCGATTGGCGCGGGACCCATTTCCGTGGCGCGTTATTCGTATTAGGGATTAGATTTTTAGATGCTACATTGTATATTCTCAGGTAGGGTATCTAGATTAAAATGTAATATTGGTTTGACTTTCAAGTCTCTAAAGAGAGTTTTTTTTATAGAGCATCTTTTTTGCTGTCAGTGAGTGGTTTAAACACGTTCAATTTACAATTATGTATAAGAAATACATAAATAAACAATTCATTTGGTAATAAAACATTCAAGAGGCTACAACCTAAATGATAAAATGACTTTCAAGTGGCAGCAGTCTATCCACAATAGTGACTGTAAATTATTCGAAACGTCGTCAGTTGACAGCTCCATGAAAAGCTCACAAAATGAATGAAACTAAGACTTGTGAACTAGTAATTAAATACCATTTGAATAACCTTTTGTTAAAATGTTAGTTCACAATTTCGCCGCATAATCGCCGCCTATCAGAATCGGCTACTAATTGTGCCTCCAATTAAGACAGAATTACGAAGTCGTAATAACCCGAAATTGTTTGTGCGGAAGTAAATATCCGAAGAACCGTTTAAACGTTCCCAATTAGAGTCCGGTCGGGTTGCAGGAGGCAAACGTGACGGCGGGAATAGAACCCCGGACCGTAGCAATCTAATTAGTTGACTGCGCAGGGCTGAGAATCAACCGATGTGTTAACGTGTCGTTATTTTAAGGGTTGAGATTGTACTTAAGCTTTTATAGAAATGTTGGTAGGGGAATTAAATGACATTAGATATTCCAAGGTAAAGCAGTAGGCGGAACATTTCTTTGAAATAACTCTCACCTATAACTTTATACCTACTGGTCATTTTCGTTCAAATTTTACAGCTGTAAAAACCTAGAGCTCAAGAGAACTATTATCTAGACCTTCATTGACTACTTTTATGCATTGTGTTTTACACATACTTATCAATCTTCAGTACAAGAAAAAATAAGATTTTAGACTTTCGCGTTCCATTACACTAAATATTCGACTTTATGGGTCTACACGCGTTATTAGGAGTAGCAAATTACATAGCTACTGGCTGCGCCCGTCTTCGGAAGACGGGCGCAGCCAGTTTGCTCGCGACCACGATTGGTGTAACCCAGTCGAAACGTCGGGCAGTAAGTAGCTATGTGCTACTCCTAATAACGCGTGTAGACCCATAAAGTCGAATATTAAGAAAAAATAAGTAATAGAATTGTAATCGTTTTATTTTTTGTTGTCACTAAATAAACGTTTTCTTTTTATCTTTCTTTCTAATACGACCACCGGTTAGGAACACCGATTTTAACGAGAAGACTCCAACAAGAACACAGTTTTATTAAAAGGTCTTAGTCAGCCCTAAGGCGTAGAGCGACGTTAGCAAATTATTGGTCCCCGCTCCCGAGCCCGGCAACTATTCAGGGTAATTGGGTTTGTGGTGGCTTAACTTGTCTCCTGAGAAGTTTCATTAACGCGGCTTTACTTTGCTTTCATTAGAGATAATAAATTGAAAAAATTCGAGAAGCCTTGAGGCCATGAGATTTATGAATAGGTAATTTGATAAAGACTTGACCTGCGTTTCTGGGATTGTTAACGCAAATGTTGGGCTTTAAAAGAATCTCGACTTGCCGCACATTTCTATTCTCTCGTGTATTGTATCCTTCCACAAGGACTTATATTATGTCCAAATGCCGTCATTGTGAAGTCAAATTTATGGGTATTATAAGAATCAAACTCTGTATGAGCTCCTCATAAGAAATCCAGGTGATTACTAAATATCAGTCCCACGTGTCCATTAATGAAATGATCTCGTGTCTTCAAAAAAACTCGCGTGTTCAAATACCAACTAGATGCATAAATTAACAATCGATTCATACGTAAATTGTAATCCGTGTGGTTATCTGTAGAAATTATATATAAAATGACCACATCTTTTTACGTGTTTATAAAAAACTAGCTGTGCCAGCGACTTCGTTCGCGTTTCCCCCGTTTTTTACACATTTTCCATTGTATCTTTGCTCCTATTAGACGCAGCGTGATGTTGTATAGCCTAAAGCCTTCCTCGATAAATGGTTTATACAACGCAAAAAGATTTTTTCAAATCGAACCAGTAGTTCCTGAGATTAGCGCGTTCAAACAAACAAACAAACTCTTCAGCTTTATAATATTAGTATAGATACGCGTTGGCGACGGTGAGCAATAGAAGATATTATTATTCTTAATAAACATGTACACCGACAATGTAGATATAGTTTTGCCTAGTCTATTCATGGAAAACACTCAACACAAAATAACTTCATTATTTTGGTAACATTTTAACAGTGTTCTAGCCACTAACACATGAATAAGTTTCAACTTTGCGGCCAACACGCGCGGTAAAGTTTTCTCGTCAGCACAAAATTGAGGGTTTTGTAAGTTAGGTCTTAACTTAGTTGAGCGCCGTCGTCACCCACGGGCCCGCAACATTGTCGTGCTATAAATAACATAGTAACGAGTTCCCCTATCGTCGTAGTAACTTATTTTATAACAAAGGCTTACAAACTTGCATTGCTGTTGCAAGTTTCAAACTAAATCGTTCTCACGTGCCAATATACATGTATCTTTATTTTTAGTGCTTATATCACCGGTTATTGTGTTCCGCTGATTCTGAATCGGAGACCTTTAGACCCAAAGAAGAATCTTTTTTTTTTATTTCCGACTTTCAGAATGGCCGGTTCAGTCCACAGTCGACAAAGAAGGCACAATACTTAGAACCTATTGAGCCTATCCCCCTTAGCCTGAAAGCCTGCATAGTTGCCGTTTCACACCACGCCTAAAATACCCGTGCATATAGAAGGGAGAAAACACATGAGTTCGATTTGAAGCTTTCGAATTAAAAGAAATCCCATCAAAACATTTTAGATAGACAATCAATAACATTTCCGTAGCAAATTAAGTCCCTCGAATAAAAGAAAACACGCCCTGTCTTCTTGTCGTGTTGACACAGTGTATGAGTATTACGTCACAGCCCCTGTTTGTCTAATGACGTCATTGTTTCGCAAATATTTGCTCCTCGTTAGCTGTCTACCCCGAACAAACAAATCTGGCCTAGCTCGAAAATGTACTCTATGCGCACAGAACAAGGTTGCAATTACAACATGTATTTCCTTTGGGAATGTTTGGGCGAAAATCCCGCGTGTGGCCAACGGATGTTATTTCTATTTGTTATTGCTTTAATAACATTGTTGTTTTCAGATAAAATGTCTTTTTCTGCTACCAAAAATCTGTACATTTAGCACCAGAAAATATATTGTTTATTTTAATGAACTGTGTATTTACAGTATTGTTGGTCCTTTGCGTCAGACAGGTCGTTAAAAAAAGCATTTTTTGCAGTTTGGCGAAGGTATTGTTAATATTTGGTATCTTTTTATAAAATATGATTAGACGGACTATTAACGATTTATACCCTTATGTTAAAAAAATATTTAAGATATTCCCATAATAGGTGTTGTTTTGCATTCTAAATAAAGTCTTATTGTATGTGAATAATTTTGCAATACAATTGCAATTATCAATATTAATGGTTTAAGATTAAGGTACGAATGAAGTATCTTGGAAGAAGTGTGTGATATGTTCATATCACATCACCAAATCGTTTATAGCCTTACAAAGAGAGCTATCATTGTATAACACACCGGCGTCTTCAAGCAGGGCGGCAAATGAATTTCAAGTAAGTTATAACTTAAACTTTTAACCAATATAAGTACTATTTTGAAAATTTCATTGGTTTTGGAACTTACTTTCAATAGTGGCAATATGGTTGCCACTACCTTGTAAAGGGTTAAAAACTCTTAAGGTTGAGAGCCATCCGCTCCCCCGCAAGTCCGGTGATGATTAAAAGGCTACTCCAAGCCATCATCGTAAGTCAGTTAGGAAAAAAAAGTTAAAATAGTCTCACCTGTATCCCTCAGCTGCAAGGAGCCGACCTTGTTGCTCAGGTAGCCCTTGATGGAGCTGGCGACCCTCGACGGAGAGGCGGCGGCGGCGCGCCCCCTCAGCGCGCCCTGCAGCCGCCCTAGCAGCGCGCCCCCTTGCTCCTCCACCGTTGAGCCCCCGGGGGCGACTGCCCCGCCCCCCACGGAATACAAACACCCGCGATACTACCCCGAATGTCAAAATTCGAAATTCGAATGGCACTTTACTTTTTAATCTTAATGTATAGCTACGTTTGAAGTAAAAAGGTTAGGTTTGTATATATTTTTTATTTAAAGATTAAAATTAGTGGCGTGTTGTGATCAGTGCATTTTTTGATATGTATTTGTTTTGGCGTTAGTGAGCGACCATGGTGCGACTTGGTTTGTTGGTCTGGAACAAAAGAAACACATAGTTTAGCACACAAAATCGAATGTCTGTGTGGATCGAATGCAAATCAACCAAATCATGAATTCCGAGAATGGGCCACACTCATTTGGGTGGCACCTTATTAAGCACCGCACGTAACTAACTTATTTTTTGGGAAATATGATTTGTTAATATAAAAATACTGTTAAATCTAAATAACAGAATAGAAACAAGCACCGGCGCCAGGGACGCCAGCAAGCCGTCTGTGGGGGAAAAAATATAAAGTAATCCAAATGTCGAACAATCATTATTTATAATAACTGGATTTAATCTAAGAGAAGTTTTTTTGTTTATTTAAATAATTAAAACAAAGGAATGCTAATGGCATAAGAGGCGGTCAATTCTCAAGATTTTTGTTATATAGCATTATATATCTGTTTAATCTAAATTGAAAGTAAGCGCTGCTGTTATTTTTAACTTATCTAGCGACATTTCCCCCAACCCTTTCACTTATCTGTCTGAATGTATAATTCTTTTCATACTGAAAGCCCCTAACGAATGGCTGCATCATTTTAATGAGGTCCCTTCGTTTGTAGCTTTCGTTTTTCTTGGCTTTCATCCCTTAATGGAAGTAGGTACTATTGTATTTATCCTTTTACCTTAAATTTGTGAAAGCTAACTACCCTTTTTTGAGTTATTACTCCAGAAATGAATTGAATACATTTTCATTAGATCCGCGTTAATCTCTACAAAATATTTAGAAAAGGACACAATATTTCGACTTATTTACATAAAAGATTTAAAACCCTTGCCTTTATGCCTTCACAACTACAAGGTATACTTCAGTGAAAAAATTTTGTACTATTTAAACGATAATACTTATTAAATCTTTACTCATTATGTACACGTTATGTGATGAATTTGCTACTCAAACTTAACATTTATACACACAAAATAGTAATGCAATTAATTATATCGCACTTGAATTTAAAAGACTTTAACCCTTCAAGCTTTCTACAGACTCCAAGAAATTTCCACTTCCCCATGTCTCAAGTTCACAGGATGTGTAGACCCGGAAGCCGGCACTCGGCGGCTTCCGGCGGCCATCTTGCGCCGGAAGCGGTGACAGTTTATGACTTCCCGCCCTTTTGAGAGAACGGCATTCTCAATGCTTTACATTCCTTTTACGCCTTTGTGGCAGACCACGGCTCGTAACGTACGAATGAAAAGATTGCAAGAAGGCCGGTGTGAACAAAATTATTGAGTTACCATCAAAGAAAAGTGCCTTAAAAGTTTTTCGACAAATTAAAACGTTATTTACATTGTTAGGTTTAAAAGAATTGGTTAGTAATTGGTGTAACCCAGTCGAAACGTCGGGCAGAAAGTAGCTATGTAATTTGCTACTCCTAGTAACGCGTGTAGACCCATAAAGACAAATATTTAGAAGAATTGGTTAGTTTAGAGGAAACTACGCTCCTCGGTTCTAAACTCTAATTTGTGAATAAGCCACTATCGATACATGAATGATTAACATACAATAATTATTTCAACGGTCGCTGTCTTCACCTCTAGATTGAAGATATAATATGTATTGCCTGTATGTCTATGTTTGTGCACGCTACTCAGGCACATACGACTTAACCAATTTGAATACGTGTCCTGGATGTTCAAATAATTTTGAAAGGGTTGACCTGATTTCCTAATCGCCCCACGTTGAGCGCCATTTACGTTCAATACCTTTGCTAATGCTTGCATAAAAGGTAAAGATCATTTGTTTGAGTGTTTTTGTAAGTAAAATTATGAAGTTACATAAGTTTAAAATTTGATACCATCAAGTGACATTAGGCGCTACGAATGAAAAATATATTGTATAAATTTTCATTTAAATTAATAATTTTCGTGGCTTTGGAAGTGCTTAAGCTACTTAAAGGAATCAAAATTATTAAAACCATTTTATTAATATTAAACAAATATATTATTTTCCAGATTCGTGATAAGAACCTCAAATTGACGTTAAAGTTTCTACTACAACTCACTTACAAGCTGAATTCATAAGTGATTTTGTAAAATTAAATTATTTTTTCCTTAGAGGCGCTGGTAGTTTTTCTATAGTACTTAATACTTTAACAGAACTACCTAAATGTTATAGAAATAAATTTTCTCCGTTACAATTTCAATTTTGCTGAATATAGGTCAAACTTGAAAAATGAATGTATTTTTTTATAATATTCATAAGCTACACCTTTTATTATATTCTAAAATAAATATTTATTTACTTTAATACAACATAAAAATTCACTGACGACCTTCACTGAAAAATCACTACTGTATCTTGCATCTCTTTCACACTTACACACACATCTATACATACACTTATATAGATACCCTTGTCGGGGTGTTACGTAACTGCTACACAAGTTATGTAACACAATCACATGGCTATTTAGCTATTTTAAGCTTTTCCTACGCGAAATTAGATATTAACAACAAAAACGTGTATACAAAAACCACTAACACGCACAAGTTTCTAAAAACAAATTCCAACTTCAAAAGCACATCAAAACACTTATCAAGCGGAACAAATCGCGTTCTAAATTTAAAAAAAAACTTAAAACAATGGCCGACAAGAAAAGCTTTTGATATTGACCTTAGTTTAGTTTGCGACAGCTCGGCGCACCCGGCCTCTCCTCGCCCAGACTGGCTATACGCGCCAGGCCGCCTGAAAAGGCTCCGCGGCCATGCGCGAGCCCCGCCGCCCCCATTGGTCGCTTCGCCCCCGTGACGTCATGAACGCCCAGCCAATGGGAAGGCGCTGAAATTTTCACGTAGGTACGTAAGGCAGATCGGTCGATGACTAAAAATAGGCCCTATGGACCGCTGGGCGGGTCGATACCACGCCACCGCTCATCGGATATTCGGCTTCTTTATGTCTGATTTCAGTTTTATGTAAATAAGGCTTATAGTTTTTATATTTATAGGCTTTTTGCAATAGAAGTCATCTAAGATTTTAGATTTTCGCGTTCCATTACACTAAATATTAGTCTTTATGGGTCTACACGCGTTATTAGGAGTAGCAAATTACATAGCTACTTACTGCCCGACGTTTCGACTGGGTTACACCAATCGTGGTCGGTCGCTCGCGACTCCTAATAACGCGTGTAGACCCATAAAGACTAATATTTAGAAGTCATCTAGGCGATGGATGATAAATCGGACGTTATTGCCCAGCACGATATATTGGTAACTCTACCATATTTCATTCGTGTATATAAAGGTCTATATACGTACGAAACTAAGAAGATATTAGACATATCTCTATACAAGTACTAAGTCACACATTGGGAAAACGATTAAAACTCACATTGGAAAGCCTTCGAACGCTGTAAAGTTCAAAATGTCGGTTGCGAAATACAAGTATGTACGAGCGAAATAATGTTTTTATACCTTTTTTCTTAACTTTCGGGTGTGAGAACCTAAAGGTTCTTAAAGAGGAAATTACATATAAAGCCCCTGATACTTCCCTTTAAGGTCTAAACATTACCATATCCTAAACTTTAATAATATGCAATAGTAGGTGCTTTTGTAATGTGCGCCGTGTGCTCAATACGCTTAAATATCAAATGTAAAATCAATGCCACTCGTCGTTGTTATTTTTGAACTCAACATAAGAATAAGAATAAGAATATTTTTATTGTGCATCTTAGCTTAAAAATTAGTACACACACTAATAACAGTTTAATAACTTAACAATGACATCAGTTATTTTACATCAGCTTAACAATTAGAAAGTGAAGGTACTAAAACAAAAAATCCTGTAGGTACATTTGTTAGTATTTGTACTATCTTAACTAAACATTTTATATATAAATTGCATGTATTAGCAATCAATTGAGGTGTCACTAAGGTAAAGCTACGTGGGCATAAACGCAAGCTTAAAAGCTTGTGTTTGTTCTAAAGAAGTTTTTTGTGGATGTTTTTCTTTTGATTGCCATAAATGGACCAAACCAGATTTAGATTCGGTACGGTGTAGATAGGAGTCAAAACCTTATCGCATTAGCTAAGTCACCTTCCAATGAATTGCTGCCGAATATCGCAACGACAGTTCATATTTGTCAGTCTGTAAGCTATATCAAAATTTTAAAACGTAGTAGTTTTGTGTTTGAAACACTCTTTATTTGAAAATCAGCGCTCAAGTAGAAATATTATCTTTATGGCTCAAGTACTAAGGTAAGTTTAAAAATCTATACAAAGCTTCACCAAGATAAGCGTACATGCCATACACAATTATCCCAACAAAGAAGAAATATTATATCCAATATGGAAAGTGCTCCTCGACAAATCCAATACATCATCCCTGAAGAGCAAACGAGGAGGCATTTGTAGTATTCCGAGTCATCCGGAATAGTCGACTCCGATGTAATCCCGGGCTTTGTACAATCTTTTCGTGTTTTATCACGGATTAAGGTGACGTTGGAAAATATAGTTTTGTTAAAGCAGTAACTTGTACTATTGTGAACTTTACCTTTGTGTAATTTGCCATTATGGTACTGGTAAGCTTTAAAAATTATTAATTAAGAATTAGAACAATAATAATAAGAAAGAGTTTATTGACCACAAATGTACAGAAATAAAAAAAAAACATAAAACACAACATGGTTTATGATTTTTATGGTCAATTAGGTCTTAAGTCTCAGCATATGCCTCAACGACAAGGAGCCGCTGGGGCGCTGGTATGCTAGCTGGAGCCTATTTGTTAAAATGTACATGATGATATAAAAATATAAACACTAAGTTAACTAAAAATTACATACATACAAGTATACGGGTTACATAAGGACTGGTATAAACTACACTACAAAGGATTTGCGTTTTTTAAAACATCATAATAAACCGATTTCACGGATAAACGTACGTGTAATATTGCCCAGAAAACCCTGAAAAATCTTAAAAAAGAAATTTCAGCTAGGAACGTACGTCACGTAAATATCGTTTGTAAATTAACTACCCGTTCAGTAACTCTCACTTCTTCCACCCGATCTGAATACCAACACTAAATTACGTATTTACTCGTGTTTTCTCTTTTCCACACGACTCCCCTCTTTCAAAACTTAGCTGAGTTTTTTAACTCAATATTCCTGAACTTCGACTAAGAGAAAATGGCTTGGACGTCGGATAAATAAAAGTATGAAGTTGATCAGAATGCGCTTTGCCAATTCCGCGCCCTCCTTAGAAGGTAGAAGATGAGAGGGGTATCGTAAACGGGAAATCGTGATTTGCATTTTACGACCACAGGATTACCTCAAAGGGTTACCTTACATTTATATCAGCATCAATAAAGCAGTCATTTAACTTGTTATATTTATTATTATACTTCTTTTCATCCATTAATATTTCTTACTGTTATGACTGATGCAAAATCCCATTATGATGAAGACACTTGGTGTAGATACTTGGTGGTTCTGCTTCTCTACGTGGTAGAATCATCATCATCATCATCATCAGCCCATTCACGTGGTAGAATAAATTACACTATTTCTTTATCCAGAAGTACCTTTGCTATAATATGAGCATTAGCATTTTACGTCATATTATGGTATTATTTGTTATAGCGGCCACTTGAGCACTGTGATAGGAAAACAATAATCATGCACCAATCGTGTCTTGTATGTAGTTTGACAGTGGGAATTCGTATGATTTGTAGACACCTAAGAATTCACACGCGACCATAATGGTGTTATCCAGTCAAAACGCCAACCAGTAGGCATGTATTGTCCCTGTTCTTTATTATGTTTTTTTTTTGTTTTTTTTTTACAATTATGTTGCAATTATTGAAATTAAAACTCTTGTTAAACCTATGTCAGTAATATTCATGCGCATCAGCGTAGACTTTGCTAGGAGTCGAAGTGGTCGCCATGGCTAAAATCGGTTGGAAGCAATTATCAACATTGTTAAACCTACTGTTTAGTAAAATAAAATAGATATAATATCGCTCAAAGTATTTATTTATTTATTTATTACACACACTAACAAAGTTACAGTAGGTACATTATGAAACAACATGCTTATATACTGTGTATAGGCTGTAACTCCACTTTTAAGTGTGAACAGCATGTTTGGCACAATCGATCTAAACTTTAATATTTGGTCACAAAATTAAATAAATAAAAATTTTCTATTTAACAAATTTTTTGTCTATTTCCAATACACGCGAGTTTAATCCGTAAAATTAGTTTTATTTCATAATATCGCTCGTTGTCTCCCTCAAGCGTCTAGTTCCTCCTGGCTGCCCCGTCGCGTTTGCAATGCTAATTCCTATCGGATTGTGCATTGATTTTAGTCCGATGCCGAGTCCCGTTCGAAACTTTTCGATTTGTATTCTATGCACGCTTATGGAGTTAACGGGCGAAGGGGTGAACTCTTACAAGCTCTCAGTACTATTTGACTTCTAGTTGACTTTCCCATTTTTAGATCCGACACGTTTCCAAGTGTCTATAGATTATTCATTCCTAATTCGTATTCTTGTATAAACTGGTTTATCACCTAAATTACTCTATTTACGACGCAATTGAGTTTATTCCAACTTCCATTGTAAAGTAAGTGCTTAATTAAAATAGTAAGAGTTAAACAGAATTTCTCATTTTTAAATATCTGAGTTGCGTCAAAACTCCCGCAGTGAGCTCGCTAATAATTCAAATTTCACTTTAAAATAGGTATTAAGAGTCTTTGTATGAAAAATTACTTTACATTTCGAAACTTTTTCTCGTGTCGTAATAGACCGCAGTGAGCCTCCACAGCCTAGGTTAGGCCTAGACTAGGCGCAGGTCTAGACCGCTGCCAAGCCCGATTCTAAGCCTGGCACGCTGCCAAACCGCCAGCCTATAATAATCACGTCCAGTTGCTGCAGATTTGTGACCGTGATCTTGAAACTGAATTTACATAGTTAAGGAGATAATTCCGTTCCAAGTATATATCAGCTTGGCTTTTGGCACTGCAACATTTCGTTCCTATTTTATTTTTATGCTTTTAGACCGCCTCGACCAACCCGCACTTGGCCAGCGTGGTTGACTAAGGCCTTATCGCCCTAGTTTAGGGTAGGCCCGTGCCCCAGCAGTGGGCACGTATATGGGCTGATGATACATGACACACATGTAATGTCAATAACAGTTTTGGTGTGAGTCTAGCAATGCCAATATCTGGATGAATGTGTAATGGGCAATACATTCCCAGTAGGTCAATCAGTAAAAGTTCTTTTCGAACACATACATTCTTACATTACTAGAAATAATAATAATAGTAGCTTTAAACAATTATATTTAATTACATATAGGTAAATGTGCGATCTAAAATATTTTTGATACTTATTTGTAACTCATGATATAAATCTGTGCCCTGCAATTTATTGACACTTTACAGACATACAGAACAAGAAATTCGAAATAGCACACATATGAAACAGAAAGCTACATAACACAGTACCCTAATTAGGACAGATTTGTGTCGCACATAGCGCGAGGTTATAACGTATCTGCCTCTTGTTTATTATTATTTTTTTTTTTTCCTTATGATGTATTTCCTTATGGATAAATACGCCATCAAAATTACAATCTAGTCTTAAAAGACTAATAAGTAATTTATGTCTAACTTAAGCTGCTAAAATAAAGTAATGTCTAAGAATGTGTCCATTAGCACTTTTCTTATTGTCTCTATTAAGGGGAAGACACTTTGTTCTTGTGTTCATAATGAGTGGCACACACTTCACTTTTTGTTTATTATAATATTAATTGTTTGTAACCTTAATTTAGCAATTAAGTAGGTATTGTTTAAATAATGTTTTTTCAATTTCTTTCAAAGATATTACCTTTTTAAATTTCGCTCTACATCGTCAGTTATATATCTAAAGTCACCACTAGCTCCGCCTCATTTGTCAGCATGATTCACGGTCAGATTCTTCCCGCTTCAATCGGAGTCCCATAAAGTCCAAATGTCGGAGCGTAACAAACGGGCTCCCGCGGGATTAGCCACAGAAAAGCTCGACGAAGACAAAGAATACTAAATGGGCCGGGCCGAAGTGCCGAAACACCCCGTGGGGGGTAGGGCCCTTTTACTTTTGACTTTTTTTGGCGTTTGTAATCCGTAACCAAAATATGAGGAGTTGGCCCACAGCCTAAGTTAGTAATGAAACCAACCCCTCGTTCATATCGTATTTATATGTGTATTTATTTTCTAAATCAAAATCTTCCTACTAGTCACAAATATATGAGGTCTTCGTATAATGTTTATTTTGATTTGAACATTTTAATCAACTTTTCTGTTTCATTATTTTACATCGTCAATTATTATTAGGTATACCTACCTAATGAGGATGTCAACTACAGCTGATGAATAATTATGCAATCTTAATTTTTCAAATATAATTTAGTTTATTTTCAACAATACAGCATTCTAAACTGCAATCTTAATCTGAAATAACTAAATCAAGCTTTGATCAGCAGTGAGTAACAATAGGGTTCTCCGGGTTAGAAGGGGTAATAAAATCTTTTCAAAGGTTACAGCAGTATACTAACTCAAGTTTAACTACGACTATTTCATACTGATGTTATCATAGCAATATCATACGAGCGGCTCATTCAGCACATGTCCGGCAGGCACGGGACCGCGCGTGTATTTCAAGATGGCGGTCGATGGCGGCGCGCGTGCGCACTCGCGCCGCCGCGGGCAACGGTCTAAACTTGGACCTCGTATTTCTAGACGTCAAAATTAAAATTTGAATATGATTTCGTAATGAATTTGTGCTGAATATTACGAAGGAAATGAGAGCTTTGTTTTGTAATTCGCATTCAGATTCCAAAACTATTTAACTTAGTTGGAACATGACTTACCTAGTGCGTGCGATGATTTTTGGAACGACGTAGCACAAAATTCTGAAAATCAATTTAATTTTACTAGTCGCTTATTATCTAGGAACTTCATATGCTAATAGTCTATGGTTTGAATGTTTGACTTTGAATTTGTACCTACCTTCGGTTATTTTCACATACCTACGACGTTAGCTGGAATCAAACTACCCTTGTTTAATAACATACTAGAACACCTAGATATGATTCATATTATACATAAAATATTGTTTTTCACTTTACTTAAGAATTATGCGAATAAATTGCCTACATAAATGTACCAAAGTAGAAGTAAGTAGTATAAAAAATCCTTGTTTATTTCTCAAATGAAAATATTAAAGCTGTAATCCCCGCTCGGTGATCCAATCCCGTAAAATAAAAATCTGAGCGTCTTCCTTGAAAGAAGCCTCTCTAATTCCATTTAATAGAGTTACCTGAGGGAGGCACTCCCGGAAGTTGGTCGACATGCTTATTAAGCTGCGAAAAATCCAGTTCAAGACCCCGGGTCTGTCAAATCCCTCAGTAATCCTGAAACTCGAAGCAAAATTTAACTACAAGCCTTTATTAACAAAGTTTCCGCAGACTTGAATCTTATCACATGAGTGTTAGAGTTTGAATTCGGGTAGATATATTAAGTTTGCGTTTCAAAGAATCGTACACTTTGAGTTGACTAGACTAAATTCAATTTCATGGAAGTTTGCGGCATCTGAAGATGTTTCTTAGTTTAATTTTCGTGACCTTAGTCCTTTTATATAGGTTTCAAGATCTGAAGATGTCTGATATTGTTTAACAAATCCAAGTTTATAAGGTGTCACATTTAATCGCTTTAAACTGTTTAAGTTTTAAAAGTACTCGACCTAAAATATCGTCAGGCAACTAATCTAATCCCGAATGAATTAAGAGTTAGACGCGATTTCATTAGTGTAGCTTGCCGACCCGTCCTGGGACCTATGTGAATGCGTACATGGCTTTATTGAGATTTACAGTGCTAAGATAATTTGCAGCAGGCCAGAGGTTTACACCTTTTAGTACTGAGGATGATAATTTATTAATCCACGAACAATCATAAAAAAACGTAATTAGCAAATCATTTGTAAGTCAAATTATACCTCATTATAAATTGTACGCGTCAATCACCCAAGCTTTTGTTAGTGTTAAGTCATTCCAAACGTATAGGCATTGGTTAGATACAGAAGCTAGAACACCTTAATGTAGACATAATTTTACTAAATGTTTAAAGTAGGAATGTACTATGTTACTAAAAGACTGTACAAAGTTTTGTTTTCCAAATAAATAAAGTATCCTCTTTGACCCATCATTTACTCACCCGTGCCAAAAGTTTGTCACCCCTGGTCCAGGGAATTAACTGTTAAGGCTACTGCTTACGTCGATTTGTATTTCGACATTTTACGATTTTGAATCTTAATACAACAGCATAGAGTGCCTTACAGCACGCTTTGTAAAGGTGATCTGTAGAATATGATAATACCTCCCAAGAGCGAAATAATGATAAATGTGCTCAAAGTAATATTATACAAACTTTGGAATACACATCTAACATATAATAAGAATTATTATTCTGTTAGAGATCTTTTATAGCTAAGTATAGGTATATAGCATCTATTTTTAACAATTGCTTATGCAAGTTAGGTCGTATTGAGATCAATGTACATTATTGTAAATATTTGTAGGTTTGTGGGATGTTTATTACTTATGTTTGTAGTCAATTTACATGTCTGACGCGCATATTTAGTAATACTTTAATAAAAGGTGAAAATTGCGCTGCATTTCAAAAATATGTTATTTTTGTAAAGTAAAGTAGGTACGGCCTGAAATAGTGGGGGTCGTAGCACTATAGCAAGCAAAAGCTGAATTTTCAATGCTACGGTTAGGTACTACGGCATGCTACGATGCGCTACACATCCCATTTATACTTTGTGATCTGCGTTTTCCCGTAGTCAATTCGTGTTGTTCTTTCTAATAGTATGAAGTTTAATAGAAATATAGCCGGTCTTTGCAGTTTCACCTCACTTACAGGAATCAAAATCCTTAAGGAAGATCCCTAGAACTCTCTCTCTCTTCATCTTCTTCGCTATACTCTTGTCAGTGTACTCGTGGCCATTATACAGGGTTGAGTAACTTGCTATACTATACCGCCATTCATATTGCAGGGCAGCTTTGCAAAACGTTTTATATCGAATGTCTTCTACAAGCTGGATTTGGTCCTTTTACCTCATTGGAGATCTTTCTCTGGCTTCCTAGTAACATAATAAGGCGTCCGACCGATTCAGATTATGGCGGCCGATTTCAATGGAGATCAGCCAAATGCGCAGGACATATTATAGTGCACAAGTGTACGCGCAAACATTAGCACACTCTCTGTTCCCTTACCCTCATAGTTCAGTGAGACGGCAATCCGACATGACCGATGAAAGATCAGGACCACTGACTGCTTTTCGAGGCATGAACGTGCATCCGCCAAGATCCTGACTCCGGGCTGAGTGATTTCTTAACAGAAAACTCACACAAATTTTGCCCGACTCCGGACTCGAACCGACTTCTCGGTCCTAATGCAGCACTTGCTACCAATAGACCAGAAGCAGACATAGTACTATATCGACTTAAAGGCTCGTCTTAGTGTACACACTCGTTACGTGTACTTATACGAGGAGGGCTGAGGGCTCATGCTCGGCGGCGCGCAGGCCCTCCGCGCTAACGGAGCGTGCCTAATCAAGCGACACGTGCTTTGCCGTTGTGCGACAGCTTCGTGGGTAAATGTGTAATTGATTTAGTTTGGTACCTGTGTTTGTATCTGTGAGTGCATGGTCATTCGGATAAAGGAATATGTAAATATAAGAAGTTCTACTACTTAACTATATATCAAGACATAATTGACTAGGAATATAACCATAAATAGGCTACTAGTGACCCGCCCTCGCTTTGTTTAGGGTATATCTTATAAATAAAAATGAATTGCTGTTCGTTAGTCTGGCTACAACTCAAGAACGCCCGGACCGATTTAGGTAATTTTGGTTTTTAAATGTTCGTTGTAGTCCAGGGATGGTTTCAATTAGAAAATAGAAAAAGAATCAGTATTGGCGGTATGGAATTCGCCGGGACCACTAGTTTTACATAAAATCCTTCCTTAAATCCCTGTATTCATTTAAATAATCGCATAAATACGTTATCTAGTTTTAAAGATTTAAGGATACATAGGGACAAACAGACGCGGGAAGAGAATTTGCGTTATACTAAGTAGGGATGATGCAATCACTACCGTCATGTCATTATGTCAGTCACTATAATTGATATCAGTCAAAAACGTTCAAACTCTACGTCTCGAAATGTATACCTAGAGAAGTAAAGCATAAGTATAATATACAATAGTTTAAAATCATTCTTAACTTACTTGTGTAAGTCCTGGAGAACTAAGTCTTAGAAGAGAGATTATGTTTGGTATAAAGTTGTAATTTAATGATATGTTATTCAGTAAAGTTGTATGTTTATGTGGTTCCCAAGTTCCCTGGGAACAGTAATGAGACTCCCTCGCTTTCTCAAGTTATTATTTTCCCCGCGTTTCTGGAGAATTATTCGTATTTTGACGTTAAATCAACGTAATTCTTGCTTTATTAACTCGTGTTTTGTGTTTGCGGAGACGAAAATTAAAAAGGAAAGTATAATTTATTTGCTTGGGTATGTGTGAAATATATGTATTATTTGCTTTGCAGTCATTTAGCCACATGAGAGTTTTTCATTTCTTATTTATTTTCGTTTACATATGACATCTCAATTCTTGCGTATTGTAGACGTGAATGTCAACATGAAATGACAACATTATTATTAAAGTACGTTATGATAGGTATCATATTGTACAGTCATATGAGCATGAACTTAAAATTATATTTGTAATTACGAAAGAGACAATATTTTTGTTACAAGATACTGAGTAAATGTTTTTCGTAAGTTCGTAAACAATGTTAATTTGCTTAACATTTTACGTCGGTTATGGTTCTCCACATTCAAAGTAGCACTGTAATGGAATAGGAATAACTTTTATGTGGTATGTAAGTAAGAAGGTACATGAAGCATAAAATAATTAATAAATACAATCGGGAAACCTCATCATAAAAAATGTATTAAAAAGTAAACAACCAATGTCTTGAAACGCAATCAATAAATTTTATGAGGTAGGTATTGTATGATAGATAAGATCATTCTTATTAGCCGTATATTCTATATATCATATACCACAATTACAATAATATGATCAAATCATAAACTCTTTTATTTCTCTTCTGAAAATATCGTGAGGAAACCAGCATACCTGAGAGATTTTTCAACGGTGTGTGAAGCCATGTCAGAGGCCTACGGGCGGTTTAAACTCTGACACCAGGTTCATCAATCTACATATTGTTAATGTCCGGCGATGATGACGACTCTACTCTAAGCCATCATTGCATGTCTGTTAAGAAAAAAATGAATTCATGGTACAGGACAGATATTAGAAAACTGAAACTGTCCGGGATATTTACCATGTTATTTTGTTTTAATGAGCTCCCGATATTTCAGCACTGTTGCAAGCGCCATGATCACGGGTGAACTGTAGGTCTGCGAGAATGACGGTAGGAAAACAGTGCCGGAATATTGGGAGCTCATTAAAACAAAACAACATGGAAAATATCCCGGACAGTTTCAGTTTTCTTAAAAATGAAGTGCCTTAAATGAAAAGATAGCAATAAACTCCGCCCGCTGTCTTTGCCTCAAACGCCGTCGCGCCTGATAAAGTATGTTAGCGGAAAGCGCCATCATAATAAAGCTTTTGCCTTTTGTTTCCCAGCTTCACAACGTTTCTCATCCGAAAGTTATCTTTGTGAAGTATTTACACATTTTCCAAGTGTCACATAGCTTGCGGGTTTTGTTTTAATATTTATGTTTGTTGTGTAGTTCAAAAGAAGTACTAAAATTGAGATTTGACCAACTTTTTAATTAATTGCGTACCTGTCATTGTAAATTAAATAAGGCCGCATCTAAGATGATGACGACTCTACTCTAAGCCATCATTGCATGTCTGTTAAGAAAAAAATGAATTCATGGTACAGGACAGACATTAGAAAACTGAAACTGTCCGGGATATTAACCATGTTGTTTTGTTTTAATGAGCTCCCGATATTTCAGCACTGTTGCAAGCGCCATGATCACGGGTGAACTGTAGGTCTGCGAGAATGACGGTAGGAAAACAGTGCCGGAATATCGGGAGCTCATTAAAACAAAACAACATGGAAAATATCCCGGACAGTTTCAGTTTTCTTAAAAATGAAGTGCCTTAAATGAAAAGATAGCAATAAACTCCGCCCGCTGCCTTTGCCTCAAACGCCGTCGCGCTTGATAAAGTATGTTAGCGGAAAGCGCCATCATAATAAAGCTTTTGCCTTTTGTTTCCCTGTTTCACAACGTTTCTCATCCCAAAGTTATCTTTGTGAAGTATTTACACATTTTCCAAGTGTCTCATAGCTTGTGGTGTTTGTTTTGATATTTATGTTTGTTTTTGTAGTTCAAAAGAAGTACTAAAATTGAGATTTGACCAATTTTTTAATTAATTGCGTACCTGTCATTGTAAATTAAATAAGGCCGCATCTAAGAACTGGCTAACCAAAATATGTTTTCCCAACTACCATTATACGCGTAATAGCATAAATGGTAAATGGAAGGGTTTTTGTAGCATATATTCTGCTGATAAAAATTCAATGAAGAAAATAAATATAATTTGACTAAACTAAAAGTTATGTGGCTGAATAACTTTAATACATCCACGATTCTTCTGCTTTACCATTGCGTCAAGGGTTTCAGTTCTCATCTATACTAATAATAATATAAATGGTAATGCTAAAAAATTGTATTTTGTTGAACGCGTTTGTTCGAATTGAAAAAATATTTTTGTGTAGGATAGACCGTTTATCGAAGAAGGCTTAAGGCACGATGCCACCAAAAGAATCAAATAAACAATAGAAAATGTGTAAAAAAAAACGGAGGTAAACTAATTTAGCTGTATGTAATTTTAGCAGATAAGTATCTCGGAATCGAAAATCAAACTATCGAAGCTTATAATAATTTTCCATTACTCCTAAGTGCTAAAATTAGCCGATAGTCCGATAGAATATTGCAAAACAGACATTTAAGTGTATCTTAAGTGAAATCCGCGGTATTGAGCGGCCCCGCCCACTCCCCCCCCCCCTCTCGGAGACACCCCCTGTGGTCTGATAATCGAATCGAATCGTATTTAGCTCGGTCTGACCGCATCCAATGTGGCGTGGATTGGAAACAGCCACCACCGATCTCTAACGGCGGGACGTTGCAACGAATAAATCGCTAATGACGTGATTGCTATCTCTTCTTCTTATCGTATGGTTGATGAACAACCTGGTGTCAGAGTTTTTAAACCGCCCGTAGGCCTCTGACATGCTTCACACACCGCAGAAAAATCTCTCAGGTGTGCTGGTTTCCTCACGATGTTTTCCTTCACCGTTAAAGCGTCGAATGATGGTACATATGAATTTCAAATTTGAAAAACACATTGGTACCTGGCGGGGTTTGAACTGGCGACTTCTCGCATGGCAAGCAACGACCGATTGCTATGAGTTTGTTAGTATTATACTTACTTGATCCTGTTTTCATTTTAGAGCGGAATCCCCTGGTACAGGCAATTACAAGCTTAAAAGAGGGCTCCAGCAACTGTTGTGTACAAATGTTCTGAAAACGAATAAACAAGTTTTGATTTGATTTTTGATGTTTCTGACTACCAGCGTTGTCATTATGAAAGAGTCAAGCTTCAGAACAGTTACTTTTGTTTATATTTCTAAGTCATGTAGAGTCCTATCCTATCCTATCTACGTAGTAAATTGGCTCATAATACGAAACCCACGGACAATGCAGATACGTACGACACAGACACCCGTACAATTTCAATTTTATTTCCCTTTAAAATACATCCCGGCTGCATGATAATGCAGAATGCCTTGAATGACAAATTGACGCATTGTGGACTCTTCTTAATGATTGCCTGGATTTACAAGTTACCATTTTTTAATTTTTCACCATTACAATTATCCTTCCATAAAACATCCTATTAAAAGCTTGATAATTATGGTAACCGAAACGCCATTAACGTAAGGTACCAAAAATAGTTCAGAGGCCAGCGCCAATTAGTTACCCACCTCAATCCATGATGAATAAAAATGTTTTCGTTATTTAATAGCCTTATTGAAAATTGTAATGGGACACAGAACATTTCGGAGTTGTATTTTTATTCATAAAATAAAAACATCGAGGAAATAATTTTTATTCTACATATATTTTGCATTAACAAAAGATTCAGTATTCCTTCTCTAATTAAAATAATTATATAGACATGCCAGAAACAGAAACTGGCCGGCCTTAGCCGCAGATCAACAGATTTGGAGTGAAATGAGGGAGGCCTTTGCCCAGCTGTGGGACCACATAGGCTAAATAATAAACATCGCGTAAGTCAGGTGACCCAGGGAATTCCTCATGGATACCACAGCACCGGGGAAACTGGGTAATGTCGGACTTTTACCGGCTAAAACCCCCGGGATCTTCCTGCTCACTGCTGTTGGTAAGGGGCCAGTGGTACACTGGCGCATTCTTCACTATAATGACAACGCAACCTACCTACTACTATTACCTACTGCAAGCCATCCATAGTACTCAGTCCGGAAAAAAAGAGTGTCATCGCTATTTTTGACAACACGTTAACTTTGTGCTATGAACCAGGTGTTTTAATAATTGTAATGTATTTCCAAATAAAGCTTTATTGAATTGCGACCCAAGCGATGCATATCAGCAAGGTCGCCGGAGATCATTTCACATTTCTCAGTTGTTTATGGTCGGGAAGCAGGATACTGCGCGTCATCGGTGGCATTTCGCGATAGACAGGCGCGACGGACGGGACAGGGAGATTAGGCTGAGGCTGGGCACAAGCGGTAGCGGAAGCGAAAGCGGTAGCGACGGCGCAAGTATAAAAGGCTCGCGCGACACGGTAGACATGCATGGCGTGGTAACCACCGCCACCATCCAGTGCTGCTTTTGGGGAAAGCTTATTGACTTCGAAAGCACGTTATCATCATCATTATACTCCTGATCTTGCTCCATGCTAAGTGGGGTTGAAGCAACATTGTACTTCTTCCATTCAGACGAAAGGAGTAGACAGAGCAGACGCTCTGTGGCTACTCCTTTCACTCCCATATCATCTCATATCTCAATTTTACGTTAATTTGCCTATTTGGCTGACTCGATGGCGCATTTGGAAGTGACTGAACTGAACTGTCTCTTGCTCCAAGAGTTGTGGGTTTGTTTCCCACTTGCGACAAATATGTGTGTGATAATCATCAGTGTTTGTTCCACTTTTTGTGCGTATTCTTTATTTATTTAAGTAAAGTGCTTATAATATTATGCACTTAGTGTTATTTCTGATATCAGTAACACAAGCTACTTATGGTGCGATTTAGATAAAATGTTCAATAATTCTTCACGATTATTATTACTTATTAGGCAGGAATGCGAGAGAAAGAAAAGAAAGAAGCATACCACATGTATGCTGACACACAGCGAGAAGCGAATATGTTACATAGATAAAGTGGTGAGGCACTGAGACTTATAAACCTATTTATTAGGGTGGAGCGAAAAATTTTTTTTTCACATTCGTTTCGGAATACCTGTAAAAATTTGCTGTTATTGCTCACAAATATACATACAAATTTTCATATGGCGCATGATACATTTAGAGGTGCCCCCAACATCATGAACTTTACAAAAATTTACAAAATTTTGCAAAAATTCATTAATGTCTAGATGGTTTCATAAGGGCGAGACTATTATGATGGCAGCAAATGCCTAATTTTGTAACAAAAAAACATTTTGATACTAAATAATATTTTTTTTTAAATCGGTGATAATATAATTTTTGAATTTTTCTGAATTATAAAACATTTAAACTCATCAAGCTTTTATTTAACGTATCACAATGTAGTTTGCTTTGGAATGGACTGTAAATTTAGAAAAATACTATCAATGAAAATTAAATAAAAGGATTTTATTTTCAATTGAATTGGGGCACCTCAAAATATAATGACAAGTAAACAATTTTCCGTATGCACAATTTACTCATTTAAAGGCAACTTCGTATCGCTATTCCATTGAAAAAAAAAAAGATTTTTTTTTTCTCCATACATTTTTACTCCACCCTACTATTTATGTAACAGTAGATGTAATAGTGTACCCATAGTTGAGAAGGAACTAAATAAATAAATAATGATCAATCTTAAGCGCCGTCCGCTGTTTACCGTGACCGCGCCCGGAGAAATGCCGACAAAGGTCGCGATGACAATGAAAATCGCTACTTATTATTGTTCCAAGCTCCGTACAGACACGCAAAACAACTTACCGCCTGCCACTAATTGATATGGTATTACATCCAAACGAGGATATACGACGTGCTGCAATTTAAGAGAAGTTCTTATTCATGTACAATCTGGTTTCGAAAGGATGGACCGGATTAAGGTAAGTTGTTAATGAAATGGAAAATACAGAATTCAGAATGGACCTGCTCACTCATAGACATGGTCAACTTAAGGAAGCTATATTAGAGGTATACTTACTTTAACAATGTGACTATCAACTTATAGACATTATAGACATTGATAAATCATAATTTGAATTGATGTTATAAGTCTGATAACCAGTAAGTTTTGAACTAATATAATCGATAATCAAAATGCGTGCATCAATGACCAGACCAACGTCAATAATATTTAGAAAAACAGAAAAAATTCAACTGCCTCTCCGCGGCCCGGGGATTCGAACACCCGACCTTCTGGGAATCGCGCCCAGACGTGCATAATAATAAAGCGTCCGACCAATTTCAGCCATGGTGGCCGATCTCAATTGAGATCAACCAAGTGCGCAGGACATATTATAGTGCACAAGTGTACGCGCAAACACAAGTGCACTCTCTATTCCCTTACTCTCATAATTCGGTGAGACGGCAATCCGACCGTATTAGACTACAGGCCCGTGTTGAAAAAAATGTTTTTTTACGGCACTACGCGTTGTCTTATTATTTTTCATGGATCTATCGATGGTAAGAATGCCGTACAAAAATATATGACCAAAATATACTAACTCTACCTGTACTTTTGAATTTTCTCACTTGCACTCAGTTGGCCGGCTTACAAGTGACGGAATTATGCTGAATCTTATTATTTTATGCTCTTATATCGTTCTACGTAGGTCATCTGGTGGTTCAAATGACCCAATTTTTTTTCAACACGGGCCTGTAGTCTATATGACCAATGAGAGATCGGGCGCAGGACCACCGGCTTAACGTGCTTTCCGAGGCACGGGCGTTCAACCGCCAACTTCCTAACTCCGGGCTGATCATTGCAGAAAAACTCACACAAATTTTCGGTCGGCCTAACGCAGCTCTTGCTACCAATAGACCAACGAGGCAGTTCCACACCTTTACATTACACATCATTACCATCACACCAGACCAGCAGCTATTAATTGAAGCCGTCGCGATTCCCGGAAGGACGGGTGTTCGAATCCCCGGGCTGCGGTAAGGCAGTTGAACTTTTTCCGTTTTTCTAAATATTAGTACAGCTAGCGCAAGCTTTAGCACTTAAAAAAATAATTTTACAATGTCAATAATGATATGAGAACACTTTACACATTGTTATACACATGTAACACATTCATACACCCTTTTGAAGTGCTCTCTCAACCTCAGACCAATCCAGTAGCTATCCAACATGCCCAAATAAAGGGGGCCCAGGATCATCGGCTTCGTACAAAAACTACTCAGATGAAAGCTTAAATGAATCACTGACAACAATGCAAAAAACTTGCCTTATTAAACACTCAGCATCCCTCATCATGTCCAGCCATTATCTCTGATGAAGAAGTTTTTTCTATCCCCATTAACAGCGACATTTAAATTGATCGGCATTTCTCATTTCCAACATTCCAAGTCGATAAAGTCAAGGCGAGTACATTCATCTTTAAAATCATCGATTTAAATTATTGTCATCACGTTAAGTAGGTACTTAATTATTTATCGGTTAAGTTGCCGTTTAGCGTGTAATTTTTAGTGTCGGGGAAATGTCAGACAACTACTTAATTGGCTATCTTATTTAATAGACCCTTTGTAGGTATAGTGTATTCTCTAAAAACATAATTTTAAAGTGTTCTGTACATATGAAACTTCATTATGAAAATACTTGCTTTTATATTTAACTTTTTAATAACTTATTTCTGTTTCTGTTCTGTAAAAAAAAACTATCTAGTTTTGGTCTCTTAATACAACATAATCTTCCATGTAGTATTTGTAGCAAGTACCTAATGTGATTACAGAATTGTTTTGTGTAAACAGAATCTTTATTTATTAAGTTTAAAAAAAACGTGTTACGTACGTGTAATGTAATGACCTCAAGATTGGATGGAGCTTTCTTATCCGCATTTTATTACGAATAATTTAACGTTCGTGGCAAGCTGATCCCGCACGTTTACTCGCGAATAATCATTTCGATATTCGCTAGATGGTAATGACGCTTATCATTTAAATGCCGATTTGATATCATTGCCATTCATTTAGATTAGGATCCATCGTCGCCGGCCGTTAGCGCAATGGCTGCCGGCCAATATACATGCTAATATTCAGCAGAGCTCCCTCCAATCATGGCGATTGGTTATTAAAACTTCACGGCTGAGTTAACTTGAAATTACTTTACAGTTTTAGTTTCAATTAGATTCCGCCCGCGACCCGTCCGATCACAAATCATAACCTTAAAATTAATTGCATACAAATTGGTTCCGTGATTTAGGCGTGAATGTTAAACAGATTAATTATTTTTCGCATATATTGGTAGGAATCACATACATAAATAACGTACCTCACTTCCTGAGCGATAGATAGAGTTCATGGATAACTTACCTACTTGAAATTATCTTAAATTCAACATTTAATAAATGGGATACACTATCAAAGCACGCACAGCCAATCGGCGCTTTCAATTGTAGGTAATTTCATTAAATTTTCCCATTGTTTGTAAGTTTTTAAGATAATATATATATTTTAATTGGCTATACCTATTACTTATACTCGCAATAGATACTTTTGTTTACTTTGGCTGCTACTTAATCATATTCCATTAAAGTTGTCTTAGTTTATCTACCGCTGGCCAATGACCTGTGTTAGCGAATATAAAGCTTTTTGGCAAAACATAATTTTCTTAGAACAAGTTTAATGTGTCCAGGTTTTTGAACTGCTATCTTGAGGAGTTTTGAGAAAAGGCAACCGGTATTTGGACAATGGCAGGTTGAGGTCTTTGACCTTTGAAAGTTGACATTATGTTGACCCCGGGCGACAGGATACACAACTCTTCGTTATTATTTGGACTTACCCAAAAATAAAGTATTTGAGTGCACATGTATAAAAATCTGTGTTTGAACGAAATTATTTTATACATACCAAAAAATATGTCTACGCGGTCATTTACCTAGTTGTCTTTCTTTAAAGGCAACATTCTTCATCCCCCAAATAGGTCGCATATCCCAGAGGGATAGGTAGAGATCACTTCCTGCCATGTGCTACGGTCCTGGCACACCACTTTGGCTTCTTCCACATCCATCAATCTTCTCATGCATGCTCGCTAAAGATTAATAATTAAAAGTCAAATGTGTGTTGTAAACGCTTAAGAATAGTAGTTATCACAGATTAAAATAATATCTGATAATAAGATTGTTCCGTTGCCTATCGTAGAAACGTCTAAGGTCCGTGATAAACGGTGTAAGTCACGTAACGGCTATAACTTTTCGTTGTAACGTCCACAGTATAGCAAGTAAAAACTGTGTCCCCCAGCGATGTCGCTGATTTCAAGCTTTACCTTAACTAAGAAAAATGTTGAATATCGCCTCTATAGTGATAGGAACTCAAGTTATGTTAAAAACTTAAAAGAACGAAACATCGATTACGAATTATTGAGATGTGATACTACATTGAATAAAATTAGTCTTTATGGTTCTACACGCGATATTAGGAGTTAGGAGTTCGCTCGCGACCACGATTGGTGTAACCCAGTCGAAACGTCGGGCAGTAAGTAGCTATGTAATTTGCTACTTCTAATATCGCGTGTATACCCATAAAGACTAATTTTAGTGTAATGGAACGCGAAAGTCTAAAATCTTACATTTAATAATTTTGAATTTTTAAAAGGTGTAAATGTTCACAACAATACTGGCGATACAGATTACTGAGGGTTATTGTGTATTCGAATTTTTTTTTACTGTACTATTTTTGTCTATTTTTTAAACGAATCTCTTTCGTCATTTACTTTAAATGTATGCAGTGTCCAAAAATGTGACGAACTTACTTTGTGACGAGTAAACAATTACCAATTACCAATTAATTACACGAAGATTACTGTAACGTCCGAGTAAAAATATCATGTATTTTCATGCTTTCATAAGGTCATCCTTATGAATAACCAACTTGAAACGTGTTCATACAATCACAAACATTATAGAACTTTTATAATCCCAATAATGAGTTATTTTTTACTTTAGCAAACTTCCTTTCCATCTGCGATCACCGTTTCCCGTCAATCACTCGATTGTGCAACTACTTACATTTCTCCGAGTACAGACGGTGCAGTAAAAGCTTATAATGCTACCAAATTGCAGAGGTCAAAGGTCATTCAAAAGGAGCATAGCGCACCAATGTTCAGGCGTTACATAATGCACTTATTACACTTAATAGCTTTATGCACCCACAAAAGAGTAACCGCAATTTGTCGAACCGGTTTCTAATGCTTGATTGATTTATTATTCCTCTTGCTTCCGATGTATTATATTAATTTGGAAATTCTCTGTATTTTCGTGATTTACACAATGTAACTATCAATAATTATATGTGATTATAATTTACCTGTAATACAAAATTCTGTGTAATATCGACTGCATATTATTTCCTTGTATAATGCAAGTCCAATTTCGATTTTCATATGAAATACTAATTTAGTATAGGTTGCACCACAACGTTTCCTGTAAGTTTCCTCCTAAGAATTTACAAATTTTAATAAATATAAGATAAATAAATATTAGACAACATCACATACATTGATCTGATCCCGTGGTAAGTAGCTTAAGCACTTGTGTTACAGGTATCAGAATCAACAGTGGGTGCACAAATATACTTAATACATACCCAGAGACGGAATAAACACCGATGTTCGTCACACAAATATTTGTCCCGAGTGGGAATCGAACCCACGACTCTTGGAACCGTAGGTAGTGAACCTGGGTCACTAACCACTGTTCCACCGAGCCAGTCAAATAATATTTTATGTTTTTTTATTCAGCTGGATGCGAGTAGCCGAAAACAGAGAGAAGTGGCGTGCATTAAGGGAGGCCTATGTCCAGGGGTGGACAGGAATGGGCTAATGATGATGATGATGATGTTTCTTCAAAGGTTCATTCGTCGTCATAAAACATGAATCCTTTATTAGTTACAGAGTTATCGTCGTAGACACGTGAAAACTCAATGTAGACAGTTTTATAGTCGCCTACGCTACCATTTAAGTAAATATTTTATAGATATACCTACTCGTAGATAAGTGTTTACGTACTTAACGTGGGTTTTATTACTAAATATAAGATATCTTCTCGTACGAGTAATTCTCTGTGTCTTTCGCAGATAGACTGAAATATTTATTGAAACATGTGCGATCAATGTGATCATCCATACAACCGTGGTCTTCTTCTTATCGGTTGATGAACAACCTGGTGTCAGAGTTTTTAAACCGCCCGTAGGCCTCTGACATAGCTTCACACACCGTTGAAAATTTTCTCAGGTGAGCTGGTTTCCTCACGATGTTTTCCTTCACCGTTAAAGCGTCGAATGATAATACATATGAATTTCAAATTTTGAAAAACACATTGGTACCTGGCGGGGTTTGAACTGGCGACCTCTCGCATGGCAAGCAACGACCTTAACCACTCTACCCATCGACGCTTTTTACCGTGGTAATTTATTTGAAAATAGCCTCTATTACAAACATTAATAAAAAATACCATTCTCGACAATAGATGTACTAAATCCTCTGAGCAAAGTGTCAACTTAACTTACATTTCTTAGTGTCGTTAAATTCATTAAGCTACTTCGATAGCTTCATATACGACGCATAATTAGGTACACGGGTATTGCAATCGCCAATAATATCACGAAGTCGATTTAAACGCTTAATAAACAGACCTAGATAGCTCGTCACGAAGACACATCAGTGGGGCTACCATGAGTTTAAAACTTACGCGCTCGATATCGCCTACGTAAATATGTCTATGAAAAACTTGTACAGCGCCGCCTGGTGGTTACGCGAAGAACTACAATCGGCCACATGAAAAAAACAACTCGATAGGTTTTTAACGTACGTAAGTTTACGATAGCCAACTCATGGTAGGCCCTCAGAAGGCTGCCGAGCTGATGAGGCTTGCCCAAGATGCACTCACCACTGCCATAAACTCATTACCATAAACTGATCGGCGCCTGTATATGGAGAGTTCAGCGATTGAGCCCAATGTTTATTGTATGCATGTGCCTCACCTGGTCTCGTTTCGTAACCACCATCAATATTCAGGGAGTAATGTATCAGATAATATTTAATATGCTTGTGAATGTGTTTATTATGTACCAATATTGTGTGGAGGTCTGTGTTATTCACCGTGAAATTTTAGTGGTTGTTTTTCCGCAGTAAAATGATTATATCTCAGTAGCACAATAGATGTGTGCAGTTCTGTTTTATTAAAATCAATAAATACCGGTTATACGAAAGGTTTAACCGGAACCCGAAAGCACGTTCGAACCGTTTTATTACTTAGGGCGTAGAGTTTCTTTAGTTTTAAGCATCGATTTCATGCGGCAAGCAGTACCTGATAACGTCACAACTTATAAAAGAACGATAGCTTCCCTCGTTTTCGAGTTGAAAAAATATAATTTTGAAAATTTGGAAAAAAAAAATATTTTTCACGGAATAATTTGCATGATTCGATAGTATTACTAAAGGCAAATCATTCTGCCACGGGAAAACAACCACTCAAATTTCACGGTGTATACCAAGAGTATATCAAACTACTGATTCATTATTTAGTTATTGGTATGCGAAGTAAATAATCTCTTTAGTTGCTTGTACACATCACACACATAAATGCAGCATTCTGATTGATCCTTAAATGTTGTTTACCTACTACTAGTTTAGTAGCTGTTAATTAAATCAAAAGGCAAAATAAATTAATGTGTTAAAAACTTATAAAATAAACATAAATTTTGACTAATTCCATCAACATTAATGTTCTCTCGTGACGTGTCTTTACAAAAGTCAAAGTTAACGATAGCATTAATGATAAATTCTTGAACTTCTTAAAGCCTACCAAAATAATTAATATTCTACCAAAACTAGAACTTTAATTCATCCAATAAAATGAATGGATCGGTTTGATAATGAGACGTTATCTTTTTATTTATACAAATCAGCATAATATATGGCTATCAAACCCATTACTTATGTATTCACCCATAAACGATTTGATGTAATTGATTTGCCAATTGGCAGGGGTTCTGAGACTTCCTGGGTTGCTGTGAAGATGATACTGAACACTCTTAGTGAGAAGGTCAAACGCCGATTGATCTTATGCAGGTACTTTCAACCTTTTTTATTTTGTCTGTACACAACTAATAATGGCAATAAATAAATTAAAAACTGTATTTACAATATTCTGAGTCGGAATTCAGACTTCACCACCAATCAAATTACTCACTTTCAATTTATGATCATTTAACGTAGTGTGCCATTTGAATAAAAACATTAAATGATTTTGAAAAAGTTACTTTTAGATTATCGTCATTGCATAGTCTCTTATTTATTTTAAGCACATACATAATTTAATAATTTGATTCTGATACTAATTTTATTTATTTCACTAGTTTAAATCATTGTAATTTGAAGTTGTAACTTACTTTTAATTAGAGATTAAACGAACTTACCTGTGAGTGAAGTTCTATCCTAATTATATGGAGGCCTCGTTCGAAGAGATTAGCATATATATAGACACTTGTAGTAACGCGTAGCACTCACCATTCCATGCACTAATTGAGAATTTTAAAACTATATTTTTATTTTTATTTTTTTTGTCGGGTATCTTTATACCGTTCTTGTCCACTCGCTACGCCATGACAGTCATTTAGTTTAGAGATATGCCGTTTTTTATTTTATTTTACGACTACTAGGGTAACTTTAGTGGGCGGGTGGGATGCTAATCTCTTCGAACGAGGCCTCCATATAATTAGGATAGAACTTCACTCACAGGTAAGTTCGTTTAATCTCTAATTATACCTCAGGCCTCGTTCGAAGAGATTAGCATATATATAGACACTTGTAGATATTTAGAGATATTAGTCGTAAAATACTCCAATAAAATGCTTAACTTGAAAATCAATTATTGTATTTGTACTCACAACTTAGCAAACATTTAAATAATATTATTACTTTCTAATTGAATGATTTAACAAACTTCTGGCGATACAATCATCTGACCTAACAATGGGTCTATTATAGAACCTGGCGAATGTTTCGGAGTTGGAACTCCAGCCTGCAGTTTTCCTGATCTGATCGATATTAATACCTAATCTCTGTGCTGCAGATGTTGCAGCGTGGCGGGTACTATGCGCAGTGAACGTAGAAGTATCAATTCCACTTAACCTTAAAATGTCTTTAATCCATCTTGATAGGGTTTGTGTACCAACTGGTCTAATCGGCTTGTTAAGACTTATAAAAAGAAGGTCGTGATTTTCTCTATAACTATTAGTCATTTCGATGTAAGCAAGCAAGGTTTTTGCGGGACAAATTTGGGGACGCTCAATAAAGAAAGGAAGAATTAATAAGGGTTGCATTGATCCAGGTCTAGAAGTTTTTATTAGATCGGGAATTTTAATTTTTATTACAGTTTGATTTATATCAATATAACTAATTTTAATTTTTGAAAATGTCTGCACTCTATGTGCTGTGACTAAAGCAAAAAGAGTAATCAGCTTTTTTGAAATTTGTGATTTATTTAACCCTTCATTAGGGTACCATTTATCCAGAAAATTTAAAACTACAGAAGTGTCCCAAGTTTCATTATATTTAGGCATTAAAGGCCTGCTGCGATAAACTCCTTTATAGAACCTCTTAATATATTGATTTTCAGATATTTTATCACCTAGAATCAATGCCAAAGCCGACCTATATGAATTAAGGGTACCATACTGGGCCCCTTCATTGTATATTACAGTAAAAAAATTTAATAAATCCGGAATTGATACTTCAAAAATGTTCAACTTATTCTCATTACAATAAGAGAACCACTTTTTATAGCACCCCTCGTATTGCTTATACGAGTTTTCTGATAAGGAATTTAACATAATCTCCATGGACCCCAGCGGAATTCCTCTCCTCAACATCGCCTCCCGGACAAGACTCCTGCCACCAGGGTAATCGTCGTATGTACGTGGCGGCGGCTGGAATCAGTTGATACTATTAAATTATCTGAAGCCTTAAACACTAAAAGTTTAGATATAAGAAGCTTTTTATAGAGAGGGTACCATGGTTGTGTGGGCCATTGTGGAACAACCATGATACCCTTGGCTTCGTCAGTAATGATTTTTCTCAAACATTTCAAGATCATTGTGAAAGGAGGAAAGGCATAAACATTTAGGCCTGTCCATGATATAGTAAACGCATTGATGGCGTACGCATCTGGATCCCTATGCCATGAGACATATTTGGCACATTTGTTGTTAGTTCGACTTGCAAATAGATCTATTTGCGGGCGGCCCAAATTAACAACAATGTCTTCAAATGCGTAATCCGCAAGCTGCCATTCAATGTCTGGGTATACGTCTAGATTCAGCATCAGCAACAACGTTTTCAGATGAACAAATGTAAGATGCAAACACAGTTATTTGTCTGGTTTCACACCATTGCCAGAGCTGTTTAGTAACTTCTGTCAAATGTGGAAACTGGATACCTCCCATACGATTAATGTAGGAAATTGCAGTGGTATTATCAACGCGCAAAAGTAGATGAGAATCCTGAAGGTATTTTGCAAAAATCTTTAAACCAATGAACGCGGCCATGATTTCCAAGAGGTTGATGTGCTTTTTGCGTTCATCTACACTCCAAAGACCACTAGCTTTCTGATTACCACATGCAATTCCCCACCCCGTAGTTGAGGCATCCGAAAAAATTTCCAGGTCATACTTGTCATTTTTGATTTTACAAGTCGCGGTGGGAATAGTACGTTTTCACCAATCCATATCCGATTTTAATGAACTTGGTATAGCCATAATCTTATCATAATCGTCTGTTCGTTTTAAGTTAAGGTATTTGTGTCTTTCGAAGAGCTTTGTGTAAAGCCACCCATATTCTACCGCCGGGCAAGCAGATACCAATAAACCCACAAAACTAGCAAAGGTTCTGATTTTACAGCTTTTAATTTTGGAAAATTTTATCAATTCGGACTCAATTTTATGGACTTTTTGATCTGGCAAGGTAACCTGGAAGTTTTTTGTATCTAAAACATATCCTAAAAATTTACACACACGAGATGGCGCTGGACTACTTTTTTCTTCATTAATTATGAAGCCTAATGACGTCAGGAATGCTTTCGTTTGTCGCAAATTTTCATAGCATGCTTTAAAATCGTGGCCAATCAGACATAAATCGTCTAAATATATAGTTGACATATATCCGGCGGTTCTTAGCAGTTTCACCACAGGCTTCATGATTTTGGTGAATACATATGGAGCTGTATTTAGCCCGAAAGGAAGGACATTGAACTCAAACAAAGAACCCTCAAACTGGAATCTTAAATATTTACGAAAGTTTTCGTGTATTTTAATTAAAAAGTATGCGTCTTTTAGATCTACATTACATAAATAGTTATCTTTAGATACAAGTTTAAGGACTGTTCTTAAGTCTTCCAATTTAAAATGAACCGTGTCAATAAATCTGTTTAACGACTTTAAGTTTAATATGAACCGCAGTGTGCCATCTGACTTAGGTATAAGAAAAATACTAGACAAATATTGATTTCGATGAGGAGAACAGTGTGATATTGCCCCCATTGTTAATAACTTATCGATAGAATTATTAAAATTGATTTTTTCTGACTCAGAATATGTCCTATTAGGGGGGTAATATGTTTGTACGGGCTGCCTTGAAAAGGGAATTTTATAACCCTCAATGTACGATAAGATATTTGGATCTTTAGTGATCATAAGCCACTGCTTGTAAAATGCGCTTAGTCTACCCGCTAGCTTTACCGTGTCTAGCGGCGTGTGTAGCTCGGTCGCTGCTGCCGATGCTGCGACGGCTTCGAGGAGTTGTGAGGCCGAGTGTTCATCGAGGTCATCGCAGGCTGTCTCATCCTCTGAGGACCCGTCGGCCTGCGGCTCGGACCCGGATTCTGCCAGTTTAAATTCCTTGTACCCGTAGAAGTGGATGGAGTAGGTACTGATTTCTTGATTGGGTTTTTGGGCGCTGGTGGCGTTAAATCCGTACCCGTTTTACATATTGCCTTTGCGGACCTTAAAGTCTCTGCAAGGTTTTCGCCAAAGAGATATCTGTCGACATTAGTATTCTGCAGCTGTTCTCTTATTTCCCTTTTAAGTCCACCCATCACAAAGTTTCTCCGCGTGACTGTGTCAGCATGTTGGCAATCGCAAATAATTCGGATAGAATCCATCAATAATTTAAGTAACGCGGTATCCTTGTCTTTTGACGGCAAAAGGAGTGATATGGCTTCTCCTAAAGCGGCAATAGCTGAAGTGAGTATCTTCTGTTTACTCTCTATGGCTTTATCCCGCTTCAGATTAACCTCTGAAATCGCAGCCTTCATTTCTGCATTCAAGATTGGCGGGTCAATTAATTTGCAGTTTTCAGGGGTTAAATATCTATCTTTTAACTCCTTTTTTGTCTCTTTGTCCAAACCAGCGGTTGTCCAATGTTGCAATCTGACTGATAAATCCTTTTGCAATTCTTTGCCATACTTTTTATCGGTAGTAGGATCACAACCAAGTATGTCCAAAAGATCCCCATTGAGATCTGAGGAATCTTCATTTGTAACCTCAATAGGTTCCATATTGGGGGTAGGCACTGCAGTTGTAACCGTAGGGGGGGTAACATCCTGTGATGGGATTATTACCACCGAAGGTATTGTCGCTGAATCCTTAACTTGGTTGTCATGGCTCGTAAGAGCACTTGACTCGGGAAGCTCTCCATCTGCCTCGGACAGTGGGCATACCGGTTCAAGAAAAGTATTTTCGTCATCGGTCAACTTCACATAGTCGTATTCTGAAAAGACATACCATCTTCTAAGTTACCTTACAGAGGGACAGTCCCCAGTTTTGTAAAAACACGTACTGTCCGCAAAGAATTAACGGTAACGTATAAATATTACATATCAAGACGGGTAAGTGTATGGTAAGAGGCAGTCCCTAGTTAAAAAACATGTACTGCCCGCAAACCCACAAATTAAATTAGCTAATTAACAGTAAGAGACAGTCCCAATACCAAGTAGGTACGTACTGTCCGCAAACTATAGCTTTTCGGATCTTTCGAGTCAATTGCAAATTATGAACGCATAAATTAACTAACATACACTATAAATGTATATTTTTATGTTTCGTTTTACCGAAGTAAGCCATTGAGCCAAAAACAATGTTTGCACTAATTAATAATAACACTAAATACCTTGTTTATCCAACGATGATCGGGTTGAGCGGGAAGATAACGAATTGACATCCGAATCGGTATCCGAACTGCTATGGCGGCGCCTACGCCGCTTGCGAGACAATTTCTTTTCCAATTTCCGTATTTTTCGTTCTATACGCGCAAAATCGTCCTTACTTTTACGTTTAGGCATATTTTCCGCGTTGAAGCAACTAAACACTCGTAATAACTCCTATTATTAACACTTTAAACAATTTATTTAACGAAAGTAACATGGAACGGCAAAGCACTGAAATACGAATGACTGTCATGGCGTAGCGAGTGGACAAGAACGGTATAAAGATACCCGACAAAAAAAATAAAAATAAAAATATAGTTTTAAAATTCTCAATTAGTGCATGGAATGGTGAGTGCTACGCGTTACTACAAGTGTCTATATATATGCTAATCTCTTCGAACGAGGCCTGAGGTATAATAGCAATGAGGTGTTATCCTTATCGGCGATGGACACCACGATCCACATTTGTTTCTAGTGTAACTGACATTGTTCAACGGCTGTAAAAACAAGTTACCTAAGTAGATTAAAATCTCTAAATATAATATAAACCAAATTAAAATCCAACTTGTTAAAAATTAATCTATGTGTTTGTATTTTTGTTTTAATGCTATAATTTATTTACTAAACAAATAAATAAATAAATAAATATTTCACAACATCACATACATTGATCTGATCCCGTGGTAAGTAGCTTAAGCACTTGTGTTACGGGTATCAGAATCAACAGTGGATACACAAATATACTTAAATATATTTAATAATACACCCAGACACGGAACAAACACCGATGTTCATCACACAAATATTTGTCCCGAGTGATAAATATTTACTTATATGTTAACTTTAGGTTGAGTACAACTGTCGCCGATGGCCTAATGGCACAGGTCAGTCGGCTTAACGATAATGTTCACATTCACCTACAACACATAATCAATACGTAACAACAACATTAGACAAAGCGTAAGAATTAATCATTTTATCTTTATACCGTTTTGATAGGCTCAATTAATAAGTATTTTAGAAATTTAATAACGTTTAAGTTTTCGAACGTCAGGATCGCTGTTTCATGTTGAATTTGCATTATAACTATTCTATTTTATTTTAGATAGTGCAATAGTAGCCTACAACTCAAAACAAAAACCAAAGCCAAAAGAAAATACTCAATTATGATTTTTGGTATGTTTTTTACTTAACGACCCAAGTATCAATCTGATAACAATAGATCCAATACTGCTATGGTAACTGATATAGTGGGTCCATTTCGGTTCCACCAATTCAATGCAACAAACAGACATGTTCTTTTACATCATACAATACATAATGTATATATTAATTATTTGATGCAAATATTGCTTATGCCCCAGACTAGACTGAGTATGGAAATGAAGTATGTTATATTTACTCTCTACCCGCTAAATGAATGGCATCAAACACTCGTTTTTGAAAAAAAAAACATAATTAAAAGGCCAAGGCTTTCATTGAATGACCTACAATCACTAAAAATCATCGATATCATAACAATTTTGTAATGAAATCGAGTAGAAGTGTATTTAGAGGTGTTTGATTTACAACACCAGTAGTGTTAACCGCAAGACCAGTGTAAACAGTGGCGGTCACACGACCTCCCTCTGCGCTGTTGGGTAAAATTCATGTATGCTTACTTAACTTAGCAATCTAAAAATGTATAGCACAGCATTTTTTTCGGATAGAGTCACTCGTGAGTCATATAGCATTTTAACGACGACTTTTTCTGCCAAAATAAGTTGACTGTTTCAAAATTTATGTTTCTACATACATACATACATACATACATACATACAATCACGCCTTTTCCCCAGAGGGGTAGGCAGAGATCACTTCCAGCGATCCACTTTTCACCTCATGGGAAACGTGACGTGACGGCTTGTGGACCACGTCGCCGCCATTCTGCCTTGTGCAATGTTTAACAAGGTCATTGCGTTTCCATGAGTAGCAAGGATATATGACAGGAGAAGGATACTATCGCCTCGGATGATTTGCACTGAGTCGATAGTAGCTCGAGGAGCCGGGGTCGCTTACCCGTATACAGTTCACCAACCACCGGACAGATAGTTTGACTGGTATCCCCTGACTATGACTATTTGTGCTATTTATACTCTTACCAAAAATACTAGTAATTAACCTCATACTGTTCTGGGCTCTTCAAACGGGCTCAATTCGGCATCTAAGAAGACCTTCAGGGTGAGGTGACTTCAATACGGTCTATTGTGCCTGTCGACCTCATATGTGGACCTCATTACCGCTTACCATCAAGTAGAGTGAGGTCACCCTGGGAGTCCAAACAAAAAATACTAAATAAAAAAAATATTCAAATTGTAATCCTTATAATATTTATTATTAAAGTAGATACACTACTACATACAAGAAGCTATGTTGAGCATTCTAGAAAAATAACGTAATAGTTTTGTATACCTGGGCCCTAATGGTCGTTCGTAACGGCGCTGAGGAGCTTTTTAAGCTTTACCAAGTACCTTTTACTCAAAGTTGAAGAACCTAAATAATTATTAGCTTTCAGAGAGCACTACTGGCTACCATTAGCGTAAAACCTCAAACGACGGTCAAAAGGTTTTAGAGCTCATGAGAGAAGGAAAATGACCTCATATGGAGCTTTTTGACCGATGTAAGCTTTAGCATCCCACTAAGTAGAAATTGGTGAATGTACACCTTCAGATTATTAGTTCTAAGGCTATTATTATGACTAGCTAGTCGGAACAGAGGTTAGTGGCCCAGGTTTACTAACTACGGCTCCAAGAGTCGTGGGTTCGATTCCCACCCGGGACAAATATTTGTGTTACGAATATCTGTGTTTGTTCCGTGTCTGGGTTTGTTATTTAATATATTTAAGTTTATTTGTGTACCCACTGTTGATTCTGATACCTGTAACACAAGTGCTTAAACAACTTACCATAAGATCAGATCAATGTATGTTATGTTGTGAAATATTTATTTATTTATTTTATTATTGCATCCCAAAAACCATACTCCTATTGTAGAGCAGTCAGGTGAACACTGGACGCTCCTATGTATGCTTAGATGTTTAAAACTTCGCAACGGATTTTGATAATTTTTTTTTTAAAATTAGAGGGATCCTAGAGGAAGGTTTTTATGTATAACTAGCTGTGCCCGCGACTTCGTCCGCGTGGACAATCCTTATCACTCAGGGGTATAAGAAATAGATGTTGGCCGATTCTCAGACCTACACAATATGCTCACAAAATTTCATCAGGATCGGTCAAGCCGTTTGGGAGGAGTACGGGAAAGAAGACTGTGACATGAGAATTTTATATATAAGATATACCCAAAGGAAAGCGATCAGCAGATCACTAGTCTTCTATAAACTA
Organism: Maruca vitrata; assembly: GCA_039566165.1. Taxonomy (NCBI): domain Eukaryota; kingdom Metazoa; phylum Arthropoda; class Insecta; order Lepidoptera; family Crambidae; genus Maruca; species Maruca vitrata. The sequence continues at coordinate 329,410 of CM076923.1, read as the reverse complement.
CTTACTTCCCAAGCGAAGTTAAACAATGCCTTATGTATAAACAACAACGCTACTAATTTCCGGGTACAATATTACCAATAACGCAACACCGCCAAAACAAAGAGTTTGCGTCTACAAACGACAAGTTTGTTTAGTTGCTGCTCCGAAACAATGCCGCCAACTTGACAATATAATACCGTTCAGTCAGCCATGCGTCATGCGTCAAACGTCACGCGTGATGACGCAACGCGCAATCCATCTTAAAACTTTGACGCAAACTTGTCTCTAATTTGCGAACTTTCAGGGCTGGCACGCTAGTTATATTGTCCAGTTCTTATCTATAATAAGCGCATAACTCAACAACGCCTGAACCAATTAGACCCATTCTTTTAATAAAATGTTCGTTGAAGTCCAAGGATGGTTCTTACGGCAAGAAAAAATCGAATAATTGCCGGGAATACCCTAAAAACAGCTTTTTTCTTTTTCACATTTTTTAACAGGACGAAATCTGTCGGGTCAGCTAGTAGTATAATACAATGGGATTTAATGCTATTTTAGGTCTAAAAGCAAATACATAGTAGTAGTTACTTCTTGTCGTTTTGACTGCCGTATAATAATCATAGTCGAGAGCGTTTAATGATCTTATTCACACTATCAATTTTAACTTTGGGGAAATCATGTAGGTTGCAATGATGCCTAAATAAGTTTGTGTTTTATTCATCTCTATCGTTGTTTTATGAAAGATGACGATTTATGGAGCTTTGTGAATCAGAGTTTTACACTTAATCAAACTTTCTTTTATTCCTATTGTTGACGGAGAAATTACAACTACAGCATAAACCATACCTTCTATTACTACTCTACCGTAGTATGAGGGTTAATATGGAATGTCATTTGTTTCTTTAATTAATTAGTTCGCGAGATTTTACCTTTAAAATCGTGAACCCTACCAGGTATATCAATAAAGACCTTAAAACAAATAGCGGCGATGCGGTAACATGCGCGGGCGCTGGAATGCGGTCGGGGCAGCCCAATGCTTTCTAATGTACTATTAGATTTCGCATGTGGCTTATTGTGAATCAGTAATCAGCAATTTAATGTGTTTTCTTTCTCTTGTTAGATGAAACCTCTTCTTTTGGTTGATTAGGTTTGAATATTTTTTTTATTTTTTAAGGGTTCCATATCTAAAGAGTAAAAACGGGACCCTATTACGAGTGAGAGAGAGAGCCATCCGCTCCCCCGCAAGTCCGGTCATGATGACGAGGCTAACTATCATCGTATGTCAGTTAGGAAAGAAAAAAAAGGGGGACCTTATTACTAAGACATCGCTATCCATCTGTCCGTCCGTTTGTCGGCCCCCAAGCTGTATCTCAAGATAGACAGTTGAAGTTTTCTCAGGTGACGTATTTCTATAGCCGATATAACAACAAATATACCAAAAATAAAACTAAACATCAAGGGGTCTCCCATACAATGAACGTGATAGTTTTACAATATTTTCACGAAATCATACGCTAGTCCAACTCGCACTTGGTATTTTTTTTGTATAGTGACACATGAGATGTGTGACAATTTTGCAGCTGTCGCTCAGAGCTTGTTTGATATATAACATTTAATTTTCTACCAATAGGTACATTATCGTTAGGCGTGAGAACTGTTTCAATCGAACCGGTCACGCACCGCAATTAACGTTATTGAAATAAATTACCTATACTCTATTCTGTAATTAGTGAAGGTAATAAAATGCATCCATAAACTGTTTTCAGTACCTACAAGCTTTTTAAATAATTTTGTTTAATATCTCTCTTGGTTATAATTTGTTGTGTGTGTGTATGTCTTATGATAAATATTACAGAGTCACCTTTATCAAACCGCGTCTCGGCAAAAGTAGCATGGGAAGCCCTCAGGTGCCGTAGACAAAGTAACAATATCAAAACGATAACGAAGTTCGAATTGACATTAGACGCGATAAATCACGTGGTCAATCTAATGTCAATCCTTTACATTTTATTCTTTCCGAACTTCGTTATCGTTATCGTTGCCCTCAGGCCAGTTAGAGTGACGATCTACGCCGGACGGCTGGTGGGAGCTGGATGCGAGTAGTTGAGGACAGGCGGGTAGTGCCGAGCATTTCTAGAGGACCACATCCAACAGTGGCCAAAGTTATAGGCTGATGATAATGATGATTATCATCATCACCTTTATTAAATGTCTAGAGCCATTTTTGAACAAGGACATCTGTATACAATCTACTAGCACTGGCCAGTATTGCAAACAAATTCGCAATGTGTTTATAGAAAATCTAAAGATTTAATTAATAAATTGGCTAACATACTCTTCGTAACACAACATTTGTATTCGTTCAATCGTGAATATTAATTTTACGCTTGTTAAACAATCATATCGTATTTCAATATTCGAATGAATCGAATAAACTCTGTTTATTTAGGTCATAGAGCAAAACTGCGAACATAAAGATAATGTTAACATAAATTATACATTTATTTGTTCTACTACGGAGCTTCTGCTTAAAGCTCGTTAATCTCTCTACAGGGTATGACCTAGTTTCAAAGACAATAGCGCGATTGTAATTAGCTGATGGACTGGAATGGATGAACCGATTTTCAGATAAGCTGAGGTATTTCCCACCACAGTATATCAGAATTCAATCCGAAATAACTTGTAATGCAATGATGATCGGATCTACTATAACGTATATTTAACGATTTTAAACGTGATAAAAATCTGTGTATCTATTTGTCTTTGCGTAAGGCTTTTAAGTATCTGAAATAAAACTTAATACAGATATTATTCAAAGAATTAGAATGATTAAAAGCTTCTTGATTGACCAACTGCTTTATATTATTAGAAAATAATGTTTTCGCGCGTCATAAGCGACGTCACACGTACACAACCGAGAAATATGTAAGCATACGATAAAAAATCTAAATAATTCAGTGGTTTTATTGTTTGACCTCCTCGACCTCGTGTCAGGGTAATTTGTATTTTGGTTATACATTTAGACACATCCCACTGTGCAGATTTCCTCACGATATTACGATGCGTACGGCCACAAATTGCAAAATAAAAATACTTTGTCTACAATGACTAGAAAGTTTTGGATAGGCAGACGAAGCTACTACACTAAAAGTATAGTAATTTAGTAGTGCACCACTGACTGACATTTGTCCGACATATACTTCACAGATGATGTAACCTATTGTTTACATATATTTCGGTTATTTGTCTAACCTCACAACGTAATATGGGTGCAGTAAAATGCTTAAGTACGACATAAAGTACATGGAAACTCATATACAAATAACAATATGTTACTGTGAATGGATAGAAAACCATAGGTCACAGATGTGAGCCAACTTGAGTATGACAAATGTTATTTTGTAAAGTGCACGAATACCAATACCAAATTCGTGGCTCCAATGCCATTTATATTAGTAATATCAAAATTGTTTTTATTTCAAAGGGGCTTCCGTGATGTTGTGGACCTTTTAACTACCTTAAGCTGAACATAACTGTGCTGGGTTGAATGACAATTACTTAATAATGACGAGCGTCTTTTGTTTTTATAGATTAAGTGCCAGCCGTTGCTCTATCTTGGCACCATCGAAAAAAGTTCAACCGTACTTGTCGCACTACCATAGCTATAGTCAACTACAATGTCATAAAAAAGAGATACATAGAAGCTTATTTGTCAGACAGTTTCACACAAATCATCTGCAAAATCATCATCAACCCATATTATTTGTCTCATCCCACTGCTGGACAAAGTCTCCTGTTCACCGCTGACACCCGTGGAATATACATAAATCCTATCCACAAAGTGTCTAAACTAGAGCGCAAAGGCTTCACAACATCACATACATTGATCTGATCCCGTGGTAAGTAGCTTAAGCACTTGTGGTACGGGTATCAGAATCAACAGTGGATACACATATATACTTAAATATATTTAATAATACACCCAGACATGGAACAAACGCCGATATTCGTCACACAAATATTTGTCCCGATATTTGTTCGATTCCCAAATCGAACCCACGACTCTTGGAACCGTAGGTAGTTAACCTGACTCACTAACCACTGTTCCACCGAGCCAGGCTTTATCACATTATTCAATAAATATGAATAGATCGTTTCATGTTGAATCATCTCATGCTTTATTCATCTTGAAGCTGTGCAGCTTAGTAATTCAAGTTTCGTATTTATTAATATTTCCAGTAGCTCATGTGAGTTGCGTGTCTCAGGCCATAAGCTGTGCCCTTGTACACACACCGTTAATTACCTTAGTTGCTTATTTTCGTCAGCAAGCGTTTACTAAAGCAATCATTCTGTTTCGCTATTATTTACATGTTTTGTTAATGCTACTCAAACTTTAACTAAAAGTGGAAAAGTTTGTCTAACTACTAAAACAGCGAAAACTACAAAAATGTAACAGTTACAGTTAGGCATTCCATGCCTTGAGAAACTGACAAATTGTGAGTCCACACGGAAAATCTATATTCTATAAAACATAAAAAAAACTATAATAACGGTAAACAACGGCTTCCACAACATCACGTGTGAAAAAATATGAATAGTTGATCCATTAATTTCCAGAATCGAGTTTGTAGCAGTGTCATTTCGTAGAGGGATCATTTCAAGATGGATCGGAAAAGTTTGAACAACACTTCAACAATCAACTACATTTCCTACATCATCAAAATATTGTGTAACCACTGGGCAAACATACTGGCGATATAATAGGCGCTTTGTATGACTGTATGTATAGGCTTTATATGCTATTTGTATGGAGATAAGCGAGTGACGGGGTTAAATGTTGTATGGGCCGTTTCATTTGTTTTATTCCTTGGCAGCTAACAGGTCATCCATCCTTTGTGCTTTCTAGTTTTATTTGCGTAGAAAGACCTTGGTACTAATAACATAACAAGGCGTCCGACCGATTTCAGTCATGGCGGCCGATCTCAATTGAGATCAGCCAAGTGCGCAGGACATATTATTGTGCACGTGTGCGCGCAAACACAAGTGCACTCTCTTTTCCCTCACTCTCTTAATTCGGTGAGACGGCAATCCGACATGACCGATGAGAGATCGGGCGCAGGACCACCGGCTTAACGTGCTTTCCGAGGCACGGACGTTCAACCGCCAACTTCCTAACTCCGGGCCGAGTAATTTCATTACAGAAAAACTCACACAAATTTGACCCGACCCCGGACTCAATTCAATAATTCTCATGAAATACTTATTTTAAACAAATTACAACCGACAGGTTTCTACGGAACCCTCAGTGCGAGTGTGACTCGCACTCTGTCGGTATTTTTAAAAAATAATAAATTATACCTCTACAACGTTTTACCTTTTTAACCGACTTCAAAAAAAGGAGGAGGTTCTCAATTCGTCTGTATGTATAATATTTTTTTTTTTTTATGTATGTTCACCGATATTTTCGTCAAATATAGACGGATTTCAAAAATTTTTCAAGTTAACGAATTCAGTTAAATAATTAATTTGAACCTTTTCGATATATTTGTCAATTTACCTTTAACCAGATTAATGTATGTTTAGACACCAATTGGCTTTGACCTCATCGCCTTGGATCTGTTTCACAATAATGGAACCCATAAATCAGAAAAGATTAACTTAATTATCTTAACAGTTGTTTACTAGGCACATTGCCTGACCCTCGGGCGGCATGCGCAATCTTTTATATTAAAAACATCACTTGTGCTTGGACCATAGTGATTATTGTATGAGTGATCATCCCCTGAAACTAGAGGTAATGCAACTAACCCGCAATCGAAAATATATTCTTGTATCCGCAAAATACTAGCGCGTACCTATACATCGTGTCATGACAATAGCTGAGCGGGGACCTATTTGGTACTAAACTAAGATTAGGTTAAGAGTTAAATGTTACCATATATTTAAGACTAGCTGTGCCCGCAACTTCGTCTGCGTAGAATAGTAACTTTTGCCTGCATTTTTAATTTCAGGACGCATTTTTTAATAAATAAAGCTACATAAATTATAAAAACTATTACAAAATAAAATATAATTAAAATTAGTAATTGATTAGATTAATATCCATTAAAGAATCTGAAATTGTTTACAGATTAATATGTGATAAACAACATCTCACATTTTTTATTACGAATCGGCCAACTAAAAGATAATTCACTCGCATAATATGTTTTTTGTCTAAGCAATGATCTAGCCTGAGAGGAAAGTGGTAGCTAGGACTCACAAAATTATTTTTCACATTTAAGTACTAAGACCACGATAAAAACTTTAATTTATTTGACAGGAACAGGTTTCAATGGTAGCAAACAGCTTACTGTGCCTATGTAGTTAGCACACAAAATTGATGTTTGATATCAGGATAATTTCAAAAGGTAAAATACAAACTACCGATCCACTGTCTCAAAATATCTATAAAAGATGTGTGTCGCCATGTGACGAATTAATCAGTATTTGCTTTGCTACTTTGTTATGTGCCACTTTTGCGCATTGTTTTTGTATATTTCTCGTATATTGTATTGTATTCGTAATGAAACAATGAGATAATAACGTAAAGCGCAAGTTCAATAAAATATAACTTATGAATTACTTTTAGTATTTAAAGCAATATTGCGAAATAATACTGCATAGTGACATCTCTTTAACTAACCAAGAACTAAACACCCATGTCATATCAAATCTGACACCATTTGACATGACTTGCCAGCTAAGAACGTGATAGTTGGGGAGCCCAACGGGAGTTTTTGGAGTCTTGATCAGACTCAGACTCTGTCTTGTAAGATTTTTAAATGGGAGACTTCTTGCACCCTTTCATGTACCTCTACCGGATATGTACACTTCATACGGGAGGGAGAGGATGCGTGATCTTAAATAGGATAGTTGCTTATGCTAATTACAAAGACATTGTTAAAAGAATTGGGCAGGATTATGAAAAACTAATAATCTCTAACGGTTTCCATGTGGTGATGACCATAGAATCGCGCCTATTACAACAATTACAAAAACCTTTGACACAACAAATATCCAAGGGGCACTTGACCAGTTTTCTAATGATCTATGTGATTTTATTAGTAACGATCTTTATATACGATAACTTTCTTTAATTTTATTTCCTGACATTCAAAATACAAAAAAGAATTAAACAGGGTGACTCCCTATCACCAAAGCTTTCAGTAGCACGCTCCAAGAAGTCTTCAGGTCACTATAATATTCTTGGGCAACAATAGGAATTGATGTAGAGGATAGGCGACTGATAAACTTTTGCTTTGCAGATGGCATTTTCCTAATCGAAATACGTATACATCAACAGAACTTGAGTTCATGCTCGAACAACTGAGCGCAGAAAGCGTTGACGTTAGACTGATGATGAATAGATCAAGACCAAAACCAAGGTCAACAGACAGGTAAAGCAATATGTAGAGGAGTATATACTTGGGCTAGGCAATCTCCTTCGAAATCAGGCAGGACAAAGAAATAATCCGTAGAGCAGACAACGCCTGAAAAAGCTTCTGGTCCATGAATGGGTATATGAAGGGTGGTCTTCTTATATCACTGAACCGCAAACTCATCGACGTTTTCATACTGCCTATCCTAACACATCTTGGTTCACCACCGAGAATCAGAAGTCCAAACTCAAGGTTTTACAAAAAGCTATGAAGCGGAGTATCATAGGTAGGTATTAAGTTAAAAGAAAAAATAAAATATACCACCATCCACTCCCGTACTGGTAATGTTGTTGGTCAAAACTGATGTAGCAATGGGCAGGGAATGTGATATGAAATGTGCGAGGATAAAGAATATAACAATAGATGGACCAGAATTGTTACACATCGCGTGCCTGAAGACGATTTTCGCCGAAGAAGACCCAAGAAAAGGTGGTATGACGATTATTGACGATCTGGTCCATGTATCAAAGAACTGGCAGGTCCTAGCATTAGACAGAGAGCATTAGATGAGTTTGAAGGATACTTTGCCCAGTAGTGAGGTGACAGATTAAGAAAAAAAAATTACAGATTATTATACAGCAGGACTTCGATATCAACTTGAATCTCCTGCATAAAAATGTAGCTGCGCTGAAGTATCTCAAAATTATGTGTTTTTCAACAGACACAAAGATTAATTATAACTTTGTGGTCCAAATCGTTACAATGTCACTTTTTAGGGATTATTTAAAATGCACTTTGAATGACTGACACGGTCAAATAACTTTTTTCTTTCCACAGCTTGTTACCAGGTAGCCCTCCTGTATTAATCGCTGTCCCCCCACTTATAAAGAAAGTGTAATATACTTTTCGTAATCTTTCTATTCCGATTCCATGTCGTTCGAGTAACTGCAAATCTAGCCATTTACCTCCCCTACTATGACGTTTTCCTCAATAAAGTAGTCCGTATAGTCCTAATCAGAAGGTTCATTTTGGTCGATATACTTTTACCATTTTTGTACGTGATCTAATAAAGTTAGATTTATAACTATCCCACAGGAATTTCTGTGACTAAAAGTATTTAAGATCTTGACCGGGGATGTATGGTACTACCATGCAAAATTTCATTTAAATCGGTGTAATAGTTTCAGAGATTAGTCATTTATTTAGGTTTTTTGAATATCCCACGGGAACCAGTTAACTGTCAGTGATTTAAAGTATCCTATGCATTTTTCCGGAATTTAAAATACCTTCGTGTAAACTTTCATTTAAATTGGTTCAGCCGTTTAGGAGGTCAGTCGAAACAAACAAACAAACAGACAGAGACACAATTTTTTTTAAAGTATGAGGATGTGTTCTACTACTCTCAAAACATATCCCTGACTTGTTTTTTTTGCGTTTTTCAAAAAAGTACAAGAATTTTTACCTCTACGTTTTTATTATAGTATAGATAGATAGATAGATAGATATCTGTGCCATAATAATCTATTGTATTCAAATATGTAGTCAAAAGCTCGTCAGACGAAAAGCTTTGGACTTTGTACCGCCCTCATCTCGCAGGTATAAACTTTATATCGAACTGTCAATGTTACGTCTTACGTCCTGTGGGGCTACCATGAGTTTAAAACTTACGCGCTCGATATCGACTACGTAAATATGTCTATGAAAAACATGTACAGCGCCAGCTGGTGGTTACGCGAAGAACTACAATCGGCCATATGAAAAAAACAACTCGATAGGTCTTTAACGTACGTAAGTTTACGATAGCCAACTCATGGTAGGCCCTCTGTTAGCCTTATGATCAAATGGTCAAGTATTAATTTAATATAATTATCAGGTTATATAAGTTATTATCATTCACCAACTAACATGCTATACCTGAATTTCGAGTAAAGTAATAAAATCTAGGTATATAAGTTGTTTTTTTATTAAATTAAGAGGATTGAGAGAAAACTTTCATACAGCACTATAAAATTGCACATGTTATCAATTAAATTTCACTGTAAATTTCATGGATTGAAGTCAAAATTCCATCGTACTTATGAATTGAAGCGTACGGAAATACTTTTCCCATAAACACAAATGATCTCACAATACGCTCCCTAACGTCGTTATTATCTTCCTCCAAACCGGAAGTCAGGGTCGGGCCATACACCTCATCTCTTGAGCAACTACTGACCAGCCCGAGGTCTTCATTAACAACGTGATTACAGGTAATTGAATATGTATTCTTGGGACGAGTAAATCTTTCCGTTATACAATCGGGTTATGTCATAGGCTGAATTGTTTGCGAAATGTTGCCAAGTTAGAAGATGGGCCTTTATGGATAGATATTTTTATGGTACTATAACATAGCGGATATAACAATTCATAATGGCGTGTAGTATTTATTTATTCGCCAACGCTCGCTACTATCATATGGTAATAAAGTTATGAATAAATTTAAACGTGTTTGTTACAAACATTTTGGTGAGAGGATTAAGCCAAATTGTGACGAAATTTAACAGCAGGTTACATTTAAATACACATTTTTCTTCAAAACATGGCAAATATTTTGATACCTACTTGAAAGTATTCAAGATGTTCAGTGCTTTTTGAACTAAACATCCCAAAGAACAACCTTTGCCATATCGGGGTCATATTTCATAAAAATTCCATAAGCATTGTAATGTTTGTAATAAACATGTATTTATTAAGCCGAACCACATCTACCACCATGCTTGAAATGTGCTTAATCTAAGACAGCTTATGTGTAATTTGTGTAACTGATTACATATTCTTTCATACTTTATACACTAGATAAAGTTTCAAATAGATTTTTAGTTATGCTCAATCTACTCTATTTTCATCATCATTCATATCAAGATCAACACAGAGCATGAAGCTTGCGAACTAAATTGGGATAAGGATTAGTAGCAATGGTAAAGCAGCGCTTCTCACCGGAGGCTGAGTCAGCGCGCGTCCGAGACCTGCGCGCGCGCACTGGGTCAAGGGCGGCAGGGCTGACACAAAAACGATATTTATTTTATTTAAAAAATGGACATTAATGAGAAAAATATCCTTTAGCTTTATATTACAAGGACAATTTAGAAAAAATGTGAACCACATTACTTATTACTCGCGGCATGGGGTCTCATCCCATACATTGAAAGTGATATTCCCAAAAACTACAACAGATGGCGACACGAGTATTCATTCGTTGATGACGATTATGCAAATCCCAGAAAACGATAAATCCAACCATTAAAAATATATAAGCTAGTATTTAAAAATATAATAATACATAATCAAATAAATTAAAACCCTTTTAGATAAATATTTTCATAAATTTAAATTTGCAATAAAAATTGTAGTTTTCGCGAGTGCTAATTTGGTAGAACGCCATCTAGTTCAAAAAGTGACCACAGTCAGTCATCAACTAGATGGCGTTGTTCGCGTATATTTAATATTTAATAAATTATAATTCTAGATTATTTAATTTATTTTGTTTAAACAAGAAAATATAGAAAAGAAGAGTTACTTGACTATCAACTACAAGAATAATTTATCTCTCCCTTAGATTAATATTTTGTAACATTTCTCCGAATTGTAGGAATGAATATTCCCTAACGCAACAAAAACTATTCAACTATCTTTTAGTTTAAAAATCGCATTCTTAACCCCGCCTTAACAGGGTCCTCGTTTAAATAGATAAATAAATAGAAATTAGATGTTTAAATTTACATTAGAGCTTTGAATAGCACTAAAACAACAAAATTAATAAAAATATTCGACTCTTAATAATTGGGCATAACAATCTTTTTTAAATATTTTTCGAGTTTTTGCTCAAAAAATATACAACTTCAAATAAAATAAATATCATACAACATCACTTTCATTGTGTTCATTCCGTGGTAAGTAGTCGTATCACAAATCACAAATAACCTTTAAAATACGTATATAAATAGCACACCAAACACGGCGCAAACAACGATGTTCGATTAAACAAATATTTGACCCGAGTGGGAATCGAACCCACGAGTCCCACGACTCTTGACGCATGAGACAGGGGCACTATCCAATACGCCATCGAGCCAATCAGCCATCCAGAGAAGAAATATTATATTATAATTTTTACATGATATAGATATTATTTAACACAATAACTCGAATTTCTTCTATCGTGAACTTTTAAGTATCTTCTCGTTTTAAGTACATTCTAGAATAGGGTATTTGACTATTTTTTTATTTTGATATAGTTCCATGGACCACTCGAACACAAAGACACTGTTGAAAGTATCACTTTGATATCTCAATAGCTCGGCGAGATATTACAATTTTAATTGCACATTATTTGGGCGAGCTCAAAAAAGCTCCATACAAACCGCCCCTGGCGTGTGACGTCACACGCAAGTTCTTTGTATGCAGATGCAGCGCCTAGGAATTTTGTTCGGAAGGTTCATCAAAAGTTGCGTTTATGGATATGTTTGCATAATGAAAGATGTTACTAATTCTGTTATTTATGAGATGACAACGAAATTTTAAATGATATTCGCAATTTTGAAATGGACTTGCCCACCCAACTTTAAATGTCTTTTGCTGTCTCATTTCGCCAAATATTTAAGTTTCCATTTCATGAATAATATTGATTTGCTTTTAAATCTTACTGATTATTATAAAAATGGAAAGGGTAACAACAACTGTCAAATACCCTATTGCTGCATTGTCATAAATCACCATTACAATTTAATTTAAATCAATGGTTCACTACGCATCATAAAATAACAACTTTATTTTAAAAACATTTTAACAAGGCCTAAAGTCCGCGCGCAAGTACATCGTCCGCCTCTCGCGCGGCACGATGTACTTGCGCGCGATGATAGCCTATCGGCGACCGGGCCGCGCTTGCTCTAAAACTCAAAGAGGGCTGCCGCGCGCACACAGCGGCGCTGCTACACAGATTAAAATATTAAGGGCACGCTCTATGCTATTTTATTATTGACGTTTTTATTAAATTAAAACGACATTTAATAATAACACAAGAGCAGGGTTGTAAATTATTTTTTATTAAATTAAAACGACAATAATAATGACTCATCAATATTGAATTAATAAAATTAAATATTGTTATGTAAATTACTAAATTATTATTGTTATGTAATAATTTAAATAACAATATTTATTAATTTAATAATTAACTTAGCTGTTTCAATACAATAATTAAAAAAAATAATAATTGATTAAAATGTTCTAATAAATAATGTACCTAACAATCATTGTTCTATCGAAAAAGGCCCTCACAACTCCTTTTGTACAAGTGACACGCAGCTTCGAAGCAATATCAACTTCACGAACATATTGTTTTGGTACACTTTCGCACTATGTCGAAGTAGTCAGTCCTTTGAATTTTGCGCGCGAGACGTTTTCCATAAAGGAGGCAACCCTGCTCTTGTGTGAGGTTCGGTTACTCGCGCGCGCGTTATGTCGTTCCGCGACCCTATAAAAAATAGTAAAGCTGTTTGGGGAGCCTTTACAGCGACATCTTTTGATGTGCTTTTTCGACATGCTTTTACACTGGATGGGAATGGCTCGCTCTCGCTAGCGACGTCTGGTGTGCAAGACGGAAAACAGACATGGCGCGTGAGATGCCCGAGTTATGATGTCTACGTTTTAATGTATGGGATGGGGTATCTGTATAGTTATGTTATCTGTGCTCGCGGGGAATCGCGGACACCGCTCGAGCGGTCAACACAGCAATAGCCCACGCTCCTCATTTTAAAATCCTAATAATTAGTAAACCAGTCTTTTTTAACAATTTTATTGCACAACTACCTTTTCAATAGTGTTAAACACAATCTGAAGCATCAAGCAGTGAAGTGTCAACAGTGAACAAGTCGATAGAAGCAAATAAAATATCGTCAAAATCGTAAAATTGCAATCTCATTACGCCCCGCCCGGGCCGCGCGACAGTGGTGACATTACGGTGCGTGCGTAAAACTATTTCAACGGCCACAGGTCAAGCGTCAAGATTTGCACTCAAAGGCGATATAGAACACTTATTTCGACCTTTTCATTAAGCGACCCTTGGAGAAGTTGCGCGGACTGCTGGCGTTGAATCAAAGATTGTGCGTTCGGATCTGTACAATGTCAAGACTTTTTGGAATTTTTTTTTTTTTCTCTTTTCTTTTGTTTTTTGTTTTGATTTTGTCACCTTTCTCTTTTTTTTTTTATATTATAATATATATTTTTATTTTTGTTATTAACATTTTCTTGACTAAATTCAAAAGACACTATGAATACCAATTGTGCTGCATGTAGTCAACCAATTCAGGACCCGCTTTACATGGAATGCTCAAAATGCAACAACATCTTTGATCTGATGTGCATTAATACGTCTAAAGAGCAGTATAACAGCTATTCTCTGACTTTCAAAAACAAATGGATTTGTCCTTCGTGTAAATGCTCACTTCCGAAAGCTGACAATACCTCAACGCCGATAAGAGCGGCGGCTGCCTCGTCTGACTACCACGATACTTCTTCCTGTGTGAACATAAATATGTCTAGAGGAAGTCGTCCGCAGGGTAACAAGTCAAAGCCAAACAAGGATGAGTCCACCGCCAGTTCACAGATGTCTCTGCTGATCGCCGAACTCCGCCAGCTGAGACACGAAGTCACAGAAGTCAAACAGCAGAATACTGAAATCAAGAACCAAATGTCAGTAATCTCCGAGAACCTGAATCAGAAACTACTAGAGCATTCACGGAAGTTGCACACAGCTGAACTTGAAATAACCAGCCTCAAATCAACAGTTGGACAACTTCAGCTCCAATTGGCTACAAGAGATCAAGACCGCCTTAGGAACGACCTCGAGATTATGGGACTCCCAGAGCAAAATAACGAAAACCTGCATCAGATCGTCATTGCAACATCACAAAAATTAGGCGTACAGTTGGCAGAAACAGATATAGACGATGTATTAAGAGCTGGCCCTAAAATGAGCAAGCAGCCGAGTACTCCAGGAGCTACGAACATACCTCGCCCCGTTGTTGTTAGGCTGTTAAGAAGGCGTAAAGTTGATGACCTGATAAAAGCCAGTAAATCTAGACGTAACACTACATCTGAGAATATAGTGCAAGGCCAGCCTATGCCGATTTACATTAACGAACGCCTGACCAAAGAAAACCGGCAGTTATTTCGCGAAACCCGCAAGCGCAGCAAAGAACATGGATTCCATTACTGCTGGGTTAGAAATGGAGGTATTTTTGTCAGAAAAGCCGATGGTAAGCCTGCAATGCGTATTCTCACCACAACAGACTTGGGCACTAAGATCGGGCCTGACACACCAATTGAACTTAATACTAATTAGGTTACTTCATCGTTTAATTTTTAATTTTGTTAATTTAATCCACTCTAGATCTCATTATTTTAAGTTTATTAGTACTATCCAACCCACTTACACTTCCAAACATACAACCACGACTACACTTACACTCATCTACACATCCACACACACACACACGCACTCACAAGAAGGTGAAGTTAATATCATTTCAATGTTTTCAGGCGATAATATCTATATAATTTCGAACTATAATAATCTAAAAATCTTAAAATGACTGTTTTTACAGAAGACTTTGACGAAACGCTTACGATTAACTGTCACTCGCTTGAAAACATCGAATCAACTTCAAGTTTTCTATTAGCTGAACATAATTTTAAAGCAATTACCTTTAACATCCGTAGCATACAACATAATTTTGACGCCTTCTTGGTCACTTTGTTCCGATCCAAGATTGAGTTTGACCTAATAACGTTAACAGAATGTTGGTTAACTAGAGACTGCATTATTCCGCAACTCCCAGGTTATAACTCTTTTCGAACTAGCAAATACATAAATAGGAGTGGTGGGGTAGTGACGTTCGTTAAAGACTCCTGGAACGTAGTAGTAAAAGAATCTGACTGCGAAGACTGTAACTGCCTAGAAATCAACTTTGATAATGACTTTCTCGTGCTAGCAATTTACAGATCCCCCTCATTTTCCAATTCAACTCCTTTTGTTCTATCACTAGACAACATTTTAACACAAGCACGGGCTAAGAAAAACTTAATTCTTACCGGAGACATTAATCTCGATCTCTGTTCCGTTCCCCTAAGTGACCAATGCAATCAATACGTGTCCTTGCTAACTGAACATCAACTGCTTCCTGCAATAACAAAACCAACAAGAGGTGACGCATGCCTTGATCACTTTTTTGTAAAGGACCCCAGATGCGCGTTGGGCTTGATTAGTAATACCGATATAACTGATCACTACATGTGTATGCTGGCTATATCAATTCGACAGCATAGACCAGTAATAAGACGTTCTCGCACGAAAGTCAATATTGAGACCCTTATTGTTGACATCGAACAGGAGGACTGGAACTCCGTTTTAAGCTGCCAAGACGCAAATGCTGCGGCAGATACTTTCTGTAATAAAATTGAAAAAGCCATAACTAACAATTCAAGAATAATAACAATAAGTCGATCCAAACACACCTTGAAACCATGGATAACTCCGGGACTAATCAAATGCCAAAAACACCGAGATCGTCTTCACTTACGTGCTAGAAAAAACCCACTTGACGATGTTTTACAAATCACTTACAAAAGATATAGAAACTTCTTGACCGGCCTATTGCAAAAACTTAAAAGACAGTACGAAAACCAAATGTTAGTAAACAATAAAAGCAATCCAAAAAAACTCTGGCACACAATAAAAGATATCTGTCATATAAATAAAGATCGGAAGCAACCGTTAGACTTACTGAAACTCAAAGAAAATAACATTAGTTCCCTGAATGAATGTAACAAATACTTTGCTAATGTCGGAAAAGATCTGGCTAATAATATACTAGAAAAACTGTCAGCCACACAAGAATCACTGGCAGCTGAAACAAGCCTAAACTCTTCACAACTACCGAACTCGTTTTTCCTTATTCCAACTGACACTTGCGAGGTTAATGATTTAATTAGTAACCTAAAGCTAGACAGCTCCCCCGGAATAGACAGATGCACACCACTGATTCTGAATCATATTAAAGACGCGATAATAACACCAATAACTCACATATTCAACCTTAGCATATCAACTGGAGTGTTCCCAGACAAATGGAAGACAGCAATTGTTTCACCAATCCATAAAAATGGGAACAAAGAAAATCCATGTAATTACCGGCCAATATCTCTCCTGACTGTATTTTCCAAGCTTCTAGAAAAACTGGTGAATAGACGTTTGGTTTCTTTTCTGGAAAATAACTTTTTAATCCCTGAAAGGCAATTCGGGTTCAGACGCGGTAAATCGACGGAGGAAGCGGTGCTGCTGGTTTCGGACATCATTACCACTGCTTTGGACCAGAACAGGTGCTGCATCGGTGTATTCATAGACCTTGCAAAAGCATTCGATACGGTTTCTATACCAATCCTTTGCAAAAAGCTAAGTGACATTGGAATCAGAGGAATAGCTCAAAAGTGGTTTCATAGCTACCTTACGAACCGGAAGCAACGTGTCCGTGTAGACTCCGTAATAAGTGACAAGATGCCAATTGAGTTCGGAGTGCCGCAAAGGCAGTATTCTAGGTCCGACTTTATTCCTAATTTACATGAGCGATGTCCTAAAAATTGATATGAAAAATGCAAACACAATATGCTATGCCGATGACACGGTGTTAATCTTCCAAGGAAACGACTGGACAGAAACTTTCAACTTAGCTGAAACGGGATTGGTTAGCATAACGCATTGGCTACAGCGGAATCTCCTGACCCTAAACGTAGGTAAAACAAAATACGTTACCTTCCACAAGACGCGTGCCTCACAGCCCCCCTCCTCATCCTGCTTGAGGTTACACACCTGCGAACTTAGAAGTCACCCCTCTCTAAACTGTAACTGCCCTCTGATCGAACGTAACACAAACGTTAAATACCTAGGAGTAACACTAGACCAGCATTTATCGTACAAAGACCACATTACTTCACTAGCCTCCAGAATTCGAAGAACTGCTTTCATCATGAAGTATCTAAGACACTCGGCCCCTAAGAATACTCTAATAATGGTGTATAAAGCTTTATGTCAGTCTCTCCTTCAATACTGCATCAAAGTGTGGGGTGGAGCGGGAAAGACTGCCATGTTAGAACTGGAGAGAGCCCAAAGATCTGTGCTAAAGGTGATGCTTCGTAAACCATTCCGATATTCCACAGACCAGCTTTTCACTGAAAGTAAAGTTCTTCGGGTTCGCCAGCTCTACATTGAAAGAGGAGTGACCGGTACACACAAAGCTGCTTTAGCCTCACCAGAATACGATAAGAGACTCGCACGCCGTGTCTACAGAATACCCGTCCCCACCACGCGCACCACTTTTGCTAGACGCCAACCGTTAAATGCACTTCCACGGCTATACAATTTAATTACACAGAAAGTTAACATCAAGACACTTACCGTCCGCGAAGCAAAGCGTCTACTTGAATTATGGTTACTGGCTTTAAATTACAACGAAACGGAAGACTTGTTAACTTAGCACCTTCACACCCACAACACATACACTCACACACACGCGCACACCACACACACACACACTCACACAAACAAACATACATACTCACACACATTACATGTACATGTTCTAGCAAACTCACACTTGCTGAACTAAATCTATTGCTAATTTAGCTGTGTATAAGTCTAGTTTTATTTTGTCATACATATAAATTTTATTATGTCATAAATTTTAAGTTTTACCCTGTCATAAGTTTTATATTATTTTGTTAACAGTATAATAAGTACCCAGCATTATAATTATGGCTCGGGCTGTGTCCATTCAGCAAATTGTTGCTCATTGTCAAATGTTGTCTGGACTCTGCAACACAAGCTTTAAGCTTAGTGCAGACTCCGCTAGATATAGTTTAGTTGTAAGCAATTACTGAAAATAAACAAATTTTAAATTTTAAATTTTAAATTATTAAACTTTTTTAGTAGTTTTTTTATAAGAAAAGGTTCATAATGTAAATTATTATTATAAATTTTTTGACATTGATAGAATATGAAAATCAAAGATGAGTGATGAGTTAGTAAAACCTATAACAATAACACATAATCATACTTGAACATCCATGGTTAAGCTTATTCCGTAAAGAAAGACATGAGCAAGTTAATCCCAGAAGCAACGGTTGCAATATACAAAGCCAGAATCTCAACTAGAAAGCTTCAAAATAATATTATTTACAATCTAAGGCTATCTATGTAGTTAAAGTTGTAGACATGGCAATTTAAACTTGACGCACAATCCATATTTTGACTGGCTCGGTGGAACAGTGGTTAGTGACTCAGGTTCAAAACCTACGGTTCCAAGAGTCGTGGGTTCGATTCCCACTCGGGACAAATATTTGTGTGTCGAACATCGGTATTTGTTCCGTGCCTGGGTGTATTATTAAATATATTTAAGTTTATTTGTGTATCCACTGTTGATCCAGATTTCCGTAACACAGGTGCTTAAGCTACTTACCACGGGATCAGATCAATGTATGTGATGTTGTGTAATGTTTATATAATATTTATTTATTTATATTACCCAATACATTATAAAATATAAGTATTTATCAACCAGCCAACCCTGCTCGTCAGAAATCTCTCACGCACCGTCGAAATAATAAAATGTGGAGTAATTATTATCACGAAGAGTACATTAGGCCTGCGCTTGCGCAACCAATCACATCGACCCTCGTGACCGCTTTGTACTATTTTTTAAATTTTAACCGACTTCCAAAAAGGAGGAGGTTACTCAAGAGGTCTTTTTCATGTACTAAGTACACGTTTGACCTTAATCTAACCTTAGTGACAATGAGGCCTAGGAAGACGCATAGAGGTAATTCGTTGTGACCTTGATGAAACGTAAGTTATGATTTAGGAAATTGTTATAGGCCGCGACTTTATGCGAGATTTTATGATCTTTATTTATTTATTTTTATTTTTTATTTCATAAGGTTCTCCAGCGTTTTTTTACATTAAATCATATTATATATATATCTAACTATTGTGCTACTTAAATGTAAAAAACTTTAAAGGTGAACACAACATGCAAAAAATAAAGATAAGAAGATAAAACAACTACTTAAAATTTAAAAGAAAAAGAAATACAAAATATAAACTATAAACATGAATAACAAACACTGCTTACAAACTATAAACATAGATTTCAAACTATAAACGTAGATTATATAAAATTTTGTAATATGTGTACAATATATATATATTACATAAATAAATCATGTACACATATTTCGTGCAGATACAACATGCATCAATTTGCCACAACCTGAAGCCAGGCACGGCATAAAATTGTTTTTAGCTTGGCAAATGAATCGGCGTGGATATCAACTAAATCACTATATTTATTAGCCAATCTGCATAATCTAGGAATCGTGGAATTAGCACCCAACACAGACTTGCGAAAAGGTGGGCAAAGCGGAGTAACAGGGGAGCGAGGAATTCTTACAGGAACTCGAAGTTTGAACTTCTGAAGTAGAGGTGGGCAGTGAATTTTGTTATTAAGAATTTTAAACAAAAAGCCTAAGTCCAACAGATCCCTCCGGTTTTCTAATGATATTATATTAAAGTATTGTAACCGCTTTTCATATGATCGGATTTCTATGTGGATCCGATTTCGATAGGCTAAGTTTGACACAAATCGTTTTTGTAGCCGTTCCAGTCTTAGCGAGTGTGTTGCGTAATGAGGTCTCCATATAACGCTACAGTATTCGATTATGCTTCTTACTAGGCTGTTGTATAAGAGGATCTTCACTTGTTTATCATTGAAAACCTTAGTATTACGCAAAACAAAACCTAACATTTTATATGCTCTTTTAGTGACATTTTCTATATGAGGAATAAAAGTCAGTTTCCTATCAAAAACGACCCCTAAGTCCCTTATTTCCTCTGTTTTAATTATAGGCATACCTTTAATTTTGTAAGTGCTATTATGCGGGTTAGGCTTTCTAGTGTATTTCATATGGTAGCATTTTTTTAAGTTCAGGTCCATACCATTTTTGTCACACCATTCTACCATACTATCGATGTCATGTTGGTTATTTTTAGCGTCATTAAGGGTATCAGATGTACCGACCAACTTCAGATCATCGGCATACATAAAAGGTATGGTATGTCGGAAGCAGGAAGGCATGTCGTTTACAAAGATATTGAATAGTAATGGACCCAGATGTGACCCCTGTGGTCCCCGTGATGATATTCTTCGTGGAGTGCTATTGTACCCGTTAACAACAACGTAGAAGGTGCGGTTACTTAAATAAGATTCGAACCATGCCAACAATGGACCAGTTATACCTAAGGCTTTCAACTTCGATAAAAGTATATATTGTGGCACTCTGTCGAAAGCCTTGCAGAAGTCGGTGTATATTACATCTACCTCAACGCCTTTATCCAACGCTTCTACTAAGAGTTCGTGGAATAATGTTAGATTGGTTGTCGTAGACCTGGACTTAACAAAACCATGCTGATGCTCGGAAAGGTAGTGGCTAAGATGACGCTGAAGAACAGGACAGAGTAGCGCTTCAAAGATCTTACTTATTGTTGATAAGATAGATATGGGTCGGTAATTATTAACAACCGCAATATTGTCGGCTTTATGAATGGGTGTAGTACCCATTTAGCTTCCTTCCGAGCACTCGGATATGTGCCTGTTTGAAGAGATTTTTGATAAATCAAGTATTTACTTGAACCCACCATCGTCACCCATTTGGGTGTAACAAGTTTATCTGCACATGATAAAAAAAAATAGGAGGAATACCCTCCGGACCTGCACCTTTGTTGGAGTCTAAGGGCTTAATTTTTTTAAATATCTGGTCTTTACTAAAAAGTGGGGCAGTTAGTTCGAGGCCATAGTTGTGAATCGAATTCCAGAAGCCGGCATTCAGATCGGTATTGTCACTGGTGGTAGGGACATCATAATTATGTAGTATTAAAGTGAGAAGCGAAGAAGTCACAAATTACCTTACCTCGAGACAAAGTTGTAATACCGTAGGTCATTGCATGCAGATAACTCGTCTCACCCTTTCTTCCCTTCGTGAAAGACCAAAAAAATATTCTGCTCTATTTTTTTAATATATATATGGCAGCAATTATTTGCTAGCGCGCTGCAACGATTACGGAGTAGTCGTACTTCAATCTCATCTAATGGATTTTTATATTTTTTATACCGTAGCCTTATATTTCCTTTTTCGCATATCATTCTTTTTAAAGGAGCATTAAACCAAGGTGGAAAAAGAATGATTGCTTTTTTTTTTGAAGGGAACATACTGTTGTATTAGGTGATTAAGGGTTTCATAAAACAAGGAAGTCATATCATTCACATCTTTGCCATAAAAAAGTTCATCCCAATTGACACCAATCAAACAACTACGAATTTGTGTATAATCAGCTCGTCTGAAGTTATGCAATTTTGTGTTGACATTATAGTGGAGTGTAGCGCTTGAGACCAATGAAATAATTATCTGAAGAGGGGGATGATGAGGATCCACAACACTAAGTGTTTCAAATGATTCCTTTACTGAGCATTGGGATGGCGGAATATTTGAGAATATTAGGTCTAGTACACGATCAGATTTATTACAGATTGAATTCAATTGGACCAATTTATTAAAATGCATTAACTCTGTTAAGGGCTGACATATACTCGGTGGAACGTAATTACTTGACGAGTCATTTACCAAGCTCCAGTTTACGTTACCTAGGTTAAAATCTCCAATGAGGCAGGCATCGATTTTAGAATTAAAAGTCATTACTATTCTACAATTTTCAACAAAATTTTCAAGATGTAATCTATTTATTGGTGGAGGTAGGTACACACCGCAAAGAGCTATCTGATGGACAGTGTTTCTAAATGTTAAGTCTACAATTACCCAAATATCTTCGTATGTACTTTCCCATTCATGTTTTCGGATAGATTTAATTGATTTTAATACAGCAATCAGAACTCCTCCCCCTTCCTTGCCTGCATTTACAGTACTGTCACGATCCCGTCTATATACTCGGTACCTTTCATCAAATAACTCCTCGCTCATTACACTGCGATTAAGCCAAGTTTCAGTTAAAACAATCACATCAAAACTATTACAAGCAATTTCTTTTAAGAAATTGTGGGTTTTACTACGTAACCCACGAACGTTTTGGTAATATATAGTTAGCTCTTTTGCTGTTATAATCAAGATGTACATACAAATATAGAGAAATAAAAAAAAGGTTTTATAATTAATATTAAAAAACTACAGTTTATTCAATGCTTCGATATCCCTTATGATTTGAAACTCAGATTCATCTGTCTTCCTCATGAAGATACGACCACCTCTCACCCAGACATACTTGTATCCTTTGTCCTTAGCCGCCTGTCTTGCTGCTGCATGAAGAGCCTTGTTTGTGGTAGAAAGATGTTCACAGATAAATATCGGAGTTTTGTTTCCAGTGATTCCTGCATGTGAACTGTTCAATCGATCATTTGGTTTGGATTTGTTGAATTTTATTGCTGCCGCCAAGAACTGATCTCTTATTCTAGTTGTATTGAACTGTACAATAATGGATCGCGGGCGATTGGAGTTCTTGTTCAATTTGGCTGTACGAGTGAAATGAGCTAAATCTTCCTGAGTAATCTGACAGTTAATTGTTCTTCCCAGTGTGGTCACAATGTTCAGCAGATTTTCAGTCTTGTTTTCAGGTACGCATTGAATTTCGATATTACGCATTCGCGAGCTTTGTTCCAATTGATTTAATCGATAAGACATGTCATTTATTTTTGACTCCATCACATTGTTTTCCGTCTCCAGGCGCTTTATTTTCTCAAGAGATTCCCCATGTTCTTTTGTTATAGCCTCGTATTTGTCGTTCATAAACTCCATCGATTCTTTCACATCTCTTACTTCTTCCTTTAGGGATTTTAATTCCGCGCTTAAAACGTCCGTTATAGTGCTCCGCATTGTTTTCTGAAATTCAGCTACAACGCCTTGTATAATTTCTTGCATGTCACTTCGTGTGACAGCTTTTTCAACCGGTGGAGACTTCAGGGCTTGCCTCTTGCTTGGTCTGACTGTTATATTTGGGTTATAACGGACCGGAGTGTTGTCGCTATTTCCCTGTTTTTGTGTTTCTGAGCATAGGGGACAGATCCAAGACGACGTAGGAAAGTCTTTTTGTTTTGCTTGGTTATCCGTTAAGGACAGACATTCATAATGAAAAGCGACTAAACATTTGCTACACTGTATATAGTTCGAGTCCTGTAACCCCATGTTGCAACATCCCCACCCCATTGTTTCATTCGTATTGGATTGCATATTTATTTAATAAGTCCACAAACACGAATAATTACAAAAAAGTCTTTCACGAAATTTTTTTTTTTTTTTGCAAAAAAAAAAAAAAGTGAATAGAAAAAAATAAAAAAATAAGCGATTGTGCAATTTGAAGACAAAAAAAAAATGGTCTTTGCAAAAACAAAAGCAGAAAAAAAATTGTCCTAGCTCGGATTTGAACTCGTTCCCCGTGCGTGCACAGCGGGTGTCAAAAGCAATCGGCCAAGAGGTCGCTAACACCAAGCAGCGAAAGCTATCACTGTGTTCTAAGATTCACGCACATAAAACATTCGTAAGTTAGTTTAAAGTCCAGTCTTTTGTCTTCACGCACAATGACAGTTCACGAAGTTCACGATTTATAAATATAAATGTTCCAGTACCCCACACAAATCACAGTTTTTTGATGTTTTCACCACTGATTAGTTTGAATTTTCAATATAACATTACACTACACCAATGTCAGTTATTTGCCGAACGTTTTCGTATATATTTTGTTCCATAAAAGTCACTTTTAACACTGTTTTGAGATTAAAAACTAGGGAGCGGTTAGCAGTATGTCTTTCCTCTTAGAGACCCAACGATGAAAAAAAAAAAAAAAAACTACTTTTACAGAACTACTTGCATTGCAATGGATCTTAGCACATCTACAATAATAATATATCAATTTGACAATACTTTACACTATAAATTTGGGGAGGCTTATTTTCAGCAGTGGACGGTTAAGTGGGCTGATGATGATGATGATAAATTTTAGTTAAATCGGATTTGGATCCGGATATAAAAGTACTCATCGATTCAAAAAATTAAATCATGACTTAGGTAACCATTAGGACAAAAAAATCGTTATTCGTCCGCATACCAATATCAAAAATTTGAATCCCAAATATTAATTATATGAGTTATAGTAAGAACCAGTAAAGCAATTTATGCAAGCCGCTAAGAGGCACGCATCGACATAGTTACACATTCACAGTTTAAACGCCGATTTCGTACAATTACACATATTTTTTACTTCGAAATCGTTCCGCAAATAATCAGACTTGTAATCTTGTGTAGTATTACAAGATCAAAAGTTAAACTAACAGATATACCCATCAATTAACATGCACATACCAGGGATTGCATATTTCATGTCGATTATACATGACTGCGCAAGACGTACATCAAACATACACAAATATACACGTTTCATACATTTCGCGCTCTGAATGCCCTTTGCAGCCATACCGTGTAAGGTACTCTTATATATGTAGTACTGTATAATTAGCGGTTACACAAAATTAAGAGCAGTTTATGGCGCGTTATGATATATTACAATGAAACATAGTCTTACCACAGTATAGTGAAATTACACACCATGTCATATTACAATGATTAACTTCAGGTGCTCATTACACTCTGTAGGTACCCCAAGCAATACAGTTATTTAATTTTGTTTTGTACTAAAAACATTTTTTCTATAATTGTAATGCTAAACTGTATATATGACTTAATGTCTCATATTAGTAGTGTAAATTAAGTAAAGAGAATATTTTTTTGTACTTCTATTATTACATAAGCAAATATTGATATTAAATAACAATATTATATTTATAACGAAAATTTAAATAATTAATAACGCACAGAATATTAGATATAGATAGTCTAGACTTGAGTCAAGGTTTATGGTCCTGCATTGATGAAACATCTCACTGTGATTGCATGCGTTATGCAGCGGCAGCATAACATTATGCATATTCTCCGCTCTTACCCAATAATTGTGTTAATTATTTAATTTAACGCCGTTTACCTGCTTACACAAATAAAGTTCAGATGTTTGATTTCTTTTTCATTTTAATTAGCCACAAGATATACATATAGCAACCGTGATGCTTACATGTATTTTATAAATGTTTATTTTATTCTGCGTTGTAGTATAATGTTAAGAAATACGCTAAAATTTGACTTTTTGAATAAGCAATTCGTGAATTAATAAAACTGGTAATGGTCTTAAGATAATATCACAACCCTCATCTGCTCATAGTGCTCATATAGGATTATCTAAAGGTTAATTCTAAGTGATAGACCAAATACAGTTTTTTACTTTAAAACGGCTTCGTTATTTACTTAAGTTTTTAATAAAATATATATGGAAATTGTCCTCGACTATACGTTTTCGATAAATTGGCATAATTTTAACAGCAACTTTTATATTCAATACGTTAACGTACATAATTGTAATTGTTAAGTACTATAATTTCTCGATATTGTACCAAATAAACGTTCATTCTATAATTTTATATTCTGCTAGTGACCTCGCTTCGCTTCTGATATATTATACATAAACCTTCTTGTTAAATCCCTCTATCTATCTTTCTAAACCGCGACAAAATCCGTTGTGTAGTTTTAAAGATTTAAGCATACATAGGGACAGACAGACGCGGGACGACTTTGCTTTATACTATGTAATTCAATATCTTTATAGACCACTAGACGACCGCTGCTGACGACGACGCGACTGCACGGATGCAATGCTTATTTCCTGTTATCAGTGTTTCCTGTAATGTATAATAATACATTCATCTGTAATCAGTTAATCAGTCAAAAAAAACTGCATAAAAATCCGTTGTATAGTTTTAAAGATCAAGCATACGTAGGAACAGACAGCGAGAAGCGACTTTGTTTTATACTGTGAAACTAGCGGCCGCCAGCGACTTCGGCTGTGTGGAAATGGTTTTGGCAGCAATGATTTATTAAAATAGCCATAATATGCCTCGAAAAATAAGCTATTTATTAGTGAAAGTACTGTCAAAATTGGTCTAGTCGTTTGGGAGATTAGCAGAGAAATAAACAGACAGATAGACAAAAATTGTTTTAATGGGGAATATGCACGAATTTTTTTTATTATCCTAAATAAATTTAATCTTTAATATTGAAGAAATATGGATATGATTTTATTTTTCAATTTACTTTAACGACAGCAGAGATATACCTATTTAAAGTTCCTGAGTAGACAGAGAGATCCGATATGTCAGGTGACGTCAAATTACACTACGGCCATACGCAATCCATACAAACCTCTCTTTGTAAGAAAGAGATGGAAAATTAACTTTAATTCATTAGCCTTCGTTTTTGCACCGATTTCCACTTCAAATTCACATTTTATTATATTTTGAAGTCTATTTGCATAAGTTGTTGAAACAATCAAGATTGCCGGTTTATGCATATTCCTTATTGTGTTTTTGTTATTGGTACCCGATATAGATGCATATTCATTTAGTATAAATTAATTATTTTAATATTTAAAACAGAGACATTAAATTTTATTTAGTTTAAATTTTATTATACTTCGGCTTCGTCCTCGGGATTAGCAAATAACACTTGTAGTACCGCCCAGTGGTTCGCCTTTGTCACACTATATTTGAGGAAGAAAAAAAAAAGTATCTTTGACGTTTGGCCTGTCACTTACCCACTTCATTCGCTTTCTAGTGTCGCCAGCGATCACACGTAGTGTCTTCATTAAAAGTGATTTTTTACAATGCCTTAGCTAAAAAAGTGAGGATAAATACGAAATTAGAATAGAAAGTTCTGCGAGAATGTTATTGTCGGAGTACCTAGATCTAAATCATCGGATAACCGGTCCGGCTCGGAGTCTCAAGGTCAGTCGTATTAACTTAAATGTTAATTTTTTCGTAATATTTTAACCTTATTTTCAATTATATGCTGGGTTCTCGTGACACTCACCTACCCAGTAAACCAATTTTACAAGAGAATTATTGGAAGATTTTCTCTAAATAGTAAGCAAATCGTATTTTAATATCAAGAAAATTAAGCACGCATAATGTTAAGCACGCAATATTAAGCATTCATAATGTTTTAATAAGTAAATGTGATAACGTCGTGTTATATGGGTTTTACCTGTAATGTGGGTTTGCGTATTTCTCTTTGGAGCTGTGCTACCCAACGAGTTAGTTTTGCGTACTGTTGCGACTGTCTCTTAGCTAATGATGTACTCGGTTTTTTAATAATTATAGTACACAACGAGAGGTTGTTGTTTACAAAAATGACGACACTCTTATGAAAAGTTTGACGACGTTTTGTAGGGGAAATGTGTTTTATACGATATTTCCGGGTAAGTAAGACATGTTATATTATATACTTACCTGTTATGTGGGTTTGCGTACTTCTCTTTGGAGCTGTACTACCCAACAAGTTAGTTTTTTGCAAACAGTAGGTACCTACTGTGAGCTTTTTCTTAGCAAATTATGAACACTGTATTTATTCATTACATTACACAATGCATTATTAATCCGAGAAGTCGTTGTTTACAAAACTGACTACACACTTATGAAAACTTTGACGACGTTTTGTGAAGGAAATGTGTTTTAAGGATATTTCCGGGAAAGTAAGTCGTTTTATATATACTTACCTGTTTTGTGGGTTTGCGTACTTCTCTTTGGAGCTGTACTACCCAACAAGTTAGTTTTTTGCGAACATAGATACTTTGAGCTATTTCTTAGCTAAGTATGTACACTGTATTTATTCATTACATATAATGCATTATTAATCCGAGAAGTAGTTTTTTACAAAAAGTGACATCACACTTAAGAAAAGTTGGACGACGTTTTGTCCAGGATATGTGTTTTTTGTGGGTCATTCCGAGTAAGTAAGTCATGTTATATATACTTACCTGTTATGTGGGTTTGCGTACTTCTTTTTGGAGCTGTACTACCCAACGAGTTATTATTGCGAACAGTACTTTGGGTTAATTCTTAGCTAATTTGTACACTGTATTTAATCATTACAATGTGATGTGTTTGTAAAAAAAAGGGTTTGCGTACTTCTCTTTGGAGCTGTACTACCCAGCAAGTTAGTTTTGCGAATAGTATTTTGGGCTGTTTCATAGCTAATTATGTACACTGTATTTAATCATAACAGTGTGATGTGTGTTATAAAATACGGGTTTGCGTACTTCTCTTTGGAGCTGTACTACCCAGCAAGTTAGTATTGCGAACAGTATTTTGGGCTGTTTCTTAGCTAATTATGTACACTGTATTTAAGCATTACAGTGTGATGTGTGTTATAAAATACGGGTTTGCGTACTTCTCTTTGGAGCTGTACTACCCAGCAAGTTTAGTTTTTGCGGACAGTACTTTGGGCTGTTTCTTAACTAATTATGTACACTGTACTTATGCATAACGGAGTGATGTGTTTTATAAAATACGGGTTTGCGTACTTCTCTTTGGAGCTGTACTACCCAGCAATTTAGTTTTGCGAACAGTACTTTGGTCTGTTTCTCAACTAATAAAGGCGCAAGTCAGTCGCGACGCTGCATCCTCAGCAGAATGCGATGTCACGCGCGGCGCGAGTGCGGGTCCGAGGCGCTGCCTCCGACTGACGGGGGCCCTGGCGCTTCCTCCGCCGCCACATCCCACTCCGCCACTGCGTTACCTACTGAGGAGGATTTGGAGTCCAACAATGCAATGCTGGACCAGACCATCCTTGAAATATTAGGAGACGACCCAAATGTGTCCATTACCTAGGGCGCGGAAATTCATAAAGACCTAGCGGTCAGATTGGAGCATACTTCTACGCATGGGATTTCTGAAGTACTCCAACAGGAGTTTAATGAGAAAAATTTACTGCCTTGTAACTGCAGGCTTATCAATGCCTTTATTAATAATAAACGCGATAAAAGTATCGAAATTAGGTTGAATCAAACCGCTACTGCCATGCTATCATGTCTAAGTCGTGCAATAAATTCTCTCATTACTAAAGCTGATGCAGAACCAGATTTGGTGAAGCTATTGATGGCCCCCTCCGAACAGGACCAGGCCATCATCGAGGCCCTCGCAGCATCAGCCGTTGCGCGGCCGGCGCTAGTCGTGGTAAAATATACAGGCAGATTGCCTTATTTTATGACCAATGGACCCTAATCGCCAACGTCCAACAGTCAGTCAGTCCTTTCTTGTAATAGAGGATATAAAATTCCGCTTACCTGTCCAGTTACACAAACATCTGTCCCAACAAGTAAAAATCTTTCTTTTACAGAAAGCTCAACTTTACAGAGGCAATAGATAACGTAATATCTACTGGAGCCATATCCAGGTATCAGCCAATAAAAAGCCAGTTTCTTGTCAAGCATATTTTTAGTGCCCAAGCCAAATGGTAAACACCGTTTCATTTTGGAATAAAAACATTTAATAAATTTATAAAAGCAGATCAATTCAAGATTGAAAATCTACGTACAGCTAAAATTAATTACAAGAATATGTTACATGACAGAAGTCGACTTAAAAGACGCTTACTAATTAATAAAAAGTCATCCTGATTCCAGAAAGTTTTTATGATTCCAATTTGACCAAAATATATATGAATTTAATGTATAACCATTTGGTTTGGGTACAGCGCCATTTATTTTCACTAGGGTAATGAAACCGTGTGAAATTAATGAAGTCCGTTTGTTGCGTTCTGCCAGACTAATATCAACAAATTACTTAAATATTTTTTGACTAATGGCGAACAATGTTTGTTTGATACAACACAAACCATGAAGATCACTTCTATTGGTTTAATAATAAACAAAGGGAAGAGTCTTAGGACTTTAAACAATTCATGTACCTTTTTAGGTTATTTTTCTAGATTCGGAAAATTTCCGTGTCACATTACCTATAGATAATTAATTTCCGATTTATTTATTTTTTTCTTTCACAAATTTCATTTAAATTGAATTGCACTTAAGATTAGATTATTAGTTTCTGTTTGTCCTGCTGTGGAATACAGCTGGCTATTTACAATTTTTTTTTGAGCGTATTAAATATTTAGGTTTAAAATTATATAACAACTACGATAATTAATATATGAATACGATAAATTACCTGCTGGAGCCTGGAGGAAAAGTGCAATACAAAAACCATTTTGTAGGATTAAAGAGGATAAACATGACTTGGAAATTTTCTCGGATGTCTCAAATACGGGGTGGGGGGCTACCCATGGGAGAGAAACGGCTGGCGGTTTGTGGAGAACTCAAAAGAAAACGCAACATATCAGCTATCTAGAGGTTCAAGCTGCTTTTTTCGGGTTAAAAAAGTTTGCCAAAAATTTGACTAACCGCCAAATTTTACTACGCATTGACAACACGACAGCCATGACTTACGTAAACCGAATCGGAGGTATTCAGGTTCCGCACCTCACAGATATTCCAAAACTGGCAATGGTGTGAATATCGCGGACTTTAAGTTATGACATGTTACATAAGTTAGTCAGATAACATTACGGCCAACGCAGAATCTAGGCGTGTCGGATATAGAATGGGAATTAGCGGATGGCGTATACCAGGAAATAATCTTGAAGTTCGAGGAACCCCAAGTTGGCTTAGTACTTCTGTGGCCTACACAGCCCTGGACCCACTTTTTAACAGTCTCTTGTTATCTGAGAAAATAATTTTAAAGCTAGTAAACATCCAATTTTATCTCTCTAATTCTAGCGATCACGACATACACACCAAGCTTACCCTGGTGGCAGGGCTCTTATGCGGACGGCGTGGTTAAGGAGGAGTGTTCCCCCGTCAGCAATTGATGTTAATTTGGCATCAATATCCAAAAATTCCTATAAACAATATGAAGTTTATATACGGCGCTGGATTATTTTTTTGTATTGTAAATAATTTAGGAGAAGGTGACAGAGTCAAATATTTTTTTTTTCAAAAGGATATTTCGGTTTCGACCTCCATTACCCAAGTACTTCCATAGTACTTAACTATGCTAGCCAATTTTACCCAAATGAAACATTAGATATTAAAAAACTTTCGAAGCAACTCATAACACTCCTAGCTTTTTTGATACTATAAGTACAAAGAATATTGAGATTTTCTCTACCAAAATAAATATAAAGATTTCTGAATTTCTTAAAACAACACGTAAAGGTTCAATACAACCTATTTTAGTATTGCCATTTTTCGAGAGGCCCGAAATATGCCCGGCAAAAGCTTTACTTGCTTATTTAGAAAGAGCAAACCTTATAAGGAAGGATATTGACTCTCTTATAATTATAATAATAATAATAATTTATTTATTAGCAAGAAACACGGTTACATAATAAGGTGTTAAACATTAATTCATCGCTTTAAGAAAGCTATTTAAGCAGTAGGCTCCCAGACCTTAAGTCGACGGATTAACGAGATGTTGCACGATAGTAGTATCGATGTGGACGTATTCACCGCGCACAGCTCGAGCCACGCTGCCACACCCGCGGCTTATCGCTTAGACTCAGTCTAGAACAAATTAGTCGAACCGCTGGATGGAGCGGCTCCTAGAATACATCGGTTCTATAATAGAACCACAAGTTATTTAAATGCTGATGAAGACACTTCTTTTACAAGACCAATTGTTAATGGAACCCAATGAATCAAACCAGATGCTTGAATTGTTCCAATAGATTATGCTGATTTATATAATTAGATATAAACACAATATTTCATAATTTTTCTCTCAAAGTCTACAAGTGTTATTTGCTAATCCCGAGGACGAAGCCGAAGTATAATTTATGATTAAACGAACTTACCTGTACGTGAAGTTCTATCATAATTATACGAAGGCTTCGTCCGAAGGGATTAGCAACCCTCCCTCCCTGCGAAAGCTTTCCCCCTTTTTATGAAATATTTTCAGCTATACTCGTACTCTAAACTTAATGAAGTGGGTAAGTGACAGGCCAAACGTCAAAGATACTTTTTTTTTTCTTCCTCAAATATAGTGTGACAAAGGCGAACCACTGGGCGGTACTACAAGTGTTATTTGCTAATCCCTTCGGACGAAGCCTTCGTATAATTATGATAGAACTTCACGTACAGGTAAGTTCGTTTAATCATAAATTATTTATGATGCCGGCCAGATTTCTCACAAATTACCCATTTTTAGGCAGATATTAAGTGTTCATTGGATAAGGTCGTGTCGAAGGCTGCGTGCATCGTGCGGAAGTGCATAATGACCGTTCGTTGCGTTCCGGCTGCGGCGAACTGCGATATCGTTTGACAACTAGGCCGGACACACACTTACTTTTTATTTTTTCATTCGTACTTCGACTGGCTTCTGGTTCCCCCGGGAACAGTGGTTAATGACCGCTAGCTACGGTTCCAAGAGTCGTGGGTTCGATTCCCACCCAAGAAAAACATTTATGTGTTGAAAATTTGTGTTCGTTCCGTGTCTGGATGGATACCTTTGACATGACATACCTTATTAAACTTAAACCTTATTTGCAACAGGATATTACAAAATTCCCAAGGGAACGGAAGTTAGCGGGAAAAAATCCTGTAGCTCACGCGAACGAAGTCGAATGCACAGCTAGTTAAGATGTAAAATAATAAGTACCTATAACAAAATCAAGATTTAATAGTATTGGAAAAAAATTTAATAAAATCATTGCAGATGATTCACTTTCCAGTATAAAGACCTTAAATAGTCATTATAAAATAAAAAAACTTCACTATGTGCCCAGAATACAATTGAAGGATTTAGATTACAGTGTTAAAATCTTGTTCAACCACACATTTCCTTAAGTTGCTTTACAAAACTGAAGCATATCTATGTTTAATGAGCATGACATGCTAATAGCAATGTTACGTGCTGTCTATCAGCGATAACAAAAGCTCCGCGTCCCCCCAGCCTTACATTCACTTGGATCGAAAGTGCCCGTCGACCGCGGGGACATTAGATAAACCATCTCGTCTGCGCCGTTACGTCAGGTGCATGAGTGCATTACCGGTCGTGGTCTGCTCTGACCGAGGTACTGGTCTGGTGGACAATGGCATGAAAATAGATGCTATAAAATGCTTAGCATTGTCTATATAATAATAATAATATAATTCATTTATTCAGATAATTTAAATCCATAATTCGTTAGTAACAATGTTCTTATATCTATGGTTAGTACTTAAATTATTTTGATATTATAATTGTTAATTGATATAATAAATTTGCTCCGCATTCGGGTTTTTTAGGGCCGTGATCCAGTGCTGTCTCAGAGCACTATCCCATCTTCCCGCCAAAACTTTTAGGATACTGTTGGGACTGCCAAGCATTCTGTATTGGGTAGAGTGGATTTTTTTTCTCATGATGGCATTAAAGCCTTGTACGTGAGCGTCGGCAAACATGCCAGACGCACTGCAGTGTCTCGGCAGCCCCACCAACACCCGGAACATATTATTATAAAGGACGCGCAGAGCGCTGTATGTCTTCTGCGTGTAACTAACCCAAAGGCCGCTTGTGTAAAATGATTGACAGTAAGACTTAAATAGTGTAACTTTTACATCACACGTACTACGTGCAAACCTTCGGGCCAGCATATTTCCTCTTACAGACAAAGCTCTGCGTTCCCTTCCCATGTCACTATCGTCTCTCAGGTCAGCCGTCAGCACGTGACCCAAGTATTTAAACGACGGTACCATACCTAACCGCTCACCATTCAACAAAATAGGAGGAGCATGCTTTCTGGACACGCCGCGCGCCGTGAACAACACGATTTCGCTTTTCTTGCAATTATATTTAAGGCAGTGTTTATGAGCGTACCGTTCACAAACTCGCAGCATCTCTCTCAACGCGCCTACCGAAGGGCTCAGCAGAGCCATGTCGTCCGCGTAGCTGATGTTATTGATCATTTGACCATCTATTGAACATCCCGCATGCATTCTACTGAGCTCGTCGATAAGTTCATTGATATACAGGCAAAAAAGTCTAGGAGAAGTTAACCCCCCCTGCCTTACCCCGCATTCCAGTTTATACATGTCAGATGTTTCTCCAGCCCATTTAACAAAATTTTCTTGTTTATTGTACCAAAAACTAAAAATATTAACAAGTTCCGAGGGCATCCCGGTCTCCAACAGTTTTTCCCACAGGATAGGATACGACACCATATCAAAGGCCTTCGATAGGTCTAAAAAACAACCATACACTGCAGTTTTCCTTTTTGTGTAGTACCTGACGGTTTCCTTGAGGGCAAAAATAGCACTTTCCGTTGAGAGCCCGGCCCTAAATCCGAATTGTGCGTCATTTAAATTAATAAATTTATCCAGTTGTTGGTTAAGCAAACCGTCAAGCACCTTGGCCGTTATTGTAGCCAATGATATAGGCCTATAGTTACAGATGTCAGATACATCGCCTGTCTTATTTTTTACAATAGGAGTCACCACTGTTTTCATTAGGTCTTGGGGCAAAAAGGAATGCCTAACACAAAGATTGTAAAACAAACTAAGTACGCGTGGCAGATGTACACCCGCATTTTGGAAGTGCTCAATGCTGAGACCGTCATGTCCTGGTGATTTACCGCGTGTACAGTTCTTAATAATGCTCTCCACTTGACGAGCCGAGAAATACACCAGTGGTTGAGCTTTTAACGACGACACATCACCGAGCACCCCCTCACGCGACCCAACACCGCCATTTGCACTACTAGCTTTGACTTTAAAGTGCTCACTAAAGCGATTGGCAATAGACTTATGATCGCTAATGTTATCTACACTGACAGGCAGGCCCGGCTTGGAATTTAGATGCTGCGTATTTTTCCAAAATGTTTTGAAATCCTTATTTTTATGATGGTTCGCTAGAATGTTCATTTTAATTTGGTTTTCATTTTTAATACACCATTTCAATTTAGATTTAAATCGCTTACGAGTTTCACACATTAACTTGTAAACTTGACCCACTGTAGGTTTACCATACAGTAGCCATAAGTTAAAACAACGCCGTGCCTCTCTGTGCGCTTCACTAACATGGTGATTCCACCCGACCACTTTTCGCCTGTTTGTGTTAGACTTCCCCCTATAAGTAATGATAGCGGACTCCGTCAGTACATTTATTATATCCAAATAAATTTTATTTAGGGTGTGTCTATGTTCACGCTTGTCGCACATTTGATCAGAACATTTACCAAACTCACTAGGAAAGTCAATAATACGTAATTTACTATGACACAACCTTTTGTACTCCAGAATCTGCTCCGGACTCCGGTTGCCCCACCGTACCTTATTACATTCATTCTTGCTAACATTTATTTTGGACTTTATGACATCTAAATTACACTTAATAATTAATGGGAAATGATCGGACAGTACAGACCATAATCTATATGGACATCTGTTATTGTGTCCCATGCCGAGCTTGTCACAATGCAGTGATCCAACCATCGTTTACAATTGTGTGTTTCACTAATGTACGTAAAACTGTCTGAATTTATGTTTAAAAACTTATAGTCTGCACATATCCATCTCTGTTCATCACAAAAATATAACATTTCCTTACCGAACGTCTCCGGATAGTGTGCATTAAAATCACCCATCATGTAAACACATTCTATCCCACTGCTTTCCACTAATGCGGTTAATGATCCTAAACATTTACTAAACACTGGAAAATTCTCCACACTCTCCGTTGGCATATAAATACTACACACCACGAATGCACGCCTATTTGTTGACACTTTTATCGCAACCATTCGTTCACTATCAGTCGATATGATGGATACAGTAGGAAACACTGACTTACGCCACAGTATAGCGACACCACCGTGAGGCCTACCGCGTAGAATTCCTGCCGACAAGTCGACCGCAGATGATCCAGTGAAACCGAAATCCGGATGAATTTCACCCAGGAAAGAGATATCGTATGGTAATAACCAAGTCTCCTGGAGACACACAATATCTGCCTGGTCACATAACCTCTTGATTTCATAAACTGATGTCTTTACGTTCTTACAGTTGTAACTTATAAAATTACTTATATTGGTCATCTTATTAGATTTGCTGACACTTCTTATAACTTTGCTGATACTTCTTATCGCTATATAACACTACACATTTGAAATAAATCTAATTTAACGGATTAAAACAGCGCTCGTGGTCACTCACTTAAGAGTCTTGCCCGTAACCACGAGCGCTGTAAAGAGCTCGTAACGTCGAGTCTCTAAATATTATTTTTAGAATAACAATACACGCGATTTTAATCTGTAAAATTAGTTTCATTTCAAGTATAATTCGCCCGTGAATCTATTAACGTGATGTTGTTTATCTTAAATCTTTTACTCTCTTATAACGTTGTTGCTTATAAAGATTCAATGATCTTCATCAATCGCTGGATTGTCTCTGTTCCAAATTAATGTGGTTCAACAACAGGTAGATTAAAAATTGAATCGTATTAATATTTCATAACTTCAATGTTCTCGATTTTACATATATTTTTCCGTAACAGAAAAACGTCTTATATTTGTGTATAGATAACAAGTACAAGTTGTTGCTGTTGAGTGGAATATACAACTCGGGACAAACACCGATATTGATCCCTAAATATTCCAGATGGGGATGGACTACACCTAGGGGAAGAGCACTTCCTTTTAATCTTCACGTTTCGTTTAACCAGACTCCATATTCATTAACAGCTACATCGATAAACAGGTACTACAAATCCAGCAGCACAATGAAACGTCCATCAATAACTATAATACCTCTTTTGCAACAGTATTGTCGAATTAATCACACTCGTCCATCAGTGTAATGGATGTTGTGATCGATTGACCGATCGTGCTCGCACTGAAACGATTTTTATATCGACCGAATTCATTTGTAACATTCGCAATTGTACAACTATTAAGAATTAACTGTAATGAGCTTCAGAGTGTTGTGACAGCTTCTTATGGATTGATCGTTACTATTATTATTATTAATAGGTTAAGAAAATCACGTAAACAGTACCCTGTTATGATTTTAACATAACATTATTCTAAACACTCGACACGTGCTGGATAGCGCTGCCATCCACATACATAGCAGGCGCTGGTGGCTTGGACCAAGAGGTTTAGTTCCTCTTTTCTGCCACGTATCATTAAGGCATGGAATGCCCTTCCAGCTCATGTTTTCCCTCCCTCCTATGATCCCGGGCTCTTCAGACGGGGCAGCAATTAAACAGGCCTTCATGGTCTATTGTGCCTGTCGACTTCATATGTAAATCTCACTATCGCTTACCAGGTGGAGTGAGGTCATCTTATAAGCCTCTTATTAAAAAAAACCATATTTACTAAAGGGGTCAGCCCTTTCATCTTTTACGATACTCTTTTATGTCAGAAAGCTAAGTATGTTTTTTTTAAATTTGCAATAAACAATATCCATCTATTATTTTTGCATTAGACCAGAAGTACACTATTCGCACGTGGTAGAGTCGCAGTTGATGAAGCGACTCGAATCGACGGAACAATGCGTGCGCGCCGGTGCGTGTGACGCGGCGAATCGATGGAACATCGCCACACTCGACAGACGTCTGTAGTTATTTGACAAATGACTTTGTTGTGACTGCAGCAAGCATATGATGGTTGCCAGGACGCAGCGGTGTTGTAAGTGAAGGCTATGCCAAGTACCATGGCACCGCCAATAGGCAATGAGGTACACCCCGGTGTTAGTCGGTGTACCCCCTAGGCATTGCAAGATGCAGTTAGCAGCATTAAGTTGGCAGATGCAATCCCATTCCTCGGAAGGCATGTTAAGGCGGCTGGTCCCGCATCTAATCTCTTTTCATTCAGTGTTGAAAAGTAGTAGTAGCAGTTGTGACTCTTTTCAATTATAAAGTGATATCTGTTGGAAATAAGACTTCATCCATCTTAAAGAGGCAATATTATAACTACCTACTGAATATTTTATTTGGGGATGGGATGGAATGGGGGGGATATATTTGATAGTAAATTGCGATTCCCTAAGCAAAAGCTTCAAATTAAACCACAGATTTACGGAACTAAAATCACGAAAATAGGTCACTTAACACAATATTTTTATCTATGATCTAACATTAGCGTTTCTATCCATTAAAGGTATGACAGTTTCGCATTATGACGAAACTGCAAAGGGCAACACTATTAGAAGCTTTTCCGAATTGACCACGGTCCAAGTACGATTATTGGGAACTTACAAGTGACGTAACCTCGGTACGGCGGCATCGCACATATTATGCGATTGAGTGATCACATATTTGCCTTATGTCACTGGGCATTGGGCAAGCGTCGTCTATGGGTATTAGTATGCGGAGGGCTTTTTCTCTCGTTGCGATGCGCAATGGGTTACCGTGTCAAGTGATCTAGCGATATATAAGAAAGTAATTGAAACAGGGTTATTTATCTTTAAACTTGGTTTTGTTGTTTTTTGAATGTTTAAGTATGCTGATGCTGGGAGGCTGTAGGTGGACTGTGGAGTCTGTTAGCAAAAGAAGGATGATATGTATCATTTATTGTACGAATGTTAATCACACAATCAATACCCTAAACTAGGGCGATAAGACCTTCGTTGCGCTGCCCAAGTGCGGATTGGTCGACTAGACAACTTCTTAGGTGTGCAGGATTCCTCACAATGTTTTTCTTCACCGTTAAAGCGTCGAATAATCGTACATATGAGTTTCAAATTTTTGAAAAAAAGTAGGTATACATACAGTAAAAAACTATAAAACGTTACATTAACAATGTGAGATGTTTCAAATACTGTGCTCTACTGCAACTATGCTCCCTGCTAAGTAGGTCTGAAGAACTGAAGTTACTTAATTTATTCCGCTGACAATTTCCGTTTAACATGCATGCGGCATTTCTACCCAGAAACATAAAGATATCCGAGCCTTCCAAATGTGCATAAAGAGGATGCATTTCCCTCACAAAGGAGTCTCCAGCTTGATATTTGCATATCGCCTGGAGCATTCCTATGACCTTAGATATACACCGTGAAATTTTAGTGGTTGTTTTCCCGTGGCAGAACGACTTGCCTTTAGTAATACTATCGAATCATGCAAATTATTGGGCGAAAAAATAAATTTTTTTTTTCGATTTTTCAGAATAATAATTTTCCAACTCGAAAACGAGAGAAGCTATCGTTGTTTTTGAAGATGTGACGTATTCAGGTACTGCTTGCCGCATGAAATCGATGCTTAAAGCTAAAGAAGCTCTTCACCCTAAGTCATAAAGCGGTTCGAACGTGTTTTCGAGTTACGGTTAAACCTTTCGTAAAACCGGCATTTTTTGATTTTACCAAAAAAGAACTGCACACATCTTTTGTACTACTAAGATAGAATCATTTTACTGCGGGAAAACAACCACTAAAATTTCACGGTGTATATCACAGTTCACTTTATATATTTAGTTCGGGGAATCCGTTTACTCTATTTAGTAACCTCATTCAGAAATTGTAACATTGTTGTTTCGTCATGTTATGTTTCTTTTTATTTTAATCTAAGTTTCCTATTTAAGAAAAACAGCCCGAAGATTAACATTAATGTATTAAAAATCTATATTTTTTGTTGGGGAACCAAGGCGTTTAATACTTTACCGTAGTATAGTAAATTACACTACACACACAAGGAGTAATTAAAGTAGTTGATCAACAATATGCTTACAAAAAAATATATATTTAGTGATAAACTTTTTTTATTAGTCGAATCGTCTCCGTTTCTTCTACATCTTGATGAGGCAATTTCGTTTTACACACATACATATTGTGCCACACAGTCAAAATGAGAGGTTTATCTCGTATACGGTTGTTCCTCGTTCGATTTCGGAATCCTAATTATTCTATAATCGCGTACGCAAGCCGTTTGTGTGCATACGTCCTTACGCGTGTCATTAGAGCGGTTTAAAGGTTAAGACGATTTTTGTTGACACGAGAGAGCAATACTTGGGTCAGTTTGTGTAAGAGCCGCCGATTAGTGAGGTCTTAGTGTTGAGTTTTTTGAAATTGGGGAGCGACGTATCTAGACGTTTCCGAACGAGTCCTACAGTCGCACGAAGCGTTATGTCGTAAAGTTTTAATGTTGTATTCTAAGAGTTTAAACAACGAAAAAGAATGTTAGTAAAGACTTACGCCGAAGCTGAACATGTGTCATGAGTTGATAACTTATTTTATTCATCATATACGTATAGAAATCAAATAGAAAATAAATTAAATGTATTCATATTTTTTTTATAGGTCACAATATAATAATATTAAGAAAGAACAAGTTGTACTCACCTGTAACTGATGCATGTATTTAAACCTAGATATAATGAATGTATCACGGTTGTAATGTTTTATGCATGTAATTTTGTGTACAAATAAAAAAAAAGACAGAAAAAAATACAAAATTAGGTGTTAATAGAAAAACTCACCTTCTTAACATTATCAATGCCAACACTTAACTCGATTAAACGTTAACAACTTTTCTATTAAGTAATAATAACAAGAATTGTGCATAATATGGTTACCGGAAAATGAGTTCCTACCACTATTTTTATGTTAAAACTCTTCGTTTTCCTCAAATCGGCATTGGCGAAGGCTTCAACTGCTTCAACTCGCTCGCACTTGGCAGTTTTTCGCACGAGCTCTGCCCTCCGTGGGAACTGGGTGAGTCCCGGGCCTTGAGCAGCGCTCTGATGACCTGCAGATTATAGCATCAAAGTCAGGTTTCAAATTGGTTAACTTGTATTTGGTTGTTATACTTAATAACTTTGATTACCTGGAATACAACTCTCTGTACGCACAGTTGATGATGATGTTTATGTAAATATAGGAACTCGATTACCGATAGTTTATAGCTTTTCAAATGTCTAAGATACGATGGTTAGACCTGATATACATTATTCACAAGTATAGATTTATTGAGAACAGGTATTTAGTACAAGATAGTAAGTAATAAAAATGGAGCAATACAATGAACAAATAAATAAAAAAAAAATTCACGCTTTTTTTTCCAGAGAAGTAGGCAGAGATCACAGGAAGTGATCTCCATGTGTAAAATACATATTAATATAACAATAAAACATATACCTCCTTAAACTATAATTGTCTATTGTGACTAATGCGGTTCAAATGTAACTGAATATTTATTTAGTCGTTTGTCCGCCATTAATTTGAACGACTAAGGTGTTTCAAGGGTACTCGTGGGAGGTACAAATTGTAAAGTCAATGTAAGAGGGAATTTCGGCCTGTAAACCACAAGTGTCAAAGTCAGGCGTGAATCAGCGAACTAAATTAACATGTGCCACGGTCAAGTCACTCGAGCCCGTCTACTGTACAATACATACATACATAAAACCACGCCTTTTTCCCAGAGTGGTAGGCAGAGATCACTTCCTGCGATCCACTTTTCACCTCTGTGGGAAACGTGACCGCCATTCTGCCTTGTACATTGTTTTAACAAGGTCATTGCGTCCCTACGAGTAGCAAGGATTTATGACGGGGGAAGGAAAAGGAGAGGAAGGATACTATCGCCTCGGATGATTTGGACTGTGTCGATAGTAGCTCGAGGAGCCGGGGTCATTTACCCGTATACCGTTCAGCAACCACCGGACAGTTAGTTGTGACTGGTAGGTATCCCCTGACTGATCCTAGTGTACAATCCCTCCTACAATCCTAGACTCCGGATGTGGCGGCATCATTGCCATTGACAGGTCTTCAGGGTTAGGGCGATAGGTTCAATAAGGTCTATTGTGCCTGTCAACCTCATATTTGAACCTCAGGGCCGCTTACCATCAGGTGGAATGAACCTCAAGGTTTCTTATAAAAAAAAGTCTTACAAGAATGTAGTCTGTTATAATCTACTCATGTTTAGGTCCTTTATAGCAGACTAGCTTTCCGCCCGCGACTTCCTCCGCGTAGAGACGTTTAACGGGTAAACATTACTTCCTTATAGCGCAGTCGGTTAAAAAGTAGCCTATAACCTTTTCTAGGCTCTGGACTATACCTGTACCAAATTTCATTTAAATCGGTCCAGTACTCTATTTAGTAGTTGAGTTACTTTCGGATTTATAATATTAGTAAGGAAATAATTATAAGACAGTGGCTCCTAGGAAGACAAAGTAACTTATTACATCTACTATTATAGGTATTAGCACAACAATAGATATTAGCCCGACATTACATCTTAGTACACAATACTATTACAGATGGTTATTTGTAAAGCGGCTTGCACAACTCACAAATGTTAGAATATTAAGGAATACTGCGCTAACCAGGAAGAGGCGTAAGTAAACGTTGTATGCTATCAGTCAATAACAAAGGTTCCCAAAGTGTTAAAATCTTATACCTACTCTCTTTGAAACATAGCTTTTCAAGTAAGTTGTCTTTAATATATAAATATAACTTAAAGCTTTTATAATATTGTATCTATCTACGTTTAATTTTTTATATTGTTACGAAAATTGGACGACTTTTGGGGCAAAAAGATACTTCACAGGAGACTAGAGTACTAGAAAGGGCAGTCTGGGACGGCCCCGCTACCAGATGGGCCGACGACCTGGTGAAAACCGCTTGGTAGAGTTGAATGTGGTGGATGTAGGTAGATATGTCGCTCAGGAAAACTATTGGAGAGGTCTATGTTCAGCAGTGGACAACAATAGACTGAAATGATAATGATGATAAATTTCTCGGCTCGACTGGCTCGGTGGAACAGTGGTTAGTGACCCTGGCTGGCGGTTCCAAGAGTCGTGGGTTCGATTCCCACTCGGGACAAATATTTGTGTGATGAACATCGGTGTTTGTTCCGTGTCTGGGTGTGATTATATATTTAAGTATGTATTTAAAAATATCCATGTATGTATATCAGTCTCTGACGCCCATAGTACAAGCTCTGCTTAGTTTGGGGTCAGATGACCGTGTGTGGAAATGTCCCAGATATTTATTTATTTTATTTATTTACTTTCAGACCCCTTGATCCTATGTTACACACATGCCTATTTAGGTTGCTATAATCCGATGTCAATCGCTGTGATCACCAGACTTACAAACTGTGAAATCGTTAACGTCCCTTAAAGGTATGATCAAATAATAACAGTAGGTAATGTGTGCAAAAGTAAGATTGTAACCTTACAAATTCTATGTTCTATGTTTTGAGCGCAGTTTGAGAACCGCTGTTTTACGAGACTCGGATGGGCAGTTAAGATTCCCCTTGTCGTATGCTCCGCGATAGCGTGACGTAACATACACAGACTGTGATAGGTAACCTGATGAATGTAACTGAGGTTACATGTAATTTGTGATGAGTTGATTGCGGGTATCATAAATAGCTTATTAAATCAATCTTTAGGAATCCTAAATACTAAATCATCATCTTTGTCAGCCCATATACGTTGTCACTGCTGGGGCACGAGCCTACCCTAAATAGAGATCGCCCTAGCGATCAGGCCTTAGTCAACCACCCTGGCCAAGTGCGGATTGGTAGACTAGACAACCTGAGAAATTTTTCGTAGGTGTGCAGGATCGTCTGTCGTTAAAGCGTCGAATAAACGTACACAAGAATTTCAAATTTAAATACACAGTGGTAGGTGGCGGGGTTTGAATTGGCGACCTCTCGCCTGCAACGACCTTAACCACTCGGCCATCGACGCTTTTTATAGC
Organism: Maruca vitrata; assembly: GCA_039566165.1. Taxonomy (NCBI): domain Eukaryota; kingdom Metazoa; phylum Arthropoda; class Insecta; order Lepidoptera; family Crambidae; genus Maruca; species Maruca vitrata. The sequence continues at coordinate 285,259 of CM076923.1, read as the reverse complement.
AGACAACACAGACATTATTTTTCTTTCATCATTATCATCATCAGCCCATATACGTCCCCACTGCTGGGGCACGGGCCTACCCAAAACTAGGGCGAAAAGGCCTGAGTCGACCACCATGGCCAAGTGCGGGTTGGTCGATTACACAACCTTGGAATTATTTTTCATTACCTAAATAATATATATTGATAAATCGCAATTTATCAATACGAGTAATAACTAATAGCAGTAATAACACATTTGGAATATTTTTACGTCAGTACCTAAATAAGTTGGCTAACCTAGGTACTTCAGTTACTTAAATTACAAATTGGTTTGCACAATTTAAAGCAATTATCATTTTGAAAAAGCTTGACCGGTCATCAACTGAGGTAAATTTAATTATTTACATTTAGAAAGGCAGACTGGCTAGAATATGATCTCTGGTCTAACCTCGGGTGCTATCATTTGCCTAATATGATTTAGTAAGTGAAACTAATATGAATTTATTATTATACCTATTAATATCTATCTTAAGGCTATTCTGCGGTCTTAAGGAGTGGAACAGGCAAAGTTTATAAAACTGATAATGTCCGAGATATTTACCATGTGGGTTTGTTTTTAACCGACTTCAAAAAAAGGAGGAGGTTCTCAATTCGTCTGTATGTATAATATTTTTTTTTATGTATGTTCACCGATATTTTCGTCAATTATAGACGGATTTCAAATTTTTTTTTTGTTGGATAGAGTTCACTTCCGAGGTGGTCCCATTTTCACCAGTCTCGGATCTGATGACGGGATCCAGGAGAAATCGAGGGCAACCCTCAAATTTTATAGGGACATGTACCGCGTTTTGCATATTATCTGAAGTCATATTGGCATTTGCTTCTGGCTATCATAATCTTATGATACTGAGCTGATGATGGAAGGTCAACTCCTTAAAGTTATGAGTAAAAGAATAATTATTTCAATACTGTATACATATTAAGACTACTAGTAATAATATCAGTAGCATTACAGGTGAGCTAAACTATTAGGTTAACCAGTCTAGGATCTGATGATGGGATCCAGGAGAAATCGAGGGCAACCCTCAAATTTTATAGGCACATGTACCGCGTTTTACATATTTTCTGAAGTTATATTGGCATTGCTTCTTGCAATCATATGTTATGATGCTGAGCTGTATGAATTTTATATGTTGTTGAAGGCGGTGCCAATCAAAATTTTGAGGGAAAATAAAGCACTCTGTGCTTGTCTGTATGAAATATAAACGGCACCGCCTTCAACAACATATAAAATTCATACCCAGATGATTATTATAAATGTTCGTATTATATTATTTTGTAATTTTTAGTGAGTCGGGTTTTTGAAGGCGGTTTTTTTTTTGTTTACAATTTTAATACATGTACACATACAAACAATCACGCCTCTTTCCCAGAGGGGTAGGCAGAGATCACTTCCATCGATCCACTTTTCACCTCTGTGGGAAACGTGACATGACGGGTTGTGGACCACGTCGCCGCCATTCTGCCTTGTGCATTGTTTTAACAAGGTCATTGCGTTCCCACGAGTAGCAAGGATATAAGACGGGGGAAGGAAAAGGGGAGGAAGGATACTATCGGCTCGGATGATTTGGACTGAGTCGATAGTAGCTCGAGGAGCCGGGGTCGCTTACCCGTATACCGTTCACTAACCACCGGACAGATAGTTATGACTGGTATCCCCTGTTGTTGTTGTTTGTTTTAATGAGCTCTCGATATTTCGGCACAGTTGCAAGCGCCATGACCACGTTGAACCGCAGTTCAATTCAATAACATGAACTGTTTCCTAATGAGTTTAACCATGACAGTTTTAAATTAGACAAAGTTAAATTTCCCGATATTTCTTCATTTTCCCACAAATTGGCATATAATTTTTAAAGTACTGCATTAAATGTTTTAAAAACTAAAAAGTTTCCTTTAATCAAAGTAAAACGCACTCTAGGTCATTTGGCTTCAGTAACTTTTATTGGAACATTAATATTTTGTAATACATCTTAAATTACCATCAATATTTTTTCTAGACAAAGTTGTGTTCATGCAAATAATATACAATTGACAACATAATTGTATAGACAAGCCGAGGAACCATATCTTTAAGATGTGCACTTAAAGATATTACTTACTTACTTACTTACTGAGGCACAGGCAATCCGCGCACGATCGCCGTTCCCTCTGATGCGCCGCTCACAATTTACATTCCAACTTGCAACTTATCAGTTTACACAGCTTAAGGCCAAGCGACAATTATTTGACCTGTGTTTATATTTACAAACACTTGAATGAAATGTTTGAGATTTTGTCTCGTATACATCTCAATATTTGTTAATAAAATTCTGCCGTGCGAACACGAGAAATGCGAGTATTTTCACATTATAATCTTACAAAAAAGAAATCGTATCTTTATCCTTACTAATATTACAAATGCTTATGTATGTAGCGCTTGTACGCCGACGCTACTAAACAGTTTTCAACGAAATTTGGTACATACACAAAGTTTGTCGCACACTTAAGTGTGTCGAAAAGAATTAGCCACCTTTTGACCAATTACTATTGGCCGAACACTGAAAAACAATCCAAATTTTGACAGTTGAGGCGACAGTAAAATTTAAAAAATTTGAGAGTTTTATATTTAGAACCCTGTCAATCGACAAATTAGCGTTCAAATATCCGACACTATCTTTGTTATTCGATCGTACGTTTAGTATTGTTTAGTCTATGCCTTAACGGCGCAGGCGCATTCACTAAGCCTCGTAACGGATACGGCCGCGGCGCTTCAGTGGCCGGACACGAGCGCACTGCCCACAGGGAAAGTACGTCTGTCTGTCTGTCTGACCATTTTGTATCTATAAAGTCTTATTTTTAAGAAAACGACATATTGTCTTATGAGACAATCATTACCGTAAATAACTAAATAAGTTTCCGCGTTACAAAAATATGCAAAATGTAATATTTAAAAAAGTAAACGAATTTCTATACGAAACCATACAAAATAATTTCGTAATCATAAAACACCTATTCACAATTTTTACTTACATATTATTAGTCTACCCGTGACTCTACTTGTTAAATCAAATGTATGATTTTTTACTTCAGATTTACCGTGTTTATCACTTTTATACCTAACCTAAGTAAGTAAGTTTAACTGCCTGGTTGGTCTATTGGTAGCAAGTGCTGCGTTAGGACCGAGAGGTCCCCGGTTCGAGTCCGGGGTCGGGCAAAATTTGTGTGAGTTTTTCTGTAATGAAATTACTCAGCCCGGAGTTAGGCAGTTGGCGGGTGCACGCCCGTGCCTCGGAAAGCAGGTTTATCCGGTGGTCCTGCGACCGATCTCTCATCGGTCATGTCGGCTGGCCTGTCGGAGAATGCACTTGTGTTTGCGCGCACACTTGTGCACTATAATATGTCCTGCGCACTTGGCTGATCTCAATTGAGATCGGCCGCCATGGCTGAAATCGGTCGGACGCTTTATTTATTTATACCTAAGTATACACCGTGAAATTTAGTGATTCTATCTTAGTAACACAATAGATTTGTGCAGTTCTATTTTTTTCAGGGATTAATTTGCACGATTCGATAGTATTACTTAAGGCAAACGGTTTCCCGTGGTTATAACCACGGGAAAACAACCACTAAAATTTCACGGTGTATAATAATTTATAATTACTTTAAACTAAAACACAAAAAATTAACACGGAAAATCTGTAGTATAAAATCACGGTAAATAAATCATACATTTGAATTAGCAAGTAGAGCCACGGGTAGAAACTAGCAATTTAGCAATTCATTAAACGAATTCCTTCATTTATTGGATTAATACAAGTAAACATTTATGGTAAAATAATGTTATCGTATCGAATTGTACATCCATTGCATTGCTCCGTAATGTTGTAGTTTATGGGTACTAACTGTAAGTATTTTATTACCATTTAGGAGTACACTTTAAATGCGTCCTTCGAGCTATTTATTTTTATAAGTGAAGATGCAGTGTCCTCTCACTCACGAATTGGGTTATTATGAGAAGTACATAGGTAGGAAATTAAATAATGAAAACTTAAGAAAAACAGCCTAAAATATATTTACTACCAGATTTTTTATAAAGATACCAATACTCGTTTTTTATAACTAAGTCAAAGTCAAAGTTTTTATTGCGAACTAAGTGTTGTTACAGGTGTTGATGTTAAAACAGGATCTTAATACTTAGTTACTAATGTTATATATGACACACACGTACAGACACGTACATCGCGTACATTTTTCCGATCCGCAGTAAGATGATTAAGCACTTGTATTACGGTTATGAAGAACAACAGTGGTATATACTTTCAAAAATAACTAAGTACTAAAGTTTATCATAGAATAAATTATCCCGAGCGGCTGATGAACCCACGACTGTTGTGGTATGAAACAGTATCTAATATGCCATCGAGCCAGTCTTAGTAATTAATCATCTTATAATACAAGATTCTTTCCTGCCCTCAAAATTGCGACATATCAATATGATTGCCTCATCAGCCTTGTATTCCCTTTGCCAGCACTTACCATATCTCATTAATTTGCGCCGCGCAAAAAAACCGACATCTATGGGAAACGTATTAAATTGAGTGTAGAAGCGATATCTCAGTAGAATGGGCAAATCGCCTCAGGGGCCATTCTTCGCGGGCCTGAACGCATGGGAATCCGATGGCTGACGATAGTAATTGCTTCATTTGCGGTTTTCCCAATCTTCTATTCATAAATATTCACTTAGTATCACTGGGGGCGTTAGACACATTAAGTTGGGTACTATGTTTGAGTGCTGTACGTTGACGAAAATACTACTCGTACTACACTACTTACTTTTACTACGCGTTCACATAATGTTGACTCTATTTATTAACAAGGACGGGTAAATGTATGTATGTAAATATGGATATCAATTCTTAGAGATTACACAGCAAACATTCTTAAAAGGAGCAAAGTATTACAGCTGAAAACTTTCGAATTTTTAAATAAAACAATCAAATCTTTCTTTTTTACAATATTAATATGAAAGAGGAGATTGAGTTGGTACTACTGTACTAACTATCAGAAATAAAATTAAATAAACGACTAGGCTTAAAACACAGTTTCAAGTAATAAGTAGAGATTTTCATAAAAAAAAAACATAATATTTTCAGCTCGAGCATTTCATAAATAGCTACTCTTCGAAATGGGCACAAGTTCCCGGCCGTTAAGGGAAAAACATTTTCTAGCGAAGAAACTCGTTCATCCCGTTCCTCCACGTAACTCAGCTCGCTGCGAATTTATCGCGATGTAGAATTTATTTCTTTGAAACTAAGGCTTTACATTGCAAAAGGAACATATTTTTTAGCAACTGGGAATTTGTCCACACAGTATTCAACAAGTTATTTACAGTTTAGAACCGAAATAAAGCCCTTAAAGCCTCCTTTAAGTTATAACATAATTATTGCCTATATACTGGATCAGTTCCATTATAATTGAGTGATTATTTAATGACCCTACAGGGAAATACAACGGAGACCCTCTCACTTAATCCTCTCTTCCAACTATTTCAAGGTGAACTATTTCTTTTGAATTATAACCAATATCCTTTACATTGGTAAATGAAAAATCGAACTTTACTACGAGGAGAAAAGTAAGTATCAAACTATAAAATCCAAAAAAAAGCGGTCCAAAGTGTCGTCGTTAATAATAATACAAAGTATTTCGTAAAAGTTCCGCACGCATGACTTAGCAAGTTAGAAAGGTTATATCTAGATAAAATCATGAAAAAAAAATAAGGAGCATCTCATATAACATCATCCAAAAACAATCAATACCATCAGCCCTGATTTTATCGAGTCAATTAGAGCATAATCATTATTAAAATGGGTAACAAAAGACGCGCGCCGGCGGCGGAGAGGGGCCAAACGTATAAAGAGGCCCGGCGCCGGCGCAACCAGTCGCAGTACGCGGACCGCGCGCAACACTTTTTATTTTTTTTCACCTCCCGACCCGCCACGACCTCGTGAACTAACCCCTAAATCCGTGACACGAACTTGTAAAACTAGCCTTAGGTGAGTACAGTCGGTGGTGCTAGTCTGTGATTTGGACTTCGAAATACGAATTTTTGTGTTGTTTTAGGTTAGTTAAGGGTAGATTAATGGTTTGTAATAATAAGATGTGCTGTGAAAATTCGTGATAGCTCGAATTGATAACAATAAATTAAATTTATTAATTAAAATTTTTGAACTTCTGCAGTCAATTAATTAATTAATTATGAACTTTGAACTTCAGCAAAAACTAAACCGAGCTTATCATATTTATATAGGTATCATACCTTTTGTAAAATGTTTAAGTAAAATAGGAGCAGTTTGTCATCAACGCAATTTTTTTCAAAACAAAATAAAAAAAATATTTTCTATATAATATCTAAGCAAATTAACAAAACGACATTACGATAGTAATATATAGTATATTGTGTATTATTATCGTGGTATTTTCTGTAAATTGTAGTAAACAAAAATCTACGAAACGATCTCATTGAAATGGTTGTAATTTGGGATGAGTTATAATTACTTTAATTCAGTTTCTCTGCAAACAATTCTGCACAATGCAATTTAAAGTCGTGATATAATTATAAGGAAACCAGGCAGTAGGTATTCCGAGGTTCAACCGCAGATTGCAGGAGTGGTTTCCGACGCTGGTTCGCAAGTTTGGTTCACGGAGTAACGGATTGTCTGTCTGTTTGTTACAGGCTCCGCAACCTACACGATGGTTCATCTCAACTCTATGGTGAGTTCACTTTTTATTATATGATACAAATGACGATAGGTTAGGTGACAATTTTATCATTTAAAAAATGTTGAATTGATATAATATTTTAATTTTGAAATCAACACAACATCTAGTAAACTTAATTTACTATTTTGTATCAATCTCTTCATATAAATATTTCATAGGAAATGTCCTATTTGCAAATATCCTATTTACAAATGTCCTATTTATAATCACGTACAAGTAGGTTTTTTGTTACTTAAAGTTGTTTAAAACTTAAAAAGATCATAACATAAAAATAATAAAATCCAGCTAAAATTTGATCGTGATACGGTAATCTCCTTAGCCCGGGCGTTAACTGCATTATAACTGAAATTCAGATATAGCTCGCAAAAGTATGCTGACCGCGATGGGAAATAATATTCTAGAGCTTTTAGCAAACAAAGTTAAAGATAATTAATATTCCTTATATTAATTGAGATGTAATAAAACACACAAAAAGATTAAAGAATTTCCTTCAGTATCATTTAATAACATACAATTAACGCGATATTATTTCCAAAATTCTATTTTTAATTTGCCCATTATAGGTCTAAGGTTCAATCAGGATTTTGCGGCGTTTAATATTATTATCGAATACGATAGTTTTTAGTCTACTAGTAATAATGATATATCACTGAGTTTACACGAACAAGGGAAACAGCCGATGCCTGGGAACGGAAGCTAGCGACACAAACATCGATGTTATTTGTCGCTGCGGGCCTGCGCATGCGCATTCGTAAACATAACATAACATCTATATTATTTTGACAATTGGTAGATGGTATAACTTTCTTAGTATATTTTGTAGTATTTTCATTTTAAGAATTTTAAAAATAAATAATTAAATTATACAGTACAGAATTTAGGTAGATTTTTCTTTGGGTAAAATTATTAAAACGATTCAAATCGTTCCTTGATGTAAACTGCCGTTTTCGTTGCTCTTAAAAATTTAATTCTATTATTGCAACAAAGCGAACAAAATATTATACCTGTAGGTACCTACACTAATTTGTTAATGTTATTCTTTTATGCTACAAATAAGTCTATTTGTGACAAATATTCTTCACTCGCATGCTCTTAGCATAATGGAGGCACTAGCGCCGCAGCGATAGCCCCAGGAGTCAGATTACATTCGCTGCGATCTCATTTTACACCGTCGTTCAAAAATTGCTTCCATACATACCAAGTTCTTTTTTAAAACGTGGGTCTGTGGAAATCATTTTATTAAAGTAAACACACATAGTTTAAGTACTGTGAGAGCAGGTGTAGAACATAGAGTAATTCTTGCTTAACGTGACGAATCATTTGCAATCTATAAAAACTCATCTCTCACGGAGAGTGCAAACATTTCTCCGCGTGATAAGTACAAGCGAAAGCAAAATGCATACAACAATAACGAATCAACTTCTTACGCGGATTTTCACACTTCGAATCCCACCAAATCGATCGAGGAACAGATACAAAGGCCGATTATGAAGGCTAGAAAAAAGTAATTACCTTTTGATTTAAGATTTAGCGTTTTTGCATAAGTGCATAGTTGCATCGTACGCAAATGTCGTCCAACGTGTTTTTGGACCAGGTTTTATGTAACTGAACGTTTTTTAATGTCGGAACTAAACGGCCGCGATGATTAATGAGCTGATTATTGTTAGGATTACATTGGAGAGGTTAATTTGCGAACGTTACATGTTCGCTGAAGCTATTTGCAATTAGTTCAATTATCTCTGCTCGATCAAAGTGAATCAACCTGTACTTATAAACTAGTTATAGTAATATTTCTTTATTTGATCAATTTTATAAAGAGATCATTTAAAAGGTACTTTTGTTGCTGACGATACATCAATCTAATTATGTTTGAGTATCCATAGGTTTTAAAAACAGTTTATTCAATATACATTATTAAATTCCTTGTCAAGTTGACATTCAATAGAACCTACTTAAAACTACTCTTATTCCAAACTGGTCAAAAACTAAGTTATGACAACTTATTTTCCACTTGTTTATAAAAGGCACGGCTAGTTCTTTTTTAAAGGTCAAAAGATAAACTATCCTCAGCTCAGATAGGCGACCTTTGAATAAAGTTCTGAGTAAAAAATATAGTGGAGCATAGTGTAAATGTTCTGGTCGACACCGCGGTCACGTCCGTCCGAGGGAGGACTAGGATTTACGAGGCTCTAGCTACGAGTAAGTCTAGAGATCTATGCAAAAAATACCTCGTCACTAGCGTTAGTATTCGGCTCTGTCCGTTTAAGGATACTTTTGCAAGAGGACCTGCGAATCAACGAATAAAATTAATAACGCTTCTTCTTCAACGAATACCTTAGATAGAAGAAACACGTCCTATAAGTTTTTACACGTTATATTATTTTCGCTTAATTTATTTAAGAATCTATTTACGAAAAAACAATCTCATATGTATTAATGGTCAGAGTCTGATCCTGGTTTTTTAATGTTTGAAAATAAGATTAATGTATACAACTATAGAAAACACAAGTAATACCAATTACTCGAGTTTCATAAACTTTTTGTATATTCTCGTCAGCATAGTCCAATTGCTGACGACCAGACATGTTAATTTTCGTATTAGTGAGCCCGTCTAAAGGTCGGCGGTCAGCGGCGAGAGTGGCGGATGTTTTATTCAAGCGCCGGCAAAGTGCCGCTGGATATTGCGAGCGAAATATACGAGATCAAACAAACAGATGGTTGTACTTTCGTACTCATTTTTAAGTGGCTAGCTTTTCTTGAGAATACTCAAATACAAATTGTGTGTTTGAAATACTTTAAGATGTCAATTATATATCGTCATCTTTTAAATTATAATAAAGTTATTTTTTTAAGGACATACTGATTAAGTTACAACAAACAATATTTTTATAAAATAGATATTCAGTAGCAACATCCATAAATATATTTTAGATTGTATTGAATATTGATATATACAGATATACAGATATCGGATAATACGTATGTATATCCATTAAAATTATATTATGTGTATAAATAACTAAAATATCAAACCGCACTTGACCAGCTAGTTGATTGAGGCCTTATCGCCCTCGTTTAGGGTAGGCCCGTGCTCCAGCAGTGGGGACTTATATGACTAAAATATTGACCTCTAGTTCTAGCGCCAGAAATATTTCATTATTTAACTCAGTTGGAAAGTCAAATAAATATTCCGCTATTGTCTCACGGCGGAAGATCAAGTTGATTGATGGCTATGAATGATATCTACAGCGCTAACAGTAATGGCGTCTTGCCGACTTGTCTCAATTCTGTTATCTCACACTGTTCTCCGAAAGCGCCTTTTTTTCTACTATATTAACTATAGTTAAGTGCAATTTACAACTTGATGCAAATTCAAGTTCTGAATTGAGATGCTCACCTATCATGCTAGCTCTACTTCGTGATACAAGTAACTTTGATGAAAATAATTTTAATCAATATTAATTTTCTTTATAATTCTTGATTACTACTAAAATCGCAAATAGAGTTACTTACGCATACACAATTTTTGTATATAAACCGATAGTATTTGTAGTCGATAAATGTAAACATAATTTTTATTAATATTAATTTGCATTATATTCTATTTTACTACTTAAATCGCAAATAGAGTTACTTACGCATGTACCATTATCGTATATAAACCGATAGTATTTTTAGTCGATAGCAAACGACACTTGCCAGCAATTCTAAATCATACATTCGCTACCAATTGAGATAAATGTCATTCAAGTTAGGAAACTTTCCCCTCAATATGTCTCCGATGTCTGAAACAATCCCTTTTACCCAACTACGGCATGCAAAGGAAGGGTAATGATTTTGGCAGACTATTTATTTATTGTCAAATCCTTGGGAAGGCTTACTTAGACAAGGGTATCGGAGGTCAAAGTGCGATGCGGTCGACGCAACGGGTAATAGCGTTGTTTGCGTTGCGTCACGCCAGCATTGCGTCGAGAGACGCAACCAGGGCTACCAGGACCAATAGAACTAGTAATTAGAACATAGGTTCTATGATACAATTATCATATACTAGTGTAGTAGTGTAGTCAAAGTATTTCTAAAGCAATTCCCGTTAATTTCAGAAAATAACTAATTAACTTCAAAAAAGGAGGTTCTTGTCCAAATGTTACTGCATGTGTTTTGTTTTCAAGTCACAATAACACTGCATAAATCAAATTTGCCTAATCTTTAAGATGGAAGCAGATTCCAAGATTTCACCAATATTTCTTTATCATTTCTACTCGAATTGTCAAATGGACCAAATATTGCCTCTTTATGCCTGTCAACCAGGACATCAAAAGGCTCTATTCCTTCAGCAAGACTTGGTTCAGCCCTAGACGACACGTTGACAAAGCCTCCGTCAATCAACCGCGGAGAAAGCGAACAAGGCATTCAGCCGACATCCGTCGCTTCCTAAGGCTCGGATTATTCATCATATTACGCTTCATATTTGTCAGAGCCATGTGTGCACGGGCACGTAACCGTTGGATAATCGCAAATCTTACATGATTATCTCCTTGCTAAATAGAGATGCTATAATAGTAACATTGGCTTATATTTGTATACAAATACTAAGTCATTGCTAATAACATGCATTATGTGCTTATGATTGATGAATGTAATACAACACATATCATCAAAGTCTGATTAAGCCAGTGAAGGTCTTTAAAAATTTACTATCACATGATAGATAAATAGCAAGGCGTAAAGAAATACTGGCATAATTCCTTGGAAGCATCTTCTGAGTGGAAAGTAGCACTAAAACTTTACACCAACATTTCCCAACAAGCAAGCTCGAACGTCCTACACAAAACCAGAATAACCAGCGAATTCTATAAATAAACAAAACAATATTTGGTCAGCGAGCACAGTGTGACATAACGGCCGTACGCCGCACATGCGCGGGCGCCGTAGAAAGCGCTAAGAAGGTCAATGTCGCGCTTCCGTGCTTGCGTCACCGCCGACCAGTCGGAGCGATGCGCAGGGATATCATGAGCTATAAAAATTATACTTATTCTGTGATCTGATGAGAATTTTATTTTTAGAAAACATTCTATTTTGCATAAAGATCGAACGAGTCTCCTATGGAACTAATTTGTAGTCTCTTATAAAACGCTCTAATTCGAACCAAATAGTGGGTGTAATTTATCTGGCCTTATTAAAATATGTACTTGACATAAAGCTTTTAATCCTTCTTTCTCAAAAATCGAGAACTCATATTTTCCAATATTTTTTTTGCATTACTCCACTATCCGACTTTCGTAGCATATAATTTAAAAAAATCTTAGCTTCATCCCGATTCTGGACGGCGTACCTTACGCCTCATTGTCCATAAGCTTGACCTTTCCTCTTCATCTGTACCCACGTGTTGCCAAACACATGACCCACTCCACTAATTGAACCTACGAGAATCTAGCTAATGTTTACATTTCAACCATCGCTTTACGTAACGCGTGAAGAATACAGCCAAATAATTGGCTAGTCGGACGTTTGCGAACGAGTCAGGGTAATGGTTTAACCGTTTTGGAACTGTAAGTTTACGACATCGTTCGTTTTCGAGTCTCTTTTAAGAGTAATTGGTCGCTACTGGGCTACTGCTAATGATACTGATAGGTTTTAGAACGGCGCAAATATGTATATTTCGCAGAGACACGTTTTCGAAAACGCTCTTCAATAGATCAAATCTATCCTCTGGACATTATATGTGAATTGAAGTCAAGTTTAAAATTTATTTTTAATAAAGTGAGCTTTAAGACTACGTTACGAAAGATACACTCGGAAAGTTCTTGTGAACGACTCTGTTACCGCATATTTTTCAATAATACCTACCAGTTAATTATGACAGAAGCATTTATTATCATCATCATCAGCCCATTCCTATCCACTGCTGGACATAGGCCTCCCCAAATGCAGGTTTAACAATTTCAAAAGGTTCATGTTACAAGTAGCCCTTTTTAATCGTCTCCATAAATAAACACAGCTCACCTAGTTAAAACAAAAGCCCTTCCACCCTTAGCGTGTCGATAATGGGCACGTTGACTATTCGCGAGTGACGTGTGAATGCGTCGCGATTTGCATACGCTAATGCATCGCGGGTCGCACGCTGCACTCCGCTGTACCAGTGGCTTACTTACGCGAGCTGGGAATCGTAGATACTGACTGTTACATTGTTGAATCAGAACACTTCTACCATGGTGGATCTGATACTTAAGCCACATGAATTACTATTCGTGTTTTGTTTTAATATGGCCTGTGATTGATGCGTGTATTAGAATGCAATGATGATTTATTAAATTTACATACCTACTATCGGTGTGAGTTTAAAAATAACATAAAAAAATAACAAACAAATGTACTTATTCCTATTAATCCTACACATAGCTGGGACTTAAGTATAAAGTTAACCTAAGGTGGCAGGTATAAAAACAACAGTACTAAATTTAGACCAAACACTAAATTAAATCACCTTTCATCTGCTGCAGTAGGTTACCTGTAAGAGATCGCTAATAGTGATAAGATCACCTAAGTTATTGTGATATGTAATTATTGTAATGCCAAATCGATAAATTGATGCCTTTGCCCCTGATTTCCGTAACACAAGTGCTTAAGCTACTTACCACGGGATCAGATCAATGTATGTGATGTTGTGTAATATTTATTTTTCAATGCCAAACAAACCCTTAGTGTCCCATATAAATATCTCCTAGCCATTCGGACAGGGCTTTCCAATCAACTCGCACTAACAGGCACCAGGCTGAATGCAGATCTTATCTCGTGCCCTATGGCCGTTCGCATACCGACACAGGTTCGATTCCATCGCGTCCTCTTACTTTGCCCTCGTTAGCGACGAAGCGTCAGATGATACCATCGGACTTTGATCTTTGTTAGTGCTCTATAGAGTAGTGACAGAACGATATTACATCTATATAGTTTATTTGGTAAATTGTGAACTTGGTTATGAAAACAGGTATATTAACATTTAGACAAATAATGCAAAATTTGTATTACCCATGTAAGATAATTTGGGAAAATACTGTTACACTACTTTTATTATGAATATACATTACCTATCTTTGTACCTGCAAACGATCTAATCTTTTGTTGAGTTCACAAGTAAGTTGTCTTAGACTTTTTCACCAAATAAAAATGTCAATTTAGTCAGGACACAAATATACAGTCTTAAATTGACCTTAAGTAAACACGACGCCCAAGTAAACCTTCCAATTCTTTCCGCCACTTTCTAGAGCGTTATCGTTAAAGATCACAATTTCATAATAATAGTAACGTTCGTTAATTTGCAACATTATGAGCATTAGAGTCATACTAACAATGGCGGCGTACTTTAATCGCTAAGTCGCGTAGTGACTAGTTACCACTTCAATTACTCACGCGGTCCCATTCATACGATCTATTCATTATGAATCTTAATTGATATCAGTTTCACTCACAGTGTAATCTATTGAGAGAACGTTGCCTTATGCTTTATATGGCTGTGGACTCTAACTAGTATGTAAAGATGTTTACCAAAGGTGCTTACTACTTTTATCTATTCAAAAGCAATTTGATTATTTCAATTTTAGTGGTAGTAGTCTAATCGGCCAAGATTCGAACATTTTTTTTATCCAACTGTAGGTTTTAATCGAACAACATACGAACAGGGTGTGCTATTTAAGTTCTTGCAGGTTTTTAAATGAGAAATTAACTCAATATACAATCCATTAACCTGTGGGGTTAAACCTCTAGTTAGTTTACCTAACTGCATGCAATTTTTCACTAAACTCCGAATTTCTGTGACAACTAAAAATGTGTAATAAACCATTAGTGAAACATCAATTAGTCAAAATGTTTCCTTTTAAGTGACTTGTAAGCATGTTAACACGATGTTTCTTTGGCAATCTCTAGTGCCAACGGCGCTGTCGCCAGATGAATGGCTAATTCCCTCGCTGTGAGTCGGGTCACAGTTCGCAGCGATTGCGCAATGCGCCCGCGCACTTATACCGCCGTACATTACTCGCGCGATATCGCATACATTTGCAGATTTATGCCTTGCACTTACTCGAGTTCTGGAGTGGATACCGCGTCTCGGCAAACGTAGTGTAGGACGCCCGCAGGCCAGGTGGTGTGACGATCTGCGCAGGACGGCTGGTAGGAGCTGGATGCAAGTAGCCGAAGGACGATAGAAGTAGCGTGCATTTGGAGAGGCCTATGTCCAGCAGTGGACAAGTATGGGCTGATGATGATGATGATGACGACTTACTCGACTTATATTTTCGCACGATATCCGTATTTTTATAATTGATGACGGATTCGTTTTTAACATTTTATTTTTTTCCAACACGCTTTTCCAACAAACTGTTTTATTTCCTGCTCTCCAAAAAAATGGTATAGTGGTAGATGTAGAATTAATGAAGTTTCCTTAATTAACTACAAATACTGACTGCTAACGTAGTGTTAAGATTAATAATGATAGCTTAAGTCAAAAAACCTATTAAAAGACTAATCTATCTACAGATTATTCGTTAGTTATGGAAATCTGATCTTGACATAGGCTATAAAATAGATAAGCCCACAGTAAAACTAGTATTTTTGTCAAATCATTTTGCCTATCCGAAATACATCGATGTCATTGACACCACGAACTAATCGATGACGTAAATTATAAAAGCCTACAATTATTCACTCGACGGGTCACAAACAAAATAAAGATAGCTGCAGGTTACCGGGTAAGTAAGTAAATAGCATAGGAGGTCATGATATCTTGACCCGAGGGGTACGCGCCGCGACTCCCCTCACCAACTTTTACTTTCACCGTGAGAACCACCATGTGACGACATTACGTCACGGCATTATTCAAATCCATGCACCATTTATATTATGTCGATACGTATAACACGTAACGCATTCGAATGTTTACGCGCATTGTAAGAACTCACAAGATGTAATGGTACGATTTGAATTGTAAATGTCCGTTCACGCTCTCTTTGCAAGATGACCGAAATATTTGACGGTTTATTGTTAAAACATGCAGCAAACAGCTGATGATGAGGGCAGATTAAGTGTTAGATCATCTGCCGTTACGTCACGAGTCTTGACAATCTCCTCGCGACTACGGATCGATAAAGATCTGCAGAGAAAGGCGCTCAGTGTTTGTGCGAGCTGACAACTGATTGATAGAAAACACGTAATAACTAGAAATGCGCGGAAGTCTACATATTGAATTAGTTAATCTTACTTACAGGAAGCGATGGGCCCAAACTAATTTATGATGATTTTCATGAAAGAAACAGTGATATCTCCAAGTAATGACTCCACCATAGCTAAATAACTACAATACTACAAAACACATTAAATTATAGTTTCCGAGGTTACAGCTGTATCAAGATCAAGCTTTTCCTCGTAACAACATCCGTAATCAATTCCATATTACAATATTACATATCAGTGTAATTACGATATTACATGTGATGCTACATTGCACCTATGCTACTGAATAAATTATAACATACCTATGTACACACTTAGGTATTCTCGTAGCTATTATTTCACATGGCCTTAAACATTAAACAATGCTCACGGTTAGCTTAAAACTGCGCAAAAATTTGATAGTGCACTAGTTTGTTCTCTAAACTTAAACTTATATCCTAGCACAATTACTTACCGACGCATTAGTGCGATTGGATAGAAGCAGAACCGACTTACTCAGGACACAAGCATGTACTCGTAACATCGGCTTTTCATTTCTCGTTCAAGTTTATTTTAAGACTTGAGTCGTCTACCAATAGACCAACAACGAACGGGACATTATGTATATAAAATACCTAGGCCTATGTAATAAAATATATGTGTGGTTCAAGCACGTTTTCTCTGTGCGTCGTAAAGTTATGTCATGTGCGTCTCGCGCCGGTAACACGATTCAATTACTGGGACCTTTGCCCGGTGCCATCAATGGTACAAATGGTGTTCTTGCATACTTGCATACATGTTAGTATGTAACATGTCACGTAACCCTATTTCCATATGTTACTTATGGATGCCGAGGGGCATGAACTCAAAATATAATTTTAATCTGTCATGGTTACAAAAAACATGGTAAATAACCCGGACATTTTCAGTTTTCTATGATCTGAAAAGTTGGGAAGCATTAAACGAGCATTCTGAGCATATGTCCTACAAATGCTATTGATTTGCTCATTTAATGCAAATCAATAGCATTTGTAGGACATACGCTCAATGCTCAAATCAGAATTATAAAATCACGAAATAAAAAGGTGCCTATGTACCTAAATACAAGAACAACTCGTTAGTTCAACATTACTTTGCTGTATATAACATAAACGTAATTCTGGATTATTTGACACTAAAATTTTCGCTTTTAGTATCCGCGCCGCTGATAAAACATATTTATTTTAACGGTAACCCGTTGCTTTTATCTTTACAAATTGCACCATTTACCCCTATGTCTGCAGTTCTATTGTTACAAATTGGTTAGTAAATTTTATATTTAAGATCATGTTATTACAACGCGCTCTGAAATAGTAGCAACGCGTTTTATTATTAAACTTCACAAGCGCTATAATAATAACAGATTCTTTGCTTTTCACACTGCTTAATTTACAGGCCCAAAAATAATTCCACGTTGCGTTGCATACCTAAAATATAATTCATTCAGTCTTTATTGTTATATGCTGCATTTGATGTCTTCTTTGCTTGTCTGCTTGTTTTATCAAAATGATGATGATGACAAATCAATCAGTATTGAACAAAGATTGAGAAGCGATACAATCAAGTTACTGACCTGTTTATCTACATACCCACTTACGCGGCTATTTCTTCGTCATGTGACGATTCGCGACCTTTGTCATTATGACAGCTCTTGCGCAACGAGAAAATGGGCGGGAAAAACGTCACTTTAGCGCCATTTTGTATTGGAAAGTGTCATGGCGGGCATTGTGGAGCGAGCCGGGTTCCGTGTGCTAACTACGCGGTATTGAAATGCTTCCTCTCTCAGAAAAAGGTCATTATATTTCACTTTTGTCGGCGAACAATGAACGCGTGTGAGCGGACGCGAAAAAGTGATTCGTGCTCGAATGATTCTTGATTTATCTCGCGGATTGTGCAGATCGGAGATAGATAATTTGTGTAATGATTGTTTCCGATCTTGAAAAAAGGTAAATACTACCGTCGCCCCCACATAATAGCGATGTAATTAGATGGATTAGATCGCGTCGTAACAGATAGATAATAGTTAGTCACATGTCTACGAAAGTTGACTTGTTTGGAAGACACGCTACACTTATTGGAATGTTAAAGTGACATAAATAAAACACAACTTCAATTGTTAATATAAGACTATAGCAGCAAAGAGCAGAGCAGTGCATTTATTCGTATCCAAGTCTAAATACCTTCATTTTTCAATACGCAATCATAATTAATTGTATCTGTTAAGACAAAACATTTCATCTACGCGCTTTACCTTAGCTGATATCTCACTAAGCGTGGTGTATGGTCCCCACGATAACCATTACCATACGCAATAACCATTATGGCGGCCGGTTCCGATGCAGAGATCTCCCATCGGCCGGAACAATCGGGTTGCGCAGGCGCCGCGTTCCCAGCGCCGTTCCCGTGAGATATCTGATGTCCGCCAGCGGTGGGATGTCCTGTGGCCATTGCTCGTAAAAAGAAAAAAGCCTTACAACTAAGCCGAAAAGCGTATTATTATTGCGTATATCAGGAAATTGTAACATATCCTTTCAGCTGGAGGCTGATCTTGTTAACCCTGCTTGAACTGACTTTGTAGTGTCAAGTATATTTTTCGAAAACCCTTTCAATAACATGCTTGACTTTAACAGCGATATTCTAGTAAATAAAAAACAATAATCACTTTTGTTACAAGCTTTTTTTTAATATAGAGGCTGAACAACAAAACCAGAATCCCGGCCAGACGAATAAATAAACCAAATTGAATGTAAAATAGCGTGCAGTAACACATATTACACGTCATAAAGAAATGAGACGTCTCTGACACCGAGACAATGCGAGCAGATACGGGTGTTGTAACGAGTGGCGTGCGCCCGCGCCGGTCGTTAGGGCTTGCGGATAATAGAATATCGTTTATTTTATAGGAGTACATAGATGATATATTATATATAGGCAATAAATAATAAATATACAACTTACGACATCCCATCGTGTACATTATTCTGGTTCAGAGATAAGTAGAACGAGCACTTGTGTAACGCATCGTATACTTTTCACATTTCGCTCTTTATGAAATTAGATTAGATCGAAAAGGATACGGGTGATCGGAGGAACCAAAGGCAATACCTAGTAGTTGATTTAAGGGGTGAGAGCCATCCGTGATGATGACAAGGCTACTCCAAGCCTCGTTAGTCAGCTAGGAATAAATAGTAGTTGACCAAGAAGTACGTAGGTCATCTCCAATAAATCTTACATGTAGAACACAATATCTACTTAAGTAAAAACTATATTCCCTCCCCTCTTTTGGGGCACCCCCCACCCCTCCCGAAAATCTTAAACTGATAACTTACAAAACAACAAATTAAGGTCCGATTAGTAATGTATCTAGTATGTCAAAGGCCTGATAAGGTAGACCCGTGCCCCAGCAAGGGGGACGTATGGATGTTGATGACGGTGTGGCAGCCCTGCCGCCGCGCATCCATGACTCAGGACGCGAGGTGGCGTGCGCGCGCGCAACTAATGACATAATGACGCGTCGCAGGTGCAATATGATTTATTTTCCACCTCGAAACCTTACGTCCTTTGAAGATTTATTAATGAAATGGTCTATTTCTCTCTCTGTTTGAAATACATAGTGAGATTTGCTGCAACAGACGTTTGTATGACTATTAGTCAATATAATCTAGTACTAAATTTTAAAGTCGCTACATAAATATAAAATAAAATAGGTCATCATCTAGTCCAAAAATTTTGACAATCGTACATAATACAATAACAATGTTTGGAATTATATGGGAACGACATAGAGAGGCACTCTCAAGTAAGTCCATAAACCCCACTTGGATTTGAGTTAACAACCGCCATCTATTTAAACATGTTATCTTATTACTAAGTAGGTCTTGGTGGCTAAGTAGGCGCTACAAGTATTCTGCTTACACAATCGACGCAACTTACACAAAGACGGTGAAAGTCGTAAAGAGCTAATTACACACAATTAATGTTAAGTATTCATACTTGAGCTACCCACACATGATGAGATTAGGCAGTGAGCATCTTTAAACACAATATTAAATATCTAAATCAGATCTACACGATTACAGAGCTGATTTAGTAGAATAAATTCGATTAAAATCAAAACAGGATAAATATCTACTTTTGAATAAAGTAAAATAATAAAAAAATGTTTTCAAATCATATTATCATAAATCAAATTTCACAACCGGTTAGGGAATCACCAGAGAAAGATAATTTAAAATAAACGTTTTGAAACATCTACTGGTATCGCCGCCCCACGCGGCCCCTCGGGACTAGCGAAGCTAGAAAATATATACAAATTTAATATTTATTTATCCTGAATGGAATAAATTACTGCTGGCAGAGAAAGTGACCCGCTCCCGCGATGAATCTCAATTCGGTCTCGGTACGCGCACGGTCCGTTTAAAGCAAATTAACTTTTCGCAGATTACGTGCGAAATTTACTGCGTTTTTTAGGGTTCCGTAGCCAAAATGGCAAAAACGGAACCCTTATAGTTTCGTCATGTCCGTCTGTCCGTCTGTCCGTCTGTCCGTCTGTCCGTCTGTCACAGCCGATTTACTCGGAAACTATAAGTACTACAGTGATGAAATTTGATGGGAATATGTGTTGTATGAACCGCTACAAAAATATGACACTAAATAGTAAAAAAAAGAATTGGGGGTGGGGCCCCCCATACATGTAACTGAGGGATGAAATTTTTTTTTTCGATGTACATACCCGTGTGGGGTATCAATGGAAAGGTCTTTTAAAATGTTATAAAGTTTTCTAAAAAACATTTTTCTTAAAGTGAACGGTTTTTGAGATATCAGCTCTCAAAGTCGTAAAAAGTATGTCCCCCCCCCTCTATTTTTATAACTACGGGGTATAAAATTCTAAAAAAAATAGAGGTGATGCATGCTAATTAACTCTTTCAACGATTTTTGGTTTGATCAAAGTATCTCTTATAGTTTTTGAGATAGGTTGATTTTTATTATATTTGCTGCTACGGAACCCTTTGTGCGCGAGCCCGACTCGCACTTGGCCGGTTTTTTATAATAGGCTAACAAGATGACGTCACTCCACCTGATGGTAAGCGGTAGTGAGATCCAAATATGAGGTCGACAGGCACAATAGACCATTCTGAGCCTGTTTATGTACTAATTAATAACGTTATAACATCTTTTCTGGCCAGTACAGCAACATAAATAATGAAATATACTTATCTACTTCTCTCAATGGAGAAAATGTTATTACAACATGTTACTAGAATTTCTTTGCTCGTAATGCTCACAGGTAATCTTGACATTAAAATCTAGCATTTTGATGAAATAATGAAACAATAGCACTGTAACAATTAATTAACTTCGTAGACAATGGGCGCATTAAATAGTTAACACCTAATTATTACACGATTAGAAACAGTCTGAGGAAAACATAGGTAAATACAATGCGTTTGCTCACAATTAAATAACTTACTAATGCGCACGCTTGCATATACAAGTTCAATGACTCGATGCATTGAATGAAGTAATTGAACTTGGCCACAATAGTATAATTTTACGTTGTTTAAAATAAGTGCATTTGGTACCAGTATTACTGAAACAACCATGCCAAACTAGAGTCCTGAAAAATTAGGTTTTCACTGCTATTAAATACATTATTTTGATGAGACTTCAATCTACTCAAGCAGTCGTTACAACACAGAATATAGCTAGGTGAATGCATATCGCATAATTTATTGAAATCACGCTAAATTATAATTAAATATGGTATTAATTCACATATCAGTTAGTGTGAGGTACAATCACGTACCTTCTTCGCCAATTTGTGTGATAACAAGGCATAGACAAACAAGCACGTCTTATAAGATAAGCATCGTGCTTAGATCCGGGAAAGCGGAGATTTATGGTCGCGACGCGGGCGCATGCGCGCGCTGCCCAGCGGAGGACCATAGACCAGAAGAGATTTTGTTCATGAAAGTATAGTGTTTAGTATCAAAACTCATGTACATGTACCACTGTTGCTTTAGTGCCTCCCTTTTAAAACGACTTCTAGTTTTAATTTTAAGACCACTCACATAAATGTCTATGTATTTTAAAAAATCTTTCCAGTAGGGCTCAATTGCCAATCTCAAGAGCCGTGAAGAACTCTCTACATGTTTGTTACATTTATGTTGGCAGTCATCAGCACTCACCAAACTATTATTTATTTTGTCAAACTAAAGTTTAATCTTAGAAAATAACCTGTCAACATTGATATGTAAACCGAGATTATGAAATAATATCTCGCTTTTAGATATCAGCTTACAAATTTGTAACTGGCTATTAAATATCCAAATTTACAATTGCCCGTACAAACGAGGCAATCTACTTAAATTCCTTAGACCAGACTAGGCTTTGGTTAATTCAATACAAAGCGCTCGCCGCACGTACAAACGGCGGATTTTATTTTGTTGCAACGACTTTAAAACCATTTATAGTCAGGTCATCCACTCGCATGCAAAAGGTCCATTTTATTACCTACCACAAATCTTCTAGAGTGTCCACTTTCGATTTTCTGTTCTTTCAAGTTAATCAGTTCAATGTCTATGGTAATCCAACTTGGTTAAGCTTTGGCATGTAAAAGCAGCTTTGTCTTTTTTATTATTATTTATATTTATGTACCATGAAACATAACAATTATTTTTGTTGATAGAGTATTCCAAACAGGTCAACTCTTTGTTGTTAAGTTTGCAGTCTTCGATACTTTTATTGGGTACTTTCAAGCTCTATGTTAATTACTGAAAAGTAGAGCAGATCTTATTTGAAATATTTGCGAACACGGCGGGTCCTTGCGAACCGAGAGATGTGATGCAAATGTGCAAATACAAGGAACGTTTACATTTTGTCATAATTTTGAGTAATCGCTTTCCAAACGTTGTGTCACGTAAATTAACACCTTCGACACTGTTGTGTCCTAAAATATTCACCTAAATCACATGAACCTTACTTAATCATACCAAGTCTTTTTATGTTTGTTACCTTTTAACTTACTTCAAACTCTTTCTTATATTCATTTGTCTAATCAAGCAACTGTTATTTAGCTTAAACAAGTTGTACCTATAGGTTCTCAATAGTAAAATGATGTTAACGTCTTAAAACTGTCGTGCACGACTTTTGGTGGAAAAAATTGCTTTGTTGACTCCCGCAAACGTTAATCTGCACTTTATACGTGTATTTCCATTGCAAAACTGTTGCAATTGCATCTGCTAACCTAGTTGCAAGACAAAGGAGCCCGCAGCAGCTAAATAAACCACAATGCTAAATCCGGCAGCAGAACTAACACACTATTTGCAAATGGGTGCTCTCATTAGCGACCTTGTGTATAACCGTATGTCGCAATCTCTAATTTCCTCATCTGCTAAAAGTCCTGAGTAGCCCGAGAGCCACACGTTAGATCACTCTTTCTGACCTTCGCATACCGAACGATGATTGTGTGCTAACTACCCTTATTACCATAGGCGTTTGTCAACTGCGCGCTAACTGCGTTAGGAATGACATTGCCAGATTCTGTGAACACTGTCTGGAATGAATAACATATGATGTCCTCTGTAACCTTCTAGGCAAAGTCCACCGACCTCTAAGGTATACCTAAGGCCACATATTCACACTCTTAAAGCCAATATAGTCCTTCAATCTAATCAACTCTGCTTACCAGTGCGGAAGATAGTTTTGCAGCATTCTAGATTTCAAACGATTGTATAAATTAATTATTTATATTGATAGACTAACGGCAGAATTTTGAAACAGTAATGCACATATTTCATCATATTTTATTTGTACTTGTACGATCAAATTAGAATAAGCTCTGACACTATTATTTGTATGTTACGAAATACTAACGAAAGTCAACGAATTATTTCACGTATCACAATAGTTACACATGTATACGTAGTCATCCCATTCAGGGTCAGTTACTCACGGATGCTAGCAATTCGGCGGTTTCTGTCAAAGTTTTGTCAGTCTGAGCATGCTTCGGCGCCGGGCCGCTCTGAATACTAATAGAGGAAGATCCCAGAGCCGCCAGACATCACTTATTTTCTAATGGACAAAATGTATACGATTGAGTAGTGGTGGGGTGTACTATCATCATATGACTAGTTGCTACCTTGACCAGACGGCCATTTTTCAGATATCAACCAATCAAGGTACATAGAAACACTGCTCACCTCACTTAAATTCTGATGGCTGATTTTAACATATATTTCACACAATATCATTAAAAATCAGGATTCATTACTCCCAGATACATGCGGTCGGCGGTTTTACCTTACAGACGCTTTAAAGCTATGAAAAAAATTTTACTTTTACTTAATTTTACTTATTTTGTGATGCTTGATTTTTATATATGTTATTCAAACAACTATTTTAAAACGTTTTGCAAACGGACAGACCGATCCAAGGGGCCAAACATTCACCAGACCCAACTTTTTTAGATTTTTTTTTTAAATTGAATTTAGTTAAGTTTTTCTAATAAAATAGTTTATAAGGTACAATTCTATAATTATTGCGGTCAGATGAGCACTTTTTAGTTGTTTGAATAACATATATAAAAATCAAGCATCAGAAAATAAGTAAAAGTAAAAATTTTTTCATAGCTTTAAAGCGTCTGTAAGGTAAAACCGCCGACCGCATGTGTCTGGGAGTAATGAATCCTGATTTTTAATGATATTGTGTGAAATATATGTTAAAATCAGCCATCAGAATTTAAGTGAGGTGAGCAGTGTTTCTATGTACCTTGATTGGTTGATATCTGAAAAATGGCCGTCTGGTCAAGGTAGCAACTAGTCATATGATGATAGTACACCCCAACACTACTCAATCGTATATATTTTGTCCATTAGAAAATAAGTGATGTCTGGCAGCTCTGGGATCTTGGACCATAATGGCACAAGAACTGCAGCCCAAGTACTTGCGCATGCAACCCTGGCTAATTGGGCGAACGCAACAGAAAAAGGCGGGTTCTTAATATTCAAGGTGTGTTCCGCTCTGATCGCCTAGTTTAGTGCTATTTGCCTTTTTACGTGGAGGATGTCAAGAAGCATTCAGAAATGACGGTAGTTTAAAATATTTTTACAGTTCAATAGTTCAGTTATCAGACATTTGTAAAATTTATTGATATAATGTACCTATGTTAACAAATCAATAAGATGCGACATAGATCAATTAAATCACAAGTTTCAAGTCAATCTTTAAACTTGATTTGAATGTTCAATGATTAGTTAAGTGCATTTTTTTTATTTCTCCTGTACACAATATAATGTTTTGCAACAATTGCCTATATACCTAGTTGGTACTAAATATTAGTCGCTCGCGACCATGATTGGTGTAACCCAGTCGAAACGTCGGGCAGTAAGTAGCTATATATTTGCTTCTCCTAATAACGCGCGTGGACCTATAAAGACTAATATTTGGTATAATGGAACGCGAAAGTGCAATACCTAGTAGGTATATCACCTGTGGGACATTAGTGAGTCAGCCACAAAAATACTTACATTGAAAGAAGAAACTAAAGTGTTTTTTTTTGTTGTTACAGTTGTTGGTAGCGTTGGTGGCGCTGGGCGCGGCCGCGGCGACGCCCCGCAAGCACTACAAGCGCGACGGTAAGGGGAATACATACTTACATACTATATCACTATCTTGTAGTATATAGATCCTTCGAACAAGAACCTATTTGAAATACTTAAACAAATTGCTGCGCCATTAGCTGCTTAACTTGAGTCTTAGTCTTCACCACTTTTCTGATAAGTACTTGTTATCAAAAAGTGGAGGTTTTGTAGATCCGAGTTAACATTTGCAAAAACTTGGCAACTCTAGCGTGTTAAAACTGTTGGCCTGCCGCCAAAAAACGTTTAAAATACAAGCTTTTCTCTAATCTGAAATCTTTCAAAGTCAGAACTGTTTAAATATTCTCACTTAATTTCCAAGCATAAGCTAATAAAACTGAATTTCTGTCCGCAGCCCCGGTGAGCTCGTACCTGCCCCCGTCCAACGGCGGCGGCTTCGGAGGCGGCCGCCCCTCCTCCTCCTACGGCGCTCCCCCGCGCCCGTCCTCCAGCTACGGCGCCCCGAGCCGCCCGTCCTCCAGCTACGGACCGCCGTCCCGCCCGTCCTCCAGCTACGGACCTCCGCCATCTCGCCCCTCGTCCAGCTACGGCGCCCCCGCCCCCTCCAGCTCCTATGGCGCCCCCGCCCCGTCCTCTAGCTACGGAGCTCCGTCCCGCCCCTCTTCCAGCTACGGCGCTCCCTCCCGCCCCTCATCCAGCTACGGCGCGCCTGCCCGTCCCCCGGCGACCAGCTACGGCGTCCCCACCGGTCCTTCCACCGCCTACGGCGCCCCCAAGCCTTCCAGCTCCTACGGCGCTCCCGCTCCCTCCAGCTCCTACGGCGCCCCGTCTGCTGGCCCATCCAGCTCCTACGGCGCCCCCGCTCCTTCTAGCTCCTACGGCGCCCCGTCCGCTGGCCCATCCAGCTCCTACGGCGCTCCCTCAGCTGGCCCCTCCAGCTCGTACGGTGCTCCCGCCCCATCCAACTCCTACGGCGCCCCCGCTCCCTCGTCCTCGTACGGCGCCCCCTCGTTCGGCGGCAGCGGTCACGGCAGCGGCGGCAGCTTCGGAGGTAGCGGCAGCAGCTTCGGCTCCAGCAGCTTTGGTTCCAGCGGGTTCGGCGGCAGCGCCCCCTCGTCCAGCTACGGCGCCCCGTCGGCTCCTTCCAGCTCGTACGGCGCCCCGTCGCCCTCGAGCTCGTACGGCGCGCCCGCCCCCGCCCCGTCCAGCAGCTACGGCGCCCCTAGCGCCGGCGGCTCTGGTTTCTCTTCTGGCGGCCACGGTTCATCTGGCTTCTCTAGCGGTTCCAGCGGATTCTCCTCTGGAGGCTTCTCCTCGGGCGGCTCGGGCGGCTACGCG
The DNA here is from genome assembly GCA_039566165.1 of Maruca vitrata. Lineage (NCBI taxonomy): Eukaryota > Metazoa > Arthropoda > Insecta > Lepidoptera > Crambidae > Maruca > Maruca vitrata. The sequence continues at coordinate 258,282 of CM076923.1, read as the reverse complement.
TCGGGCGGCTCCGGCGGCTACTCGGGCGGCCACGGCTCCTCCGGCCACGGCGGCGGCGTGCCCGCCACCATCAACCAGAGCTACAGCTCGAACGGTGGCTACGTGTACTAAGCTTACCCACCTCTTCTTGTGAATTGGAAGTCTCAAGCAAAGTGAATAGATTCAGAAAGTTGTTACTACTATTCTTTAAGTAACACAGGCAAAACGATTGCAAACATCTTTCGACAATATTTTTCATTTTCCTCAGCTCTATCTGAAGGGAATTTAACGAAGCAAGGTAAGCGTTGTTTCAGCAAAGTTGTGTTGAACCATCTTCCCGAATCCATTCACTTTAGTCTCAATAGTCAATCTGTAAGTTACCGATAGAGGTGCAATATTTAGTCTAAACGTCTCCAAGACATAAGTCGGACTTGTAGTTTGAAATTAGCGGTGCGCCTGGCCTTCACCAGGGTCTGTGTATCATGAAGCATGTCGTATTCAAGTACCGTCTCACCAGTGAAAGGTCACGCAGTCGGTTTGGTGGATTTTGTCTTGTTTGTAATGTGAAGTGAAAATAAGGTCAAAAGTTACACAATTTTACTATTTCCGCTCTTTTGAGAAGGCATTCTCTTCAAATCAGCAAATAGTTTTTAAAGATGATTCAGCTCGATTTAGGTGAATTAATAATTTATCTTTCCATCTTCGTGCAAATCAGGAGAAAAATATTTCATGTGTCACTGTGCTGTCAATAGGAATATTTTCGGGAACAATTTTACGCCAAAATTTGCTATATTGAAGAGGGTCCCAGAGTGCTAGAAATAGTCTCCCGAGGGAATTAAGGTCTGCGTAACGCTTTCGCTGGTGGAGGGAAGTCTCTCTACGGGAGTCGCACCGATCACGAACAAAAGTATTAAATTTATTTAATTGTAATGAACTGTACAAAAATTAGAATAAGTAAACCGAAATGATTTTGTATAAATTAAAACTTTTGTAAATAAGTTATTGTTTTCTATTTTTTCCTAATCCCCTAATTTTACAAATTAATGGATTTATCCCATTGAATATATTTTAGTTATACTGGTGGTCTTTGATAAATACCGTATCTGAGGAGAATAATTTATTCTTGATTAAATGTAAACCAATACTTACACGCAAAGTTTTCATAGACTGTTTTTCATCTGTGTAGAACATTATTCATAAGACTTATTTAATTTTTCATTTAACTTAATTCTGGATGGGATGAAAACTCTTTAAATTAACTGCCCAACCATGGTTCCAAGCCATTTAGAGCTACCTCCAATAAATCTCTTTCACGTACAAAAAAAAAGTAAATATAGTTTAAAAAACCGAAACAAAAAGGGTGTCAATAAAGATCACGTCAACATACTATATGTTTATTGATGTCGCAGAGCGGCGCATAGTTCACAACATTACACATTTTTTTCACATTTTCAAAATATTCAACAAGAACTAGGAATAAGTCAATAAATAGTAGGTATATCTACTAACTAACAGTGGACCGCGCGTTTCCTAATACCGTAGCACATAGATCAACATAGCAATCAAACAATGGGTTCCTACATATTCACAGATGTATAAACTACCAGTATATTACATATAAGTTTAGATAAATACATATTCAAAGAGTAAGTAAATATATCTTTAGCTGATCAACTCTATCTATAAGTATGATGGAGAAGAAGAAAATTCTCTCCAAACAGTCTAAGTAATTGTAATAATTTTAGCAGACAAAGAATTTGACCAGAATATCTTAATTTCTGTTGTAATTTAATAATTTTACACGTCAATCAACTATGTTCATAATTTTGTTTCTATTATCAAACAGAATGATAAATGCAAGCTTAAAATAAAGAAATACATGCGTGGGACGGATGTTACCTACTATGATTGTGAATATTCAAGAAATGTATATAATACACTTGTATTTATAAAGGATGATATATGAATAGGTACAGTGTACATTCTTAAGAGTAATTTGTCTAATACAAGTATAACCTGCTTCCACTGAGGCACGCATTGAGTTTACACTAAAGTTTATAAAATGATAATTCTATTTTGATCCTATTTCAAGATGCTACCATTTATCTGTATATTGTAAAAAGCCTACTCCAAAACTATAATGTATCCACGAACTACAAAGTTCAGTCACTAGAATAGATATTCTTTTGACAATACTTTTAGACTTCATCAAACTTGGATATGGTGAAACATAGGTGACCAGTTCGTACATTTTTTGATTGACTAAAATATAAAATATCTTTTGTTGGATTTTTATACTGATTTAGATGAATACAAAATGTAATTCTCAAAATAAGATTACACGATATTTGATTTGATTTTAATGACACACCGAGTGAATTTAATTACTTACCACATAGTCTTTGCACACATAGTGGTTAACTGTGTGTAAGCAGGGTGTATATGTTAATTCATTACATTTCATATTCATTAGTGTCATTGTAATCTTTATTTCGTGGTCAATAAATGTTTTCTTTCTTTCTATATTATTATTAATCTATAAATGTCAGCATAGGATCAAAATAGAATGAACCATCGGAGACAATAGACGTCATGATCGGCCACAAAACGATAAACTCTACAATGTATGCGCTGTTATTAGAAAACGGGGTCGAAGAACAACAACGATACCTAAAGCTACACTTAAATATATTGATATGTTTCGTTTCACACTAAATCTATGATATGTATATTAATTCATTTATATTATGTATAATTAATCACGCTGACATGATATGTATCGTATTTGTAGTCTTAACAGATAAATAGTAATAGTTACACTTGCTTACCGCTGATCGATCGTCACCTGGTATCACATCGATTACGCAACTTGCTATATCTTCGATATGTCGCGCTACAGTTGCGTCTTAAAATATCTCAGAAACAATTTTAAAAGCCCATTACAATACCAATTAGTTACATTAAGTTGATCACATGGGAAATACCGAATACATTCAAAAAGCTTCAAATGGTGATAACATTTAGTACAAATAGCATAGACTATGTCTATGGCGAGACAGCGGACACGAGGGTAGTATATCATGAACACCAATAGATCAATACACATTAAGTTGACTAAAACGAAGGTGGCGCCATCTGTCGCGCCCTCACGTGACATTGATTAGTTCAACACAACAGAACCTCTTCCGACGAGGAGTTTAGGCCGCCACGACTGGGTGAGCTGATCGGAACTGAAGCCTGATTTCGGAGATCTATTGCGATTTCAATAGTTGGTGTAAAAGTATGAACATCCAGTAATCATTGACCACAATACTTGAACCATAAGACATTTATACTTAGATTGTTGTTTGTCAAAACGCATACGAATGGCGCACACCTCCAACACCCATCGATCTTATAATTATGTTAAAAGCTGAAACCTTATGCTAAAATATAATAAAGATATAAAAATGAATTCTAGTTCTCATAAACTATATCGATAAAGCTTCGCTTATAAAAAGAATAACAGCCACTAAGTTGTACTGCCTAATCTAGACACTGCGCTGGATCAGCCTATGTTCATACGTAGCGTGGAAAAGGTAAACAAATCAGTCCGTCGACGGTCCGTCGCCGACGCGTCGGCGCGCCGGCCGCTAGGTCTGCTGTGCAAGCGATGGGCTCGGTACTCGGCAGATATCTCTCAACCACTCAACGTATCAGATACCTCATATATTTGGTCACGTGAAGATTATGTTCTACGACGCATTCCTCATATAATTTATTTATAATGATCTATGAAGCACGTAACATATTATGTGCTCTCAATTCTCTACATTAATTGACTTAAATAAGGAATCTTCTTCAATATAAACAATATAATATATAAAATCTCTTCTAACAACGAACTAAGACTCCATCATGATATGTATTAGTTGCATCATCACTTTTACAATATAATTTGCTACAAAATAACTTCGCTTAAGTCGTAACACATACACTAGAACATAGTCTATTGCTTTAATGATTTCGTATTTACTTTCTACGTACGTACATACCGACGGCTTGCGGTCCTCGGGGCGGGTGATGTCGCGATGTCTATACATAAAACTTACAAAACTGAGTTCGGAAGATACGGCGATATGTCATAACTTTGAGCACAACAATCTAATTCGAAAAATACTGAAGTTAAAACGGTTCCCCATTTCGATGTAGTTTACGAAATATGAAACGATGTACTATGTAAATATGTAACGGTTGAAATAATGTGTGGACAGTAAAATCGTCATAAAATATACCATCCTGAACGCGAGCGCAGAGCGGCGCTGGCCGTGGTTGGGCTCCGACACCTTACTCCATCCATAGCTTGATTTTCCTTCCAGTTAAAATAATAATAATAATAATAAAATCATTTATTTTCTCTCCACAATATTTTAACAAGATTTAAGTACTTAAGCCTATAGTAATAATACCAGTTACCAGTTTCAATATTGTGGGAGACTGACGCCTAAACTAAGCAAAGGAGCTTGTATTTCAGGTCATCAGGCCTCACACCCTCAAGAAAAAGGAAACCATAATTTACATTAAGGTGTACAGGAGAAACAAAATTTACAAAAAGATTTTGTTAGTAACATGCCCTTCATAGCAAAATGAGTGGTTAATTACAATTATATTGATTAACATTAGAATATCTAATATAAATACTAAAATTAAGATTGCAGTCTTACAATCGCAATAAATATATATATATATATATATATATATGTAAATATTTTTGTTTTTTTTACATTTTTTTTTTTTATTTATTCCATATGTGTGTGTGTGTATGGGTGTGTGGGTGTGTGTGTGTGTGTGTGTGTGTGTGTGTGTGCGTGTGTGTGTGTGTGTGTATATATGTGAAGTATATTACTTTTAGAATTTTCAGAATAGACTAGAAACTTTTAGAATAGATAATTATGTAGTGTTAGGGTCAGGAGTTCAATGCCAGTAGGTTTTCAGTGTCACTGTAGTTGAGTGTCAATAGCCACTCAGTTATTGACTTTTTACAGCTGTATTTTGTTAAAGGATAAATTAAGAGAAGCTTGTTGACTTTGTTATACAGGAAGCCACCCAGATAACAATAGAATCTGTTTATGAATTTGGAAGTAAACTTTTGGGTGTTTCCATGAACCGGATTTTGACGCCTGCGTAGCGGGGCATTGGTGGGTTTCCTATACGGTACAGAATTGTGTTGTTTTAACACAACTGCCTGAATGAACAATTGTCGAACCGTCAGTACTTTGGCCATGGTGTAGAGTTGGGCAGTCGGAAATCTAAAAGGCAAATAGGAATTTACCTTGAGGACAGCTCTTTGAGTTCGTTCGAGTTGGATGAGATTAGTTTTAGGGACACCGCCCCAGGACGTAATGCAGTACGTTAAAAGGGATTGTACCAGTGCGAAGTAAACCATTTTGCGCACATCGTCTTCAGCAACTCGTCTCAGACTTTTAAACACATATATCATCTTGCGCAGCCTACCGTTCAATGTGTCGATGTGTTCCTGGAATCTGAGATGTTTATCTATACACACTCCCAGATACTTGACACTATCGCTGCGTTCCAGGTGTGGGCATGTGCAGATGAGCTCGTTAGGTCTAGAGCATGTGTGTGCGACCAACACAGGCGGGGAGTAAAAGATGGGGGGTTCCGCATGGAGAAGGCGATGAACTTTGTTTTGTCCGCGTTAAGGGTCAGCACATTTCTCACCAGCCATTGCATTACTAGGTTAAGTCCTTGTTGTGCATGAGTATAAACCTCTTCCCAAGTCCTGGCACGGAACAAGAGAGCTGTATCATCTGCGAAGATTAATGTTTTGCCATTTGGTAGGTTAAGACCTCCCAGGTCATTAATATAAATGAGGAACAGCGTAGGACCCAGCACACTGCCTTGTGGGACTCCGTAACTTACAGTATACTCATCGCTGAACACATCACCTACCCTAACCACCTGGGTTCTTTCACCTAGGTAACTTTCAAAGAGTTTGAGTTGCACATCCCTTATACCCATGGTCTCCATCTTGCGTAACAGAATTGGAACAGAAACCGTGTCAAAGGCCTTTGCCAGATCTAAGAACAGTCCCAGTACCTTATACCCTCCGTCTAGGTTAGTAGCTACATAGTCCGTTAGTTGGTGTACGGCATCAGAAGTAGATCTACCAGCCCGAAAGCCAAATTGTGCAGGGGATAGCAGCTCATTGGGTCCATCCAAGAAGCTGATAAGTCTACTATTGATGATACGTTCAAGTATCTTGGAGCATGAGGATAGGATGGCTATGGGCCTATAGTTACCAACACGGTCCCTGTCCCCACTCTTGTGGATGGGTTGGATGATCGCCTTTTGAAGACATCGGGAAAGGAGCCCGTTGAGAGAGCTAAGTTGCATACATGAGTCAAAGGTGGCACAAGAATATCAATATTATTTTTCAGTAACCTATTTGAAATATTGTCCCAACCAGTGGCACAGTCGTGGCGCAGTGTTAATATTAAGTTACGAACTTCGCGTTCATCAGTGGGAAGAAGAAAGAACGAGTTGGGGTTTTCATATGAGTTAGTAGGAGGAGTTTCCAGTGTATTGGCTGAATGTTCAATCAATTTTTCCGCTAAGTTTTTTCCTACATCACAGAAGTATTTATTAACGTAGTCAAGTGAGAGTTTTGGGTTATTGGAGATCGATAGGAGCTGGGTAATGTCCTCCTTTTTCTTTTTCCTACCGGATATGTCGTTTATGGCTTCCCAGATGTGCTTGTTATTTTTGCCTGCTTTGTTTATTTTATCTTTTTCATATTGTGTTTTAATCTTTTTAAGTAATTTGTTGCAGAAGTTCCGATACCGTATGAAGGAGATTTTTAATATTTCATCGTCCTCTGATTCTCTTAGTTTTTTATGTAGTTGTATACCCTCAGCGGTATACTACGTAAATATCGTGTCTATACTTATCGTCCTTCAAGAACTCAGAACATGTTATTAACATATTTTAATAATGTTCAAAGTCTCAATTACACATCCATCAAAACGATCTATCATATCAAAGTCCCATTAGCATCATCGGTCAATCAAACCGAGCCTATCTTCAGAGGAGCATCCCAACCACTGCCGCCTAACCCGCGCCAAATTAATAGTTATACTTATCTCAGAAAGCCGTTTGCTTGCCGAAGGGCTGCACCGGCGGGGGGGCGCTGCTGGTCCCGAAGAGGGGGGTGGGTCCGTCGTTGGGGTCGTCGAGGTCGTCGTCGTCGGGCTCCAGGGCAGGATTGATGCGGCCGGACTTCTCGTCGGGCCCCACGAGGGTGGTGGCGGCGCCGTACAGCCTCCCAGGGACTCCGCCGAGGACTGACATCTGCTCCCCGGCCTCTGAAGGCTCGTCCACGCGACGGATGTCCTCGGGGATGTTCACCACGCAGTTGAAGTAGTCGGACTCCGGACTCAGGTAGCCCGAGTTGAATAGGTACCTGCGGGATAGGCTCGTGAGATGGTGGTAAAGACCCTTTGGAAGATCGTGACCAAATAAGGTGTACATACGAGTATGTGGTATTACAGGGTTACGTTAGATTAAAATTGATTAAGTACATTAATTTTAATAAACGGATATTACTTAAAATATGAAAGGACTAGCTGTTTCACGCGGTTTCACCCGCGTCCCGAGGGAACTTCTTCCCGTACCGGGATAAAATATAGCCTATGTTACTTCTGAAGAATGCAGCTTTCTAATGGTGTAAAAATTATTGCAATCGGTCCAGTAGTTTTTGAGTTTATTCATTACAAACATACAAAAATACAAATATTTCCTCTTTATAATATTAGTGTAGATAATAAAATATTATCAAAGTGTTAAAAGTTTTAGTTAAGTGGATACTAACGTCGAGTGGAAAATAGCGTTCTGTTTATTGTGAGGTTAATACTGACCCGATATCAGAGTTTACTCTTAGAAACATTTAATAAAATATCAGATACCTACTTCAAAACAAATTTTAATCCAGCTGAATATTGTTCAAAATTCTCATAATTGTCGTGAGTGTTAAAGCTTTAGCAATGAAAATTATTCTGAACACGAATTTTCGTGAGGGTTTAATTTGTTAGAATTTGTGCCTACCGTTAGTCGAAATCCGTCACATATGAAATGCTAGCCTTGGAGGCCTTATCACAATCATCAAAAAGTTTACTTATCTCCGTCAAATCTCACTAGTAAATTATTGGAAATGTTTGTAACAACTTCCTTGTAATTTTGTCCTCCATAAGAGCACTGATAGCTTATTGATTACTGAAGATTACAGCAAAGTACCGAGGACCCTTCGCTAATTCATTTATTGGGCAAGCGGTCGTGAGCAGTCGGCCCGCGCGTCACGACCGCGCCGACGTAGCTACTCAAATTACTGCTAATATTTAGGGCCAGATGGATACATTATATTATAACTAATGTGGAATAGTCACTGAACGTATACGCACGAGTTCCTAAATTGAGGTGTTTGAAAGCTTCCTTTTTGAACCGTTTTTGGAACGTTTTAAGGCGTATTTGTATTGAGTAGTTACACTACATCGCGGGCTGATATAAATTGTTTTTATGAAAGTATGCAACACTGGCAATTGAATCAATTCAATTATGGTTAAAGGATTTGAGTTTAGAACTCATGCGTTAGATAATTTTTCGATAATTTACCAAAAACCTCGGCTGTAATATCAAAAATCTCGGTTTCAATATAACAACTTTTCATTCCCTGAATTCTCCTGAACCTTGTACTTTAGATCCAAGTAACCGACTATTTACGTTTCACCAATAAACATAAGCAGCAAATAAAATAAATAATACCTTGAGTCCTTTGCTAAATCGCTAATAAGGCACAAACAGGGCGGACTCGGCATCCAATTTGATTTAACGAGCTGCCGTCCGCTCCTTCAATCATTTATGGATCTAATATTTATTTATTGAGTTTACCTTAACAGCGTGTAATTTGTGTAAATACGCTTCAGTTTTTCTAGGATTTTGAATTGATTATTCTTTTATACTCAAAAATGTAGCCAATTAGGTAAACATAAAAGGACGATGCGATCATGCGATTTTAGATCGCATGGTCCAGAAATAGTTGATGATGAGGGTTCCTCACTATATTTGGCAATGTTAGAGGAAAGAAATTCGAGAAGATTTCTTAAAGAACATAAAAAAGTATCACGTTTTAGCTACAGTATTTGCTCACATTATCAATTCATTTAGGCACTGTCCTCTTACATTAAATCTTTCCACTTAAACCTGACATCTAAACCTAACTACTTCCACCATCTGAAAATGTTACTAAAATATAGACCTTTTAGTCACGGTTCACTTTTTAAACCTAGCACCCGTATGTTTTGGCGCGATTTTAAATACGTTTCACATCAAAAAATGTATACTCACACTGAGAGCCAGGATATGAAGGCCAGCGTAAAAAGCGACAGCACCATAGCCATGGTGCGGAACGGGAACAACTGCACCTCGTTGACGGGGTCCCACCCCGGGTAGTGGATGAGGGGGGGCAGCCCCAACATCTTCTCCCCCCCGGAGAGTCGGACCAGCAGAGCCACGATGTAGGCTGCTAAGGAGCCGTACGTGTTGCAGTAATGCTTGAAGTGGACCACCATCAGCAGTTGAGGGAACAGGATCACGTACACCAGGTCCGAGCACATTGACCTGGTAGAAGATAAATAATAATAAAAAACATTATAAATATTACACAACTTCTCATACATTGATCTGATTCCGTGGTAGAGCTACTTAGACTTAGCACTTTAGTTACAGACTCAACAAGTCTCAGTATCAACTTCAGAATCAACAGTAAACCTAAATATGTTTAATAACACACCCAAAAGCGGAACAAATATCGATGTTCGTCATACAAATATTTGTCCCGGGTGGGAATCAAACCCACGACTCTTGGAAGCGCAGGTAGTGAACCTGGGTCACTGTTCCATCGAGCCAGTCAAGAAAAAAGAAGATGGCGATTAGTATACGAAAATACATCTTCTATTAAATGTAATAAAAATGTAACGGATTATTACATAATACAGAATGTTTATCGGTCGAACGTGTAATCAGACTATTAATTAGTTCTACAAATATGTATGACTCTCACGTTCAATTCGCATAATAACAATTTATTTGATGTGTTATTAGGTACAGTAGCGAACATAACTACATACTAGCTGTTTCTAGCAGGTTACACCATTACATCAAGGGACGGACTGACAGTTCCTTGGGCCGTGAACTGAAACCTGGAAGCCTAATCACTTATTCAAGCTTAAAGCTCGTAGGTACACATTACCAATCTAAACCTGTTTATGACAGGAGATGGACATCAGCACTTGGGCTCTTACACCTTCGTGGGCCTGAGCTACAGCCCAAGAAATCAATATGGACCCCTGATTACATCGCAAACAAACATACATACAGGTCAAACGTAGAACCTCTTTTTTAGAAGTTTAAAGTAAAGTCGCATCCGGCGTCAGTCTGTCCCTATGTGTGCTTAAATCTTCAAACTACACAACGGATTTTGATTTTTTCAATAGATGAAGGAAGGTTCTTACGTATAATGTACCTATTATAATTTTTTTAATAGATAAAGGAAGGCTCTCACGTTTAATGTACCTACCCGACGCGAAGCGAGGGCGAGTCACTATGAACAATAATAAACATTGTCATCCGCTTAACAAATCCTTTATCCGAATTAAGATCAACCAACTGCAGTAAACATAAGTTTAAGTTGTTTTAGTGCATAACAACGTTCAATTACAAGATGTACCTACTACTCAATCTCTTTACTATCGGCGCAGGATTATTTATGAGTGTATAAATAATATTACAACAACCAATTCACCTTCAAGTGCAATCTTTGCTACGGATACATTTTATATTCACCTAATACGTGTATCGTAAAACGGCAATAAAATATTTAATGTTTTCGGCTCGCAGGCCCTTCACGGAGCGCTTTGCTATAAACGTCGTAAACTTATCGAGCCGTCATCCGGCACATATTGGAGCGAAGAGCTAATCTTGATTATAGCTCTATGAGGATATGTCTGTCTAGGTGTTACGATGATATACGCAAAAATGGGTGTGAAGTTCTGCAAAACATTGTCATGATTAAAGTTGAATATTATTATTCGTAGTTCAAGACGTAGTTAAGTATACGGCTTAAGGCCTACAAGGCAGCAAAACTACTTATTCTCATTGAAAGCTTTTCTCATATGGTACCTCATGCACTTGTATTAGATAAAACGAAATACAAAGTATACTATTGTAATACATTTATATACATGTAAGTATATTTGTATATTTTTTAAATATTTGTATATGGTTTCTGTTCGATGTTTGTAAATCGGGAGAAACTTCGTTGTGACCCTGGTGGTGATCAAACCCATTAAACCAAGGGGGCTATCAAATCTAGTTCACTAGCTATCAAGCTTGTGCAGTAATAAATAATATAAAAAATATTTTGTTACTATTTTGATACCTTAATTCTTTACTTAGATGTTTCAAATCAGTATAGACGCAGGTGAAGCTGCGTTAGAAGCCTAGTGCATCGCACCGCGTTACGGTCACGTCCGCTCAAGGCCCCCGAATGCGTTTTATAGTGCAATAGATCAACAAGGAATCCCATGGCCTCGACACGTCGCGGGTATCATCTTTTCTTTATATTTAGCATCAAATCAAATCACATATTGACCGAATTACTCGACATCGACTGCTTTTTTGACTCGGGTGTAGTCTTACTGTGAGTTAAGTTTAAGGTTTCTCACACATCAGCTCTGTCTTTAAAAAAAATAGTTAAATCGGCCAAAGTTACTTTCTCAAGTTGAGTAAAGTATGGAAGGTACTTTTATGCTATTCCCATTCGCTCTGATTTACTGTGTAAAGTGTAATTTGTTTTGTGGATTATAAAGAAATAGTGAACCTCAGCAATTACTTAAGGCATCAGCAGAACGCAAAGATATGTATTCTTTTATTAAGAAAAACAAAAAAAATAAACATCATGACTTTCAACAACATAATAAGAAACAATTAATGTGTTACGTCTTCGACTAACAAGATGTATTTTTGGAACCTCATCTAGCAATCTTGTCATTGATTCTTAATTTTTTAAGCTATTGCATAGCTTTTATCGCGGGCTTTGAGCGCGGCGACCGAACCAAGAAATTCCGTAACGAAAATAACCTCACAATCGTCTAACGTCGTTTCAGTTCGGTAGACTTCGGCACGGTGTTTGTGTGCGTGCGGTTAGACGTACTATTGTACGACTCTACGAAACACGCACGAATCGAGACGAACTGCTCCGAAATCGGACGATGCTATGCAATAGCTATACCGCGGCAGTCCCCGAGTGCCACACGTCTTTTTTTCTTTTCCTCACAAAACCTTGCTAAGCTATATCTTTTTTAGCTCGTAAAGCTGCAATGCTTGCACTGGTGCACTCCGCATCGCTTGCGCAACGCAGTTCCGAAGTCGTCGTAAACGCAGGATCTAGTTCACGACACCATAAAATTGAGCCGCTAATGCTCCGATTGTTTGAATATAAGGTATGTGTATGATTGTTTATAGATATCTATGTATGATAATGTAACCAGTTATGAGGGGGCCTACCATGAGTTGGCTATCGAAAACTTACGTAGGCACGTTAAAAACCTATCGAGTTGTTTTTTTCATACGGCCGATTTTAGTTCTTCGCGTAACCACCAGCGGCGCTGTACAAGTTTTTCATAGACATATTCACGTAGGCGATATATATTAAACTCATGGTAGCCACACAGGTGTCAAATCCAAGTATCTAATTTCACACTTTCGTTGACACGATGTAGGGAGGGTCACAAAGTAGAAGACTGGTAATGATCTCTCTTTATTATTCACGAATTACAATGCATATCATAAGAGCAATAGGTACTACAGTTGTGCGGCAACGTAATTGAAAAAAAATATTGCAGGAAAAAATAATCTTGATTAGCGCCTAGCGTTCATCTCAGCTAAGCCACCTCCACTCCATAAAATTAAAAAAAAAATCCTTACTGCAAACATTCGTGAGCGGAAACTCTGCCAACACGAGCTTGAGTTACCGGGGAATCCCCATGTTTAATCAAGTCGCTCATCCAATTTGCGCGACGAATCACTATACTTTTTTATCTCCCTCAGCTATCCTAGGGTTGACGAAGAAAAAAAGCTCACACTCCTCAGTTTATTCAAAGAAAATTCAGAGATAACTTTCGCCCAAAAATATTCTGATATGAATTATCTTAAGTAAAGTATACTTATTCCATTATTCAACCGGGTTATCCGAAGACAATATAACATTTACATAATGTGTCAGTCGAGACGAATGAAAACCTCATGGATGTTTAGTAGGTTTCCTTACAACGATTGTGTTATAAAGGAAACAAAGAAATAAATAAAATATTTATTTCGGTTAACAAGGTTTAACTTATGATATAAGTGGATGGAGTCTCCATTTAAGCTGAAGAGCCTGTGTTTGGAGACGCCGCTCTTCCTTATTCCATTCAAAAAACAACCTTAATCTTAAGTTTAATTTTAAATTAATCTAATATCTAGACAATTGAGAAAAGAGGTAAATTTTTAAAGTTAGTCTTATTATACCTGTGTGTGCGTGCAACAAAATATCAAGCTGTGATCTATCTAAGTCAGTGGCAGCCCTAGGCTACAGTTGAGAGGGGATTATATTTCAATTACGAGAATTAACCCCACCCTATGCAGATTCGCGTTACATTTACATACGACTCTATGTCTCTAATAGTATTCACGCACATACATATATCACCATTTGTAATCATGGTCGTGTGGATTACGTTAAAAAATTGTAAACAAAAAAAAAACCGCCTTCAAAAACCCGACTCACTAAAAATTACAAAATAATATAATACGAACATTTATAATCATCTGGGTATGAATTTTATATGTTGTTGAAGGCGGTGCCGTTTATATTTCAAACAGACAAGCACAGAGTGCTTTTTTTTCCTTAAAATTTTGATTGGCACCGCCTTCAAAAACATATAAAATTCATACCCAGATGATTATAAATGTTCGTATTATATTATTTTGTAATTTTTAGTGAGTCGGGTTTTTGAAGGCGGTTTTTTTTTTGTTTACAATTTTTTTTCATACTTTTTAGTGTTAAGTTTTTTGTTACCCTATTAGTTCAGCTCACCTGTAATACTACTGATATTATAACTAGTAGTCTTAATATGTATACAGTATTGAAAGAATTATCCTTTTACTCCAAACAATTAAGGAGTTGACTTTCCATCATCAGCTCAGCATCATAACATTATGATTGCAAGAAGCAATGCCAATATCACTTCAGAAAATATATAAAACGCGGTACATGTGCCTATAAAATTTGAGGGTTGCCCTCGATTTCTCCTGGATCCCATCATCAGATCCTAGACTGGTCACCCTATTAGTTCAGCTCACCTATAATGCTACTGATATTATAACTAGTAGTCTTAATATGTATACAGTATTGAAAGAATTATCCTTTTACTCCTAAGTTTTAAGGAGTTGACCTTCCATCATCAGCTCAGCATCATAAGATTATGATTTCCAGAAGCAAATGCCAATATAACTTCAGATAATATGCAAAACGCGGTACATGTCCCTATAAAATTTGAGGGTTGCCCTCGATTTCTCCTGGATCCCATCATCAGATCCGGGACTGGTGAAAATGGGACCACCTCGGAAGTGAACTGTATCCAACCAAAAAAAAAATTTTGAAATCCGACTATAATTGACGAAAATATCGGTGAACATACATAAAAAAAAAAAAAAAAAAAAATAAAAAATATTATACATACAGACGAATTGAGAACCTCCTCCTTTTTTTGAAGTCGGTTAATTATGACTGTAGTGTAATCATAGATGATAGCTTAGTATTTGCATGTTGCCTCATCTTCCTCATTAGGCCTAATGCCTATTCCTAATCTAAGTTATATATGTCTTTCAACATTAAATAGCTTTTAATGTGCTTATCTTGAAATTCGTTAGATTCCAAAAATAACGTACGTTTATTGAACATATGTCACGCCACTAAATATTTAAACCTTCGATTGGATTTAAAGTATTTCCGAATTGCAATTTAGTAGATGTATTTGGAAAGTCTGCCTTCAATTATCTTAAAAATAACACTACCCTCAGAAAACTCGCTCGCGACCATGATTGGTGTAGCCATTTGACACGTCGGGCAGTGAGTAGCTATGTAATTGCTACTCCTAATATCCCGTGTAGACCCATAAAGACTAAAACTTAGTGTAATGGAGCGCGAATGTCTAAAATTTTACTACCCTCAGAATTCATGCAACTTAGAATACGTACAACAACTCAATACATACGTGTTTGAGCTCGAACCACGTCGTTTGAACGTGGCCCTCTCACTACTACAAAGTTGTATCATTATCAGCCTTGGAGTTCATCATCAGAGTGATCAATGGAGTCGTCTCCTCAATCGATGTTCTCACAGCGGCATTGATTAGCGACAGGGGTCACGCCGGTGCTATTAGGTGCCATGACGGACACAAAGAATGACAACGTACAGAATGGCAACACTGTTGTACCATACAAATCATCACTGAATAACAAGCAATAGAGGTGAAATGGTTCCTAATGAATGAAAGGAAACGCGGGTTTAATCGCCACGCTCAGTATCAATAATTAGAATTGGTAACATTTTAAGAGATGAATGTATTTTAAGAGAAGCAATTAAAATAAATAAATATTGCACAACATCACATACATTAAATATTTGTCTTTATGGGTCTACACGCGTTAATAGGAGTAGCAAATTACATAGCTACTTACTGCCCACATACATTGATCTGATCCCGTGGTAAGTAGCTTAAGCACTTGTGTTACGGATATCAGAATCAACAGTGGATACACAAATAAACTTAAATATATTTAATAATACACCCAGACACGGAACAAACACCGATGTTCGTCACACAAATATTTGTCCCGAGTGGGAATCGAACCCACGACTCTTGGAACCGTAGGTTATGAACCTGAGTCACTAGCCACTGTTCCACCGATCCAATCAAATTATTATATTAACTTAGTAAAAAATAAACTAACTAAATATAGAGTCACACAGTCTGTAATAGTCCACTGTTGGACATAGACATAGGCCAAAATGTGGACTATTACAGGCTGATAATGATATTTCCGTGCCTATTAATTATCAATTTATCGAATTTATCAATTTTTCCGTGTCAATGTCAATACAAAATCTTCATGCTAAAGACAGTCATTGCGATTTGTCTAAACCTTCTGTACGTTATTAGCGAGTCCATGATACCTACACCATAACACCCAATCTTACTGTGACAGAATAGGTGCTGACAACTCTTCAGGACCCTGGCCTTATTCCCATCACCTTACAGTCGCAAATCGCGCGCACACCCCCGATCTGTGTCAATGGTGGTCTCCCGGCCGATGGCGCAACGTGCCAACTACCATTAAAATAATATGGAATCTGTGGCCGCGAGGGCGATTAGGTTGCGCCATGCTAATGGGACATAGATGCTCGTTGGAATGAGCGGACGCATTGTCAGCGACGTGTCAAATGGTTGCGAATTATAACAGGACCATCAAGATCTGGCGAGAAATTAGCTTGGTTTTATTGAAATTGCTAATTGGAATGTTTGATCTTCAGTTTTTTCACCTGGCCACACTAATGATGCTTGATATGCAGCGTCAAAAGCTGATAAAGTGTTGTCATGCACCTTGAATTTTTATGTCAGCGATAATGCTGCCAGCGCGACCTGAAGGCTTTCTGAAAGAGCCATCTGTTGGTTACGGTTAGAACTTGCAAGTGGGATGTGGTTTTATCACTAGATAGTATAAAACAAAGTCGATCCCTCTGTCTGTCCCTATGTTTGATAAATTCTTTAAAACTACGCAACGGATTTTACGTACCCGAGAGTAAAAATGGGATGACTTCGTGGTTTGTCCGTCCGTCTGTCTCCATGTGTGCGAGTCCGACTCGTATTTGTGCGGTTTTTTTAATAAATAGAGGGTTGGGGAGGGTAGGGGAGGGAGGGAGGGAGAGAAAAGGTATGATATCATATAGTAAAAAAACGACGCTGAAAAAGTATAAAACAAGACTTTTAGAACACTGAACTGAACAAAGTTGCTTATGTAGTTCCAAGTAAATGGACACAGTAGACTCTACCAAAATGCTTATGTTGAAAATTGACAATAATGTCATACAATACTATTTTGAAGTATGCAATATTTACTATGTAGAGATAAGTTTTCATGTTTGGAAAACCGCAGTCACACGTTGTCAAAGTGCTACGGTAGGTAGGTACTTGTGTATGGAACGTGTGACTACGCCTTTCCAAACATGAAAACTTATCTCTACATAGTAAATATTGCATACTTCAAAATAGTATTGTATGACATTATTGTCAATTTTCAACATAAGCATTTTGGTAGAGTCTACTGTGTCCATTTACTTGGAACTACATAAGCAACTTTGTTCAGTTCAGTGTTCTAAAAGTCTTGTTTTATACTTTTTCAGCGTCGTTTTTTGTCGTAGTTGGGTTTTAGTTTTTAACTTTTTATTATTTGTACTATTTTGGTGTTAAAGTGTATTTGTGGCGCATAATATTATCAAAAGTTAAATTGATGAACCAACATGTTTTATATTTTAAGGGGACGTAGTAAAGAAGCTATGAACGAAAAGATGTGAACTATATGCAATCAGTCCATGAATATACGTAAAGTCACATGCAAATGCTAGTAATATATATATATTTAAAATGTACAAGTAAAGCGCTTTCCAATGATACCAAACACGGCGTATTTATCTTAACTTTATTTTTTTACTCTGTATGTTTTGTCCGCTAGTGGGCGCCACATTAGATTTTGTGAAACCCTATATAGCCTATAAGCAGCGGACAATTAAGACGCTTCTAATGATATGTCATTTGTCGAATTCTGACAAGCAATTTAGAAGTTATGTGGAAACAGATGAACATACATACATACATACATACATACATACATACATAGCCTGTCAAAATCATAACCCTCCTTTTGCTTTGCCGTAGTCGGGTAAAAAGAACACAAATTTCATCACCATCGCATCCATGCGAAGCGAGGGCGGGTCGCTAGTATATAAAGTTGTCTCACCAGAGCCCGTAGATGGACGGGATGGTGAGCGCCATGACGGTGGCCAGGAAGCCCACCACCAGGATGGACCCTCGCATCACCCAGATGATCTCCATCTCCGACGCGTTCTGACGGAAGATCAGCTTGTACACGTTCCTGAGGACAAAAGGTTACATTAGAAACATGAAATCAACAGATAATTCCTATAATGACGTTCTTGTTCATTAAGCTTTGGAGTTACGGTGTATATATATTATTTTAAAATCTCTTAAAATTCTTGGTTTCATTGTAAACATTTCCAAAATGACAGTGCTCTAAAATTTGTCTAATTTGCATTTGTACGCAGCACTTTAGAATATAACTCACTTGAGCATTTGGAACTCAAAGTATAAGAACGTTTGGAAAAGGTGCAAAGAAAGTTTTTATTTTTCTTGTGTTTGCATTAAGGCAAAATTATGAGTTGATCCATTATGAGGATAGACTGAACTTTTTTAAGATCTCTTCACTTAATCATCAATGGGTATCTGATCAAATATAATTATTCAAAATATTAAATAACTTTATCGACTGTCCTAAATTAGTGAGCCAACTTATTCAAATTCCTCGACCAAACTCCAGAAAAATTAACCCTTGTGTTTTTCATGTTTTTCCCAGCAAGACCATTTTATTAGTATCTTATACCGCCTATAGAAAGTTAGCTAAATCGAATCAAGAGCATGCATACCTGGCGAACATAGACGAGGCGCTCAGCACGCTGGAGTCAGCTGAGGACATGACGGCGGCAGACACGGCTCCCAGCCCGAAGAACGAGACGAAGTCCGGCGTGAGGTGCTGCAGCACCAGCGGCAGGATCATGGACGTCTGGTCCGAGGTCAGCTCGCCGTTGATCAGGTCGCCTTTGTACTCCGTCTCGTTCCAGGCTGAGGGGTAGACTTAGATTAGCACGGGGATCAGGTGAACATGTTAAACATCATATTATTACTGCTTTACTGCTTTAATCTTTCATGGTTTCCTATATCTAGACTAATATTATAATGCTCAAGAGTTTGTTTGTTTGAACGCGCTAATTTCGGGAACTACTGGTGTGAATTGAAAAAATCTTTTTGTGTTGGATATACCACTTATCAAAGGAGGCCAAAGGACCAAATAAACAATGGAAAGTGTGTAAAAAATGGAGAAAAACGTGGACGGAGTCGCTGGTAGTAGCAGTTTATTAGAAATACAGATAAATAAATAGTCCTGACAAATTCAGTTTTCTAACCATATTAATATCCTATGTCACAAATAGCAAATGAACACTACAATAGTATCACTACAGTAGTATCATCCTAGGTCCGACCTAATGACATCATATCATACTCGTATCATATGACATCTTATGTAAGATAGCAATACCTACGTGGCTGGGCCTCGGTGAAAGATGGTTTCGACCAGTCACATTATATTCATTATTCATTTGCAAGCAATAAGTCCATGTGAAAGAACCTTGGTTATCTGCGTTCATTTGAATGCCAGAATACTACCTAACCTAACATATTGACCACGATTGGCGCGATCCCAATGGGTAGTGTGTCGCAAATCCAGTAATCAAATAGAGACCCATCAACCGACGAGTTAACCTAACCACCGCTCAGTAAATCACAGTTGTAGCGTGTTCTGGCTGCAAGCCACGTCAAATTTCCATCCGGCCAGTTGGTCGGGAAATAACTAGGAAATTGACTGATCCCATTACACATATCACACATATAGATAGGTACCTGATACCAATGTGATGTCTCAAACCTGGTATAGGTACTGGTTTCATTAAACCTAACGTACTTTTTAATAAGTAACTTTTAAAGCGTATCAGAAACAACCAATCGAAGCGTAGAATCCGTTTACCAAAGTTTCACACTTTCCTTGTTAGTGGCTTCGCTAGTACCTACTAGACACGTCTAACTTTTGTGAAAAGCTCTTAAATAAATTAGAAAGGCGTAACCAACAAAATGAAGAGCTTCCAAACCAAAGCTCGATGCTACATCACGAGCCCGCACACGACATTCAGTGGAATTACCGCCGGGACAAGAACTCTGCAAATGGAAAGACTCTGACGGACGACACAACTTTACTTTATCGTGCCATTTCGTCATTTCACGTAACACGATTTGCCGGGTTCCTCTGCCCCTCTTGTTGATTAATATTTTAAAAGCATGAAATATAGTAATAAGGCCGCATAGATCTTCAACTGAATTTGTATAATTTGATTGGGACTGCGGGAGTACCTACTACCTATTCTCAATTTTTTTTACTGTAGGCTTTATGGTACAAATCTACTTGGTACCCAAATATTTTCAGTAAACAACTTGTAGATATGTATGTTTCCATTTCTGGTCTTTGTCCTTAACGACTGTAGGCTCCGTAATTATCAATTAGCTGCCATTACTACAGTAATTTACAGCCCCATTTTATATCCATTTCATTAATGGTGTTCGTCAATTTTGCAAATTATGAAAATATTTCATGTTTAATCAAAAGTGCTTGTGTATATTATATTGCATAGCTTTTTACTCAGCACATTTTAAAGATGGTAGCGGCCTAATCCATCGCACGCTATATAGAATTTTCGGCGCGGTCGGATCATTAGTTTCGGTGCGGTCGTTAGAGATAGGTAGTAGGGTAGCTTTGAAAATGTAATACATATAACTTGACCCAAAAAAATGGTATTTTATTAAAGGGATATTCCACTTGCCTCACTAAGTCGCCCCACAAAAAGCAAAGGGCAATCTTTTCTCCACCAGTTTTTCCACTGCCACTTAAAATAGCTTTGTCTGCACTATTCTCAATCAGGGTTGCACCCTGCACTCAGTATTAAAATATGCATAAAAGTTAAATTCGTTTCACCAGCAGCCAAATGTTGCATAAAATATTCCCATGAAAAACCAAGTCCTGCTGTGGAATATCAACAAAAAGGCTAGGTTCTTTGTAAACTGACCAGTTCCCTTAGCGATGGCGCCGATGAGCACAGGCGGGATGGCCATGAAGATGCAGCCGGCCGCCGCCACGTACGAAAGCACCTGAGCGCGCCCCGCCGTCTTGCTGCTCAGCACGCGTTGGAAGTATACCTGCGGGAACAACCTCATCAGATTCAACAAACTTCAATTTTTTTATTTACTTACCAAGTATAGGTGCATCACGATATGTAGTAAAATTATGAATTGCATATAAAACTTAGTGACCTTTTACAGTTATTGCAAATATACTTATTCTACTACCTTACGTGTTTATTAATGCATGATAATTTTACATAACTTTTATGCAATTAAATTGTTAGAGCTTCTACCTAGTCAGGGGATACCAGTCACAACTATCTGTCCGGTGGTTGGTGAACTGTATACGGGTAAGCGACCCCGGCTCCTCGAGCTACTATCGACTCAGTCCAAATCATCCGAGGCGATAGTATCCTTCCTCCCCTTTTCCTTCCCCCGTCATATATCCTTGCTACTCGTGGGAACGCAATGACCTTGTTAAAACAATGCACAAGGCAGAATGGCGGCGACGTGGTCCACAACCCGTCACGTCACGTTTTCCACAGAGGTGAAAAGTGGATCGCTGGAAGTGATCTCTGCCTACCCCTCTGGGAAAAAGGCGTGATTTTATGTATGTATGTATGTTCTACATACATAAAATCACGTCTTTTCCCAGAGCGGTAGGCAGAGATTATAGATCCTGCCATGTGCTATCCCAACACACCACTTGTGCCTATTTCACATCCATCAATCTCCTTAACCCTTTAACGGAACCCGTTCGTTCCGTTACTGTTCTATTTTGTAAAATAAACACGTTTGTTGTATGGGAGCCCCCGTTTCATACTGTTATAGCTAATAGAAAAGCTTCATCTGTTCTGAGATACAGTCTGGTGGCTGATGGACAGACGGACAACCAAGAATGAAGTGATTATTAGTAAAACGGTCCCGTTTTTACCCTTTGGAGAGGATAGTTTCTTAATTCGGACACGTTGTCATTAAGGCGGTAGGATTCAACAGTTCGGTACCGCAACTGTATTTCGTATAACAAGGCAATTAATTTGTCATAGTTTTGATACTTCACTTAATTGTACTTTTAGTCCCAATATTGACATTTTGACCGTCAAAAGGGTTTGTTCCTCATCATCGGAAACACACAACCGTTCAGTACGGCCTTTGGTATACAAAGCTACGCAAACCTTCGACACTCAAGTGGATTGGATTATCAAGGGACTGATGTGAAAGCTCTCCTTTATTTATTTATTTAGAAAATCAATAGGTTTACCAAACGTTTAACTTTAGGGACAAATTAAAACTTGATGTTTATTGTAAACGGTTTATATTTGTATTAACTGCCCCGTTGGTCTATTGGTAGCAAGCGCTGCGGGGGCGCTGTCGGGAAAATTTATGCAAGTTTTTCTACAAAGAAAACTCGGCCCAGAGTTAGGAAGTTGGCGGTTGCACGCTCGTGTCTCTAAAAGCACATAAAGCCGGTGGGCCTGCTCCCGATCTCTCATAGGACATGTCGGATTGCCATCTCGCCAAACTTTGACTTCACTTGGCTGATCTCAATTGTGATCAACCGCCATGGCCGAAATCGGTCGGACGCCTTATTTTTTTAAATATTTATATTGTACTTTGAATCTTTTAATCAAATCATGGCAAAATTGTAAAAATATATTAGGCGCAAAACTTTACATAACATTACGACGTATGTTATGTAAGTATGCTTCATTTACGAATATGTTTTGTTCATAAATACATATTCGTAAATTCCCACCATCCTCTGATAACAAACTTTCATATACTTTTAATTGCCTTTCAGAAACATAACATTGTTTTTAACGTGATTATTAATTTCAGTAACAGTGGCCCACATAATACAAATTGTTTGTTGTTGCATCGTTGGATATGTCGGTATAGCGAGCGAACTTATTATTTCGGGATTATTGTTTGGGCATTTCAATTATGATAACACGCCCACAGCCACAGCTTTACCGGGAACATTATGGATAAAAACTTGAATAATGTTTACCTATAGCCAACATGAATAAGGGCTTATCGCCCTGGTTTAGGGCAGGCCAGTGCCCCAGCAGTGGGAACGTATATGGGCTGATGATGATAGCTAACATGTAATTGTACGATTAGAAAACTGAATAAGTCCGGGATATTTACCATGTTGTTTTGTGATCATGGCGCTTGCGAGAGTGCCGAAATATAGGGAGCTCATTAAAACTATATATAACATGGTAAATATTCCGGACATTTTCAGTTTTCTAATGTGTGTAACCAAGACAGTTTAAAATTATAAATGTAATTTTACGAGTACAACAAACATTACATTATTCCATTACGTTTAATATTTCAGTTTGCAAACTTTTTATGCAGACAATGATAGAAAGAATACCTTCCTTCTATATTGTCTTGTAGTTAATACCTAAACCAACACAGACCACAAGTACCGTTGGCAATTGCAAACAACAAAAGGGAAGTTATAAAATTCCGAGTTCAAAAACAATGTTATCAACACATTTCATTCGGTATTCCTTATCATAACTGCCTCCGCTCACGAATAAGATTTAAAGGTGGTGTACTAAGGTCTCAGTGTTTACATTACAGTCCAGCTATTGCTTCATTATTATGCTGTACCTACTACTCTATTGTAACCTGGACATGAACGGCGCTAAACAGGACGGAATGGATGGAAATGGAGGAGGTCTTTGCCAAAACAGGGCAAACAGACCAGGTTGTCGGTGGCACTGAGTCGCAAGAGTCATTAGGTTAAGCAATAATTATTGTAAAAATTCTGTTTGAAATAAAAGGCTAATATTATTATATTATTATTTTACTACTGTATTAAAGTTCCATTTGATTTTAAAGAAAATAATTTACTAAATAAGTAGGTATATACTCGGCCTGAAATGATCCGGTTTGAAATTAATGGAATTGATCTACTTTGAAGAAATTAGTTTTTTTCTCTACCCAAGCTTCAGACATGTTATCTCTTTTAGATGATACGTTTTAGAAAAAGCTTTCTTTGCGATATCTTGTCAAGTCCTAGAAGTAAAATTACTCCACCTCCTTTTCAGTTATTTTTAGCTATTTATTGACAGATCAGTCAGGAACGGTTCCTTATTTACTCTAGATATATCAAAGGTTCCCGGCGTAGGGTTTAGAAGTAAAAAAGCAATAAATATGTAACGATGTCGGCAAGCGGGGCACATAGGACATCCTCTAGTGTTCGCACGAGCGTGGGAGCCGGGCTGCGGTTAAGTTTGAAGGAGTCAGAGGGCGCGGTTGTGGTTTTGGTTGTTACAACACTCTTTCTTCTCCTATATCGATTTACAAAGTTAACAGGGTTCCTTCTTTTCCAGAATACATTGTTCCAGCAGACTTGATCCTTGACTTTAAAAATGAATCATGGTAATGCGTTCATAAGAAGTGCCTAATGTCAAACAATACGTACGTACGTTATACAATACATACCTTAAAAACCTTGATCTATTATTTTTTTAAATAAAATACTTTTTAATTATTTCATGCCGGTTTAATTTTTTTTTTTGTTGATTTACATACGTTTTAAATTCACGCGAATAGTTTGATGTTTGTGTCAATCGCTACAGCTCCCGCTATCACTCATCACTCTGATCCTAGCCTTGGACAAATCGTGGAATCATTCTTTGTTTGAGAAGTGCTGTTGAAATCACTTTGTTCGCGAGTTTTATAACGCTCACCGCGTTAATGGCCTGTCCGTTTTGTGTAACTGTTTACGTTTCCTAGAACTACCTGTCCACACTAGAAGCAGTTACATAAGTTACATATTTAATAATGTTCATACCTACATACGAGAAATCTAACTACATACCAATTATAAGCACTGTGGCGAGCTAGCAGCCTCTACAGTACATGCTGAGCCTATTAATTTTTTTATTTGTTTGTGTGTTTGTTTAAATGTAATTTTTGTATGTGATGAATAAATAATAATAAATGTTTCTTTCTCCTTTTTTTTCTTTAACATGAACCCAAAACGTCTCATTTTTTGTTTGTGTGTTTGGTTAAATGTAATTTTTGTATCATCATCAGCCCATTACAGTCCACTGCTGGACATAGGCCTCCCCAAATGCACGCCACTTCTCTCTATCCTCGGCCACTCGCATCCAGCATCGCAATTTTTGTATGTGATGAACAAAATGTTTCTCTTTTCTTACTTTTCTTATACGTGAACCCAAAATGTCTCATTTGGCACATAATGAGGTTGATTAACTTTTAGAGATAAGCTCGGAGTATCAAAACTTTTTTTAAACTAACCTGCCACGGGATCCCCCCAAAGATAAGCAGCAGCCCATAGTCCAGATAGAACCAGTACTGGTCCGGCTCCACGTGTCCGATCCAGTCTACGTCCATGGAGCTGAGCGGCTTGACGTGCGGGTTGGCCCAGGCGAAGGGGATGCACATCCACAGCCCTATGAAGATGCAGAACAGCTGGATCACGTCGGTGTACGCCACGGAGTACAGCCCGCCGAAGAGCGTGTAGAAGACTGCCACGCACGCGCTGAAGATCACCGAAGTGCGGTGATCCATGTCGATAATGACGGCCAGGGTCGCTCCTGTGGACAGAATGCTTGGTTACTTATAGGGTGAAAAGCGTCGATGGCCGAGTGGTTAGTCGTTGCTTGCTATGCGAGAGGTCACCAGCTCAAACCTCGCCACGTACCACTGTGTTTTTCATATTTGAAATTTCGACGCTTTAACGGTGAAAACATCGTGAGGAAACCTGCACACCTATGAAGATATTCTAAGGTTGTGTAGTCGACCATCCCGCACTTGGCCAGAGCGTGGTTGACTCAGGCCTCGCTCGTCGCTCTAGTTTAGGATAGGCCCCCCGCACGATGATGATGATGATGATAAAAGAAAAGTAAAATAGGCGGGGGTAGGTTCGTACTATGATGCTCAAGTGTGTGCTCAAATACAAATGCACTCTATGTTTCCTCACGTTCTGAGTTTAGTATTTTTTTCTTATCGCAATTTTTCAGTTCAGTCTAATGAAAATTACGCGTAGTTCTAATTATTCACATACCAAAACTTAATAAATAGAAAATATAAGAGCTCTCAGTGTATTTAACTTGGACCCATTCTATCTTAATACTTCACTATGATATTTGATAGGGATCATGATATTATCCGACCATAATCTCAAAAGACAGATCAAAATCTAAATATTTCACTTGAAGATGGTACTAAATCCGTAGTTCGTCGTTATCCGTTAATCTATACTAAATAATAATATTAAAGAAATGTCAGTCAAAAACAATTCAATCAAAATTCTGCTGTAAAGCGATATTATTAAGTGAATAAATCACTTCGAGCAACTATTAATCATTTTCAAAACATGATCCTGTAATCAAACTTGCCGAAATATCTCGTGACTAACGCCTACGAAGTTGATTAAATTAAGCTCTTACTCGATAAACCCTCTGATCTTAGTATTCGTTAAACTAATTCAATTTGTGGTCTCTAATGGCCGGGACGGCTCAGACAAGTGATTAGTGTTAACTAAATTAATTATCAGTTTGCGTTGTAGTTACTACAATACATGTAGCAAATACTACATGTACTACACATTTCACGTTTAAATATTTTTCCCCTTCATAGTTTAACTACTAAGAACTATTTTATAAAAAAAGAAAGTCAAAAGTAGATTTTTAATCGAATTAATCTATACGTATAATAATAACATGTGCGTATATAATCTTAGGTATTATTACTGTTTTCATAGTCTTGTAAAACTGTTATAATTGTCACTACATAGTACAAAACAAAGTAGGTTTATCTGTCCCTATATTCCTATGTATGCTTAAATCTTTCAAAATAAGCAATGGATTTTGATGCGGTTTTTCTACCTAATTATATATTTTATGTATTATTATGTAGTGTGACTAACAAAATAAATAAATAAATGTTAGAAACACATACTCAATATATTGTAGGCTACATCACTGGTACCTATAGAGAGATGCTATTGATTGATGAAGCCCATTCATAAGGATTCCCGCAAAGCCTCCGAGCGCCGGATCGGCCACATTAACAACTCACGCGTCAGGTCTGTAATATTTCAGGCTCGGTTAGTTTGCAAGTGCTTTGAAGTTAATAAGATCAGAGTTTTGAGTGATGCTCTTCTGCAGTGGCGTAACTACAGGGTGGCAAGTCGGCAAAATGCCACGGGCCCCGACCCGGTAGGGGGCCCCAGCCGAAAGGGGTCCCCGGTCATAGGAGAGTCTCATCTGCCAACCCACATACGCATTAAGATAAATAAAAAGTTAGGGAGGTGCACGGGGCCCCAACCGATGAATTTTGCCACGGACTTCAACGGGTATAGTTACGCCACTGCTTTTCTGACTACTTTACACAACGCTGAAATCTCGGGACGAACATATTTTCTGTCATTATTATCATTCTTTAATCATGCAATAAATTTGTTTTTATTGGATCCTAATCTACGGTTAATAGAAAGAATTTAAAAAACCTAATGAAATAAAGGTCCCCTACCCTTCAAGGTTGAAATCATTTTAGCTACAATTTGAAGTCACTCTTAAGTTACAATGTAATTTTCAACTTTTCCATACCAGTAGCGCTACCATGAGTTAGCTATCGAAATTGTACGTACGTTAAAGACCTATCGTATTGGTTTTTTTTCATACTACCGATTTAGTCCTTAGCGTTACCGCTAGGGGCAATGTACATTTTTTCATAGACATTTTTTACATAGGCGATATCGAGTCTGTCACTATTATACTCATGGTAGCGCTGCAGAACACTGTCGTACGCGTCTAGCTACTAACGCATAAGGTAGGCGTTGCAACGACTCACGACTAATAAAAATCTGTCTCCCAAATTGACATAAAAAAGCGATTCCCAATGTTTCCGGCCTCCACCTGATGCGAACATGGAACCTCCATCAGAACCTTCCCGGTCCGTCCCAGCAGCCGCTCGGCGGCGACGAAAATAAACTCCAATCGATCGGAAGCTTCGTTTGCATAACCGCGCCGGAAATGATCAAGCGGAACGAATTACGTGACGTAACAGATATCAAAGGGGTTTTTCTGACTTTAACTATGATTTACAACTTTGCGCTGTGCAAAAATATGTTGTATGTATTCAGTACTACATATGCAGACATTTAGATACTAGAATTAACGTGTCATTAAGTAGAGCATACTGCATAGGACATAAAGTATAAAGTAAATATTAGTCTTTATGGGTCTACACGCGATATTAGGAGTAGCAATTACATAGCTACTAACTGCCGGACGTTTCGACT
Source organism: Maruca vitrata (assembly GCA_039566165.1). Taxonomy (NCBI): domain Eukaryota; kingdom Metazoa; phylum Arthropoda; class Insecta; order Lepidoptera; family Crambidae; genus Maruca; species Maruca vitrata. The sequence goes on along the minus strand of CM076923.1, from coordinate 229,833 downwards.
GGGTTACACCAATCATGGTCGCGAGTGAACCATAAAAAAAGCATAAAGTACTAATTTACTGCCGAATGTGTGGAGTAGTTAAAAAGCTATCCGTGATCAGGAATCATTTATGTTTTCACCTATGATCCACATATCCTCATAAAGGTCGTGATAATTACTTTGACAAATGAGCAATACACGGGCTTCAAACAAATAAAAAAAATCGATGAATAGACAGGAACTACAAGTAGAAGGACAAAGATCAACGCGCACCATAATGGCACCCAACGTGGTGCGACGAAAAACCAATTGATACCTTTCACTTTCCGATTACATTTGAAATACTGTAAAAGCGTGGTCAGTTAGACACAAATAGCAACGACCAATCGATCCGGCCGCCGAAGGGCAGATGTTTTAACTCCAACGGATTCATTTGACCGTCAACTTTGACGAAGGGTCAAAGGGGAATGTAAATTAGTGATAGCATCCCGATTGCTCCAACAAAATAAAACTCAGTGGCGTGGAACGTGTACATCTAACATGACATAAGTCAACTATTTAATCTGTGATGTCTGGACACTGAAGTGATTACTGAGAGTGAATCGCGGCGAAAATCAAACAACAAATTCCAAATACATTTTGCAATAATGTATATTACATCTACTGTTTAATAAACCGTCCAAACCAGGTCACTTTATTCATTCTATACCAACACTAAATCATTGAATACATTTAACTCATTATGCACAGAATTAGGTCAATTTAAACACGTAGCTACGTCATTGCCACAAATGCAAATCCTATTCAAATGACGTCAAGCAACTGACGCCAACTCATCATAATCAACAACGTGGCACTAAATAATCACTTTGCAAATTATTACAACTATGATTGGAGCCATCAAAATTGTAATTTTTTGACATTCACCACACACTCACCTCGAAACCGCTAATTAACAAGAAATGAACAATTGAAATGTTAGTGGTTTTCGACAACACCATCTGTTTTACCCTCTGCTCGAAATATTGGCCTTTTAATAATCTAAAAGATCAGTAGAGAAAGATAGGATTCTTTACTCCAAATGTTCTAAATGTTTTTCTATAGAAATAAAACCCAACAATAAATATATATCTCTGGGACAATACCACACACGGGTATTACCGCCCCCAAACTAAGCAGAGCTTGTACTATGGGCGACAGAGACTGATATACATACTGATATACACCGTGAAATTTTAGTGGTTGTTTTCCCGCAGTGAAATGATTCTATATTAGTAGTACAAAAGATGTGTGCAGTTCTTTTTTGGTAAAATCAATAAATGCCGGTTTAACGAAAGGTTTAACCGTCACTCGAAAACACGTTCGAACCGCTTTATGACTTAGGGTGTAGAGCTTCTTTAGCTTTAAGCATCGATTTCATATGGCAAGCAGTACCTGAATACGTCACATCTTCAAAAACAACGATAGCTTCTCTCGTTTTCGAGTTGGAAAATTATTATTCTGAAAAATCGAAAAAAAAAAAGTTTTTTTTCGAGGAATAATTTCCATGATTCGATAGTATTACTAAAGGCAAGTCATTCTGCCACGGGAAAACAACCACTAAAATTTCACGGTGTATAGATATTTATAAATATATATTCACATCCAGACACGTCACAAACACCGTTGTTCATCTCACAAATATATGTCTCGAGTAGGAATCGAACCCACGATTCTTGGAACCGCCAGCCAGTGTCACTAACCACTGTTCCACCGAGCCAGTCAAATAATGTCGGTTGCTTAGCTACCATGCTAACTTTAACGATGTTTGGCACAGTTCGCAAAAGTTTAAACTAACGACCGAAGTTACAAGGAACGGCGCCTACCTGCGTGCGAGCGGAGCCGCGGGCGAAACTAAGTTTAGACGCAAAGCTTCTTTGAGCTAATTTCATAAAGCTTATTACGCATCTTCTGGAAGTTTCCAGTAGTAGTTACTAGTCGTATTAAAGAGCTGTCATACACACGGCCGATGCTTCTAACACAGTAAACGGGACTCGTTTAATGTACACGTACACAGGTACAATATAAATACAAAATCAAAATCAAAATCAAAATCAAAATCGTCTTTATTGCCAAACTGTGTTACAGGGTGTTGTTATAAATAAAAGTTTCAACAGTTTACCCGTATCGGGCATGCAATTTTACTTACAACTAAAAACCTGTATTGCTATAACATAAAACTAATTATTATAATTATAACCTAACCTACTTATTTAAAACTTACATCAAAATACTCATTCAAAGTATAATATATATTGGATTTGAGCCATTTTTTTAATTCTACTTTGAACTTTGGCAAATCTAAGTTTTTTAAGTAATTGGGTAAATGATTATAGACTTTGATGCCGGTATAATTGATACATTTATAAAATATGGTGTTATGAGGTCTGGGTATGGTTACATTATTTATATATTTACTTCGAAGATTTGTTCTGATGGATGACTCGTTTATAAAATAAGTGCTATATTGTTTTATGAATGTACAGATTTCTAAAATATAAATATTAGTTAAAGTAAGAAAGCCCTTATCCTTAAATAAAGGTCTAAGGGTCTCATCGGAATACATGTTATAGATTATACGGAGGCATCTTTTCTGTAAAATAAATGTAGATTGGATATTAGTCGAGTTACCCCAAAAAATTATTCCGTATTTTAGAAGTGGATAAATTTGTCCATAATAGGCTGTTATTGTTACCTCAATAGATGTAGTTTCTGCTAGTATTGATAACGCATAGCATAAACTAGATATTTTTTTATTTATTTTAGCGATATGAGACTTCCAGTTAAAATGGCTATCAATTTCTACTCCTAAAAAGTTAATATTTTCCACTTCCTCTATTTTAGTATTATTTTCTTTTATATTTAAGGACAGTGGTTTTGATTTGTAGTTTTTAAATTGCACTATTTTAGTTTTTAGTAAATTTACATTTAGGTTAATTCTTTTTAGCCAGTCAACGATTGTTTTTAAAGTATTATTTACATTTTCTTCAAAATTTAAGTTTTGTTTCTCTTGTATGAAAATAGTGGCATCGTCTGCGAACATGACACATTTATCCAATATGTTTGGGAAGTCATTTACATACACTAAAAATAGTAAAGGGCCCAAAATACTTCCTTGTGGTAGGCCTACGGTGATTTTTATCGGTTCGGATTGTACTTCATAAAATGTTTTATTTATTTTATCAAAAGTTTCGATAACAGTCATTTGCTCCCGATCAGTTAGATAACTTTTAAATAAAGATAAAGATAAGCCACGTATGCCTATCCTTTCTAATTTATTTAATAGAATATCATGTACCACGCAATCAAATGCCTTAGACATATCTAGAAATAGTCCTAAACATTTGGTTTTATTATTTAGTGATTGCCACACATCATTTAGTAGTTTGTAAATAGCTAGTATTGTAGATTTATTTTTCTGAAAACCGAACTGATTCTTATTTAAAATTTCATTTGTATTAAGGAAAGCTAATAGTCTAGTATATATAACTTTTTCGAATATTTTGGAAAAACAAGAAAATAATGATATAGGACGGTAGTTACTGATGTTAGTAGTACAACCTTTTTTGAAAAGTGGTTTTATTTTGGCTTTCTTTAATTCATCAGGAAAACAACCAGTTTCGATCATTAAATTTATTATATGAACAAGAGGACCATTAATGTATTGATAAGAAGCTTTTATTACTTCTATTGGTATATTGTCATTACCACAGCTCTTTTTATTTTTTAATCCATTGATAATTTTCTTTAGTTCATCTGAATCTACAGGTTTTAGGTAGATGCTTTGCAAACGTGAAGAGGGAAGATCAGCTCCAATTGATGCAGGGTTATAGACTGCGTTATTGAAATGTTTATTAAATGTTTCAGCTATATTTTTGGGGTCTGTGATTATATTATTACCATCTGATACTTTTTGAATTGTGTTTTTAAATTTATTTTGAAATGTGGTTTGTCTTTTAATAAGGTCCCATGTAGATTTATTTTTATTTGTACTATTTTTAATATATGAAATATTCGATTTTTTCTTTGCTAACCGTGTCACTGATTTAAGTACCTTACAGTATTTTTTATAATACGGTATTAGATCAATTTTTTTGTTTAAAATAATTTTTCTATGCAATAATCTTTTTATACGGCAAGATCGTTGTATGCTTTTAGTTTTCCAATTTGATTTTTTTTTAGAGGTAACTCTAACTCTGTCTACAGGTACACACAAATCATATAGCAATTTAAATGAATTTAAAAAAAAGTTAAAGGCTAAATTGACATTGTTACATAAATAAATATCAGAAAAATTAAATTGAGACAAATAATTTACAAATATTTCAAGATACTTTTTTACATTCCTTTTATAAACATACCAATACCTTAAAATACCTTTTTTACAAGGTATAATTATTTTCTGCGCTGAGTGGTCAGACAGGCCAAGATGCATAACATTACAAGTGTATTTATTAAAATTTGTTAATATATTGTCAATACAAGTTTTCGAATGAAGGGTAATTCGAGTAGGTTCATCAATGGTGAAGTTTAGATTATATTTCCTAACAGTATTTCTCAAATTAGCACATTTTGGTGTATCTACAAGGAGATTAATATTTAAGTCACCTGCAATAATTACCCTTTTTTTGGCATATCGCGACCGTATGGTTATTTTGTGTAAAAGTAAATCTAAGGCTTTCAGAAATATATCAAAATTGGAATCCGGCGTTCTATAAATACATACAATAATAAAATTAAGTTCAGTAAGCTGAATACCACAACATTCAAATACTTTGTCTACGCATAATGGATCTATTCCATGAATTACATTGAAGTCCATGCAGTTTTTCACGTAAATACATACACCACCCCTAGACTTACTTCTACAGTATGTAGCAGCAAGTCTATATTCTGGTATTTGAAAATGTTGAACATCTTGTTTTCTCAAGAATGTTTCACTGAAACACAAAATATCAATATTTTCGGCTGATAACATTATTTCTATTTGACTTAACTTTGATCTAATACCCTGTATGTTCTGGTGAACCAAAATAAATTTCTCAATATTCGTACTTACAGACTTTTTTGTTGCAACATTTGGTTCATTATTACTAATAATATTATTTTCTTTATGGACGAAAAAATGTTTGCTGCACTATTTCGGGTTCACTTAGAGTGTCAATGTAATAACTTTGAATTTTTAAAATTTGACTTAATACATCATTAAAAATTATATTTACAGCACATTTGTTAATACTGCCCTTAGTACTGTGAAACATTTCGTAGGTGTATTTCAAATTTTTGTTTGAATCTAATATGTAAGCATATTCATTTTGTAAGTTGTCGTTGTAAAGAAGTTTATTGAACATTTCTATGCGTCTATTAAATAAATTTACGTAATTTCCGCATTTAAATGTTGGCAAGCAGATAATAATGTTAGTGTGCGTTAAGGACCATAAACAACTTTTTATAAATTTTACGCTTAACTCATAGTTCATAGACGAATGAAAGTCATTTTCACCAATAAAAATTACACAAAAATCGTTCATTGTAAAGTCTTCAAGTTTCTTGTCGAGTCCGGTGAATAGTTGATGCATAGTGCCGCCCGGAGAGGCGTAATGGCAGGTTTGAGATTGGGGAAGGTATCGTCCCGCGAGGTTCAATAGGCTGTGTTCTGAACCGATGCTTATTAGACATAATCTTGATTTAGCCGAAGGCCTGGCCTTCAGTGGAGAGCTTTGAACTAGTTCTGAGTTTTTTGACTTAGTATAGTTCTTTTGCACACCGAGATTACTATTATTGGCATTGTCGGATGTTATAGGTGGGCTCTTTTTATGAATTGGGCTATGTATATCTTGAGTAATGTTTGATTCTTCCTCAGAGTTGTGCTTGGATGTGAGTTTTGTCTTATTCAAAGTTATTTTAGAGCTATGCCCAGTTTTAGGGGTTAAAGAGTTTAACTGGCATTTTAGGCGGCGATTTTCGGAGCGCAGGGTTTCTAATTCAGATTCAGCACAATTTAGTCTCCTCCGGAGCTCTATTACAACATTTTCTATTTGAACTGAAATATTTTCAGGCATTTTCTTTTTTTCAAAATGCTTTCCACTCAATATTATTGACTTATTTTGAATATAACTCGGCGTGTATATAGTACAGTCGTTTTCGCTCTCGCTCTCGCTGCTAGAGAGTATCTCGAATGAATTCTCCGTAGGTATATTTATTTTACAGGTGTTTGTCGATCTTTGATCGAGTGGTACGGGAGGAGAAAGAATAGGTTGCCAACCACTATGTGATGGCTGATCTAGATGTAATTCATGAATTTTTGTAAGACAGCGGTCACATTTCCATTTCAATTTTCTATCAGGTTCCATTATATCAAATCTCGTATACGAGACATTTGTGCAAAATACGTGGTAGGATTTATGACAACCTGAACAATTTAAATATTGTCTATTTTTTATATTTTCTTCACAATTTCCGCAAACCAATGACATTTTGGATACTATTTCATAGACTTTGTATTTTATTTATATTTACAATCTTTTGTTTTAGTATTAGTATCGCCATCTAGCGGTTGGTAACGGAAATACAAACAAATACATCGATAGTCCGTGGTAATGGCGTCATATCCTGCATGCGATATCGTTAATCTGTGGTTTTGCCGACGAGTTTACGCATGCGCGTTTAGGCGCGAAAGAGTTTGTTTACAAAAGTTTGAAATTATAACGGCGTCAAAAGTTATTTTGTTTGATGTTTTCAATACACTTTCATGAATCGTTTCACTGTTTATTCCACTTACTATTGAGGTTGTTTTACTATGAAAATTTATTACTGATCTGTTCACTTTTCCGTTTAATGTCTTAAAGACAAAATCCAGTATGACACTCGGCTTACACTCACTGTTTTATCGTCTAAAACTTTACCGATTTTGTTACAAACGGTAACACTTGATAATTGGAACTAACTTTACACTATGCACACAAAATATAGATAAGTTTTAACTATTTTACATTTTTAATATAACATTTATTACGGAGCCAGTTGTTTACGTGACGGCAGCGCCATCTGTTACTTATTGTGCTTCAATATTAATTAGAGCCTGGTGTTGGCTCCTAGCGGGTAATTAGAGCTTCTTGAGAACTTGTTACGGAGCTTCTTGTAACGTTCAATATCATTTTCAATCTTCCGACGAAATTCCAATAACATTTCTTTGAAGTGTTAAATTGATAAATAAATTCGTTCGCTACAGAAATACCTTTTATAAGGGTTCGATGGACTGAAATCTTATCCGATTATTTGTACAGATTTAACAAAAGGATGACTATTTCAGTTTTTCAGATATTTTAATAGCAAGTTTAAAATATTCATGCTTATTTTTACGGAAAGCAGACAAATAAAATATTATAAGAGAAATAATGGAACCCTGAAAATATAGACATAAAATACGGAATGATATTTGAATAACAAAATAAGGGGAACTCGTGAGGATACGACGATTTGAGGCATATACAGGTTCATGCTACATTCAGTATTCTTGGAACAGGCGATGTAGCGATAACTAAAAGGAAAGTACATATTTAGCTTTTTGAAATGTATTCCTTATGTCAGTCAGGGGATACCAGTCACAACTATCTGTCCGGTGGTTGGTGAACGGTATACGGGTAAGCGACCCCGGCTCCTCGAGCTACTATCGACTCAATCCAAATCATCCGAGGCGATAGTATCCTTCCTCCCCTTTTCCTTCCCCCGTCATATATCCTTGCTACTCGTGGGAACGCAATGACCTTGTTAAAACAATGCACAAGGCAGAATGGCGGCGACGTGGTCCACAACCCGTCACGTCACGTTTCCCACAGAGGTGAAAAGTGGATCGCTGGAAGTGATCTCTGCCTACCCCTCTAGGAAAAGGCGAGATTGTATGTATGTATGTGTGTATGTATTCCTTATGTCAAGACGGAGGTTGGAGGAAGGTGGGAGCTAATTGCTATTCCGGGAGGGCGCCTCAGATACGGCGGAAAGTCGTTTTTCCGAAATCCCTCTCGAGCGTCTAACGAGCGTAATAAGGACCGCATTCAAATAGGCTTGAACCTCTCCGCCAGGGTCACCACGACCCTGAAGGGAAGCCGACGTTTTCCAGGAAAAGTGGAATTTTATAATTACTTAAGTAGCAAATGAACACAAATGTTTCGGGTTGGCGAAACAAAATGATCGGACCTGTTTAACCGGGACATTATGGTTTAGTGATTTGTTGCCGATTGGTCATAAATATTCGTAATCTTTAGTGCATAATGATCTGTCAGCATCGATGATAAATGTGCCTCATCATCATCAGCCCATTTCTGTCCACTGCTGGACATAGGCCTCTCCAAATGCACGCCACTTCTCTCTATCCTCGGCCACTCGCATCCAGCTCCTACCAGCTGTCCTGCGCAGATCGTCACACCACCTGGCCTGCGGGCGTCCTACACTACGTTTGCCGAGACGAAATATGCCTAAGCCTACAGTAAAATCGAGTGATAGAACAGAACCGATCAGAACAAAAGAATATTGCAAATTCACAGCAGTTGTGAAAACGTACAGGTTTTCACGGCTGCAGCACACAATACGTAGAAAAGTAAACATGCAAAAATAACAACAAAAGACACCTTCACAACGCGCCCCGCCCGGGACTCTCTAGTGCCGGTGAGACAAAGCCCTGGGACAATATGTGGCGCGGGGCGAAGGACTTTGACCTACATCAGCGGCATCTGAACCACCATGGTATTATTTACCGACGCAAACGCATATACCTTTGTGTATACGAGTCCACGCCGCAGCTTCATACCTGAATCATCGAAAATGTTTGAATGTGTTAAAGCACAATAATTCCATGCGCGTTGTGACTTTTGACTTGGGGAGGATTTTTTGTGATGGTAATAGCATCTTTGTATGTTATAATTCAAGCTGTCTTAAAATTAATTGAGCCAAATACGCAATACGCACACTTACTCTTAGTGAATTAGGCTGTGTTTATATTTTTAAAATAAAAAATGTAATTACATATAATTAATTTTGCCTGCCATACAACACCGTTAAACAAAACAAAATGTGTGAATATCAACTCCAGCCCCCAAGAGACAGGATTACCTAGTTATTAGGACTACGTTGTATAGGTATGCAATAAAATATTGTCTTCTCGATCATCAGAAATGATTCAAGTCCCCTTAGAGATTAAATCTCAAATGGCAAGCTTCGGGGGAAGAAAAATGATTGTAATAAAGTACCTCAAAATAATCGCTATTTATTAGTGACACTACTAGCACCGCCTTAACCTGAAATATCATTATTGACAGCAACACAAAAGCTAGACTATTCTATTTCCTCCAGAATACAAATAAACTATTTAAGTTCCACTTTATCTGGGATTTCTCGCTGCCTCGTTGACAGAATCGGAACTCGTTATAAATTCTCTGCAGCTCTTTTATATTTCCGGAGACAGCAAACGTGCCCCGACACAGAAATAGATGTTAGCGAGAGCCGTGGGGTAAAGGGATATTGGACGAACATCGGTCCCCCCCCCCTGCTCGTGCCTCCCATTTGTGATTCTAGATTTGCGGTGAAACCATATCTTGTGGTTATTGAGTGAACCATTTGCTGGAAACGTCCCCTTTCGGATTCGGAACATGTGGTATTCCTGAGAGAGCACAGTGTCCATTTTTATTTACAATAGTTATTTGGCTTAATGTGATCTAGACTAAAAAATCACTTGGTTAATCGTCGACGATATGAAAAATACTCACGTAGGTAGTTGAAACTTGTTTATTCAAAATGACAGACCTATCTTTTTCAACTAAGCATAATCCGAGCTTTAAAAAAATGCCTTATTCAAGAAAAGCACTTGCGTTACAGTTAACAGAAACAATACCCACTGAACATACATAGATATCTAAGTTTCCTCACAGAATATACCACTAACCTCGGTAACGACAAAATGGGACTAACGAGTACATGTGGGACAGTGCGGTAACGTGATAATGAAATAAAAGATAAGTGGAAACGGCCGCCTCACGCAGGGACTCCCGGATTTATCTGCAGAGCGAACGACTCGAGACCAAAAACGTACATGGATTTTCCAAGGCCCCTCGGAGAACAGGCCGTAAGAATCTTTTTTATCGTGCGTCGAGACCGACAGCCGCATTAGGGTGTGAAGTTGCAAAGTTTTTATAAGAATAAATGTCCGAGGACGTGATCAGAAAACTAAGGTTCCTCCCTAAGATGTGGTTTATGTGGTTAAAAGGAAAATATTTCGATCCCGAATGTTTACAAAATGCCGCTTTTCTTTTGTTGAACAGTTGATGGTTGATATACCAAAGCCGCTCTAAGTTGGCCGATTTGACACTTTTTATTTTATATTTTGCATTTATCCTTGTTAAGAGGAACATATTTAGCGAATCATAAAAAACAACTTTTTAAAAATAAGATGTTAATTCAAAATGTCAAATGCACCTAATTATCTAATTATTTGTCTTTTATTACTTAAAATAATTGAATTATAAAAAGAAAACGAAAAATTTCCAATCTGTATTACACTTTTACAAGGTTACGCCGTTTGACACGTTTTCATAGTGACGTAATGGGTAATACTCACCAGGTATTTTTTAGAAATAGGATGAAGGATTTAAAAAGAATTGTATTTTAAAAATAAATATATTTTTAAATAAGAAACTTCAATTAAATCTTCTGGATGTGAATAAATGTTTTTAATAAAAAAATGTTATACATTTTTTTATAATTTTTATATTATAATAGGGTATTTGATATTTTTTTTATTTTGATATAGTTGGATGGACCACTCGAACACAAAGACACTGTTGAAAGTATCACTTTGATATCTGGATAACTCTACGAGATATTACAATTTTAATTGCACATTATTTGGGCGAGCTCAAAAACGCTCCATACAAACGTCGACTGGCGTGTGACGTCACACGTTAGTTTGTTGTATGCAGCGCCTAAGAAGTTTGTTTTCATAATGAAAGATGTGACTAATTCTGTTATTAATAAGATGACAAAGGAATTTTAAAAATGATTTTCGCAATTTTGAAATGGACTTGCCCACCCAACTTTAAATGTCTTTTGTAGTCTCATTTCGCAAAAACAGTTGAGTTTCGATTTCATTAATAATATTGATTTACATAAATCTTACTGATTTTCATAAAAATACCCTATTAGACCTTGCTTGGTTATAAAGTGGAAATAACCGTTACTTATATACTTCGGCAATTTTACCGTTGTCCCTCACTAGTGCAGTCAGTCTGACATGTGTCAAATCGGCCAACTTAGAGCGGCTCTGGTATAGTATCTTAATATTAAGTTATTTATGTGTTCATCAATATTTTGTTTCCAATACCTAAAGATTAATTGATTTGCCTAATTTCTTTGTAAATGTTATTAAAAAGCTATCACATCGCAAAAAGAAACGTCAACATCAGAACATACTAGCTAAGCACCTCAGTAATAAGATTGTAATATTACTCTCAGATTAATTAGTGGACTCCAAGATAGATGAAAGTATCGCATTTCACGTGTGTTCGGTGTGATGAGCCCTGAGAATTACCTACGAACGTAAGTTATTAAGAGGAAAATAACGAAGGTGCGACTATTTCCATCATTCTCCTTGAATAAGATATAAAGGTCTCACTTGTCCTAACTCAAAGTCGTACGCGTCGCCACTCCGCCCTTCTGAATATTGTAAACACCTTCAACACAGAGCCGACTTGAGGGTTCCTGTGCAAGCCCAGTGGGCTGAGCTTACCAATGCCCTTATTCATGAAGTGCCATAAAGTCGTAAGGCCCGTGTCTGTCTCGTATGAGGACATTAGGCCTTACAATGACCAGTTTTAAATTCGGTAAATTTGCTCTTGTTTAAGTATGGACAGTACCTGGACATAGGTATGTGCTAGGAAGACGATGAGAATTTAGGTTATGAAGAATTTCAAAAATTTTTGAAGCTCTTCCTTGATGGTTTGTACTACCTACCATGGTTTAATGTACAATATCAGTGTGTAGGTACTTCGCAATACCTTGGACTGCACGAAGGAGGCTTGAGTAGTAGTTTTCGTATTAGTAAGGAGATAATCTCTAAGCGCCATCTATTGGTTGCACCTGGAACTCGCTAGTCGGACGTAGAGAAGCCTTGAAGAGTCAAGGGGATGGTGACTGGCGCTACCATCTCTACCTTTGGCTGGTGAAGGCAGCACTATTCTACTCACCAAGGGCGGCAAGGATGCCGGCAGCCCAGAACACCTCCCCGCAGAGCGCGGGCAGGAACAACAGCCCGCCCATGCGGCTGCCGAACGAGTCCTGCAGCGGATCCAGCATGGTGATGTAGCCCTGCCGCCGCATCGGGTTCGCGAAGAATATACCACCTGCGCATACAAACAGCATAATCACTACATAGTATTAACCAAAGTCGCTGTCTGTCTGTCCCCATGTATTCTGAACTCTTTAAAACTACACATCGGATTTTGATGAGGTTTTTTCTTATAGATTTAAGAGGAAGGTTTTTATTTAACACAGTTGTTCTACGGTAAAAATTTGTGAGATCCATGTAATACCAAGTCGGTTATTAATTAATTGACTTGGCCATTGCACTAATTAATTTAATTTACACGTATTTTCATACGATGACCGCGTCAATTATCATAATATGGATCTCACAACTTTTTACCGTAGGACAACTGAGTTGCGAGACTTGGTTTTTTTGATGGGATTTGGCTTTTCGCCCTCGATTACTTTTAGAAGCGAAAGAACATCGCATAGCATGATGCATGTTCGTTTGATTTTAGACATGTTATAAGCGCGCTTACAAATTGTGTGACTTTATTACAACAAAAAGTCGACTTAGACTAGAGGTCTAATTTATAAAGCGTGAGGAACGGGTTCGATTCGGACACCATAGTCTTATTCTTTTTTAACCCAAACGTAACCAAGACGTTACCAATGTTTCTCAATAAAAGCCTAGACTAGGCCCAATATCTTAGTAGAATTTTCTTTCAACCAGTGTTTTTATGGCTTTCAACCAGTGATTATAAACAATTGCGCCCTTAGGGGTGAAAGCCATCCGCTCCCCCGTAAGTCCGGTGATGATGATGAGGCTGCTGCAAGCCATCATAGTAAGTCAGTTAGGAAAAAAAAACGTGTGCGCCCTCCACTCATGTTCTACATGAATTGAATGTGCTTTATAGAAGAAATTCAACTGCCTCACCGCGGCCCGGGGATTCGAACACCCGTCCTTCCGGGAATCGCGCCCAGACGTGCATTACCATCACACCAGACCAGCAGCTATTAATCCCCGGGCCGCGGTGAGGCAGTTGAATTTTTTCCGTTTTTCTAAATATTAGTACAGCTAGTGCAAGCTTTAGCACTTAAAAATTTTAAATTTACTTTATAGAAGAACTTCTACTAAATATGTGTTGCTTACCGAAAACGAGCGAGAGGGCATATCCGAAGGGCGCCTGGCACCACACCAGCCCCGAGGTGTAGATCGCCTCCGCCGTGCCGTTGATGTACCCGCCGCCCACCCACGTCGCTGCAACAACAACACGCCTCAACAACCATATCCGACAGCAACCACATCTGTCAACAACCACATCCGTCAGCAACCACATCCGCTAAAAACCACATCCGTCAGCAACCATCAACGATTACAATAAGCTGTAGGGCCAACGCTGTGTTACGCAGGTGCAGGCTCGTACAAAATTGACTCGCCGCGCTAAATTTCGTATGAGACTGCGTAGTGTTGGCCCTTAATCCGTCAAATCTTAGGTATATTATGTAATGTATAATTACTAACCCGTAACATAAAAAAAGCGTCGATGGCCGAATGGTTTTGCCTTGCCATGCGAGAGGTCGCCAGTTCAAACCCCGGCAGGTACCAATGTGTTATTCAAATTTGAAATTTATATGTACCATCATTCGACGCTTTTACGGTGAAGGAAAACATCGTGAGGAAACCTGCACACCTACGAAGAAATTCTAAGGTTGTGTAGTCGACCAACCCGCACTTGGCCAGAGTGGTTGACTAAGGCCTTATCGCCCTAGTTTAGGGTAGGCCCGTGCCCCAGCAGTGGGGACGTATATGGGCTGATGATGATGATGATGAACCCGTAACTCTTTCGGCAATGCTGTCATTCCTAAACACGTGGACCAATTTTAGGTTCTAACGGTTACAATCTGTAGGCCGATAGGTACACCGGCTACATCCTATAAAAAATTTATAACCAAGAGGCCGCAAGAGCAACTTGCAACCGGCCCAGCCTAAACTATATTGAATTTTTTTTATCGCAGTGCTTTATATTTTGTACTACAAAGTCAGAAATGTATAAGATGTGTCATCATAAGACGTGTGTTAAACAGAACAAGACCTTGATTAGTAATTAAGACAGATTAGATCGAGATATTCTCGGAGGGGAGTCGAACGGGCACAAAGCTGTCAGTGATTGTAGCATGTTATTATTTGAATTGTTTATTGGAGTGTGACAATCGTGACCATCATTTATTGTTATGGGATATTCAATGTACATTTTTATTAATGAGATTTTACTTACTGTATGTACCGTGATCATGGCGCTTGCAACAGTGCCGAAATATCGGGAGCTCATTAAAACAAAACGATTTGGTAAATATCCCGGACAATTTCAGTTTTCTAATTTACTTACTGTAGTTTAAAATATAGCTACTTAAAAATAAACTGCCACAGGTACAAAAATAGCCGTTTAATCAAATAACATCACGCCTCGAATATTTAACTGTATTTGAATCTACAATTGAGTTTTAGTTCCATTTTGTATTTATAGAATCCATTTGAATCAAATTATACGTTTTGCATTGAGAACGTTCTACGAATAGTCAATAAAACAGTCGTAATGAAACAAGAAATGTAATTGTTTCGTCGAAGGACTTCGCTCCATTATTTACACAGGAGCTTTGGAACGAACCAATTTCTCTTGTAACTTATTTGACATTAGCTTTGGGAGGTAAAACAAACTTGTTGTGTGAATGAAAATAACATTTTATTTTGGCAAACGCAAACCAAAAGTTTAAGGCAGCCAAAACTTTCAATAACCCTTTAAATACTATCATGACTACCTCATTCTATTAATTGTAACTAATTCATTAATTTTGGTGGAAAATAAAAAATATATTTTCAATTCTGTATACGAAGGTACTGTCTTTTTTATTAGTAACGTCATACTTGTACAATCCATCAAGGCTACAAAATAGCCACATGCCTAAGAACTTAGACATATTGGATTCACATGTAACTTGATACATTCCCAACCATAACTCGCAAAATAGAATGTCATGGCAGGCTACAGGGGTATTGATGAGCTTGCACGTCATTGGTACCGGGACGCTCGCGTTATGTAAAGCTGCACGAACAAAGGTCAAGGGTCGCATCTCGATCCGTGACCGAAAGCTCGGTCGGTGGGAACATTCAAAAACATAGTCGGTAGCGAAATTACTAGCAAGTCCCAAGACCCAACACAGATTGTGAGATAAACATTTGACCACGATTTCGTCCGTATTACGGTACGATAAGGACGGATGTTGTGTACGTTTTATTACCCATGGGATCAATCTTTTCCATAATTTATGTATCATATGTACGGTAGCTGACACTAGGGACCAATACTGTGAATCTACCTTAAGTACACAAAAAGATAAACGATACTGTTCATGATTTTGCTTTGTTCATTTCAATGAACAAAACTAAGTAAAGTTCTTGGGTTGTATCATTTACCAACACGGTGGTTCCTAAGCTTAAACTTTGTAGCAAACCACCACCCATTCAATACAGCACCATTTTACTAGTATTTTCTTTGTAAGCTATTTTTATTTTAATGAATGAGCTAATATATCCATATATATTAACTACAAAGTTACAGCTGAGCGCTCGCAACATTGCGCCAGTAATTACAGTTTACGTCATATTGATTAGTTTATCATCGTAACCTTAGCACTGACAGCTGCTCGTTACCCCGAGTCCGCCCACGCGTGAGCTACCTGGGTGATATATGGGCCGTTGGAAACATGATTACGCCTTTACTGAGCATATTATGTTGTATTCATGTCGTTTTAAGCTTGTTTGCTTTTATTTTTTATGTTAAATCAATTGACAAATCATATTGGCTTACCACAATTAGACAATATTGCCTTAATCACTCCGATTGCTATTATAACCTAGCACATTTTAACATCTTATATTTACTTACACAAATGCTTAATTCGTCACTATTAATAATATATAAATCGTCATCGCTTAACATTCGAATTTATTATGTGAGCCGTGAGTCTAGCAACATAAATAACTTTCTTTTAGTAACATTTGGAATTTTGCGCGGGTACTATGGCTAATAACCTCTCAATATATTATCAAAACTGTCGTGGGTTGAGAACCAAATTAAACACTATCTACAATAATATTATGGCAGAATCCTTTGATCTGTGGAACAGTGGCTAGTGACCCAGGTTTACTACCTACGGTTCCAAGAGTCGTGGGTTCGATTCCCACTCGGGACAAATATTTGTGTGACGAACATCGGTGTTTGTTCCGTGTCTGGGTGTATTATTAAATATATTTAAGTTTATTTGTGTATCCACTGTTGATTCTGATACCTGTAACACAAGTGCTTAAGCTACTTACCACGGGATCAGATCAATGTATGTGATGTTGTGAAATATTTATTTATATTATTTATTTATATATCTCATAATTTTGACAGAGACTTGGTTAATTCCCGAGATTGTGGATGGAGAATTCATCGATTCAAGATACATTGTTTACCGTTGTGATAGAAATCGTGTGTTGACAGGTAAGTCTGACGGTGGTGGTATTTTGATAGCAGTTCGCCGCGGTTTAAGTGCAATGCGCACTGAGTTTATGTCCACGATTTGTCAAGATGGTTGTTATTATAGTGTACCGCACAATATTGATTACGTTTTATTAAAGTTTTATTCTAGGACCGATGATGAATATCACATCGTGTGCGGTATTTATATTCCCCCAAATCAAACACTAGCTTCATATCAATCACTTTTTAATTTACTTGAACATGAAATATTATCTCTTAACACAAATTATATACAAATATTTGGCGATTTTAACCTACCACATATCGAATGGGTAGACTCGGGCAAACCCGCACTTATGCCGCGTATATACAGCAACAGTACCACAGTCGAACTACTCCTTATTCACTTTTTATCTACTATAAATTGTAAGCAATATAATAATATTAAAAATCACCTTAATCGTACTTTGGACTTATTAATTTCTAACGACGTCTGTGTGTGTGATCCTGTACTTCTTCCTTTGGTACCCATAGATAATTTTCATCCACCTTTTGTTACTTTAATTAGGTTTAAATTATCTGTCAAACCCATGGCCCGAAGCTCTGTACCTATTTATCGTTTTATTGAGGCAAACTTCCCCGCTGTTAACAAAGACATTAGTTTGGTCGACTGGGCCTCTCTTCTGGTTGACGCTTCTTTAGAGTCTGCTGTTCAAATATTTTATGACACCATCTATGATATTATTAAAAAGCATGTGCCCAGGCGTCCTGCTAAATCCAATGAATATCCGGTGTGGTTCTCACGTCCCCTAATTCATATTTTTAGAAACAAAGAAAAGGCCTGGATCAAATATAAAAAATATAAAAATACTGTCGACTATGAGCAGTTCTCTTTATACCGTAGAAGATTTAAGGTACTTTCAACTAAATGTTACCATAATTATTTAAATTGTATTGAATCTTCTATACATAAAGATATCAAAAAGTTCTGGTCATTTGTAAAACAGAATAAAAAAGACTGTAGGTGTGCCTAACACTATGTCATTTGGAAACGAGGAATGCCACGGGCCTGAGAATGTATGCAAATTATTTTCAAATTTTTTAGCTCAGTTTATGAACCCGCAGACACAAGTGCTACATGCAACCTTGAGTTCTCGTCGAACAGTCAAATAAACATCTCCTATTTAACTCTCAGTAAAGATAGAATAGCGAATACTCTTAAATCCTTGGATGTTACCAAAGGGGCAGGACCCGATGGCCTACCTGCTCTTTTTCTAAAACATACGGCTGAGTCGATGAGTACCCCACTATTTTATTTATTCAACCGCAGTCTGAAAGAGGGGATAGTACCCCAGGCATGGAAGTCTGCCAATGTCATTCCAGTGTATAAGGGTGGCGTCAAACATGACGTTACCAACTACCGGCCAATATCCTTGTTGTCTGCATTGTCAAAAGTCCTGGAACAATTAGTGCACAAGGAAATTTACCCTATCTTACATAACATTATTATCCCCGAACAACATGGGTTCGTCAGAAATCGTTCTACAGTTAGTAATTTAATTTTATACTCTAACTTTCTGTTTGAAAGCATGGATAACCAACAGCAAGTAGACACAATTTACACTGATTTTTGTAAGGCTTTTGACAAAGTAGACCACACACTACTGTTACAGAAAATAGCATACAATGGTATACATGGGAATCTGTTGCGCTGGCTCACGTCTTACGTGATAAACAGAACTCAGAAGGTCGTAGTTCAGGGTTTTAGTTCTGATGTGATCGGCGTGACGTCAGGTGTAGCGCAGGGATCAATTTTGGGACCGTTGCTATTTGTACTTTTTATTAACGACATTAACACATGTTTTAGACATAGTGATTTTCTCCTATACGCTGATGACCTAAAGGTTTATCGAAAAATAAATTCAATTGACGACTGCAACAAATTACAAGAAGATTTGGACCGGTTATCTGCTTACTGTCTAGCTAATAAACTGCAGCTTAGCCTACCAAAATGTAAATTCATTTCCTTCAGTAAAAGAAAAAATCCTATACAATCTAACTACCTACTTTGCAATTCGCCTCTAGAAAAGGTCTTCCTTATTAAAGATCTAGGTATACTCTTTGACTCTAAACTGCACTTTGACGCTCATGTTGATCGCATCACAGCTAAAGCCTATCAAATGTTTGGCTTTCTGAGACGTACGTGCTGCGCATTCAAGAAGAACTCAACCCATCTACTATTATATAAGTCACTCATAAGATCACAACTCGAATACGCTACATGCGTATGGAACCCTTTTTACAACAAATACAGTGACCAAATCGAATCAGTACAACGGAAATATATCCGAAACCTGAATTACAGGCTCGCCAAGTCACGGTCTTCTTATCGTTCTCTCTTAGGTAA
This sequence comes from Maruca vitrata, assembly GCA_039566165.1. Lineage (NCBI taxonomy): Eukaryota > Metazoa > Arthropoda > Insecta > Lepidoptera > Crambidae > Maruca > Maruca vitrata. Next base: position 210,591 of record CM076923.1, on the reverse strand, counting down.
ATTCTCACTGTCAACTCTCAAGCATCGGAGGCTGTACCTTGATCAATCGACTCTTTATAAGATTTGTCATAATCAATTTGATTGTAATATACTAATAAGCCAAATATATATACGCACACCTAGTCGTTCTCAGCGCATTCGCAATACTCACACTCATAGTCTATTTGCTCTCAAAAGATGTAGAAGTAATGCTGGAGAGAGAGCTCCGTTATGGCGATTAATGAAAAGTTATAACGAATATTTTGTTGATATTGACTTATTTGAATTGTCACCTACACAATTTAGGAAATGTGTATTTGATAAACTTTCTCATACTCCCAGTTAAAAACTTTGTAACAAAATTTCTAACTTACTCTGATTGCTTTAACTAAATATGTAAAAATGGCTTTTATTTTTTCCTTGTCGACTTAAGTTGATAATAATAAATAGTTTATATTACTATGAGGATAATGGTGTTGGTTGCATAATTGTATCAAGTGTATTAGATAGTAACCCTGTAGTAGCATTAAGCAATATTATGCAATTGTTTATTATCCTGAAGAAATAAAAATAAAATAAATAAAAGTATTCGTGTAATATCAGCCAAAGGTTTAATAACCGCGCGGGTAACAGCAAAAGCTACGACAAAACCGCAGGGAGAATTGCTGATAGTGATAAGCTCGCAACAAACTTAATTAAATGTTGTTGGAACGAACGGGTCCCCAACGACCCACGTGGTTGCGTGGCGTCGGGCACCCGAGTCGAGAGGGTCGCTGGTGCCTAATAACTCGGATACACGGTACGGATACGGCGCAATAGAGGGCTGCAAAGAACACCGTCGATTCTTGTGTTGCTCAAGGTCAATAGGGGTCATAATCTTTTTCACACATGGTCTCTTATGATTCTGAAAAGCATGAAACTCTCTGGTTATCATAATTAAGGAGGAGGCGTATATAGCCCATTTATTATTTACAGATATTACAGATCCAACTGTCCATTTTATAAATGTACATGGGCTCTATAATGTATTTACACACATGCTTCTGCATTTAATTTTCGATGACTATACGAGTACATGCTTTAGATAGAAAATAGTGGCCGCAAGTGGCGATGACAGAACCTCCTCCATACAAGAACCGTTGCTAATCGATTAGCGTTAAGAGATGAGTAAAACCTAGCTCACACCTCTTCATATAGATCCGATTACAATTCTCACAAGGAGCTGTGTAGTTTTATTGTAATCATTCCGTTTCCTATTAGTTTGTCAAACGATAACGATGCCAGTACCCAATGCTCATGAGGCAGTGGCAGGCAGGATAACTTAAAACGTAATTAAACTCCATGTATCGCTTGACGCAGATGGTAAGAGTGATGATCAGAGCGACTTCTTTTTTAACCCGGTGAAATTCGTTGCGCACCTTCACCCTGAGAAGGGTTCTCTCCGGGTGGTGTGTCGAACTCCCCAGCGACTGGCAAAGAGATGGTAAATGCCAGCCGCGACTCCTGGGCGGACTGCAATGCCAGCGGGTATGCCGACTAACACCGGGGTGTACCTCATCGCCTATTGGCGGTGTCATGGTACCTAGGATAGCCTTCACTCACAACACCGCCGGCGGACAGCCTCCATGGGCTCCACTCAACCCTCCCCCCAGCCGAGGGGGGCGACGGGGCAACCCGATACACAGGGTCGCTTCCGTCCCTCAGAGAGGTGTCATGGTACCTAGCATAGCCTTCACTCACAACACCGCCGGATCAAAGCGACTCTTAAATCAACCTTAGTTGTCCAGGTTCTCACCGGTCATAGTGAAGATGCCGACGAAGAGTCCGATGGAGCGTCCAGCCAGCATCACCTCCTCCTCCGAGTCGTTCCCGGGGGGCTTCTTGCGCCCGGCCCAGATGCCCACGGCCAGGATCAGCACGTAGAACAGCACGATGGACACCACGCCCGCCCAGTTGATGCCCGCACCCATCTTGGATTGTTTTGTATATCTGTCGAACGTGCAACATGTTTAATGTTTTGTTGTAAGATTAACAGTAATAGCTCTGTGGTTAGTGCATAGGAACCGGATAGATTTTGTCCATTAATCTTACAAGTACATTTTGCTTAAAGCCAAGCAAAAAGCTCGTTCACTTGGATCGATTTGGTTTTGATTCTGACAGGCTGATTGACTGTACTGTGTAAGCACCATCTACTTGTGTTCCATGAATGATGCAGTACTCAATAGTGATCATTAATTACTGGCTACGATTAGCGGTCACCACCATGCTTGTACAGAGTGTTACAAAACTATTGAGTGTTACTTATCGTTGTAAAAGGTGTATTATTTATGAAAAAGCTATCAAAAATCAGCTACGTCTGACAAATTAAGATGGTCAGCATTGTTCATGAAGCATTTAATTTAACACCCACCTTTATTATTACTGGTTATGTTATACTGTTGTTAGGACTCGTTTAGTCCGAAATACTTAATGATAATAATACTTCATCTACATGCAAAAATTCAAATAGATTGCGATACCCACCTCACTTATAATACGAAATCCCTCGTTGATATGTTATTTATAAGCTCCTAAAGTTCACACACTCCCAACTGTCACGTCCATATTTGAATATCAATACCGAACTATATCACGAACATTCAAAAATAGAATCATCCAAATATATGACTATCCAGCGAGCGCGGGCAGGGCGGGGGCGCGCAGCAGTCGCCCCATCGGAGGGAGGTCTTCTGCGAAGGACTGTTCCTGGTCCTAAAGCTTAGTCCGCACATGAGCGCGCGTGGCCCGTCGCGCCGGCATCGAGCTTACGTAAGCGCGCGCCGCGAGCGCGCCGCGAGTGACGGGGGCGGAGCGCGCGATCGATGCGCTGACGTCATTGGTCCCGCGCGCGCATGCCCGCCCGCCCGGCGCCCACCTCCGCCATCACTCACACCATCCATCGCCCGCTCTCAACCATCCCCCACCCAACCTGCCCATACCCACCGCGCAATGTACCACTGCTAAACTGAAATCGCCCAGCTTCGCTGTCAAGCTTCGTGCCGAAGCACAGAGCCGCTTTTCCATTGACAAATTGATTGATGAGCACAACTTGTAATGACCACATGCGTTGTTCTAGACTTTAAATAATTCGATTCGTAGAAAAATGCAAACGCGAAGGGATATAGTTGTGGGAAACTCACGTGCAGTCAAGCAATTCTTGGAAGCAGCCATTTTATTGTTAATTTACTTTTATCAATAAGTAGGTAAACATCGTATGCAACTACTGCAGCTATGTCAACTTAGTTCGGTTTGTTAATTAATTCGTAAAATGAATAAAATCACTGGCTCGGTGGAACAGTAGTTCATGAGTGACCCTGGCTCCAAGAGATCCGCTCCGGGTTCGATTCCCGCCTAGGACATATTCTTGTGTTACGAACATCGGTGTTTAGTCCGTGTCTGGGTATGAAATTAAATAAATTTGTGTTTCCCTCTGTTTTTTCTGAAATCGTGGTTGGTTAGCTAATTAACGCACTAGTACTTTAGCAACTTATTTCGAAATCAGAAAAATGTATGTTGTGTGATGTTCATTATTATTTATTAAAAGCTGTGGGAATAAAATTGAGATAATGGGATTGAGATAATTGACGAACACATAATATTGTTTACAAGCAAGACGTGTTTTTTTATACCAGAGCCGCTCTAAGTTGGCCGATTTGCTACATGTCAGACTGACTGCACTAGTCTTTGAGTATAAAGCCACTGGAGATGCCTTACACGGGCGACCCCCTCCGGCAAAGTACATTGGTCAACTGTTCAAACACGTTTAATAAAACTACTTGTCGCTGCACCACCGCCATTTTGCATTGATCCCTGTCGCGTGACGTTACTCTTGAAAAATGGTTAGTTGTGCAGTATTCTCATGTAAAAGGCGATCGAGAGCTCAAATTCGCAACAAGAGCGCGTTTAGTATCATATCTAAGTGTTTTTATTAACTTTTAAACGTGTATTTAAGAAGAATTGCCATTTAAATAAAAAGTCGTTGCGATACGTAAACGACAGAAAAAAATAAACAAGAATACAGTGGTACGGGGGCTAGTGATGTCACAAAGTCAAAAAAGCGACTCGACATTTGAATGAATCATTCACTCCCTGCAGTTAGTTGTATAATCCGTTTTTTACTTTAATTTTGAATTAAATAAAAGGTCTAAACATATGTTATATTTAAATCTTGTAAGATGAATTAGAAAAATTACTTTTCTTTCCTCTGGTCATACGATATTGAAATTTAGTCTGAAAATGAAAAGAAATTCTGTGACTCCCTTAGAGATATTTTTTAAAGACATAGATATTTTAACCGTATCCTCTCAGTACATTTTGGACTGTATCTTATATGTTTACAAGAACATACAATCATTTAATATCGGATCCTCACCATTTTAACACCAGTAATAAACATAAGTTTGCCGTTTCAAGGCTCAGGCTTCAAAAGACTGGAAAGTCGTTCTTGGGTTTAAGCACAAAATTGTTTAATAAGATCCCACAAAATGTTATTGAATTACAATAATCAGTACAAGATAGTTCAGTTCATTCACCAAACTGATTTTATTTTATTCTTTGTGTCATCACTATTTTTTTCGTATGTGTGTTGCGTAGTTACGTGAAAACTTTGTTTGTGTGCGTGTATTGTTTGAAGTGTTGAACATTTTTGTAGTGTGCGTTTATCGTTACAGCAATATTTGTGTCTGTTGAGTTATTAATTTTTTGGTGGTGTGCTGTTCGTGTTTACCTCGCCCACCGCTAAAAGTGGCGAAAAAATTTGTTAGAAGCGTTGACGTTATGGCATCTCCAGTGGCTTTATACTCAAAGGCACTAGTGAGGGACAACGGTAAAATTGCCGAAGTATATAAGTAACAGTTATTTCCACTTTATAACCAAGCAAGGTCTAATTATAACAAATTTTTATTAAAAACATTAATTCACATCCAAAAGATTGAATTTAAGTTCCTTATTTATAAATATATTTATTTTTAAAATACAATACTTATTAAATCCTTCATCCTATTTTTAAAAATACCTGGTGAGTATTACCCACTACGTCACTATGAAAACGTGTCAAACGGCGTAAAATAAAAAGTGTCAAATCAGTCTTCTAAGAACGGCTCCGGTATAATTATCTAGTTATTTGTCTTTTATTACCTAAAATAATTGAATTATAAAAAGAAAACGTAAAATTTCCACTCTGTATTACGCTTTTACAAGGTTACGCCGTTTGACACGTTTTCATAGTGACGTAGTGGGTAATACTCACCAGGTATTTTTTTAAAATAGGATGAAGGATTTAATAAGTATTGTATTTTAAAAATAAATATATTTATAAATAAGGAACTTAAATTCAATCTTTTGGATGTGAATTAATGTTTTTAATAAAAAATTGTTATAATTAGACCTTGCTTGGTTATAAAGTGGAAATAACTGTTACTTATATACTTCGGCAATTTTACCGTTGTCCCTCACTAGTGCAGTCAGTCTGACATGTAGCAAATCGGCCAACTTAGAGCGGCTTTGGTATAATCTAAGTATCATTTATTACAGATAACTCAAATTGGGTAGAAATCTGACATATTTTAAGACTAAGAAATAAAATTCTTGGCAATACCTAAATAAAACCTTCGCAAACATTAACACAAACAATATTTTTTCCACCATCTTGATTTTCGGTCAGTCTGAGTGACAATTCAATTTAAGTTTTGCAAAATACAACATTTTTCAAAATCCTATGCGTTTGTGAGAAAAATAATATTTTATATAAAAAAGGCTAGCAAGACTAATTTTATTTGGATTCGTAAATTTAACATTCAACATGCATGATACAGTAAGTTTGTTTTGTTAAATAATTATTTGATATCCCCTAATAATTCCGACTGTCATTATTGCAATTCTACAAAAAATAATATTGTGTACTTTTAGAGAATTATGATGAAAAACATTTTAATAATTATATTATAGTTACATACCTACTTTATGCTTACAGCCAACATTTATAGGTTCAATAAGAAATTTCGTTGAAGGCTTTTCTGATTAATCCAACACCAATTTCGCCTTCTAATTCACCTATAAAAAGAATTTATTTAATTAATTTCAAATTATAAATCAAAAAACAAAAATAAAATAAATTACGTGCCCCGCCTCGTAGTCAGTTAGATGCTACGGCGTAGCACGTAGCTGACGCCGTAGTCGGGTCGAGCTACGAATACCATTCAACAACTACACTACGTTACCCGACTGCGCCAGAAGGAGGATTATTTTATTGTAAGGGATATAATGTTTTTAGTAGATGTGATTTAGCTATCAATTTTTATTTACACTATTAAGCCCAATTATTGTCATATTTCTTTTAAATATTATTTTAATTTATGGTATTAAAACTGATTATTTTGGTTGGGTTGTAAACCGATACTTTAGAAATCTATAGATGGGCAACACTAGTGAAAAAAGATGGCGAAATGGCATTCTATGCCGAGCGTTGGTACATGAGATGTAGTGAGCGGAGTAAACGAAAAATAAGATGTAATTTATAGATTAAGGTGTTGAGTGCTGCAATAATAAACGTGTTGCTGTGTATTAAGTGTTTTATTATACTTCAGAAGTGGTAAGTACCCGTATTTGTCTTATAACGGAAAATAAAGTTTAAATATAAAATACTTAACGGTGGGTAACCGTTATCAGTGACGACCGATTTGGTCCACGGGTTACGAACGTTGCCTTTGAACTAAAAGTGTCGCGGGTTCGAATCCCGCACAAGACAAACATTTCTTTTTGTCTTGGCTTGGGTGTATACGTAGTTGCAAGGATAGGTATATAAGTAAGTTTATCCGTTACCTGGCATTTATAACGCAGGCCTTGGTATGCTGTGGGCCGGGTGATTGATATTAAAGTGTAAAATACAATATCAGACAATTTTAGTGTCGCATAAAAATGCCTAAAAGTATTTGAAATTACCATTCCCAACGATATAGTTGATACAATATTAATCTAAAATATATGAAAGATTAAGTTAAAAGAAAATGAGATAATAATAATAATATGCTGGCGTGCAATAACGTAATAACGGGATGCAATAATTTGAATGAAGTGACGGTTGATCTTATATTTTTATTTTTGTATTTAATAATAATAATAATAATAATTTATTTATTTACAAGAAAGTATTTATACACTATTATTGAAATCTTAACTTCGGGCTGACCTTGAAGTCACTTTTGAGGTCAAAGTTTTGGAGTACAAGTGTGGGTGAGGGTGTCTTAGAGGGACCCGAAAATTTCATCCATTTTGTGATAGGACGCCTCGTTTTCGAGATACATCAAGTTTTATTTTTACCTAATTTAGGATTTTGAGTCTCACTTGAGAAGTGAGTCTAATGCCGTATCATTTTGTTTTTACATGAAACAACGGAGCAAGACAAGAATCGCCGATTGAAAACTCCTACGTGAGGCGCTGGTCGCACCGACGACGATGGAGGCAGGCTGAGTCGCGGTCAGCCACGGAGCGTGGTGCAGGATCGCGGTAGCCGTTTTCGTCGAAGTCAGACGGAGCCGCAGCCTTGGAAGACGCAGTCGCAGCCACAGCCATCGGTGGATTCAAGAACTGGATAGCGACCGCGAGCGTGCAGTTGAACGGGATCCCGTTCACGTGCATCGCGCTCGCATGAGCGGCTTCAGCACTTACGGGAGAGGAAGACGGAGATGGAGCGTCACAAGCCGGAGCAGCAGAAAACGAGAAACAAGCAGAGGACTCCCCGGCTCACCGAGCGCTGGACTTGACAACTCACAAGGTTATGTACTCCTCCCATTTATTTTTCTTCTACCTCAAAATATGTTTTGCAAATCATTCCATCAAAAGTGGCCTGATATTGTTTGTATGGGAGGAATGGCAGGTTTAACTGTTGGCTGTTATCCATGGGAGCTTTTCAGTCGGTCACCGGAGGATATGCTAAGGTATATAAGTAAATTAAATGAGTCAATCAGAAGCATTATTGTGAGTAGCTAGCCTTGTTTAACCAATTATTATTATCATTTTATTGTCTCTGTTGCGATGATCACAGTAAGGGTTAATTTCCCGGCCCTTGTGGAAGACTTGCGTGTGAGCACAGGCCCAACACGTAGTGGCCCCTTGGGACGTTTACTATAAGTGTGAAATGGATATGCTACTCCTGTATGCACATGACGATGCGCTCTGCAGTAATACCCGGCGCAGAAACATATAGGACGGATTGGAATGTAAATATTTGGGCCTATGGAGTGAGGTTTTGTGGAACTGGGCCTGGTTATTATTATCAGTTATTATTGTTGTTTCCTACGATATTAGGTTCTCCATTTTTATTATTTACATTTTAGTGTTTTAGACGGTAGGTCACTTGCCAAGTGATTACTCTGACGGGAATGAGAAGTCGTCCTGTAGGAACCTCCGGCTGCAGGTGTTGAGAATTACGGAAATTTTACGTTAGGGTTCCTACAGCAGTACAAAGTGTGATTATTATTATTTTATTAGTTTAAGTTCATACTCTCCAAAGAGGATATCAAATAAATGGTATGTATTTAGAATTGCTGCCTTTTTATAATGTGTGAGGGTATGTCAAGTGTAATGAAACTTGTATGTAGTGATCGAAGAATATAATCAGTTGTGAGACTACGAATGGCACTATTTTGTTATATTCATATTTCTATAGATAGGTTACGATACCTTTTCATCTTTTCGGTGAGGGTTGGTTGGAGGTTATGGCTTAGTAGTCATCTGGCTAAGTCTTTTAAATAAACTGTTTATTGATTATATTAGGATCCGGTCCGGTATAGTGCACTGTTTTTCCTAATTGTTCTGTCGTTTCTCATTTCCTAGTATTGCATCTGGTTTATATTTATAAAATGGTAATCTCTTTTTAGGAAATCATACTTGAGGGCTAAACATTACAGACTATTCCGGCTACTTTATCGTGCCTGTACCTGCACTATAACACTGCAGGCGATATCCTTACTAATATTATAAATCCGAAAGTAACTTTGTCTGTCTGTCTGTCTGTCTGTCTGTCTGTCTGTTACGCTTTCACGCATAGAGTACTGGACCAATTTAAATGAAATTTGGTACAGATATAGTCCAGAGGCTAAAAAAGGTTATAGGCTACTTTTTAACCGACTGCGCTATAAGGAAGTAATGTTTTACCCGTTAAACGTCTCTACGCGGGCGAAGTCGTCACAGCCCAAACTATTGGACAGATCCAGATGAAATTTGGCATGCAGGTAGATGTTATGACATAGGCATTCGTTAAAAAAAGGATTTCCCGAAATTCCCACGGGAACAGGAATTAACGGGAAAATCCTTTTGTATTAGACGCTTGAAATTTGGCATGCAGGTACTTTAATAAATTTAAAGCTTAGTCGAACAGGATATTGTAAAATTCCCACGGGAACGGGGGTAACAGAAAAAAAAAAACTTTTGTATCAAAAAAATCTAAACCGCGTAAGATAGATGATTGAGATTTGGCATACCTTAATGGACGTAAAGCTTACTTGCAACGCGATATTACAAAATTCCCAGGGGAACGGGCGTTATTGGGAAACAACTTCTGTAGGACACGCGAACGAAGTCGCGGGCACAGCTAGTGTTGAATATGTTCTGGGCTATTCTCTATCTTTTGACTGGTGATTCCTCAGTATTTTTTTTAATAATTCTTTGTTTTCATCTTGAATAGCGATTATGAAGGTTTTGGTATCCGGACGTCGCAGCCGCGATTGGATGTTGATATGTCAGCAAGGGGCTGTTGAAGGTCTCTGTAGTGGCGCCTATGCAGACCATTTTGTTTCCATACGCTTACGTTTGTACCACTAGGTGTTATTTATTTATAACATTACTATTCTGTATGTTTGACAAAGGGGAAAACACAAGGCAGAAAAAGGTAGCTGAGACTGGTACCTATTGTCAAATAATACACTCTTGATAAACTTAACTTTAGATATTAATGTTTTTTTTATATCTTATGTTAATTAGTTATTAGAATAAGTTTGTATGTACTTGTGATACTTATAGTTTGACAATAAAGCTTTTTATTATTATTATTTAGTTCAACATTAAGAAGGTTGTGATGTACCTGAAGTGTGTATTGGCTCTTCTTAAGTGTTTTCGGTATGACTCCTGTGGCTGATAATGCTATTGGTACGATATGGACGGTCTGTATTTTCCACTGTATTTTAATTTGAATCGCTAAATCTGTGTATTTGGTAAGTTTTTCGTTGATGGTGATTCGGTTGTTATAAGTATTGGTAATTGCTATGTCAATGAAGTATACTACGTTTTGCTGTTGGTCATGAATTGTTATATTGGGTCTGTTATAGTGAGTGGTTTGGTCTGTTAATATAGTGCGGTCCCAATATATTTTGTGTTTGTTATTTTCCAGAACAGGGTTAGGTTCATACTTATAATATGTATTGTATTTATGGGCTAAGTATTGGTAGATAACTGAGGCAACCTGGTCGTGACGGTGTTTGTAGTCCGTGTTGGCCAATACTTTACAAGCACTAGTAATTTATTTATTTATTTATTTAAGATCACCAGCAAGATTACATTAACAATATGATATAAGTAACATGACCAAGATGAACATTTAGATAAACGCAAACTTGATTATAGGTGACAACTACCTACATGCATTTCAGACAACAGGCATTTTGAATTTTATCTAGTTTAAAATACAAGAAGTGGTTTTAGTTTTAATACTTACGAAACTTCAAGTGAAACATATTATATAACAATAATCGAATAGTTGGTTCAACCACTCAGGGATTGACCAAGCATTTAGATTTAAATTTGTGCAAGGTATCGGAATAAATATCGATGGAAGTGGACTTAGACAGAGAATTATATTTAGAGAACATTCTATATAAAGGGGATAATAAACCTAAATTTGATTTAGAACTCTTGGGGGTAAACAAATTGTATCTAGTCTTTCTAGGTAATTGAATAGGTACATTTAAGTTAACTTTCAAGAGCAGATTCGGGCAGTCAACTAATCTATTCACCAATTTGAACAGAAACATATTGTCCAGCATGGTTCTTTTAACGTATTAATTTTAAAGTAATGTAATCTATTTTTGTAGTGGGGCTGTAGGAAAGATGGTACAAAAATATGTTTTTGAACTATTTAAATTTTTTTTAATATAGACGTCATAGTGTGGGTTCTACACCACACTGCAGTAATGTGTTGTATAGTCTAAATGGCACTGTTGTATTGACGACACAGGTCGGTGGGAAGATTAAGTTCTTTAGTGATGTGTTTTCTGTAGTTGCGAGTGGCAATCACTTCATCCTGTATGGCAGCCATAAACGCTTCTTTCTCTGGGAAGAGCTCACCTTTCTGAAGCCACCCTCTGTCCACATGGGGCCGGTTTATCGCCGCAAGATATTATTAAAACCACAACACCACAGGGAACTAAAAGTTTTCTTTGAATATTCCTTGCTTCATCGGGGTATTTTCAGGTTGATATTATTAGTTTTTCAGTCTTTCATACATGCGTGCAGGCACGTTTTAATTTGTGTGGAGGACTTTGTAACGGTGCAACACCTGATTAAGCCAGCTGTGGGGCACGAAGTCATATGATTTGCGGTAGTCGACATACATGCTGCTAGTGCCCCTTTCATGTCTGAATGCAGTTCTCATAACAACGGAGTACATTATAAACTGGTCCCTACGTCTCGTATGTTTCTCTTGCACTTTTGTTATTATAATTTATTTTTGTAAAGTTTTATACCTCGGTAGAAGATATCTGTTGATTTTCCAAAAATGAACGGACCGGAGCCTTAGCAAACTCCCTACAAGGCTTTGGATGAATTTATTTATTTATTTGCAGTCACATGGTTTACAATGATGATGGTAACAAAATATGAAAGTACATTATACATGACACTCGGTAAGGGCACTGCAAAGAGTGGACAGCTGAATAAATGTATGCTTAAATTATTGTTATATTGCACAAGGAAATAAAATAACTTTACAACAATTTAAAATAGAGATACTTAACTATTATTTTATATTATATTTATAAATTTTATCGGCAAAGAAATCATTTAATGGGTAGTAAGATTTATTGAAAAGGTGAATATTTAAATGTTTTATAAATTTATCAGTGTGTTCTATATCTTTCAATTTTATATTTGTCAGGAAAGGAGATGTCAAAGACGGGAGCCCCGCAATCCGTATCATGGCTGAAAATGATCTCAACCGCCTGCTCAGTGCGCAGCCAGAATCGAACACAGCCGCCCGGGGAATGTCTCCTGTCTGTCTTCTGTGGGAAGATCTATTATATCACGACGTGATTGGCTAGCCAAATGTTATGTATACATGATAGAATATTATTTGACTGATGCTTGAATCTTTGTGATGGAGTCTGCCTAGCCGGCTATCCAGTTGATTGGGAGGTTAAGCGCGAATGGATGGGTTCGTGTCTTGACTTTACCACGATGGTTGACTGGTCGGGCGCGAGAATGGATGGGTTCGTGTCCTGACCTGTCCGCGATGGTTGGCCGGTTGGATAGATCCTATCTTGCTGTCCCGTTGGTGGGGATGTCGAGCGCGAGAATGGATGGGTTCGTGCCTTGACTTCCCCACTGTGGTTGACTGGTCAGGCGCGAGAATGGATGGGTTCGTGTCCTGACCGGCCCACGACGGTTGTCTGGTTAAATTAATGGTATATACATTGGTTATGATATGTTCTATACATAAGCTAGTTAATTGTGGTATTAAATTAAAATATTATAAAGCAAACATTAATGTGAAGAAGTATGGAAATACTTTAATGTATCGGTGATTATATTATGTTGTATTTATTTCATTGACAAGGCTGTAAGAATGGATGGGTTTACAGTTTTGTATTATTTATAGTCTGGTAACAAAAATCGATGGACTGGTTGCCAAATTTGTAAATGGTCTATATCTCAAGATTATGGAATGTTTCCTATTTGCAAAAGTTGCAAATACTTATAGAAATAATTTAGTGATGTGTGCTTCCTGTGGTACCCATAGGAATACCCAAGTCCTATTTCTAGTTTGGTAATTTACATGGACTGGTTGCCAAGCTATAATTTAGTTGTGTGCTTCCTGTGGTACCCATGGGAATACCCAAGTCCTATTTCTAGTTTGGTAATTTACATGGACTGGTTGCCAACCTGGTAAATGGTCTATATCTCAAGAGTATGGAATGTTTCCTGTTTGCAAAAGTTGCAAATACTTATAGAAATAATTTAGTGAAGTGTGCTTCCTGTGGTGCCCATAGGAATACCCAAGTCCTATTTCTAGTTTGGTAATTTACATGGACTGGTTGCCAAGCTATAATTTAGTTGTGTGCTTCCTGTGGTACCCATGGGAATACCCAAGTCCTATTTCTAGTTTGGTAATTTACATGGACTGGTTGCCAACCTGGTAAATGGTCTATATCTCAAGAGTATGGAATGTTTCCTGTTTGCAAAAGTTGCAAATACTTATAGAAATAATTTAGTGAAGTGTGCTTCCTGTGGTACCCATAGGAATACCCAAGTCCTATTTCTAGTTTGGTAATTTACATGGACTGGTTGCCAAGCTATAATTTAGTTGTGTGCTTCCTGTGGTACCCATGGGAATACCCAAGTCCTATTTCTAGTTTGGTAATTTACATGGACTGGTTGCCAACCTGGTAAATGGTCTATATCTCAAGAGTATGGAATGTTTCCTATTTGCAAAAATGGATGGGTCTGCAAATGGGACTCATTCTTTGTTATGTTTCTTATTGTATTTTTGATCAGCGGCGAGAATAGATGGGTTCGTCACAGGTTGCAAATACTTATAGAAATAATTTTGTTTTGTGTGTTTCCTATGGTACCCATAGGAATACCTATTGTGCATGAGGACATGCACAGTGTCAGGATGGGCGAATGTAAGGGATATAATGTTTTTAGTAGATGTGATTTAGCTATCAATTTTTATTTACACTATTAAGCCCAATTATTGTCATATTTCTTTTAAATATTATTTTAATTTATGGTATTAAAACTGATTATTTTGGTTGGGTTGTAAACCGATACTTTAGAAATCTATAGATGGGCAACACTAGTGAAAAAAGATGGCGAAATGGCATTCTATGCCGAGCGTTGGTACATGAGATGTAGTGAGCGGAGTAAACGAAAAATAAGATGTAATTTATAGATTAAGGTGTTGAGTGCTGCAATAATAAACGTGTTGCTGTGTATTAAGTGTTTTATTATATTATAATGTAAATAAAGATTAAATATATTTGTTTTCATTTATGTTCATTTACATGTACGCATTTAGTCCTAATCTGTATGTGTTAATTCTATGTTCTTCTTTTGTCTGTCATATGTTTGTGCTTTTGCTTGAGTTTTGTGTTTTGAAGTAATGTTGACCTGACCGGACATGTGTCGACGCTTCGATAATATTGTTAAGAGCGTATAGTGAGATTAGTACCTGATGCCACAATAACCCGCAGCGTTGTATGTGTTACCGGCCAAACCCGATTTCAGGACAAACTAGTTTAGCCTAGGCCAAACTAGTTTGTCCTAAGCCCGTTAGGATAAACCGGTATAGCCTAGTCCAAACTAGTTTGTCCTAAGCCCGTTAGGATAAACCAGTTTAGACTAGGCCAAACTAGGTGATCTTGATATAGATACGCATTATCTAGGATAAACTGGTATGGCCTTTTCCAGACATTGTAATATGTCAAGAAAGTCAAAATAAATAGATTATCCAAATAAAATCCTACGTAATTGGAAAAATTATAATTTTTATTATACTATAATCTTTTTTCTTACTTCTTATAATGATTCGTCGTTAAGTTTTCATTCGTGCAATCATACTATATTTGGCAAGAAACATATAGGCTACTTTTTTTTAAATTCAATCCCCATGTGGTTCATTGGGGGGATGGGGGGGTGAAAATTGTATGGTAGAATTTTTACGTGTTTGTCTATTTCTATAAAACTTGGTATAGAGGTAGCTGGCACTCCGGAGAGACACCAGCGCTATTTTTTTAATTTCATTCATTGGGGGGGGGGGGGGGGGTGAAAATTAGTAAGGGAAAACTTTTACGTTTATAAATTTTTATAAAACGTGGTATGGAGGTAGCTGGCTATTTTAATACATCGTTGCTACTTAAACCCATTAATACGCGGACAAAGTCGCGGGCGGCCGCTAGTGGATAATAAATGATAATACCAACAATTATACTTTAACAAATAATAATAAAAAGAAATAATCATTATGAGTATTTTGTACCCCATAACTTCAAAAGTGAAAATGATCTGAACTGCGCCTATTATTTTTAAAGGGTGTAAACAAAACCTTAATCGAAAAACTTTAATCGATAAAAAACATGTCTAATAGTGAGTGATGAAGTCGTGAAGTGTTTTCTAACACAATGACCTCATATTAAAATTATTTCAGCCCTTGAAAATCTTACAACCCTTGCAAACAACCCCTAAATTGAAAAAACACAAAGAAAATACATTAGTGTGTAAATATAGAGTAAGTAATATTTTATATTTTCTATAATAATTTTCAAGTTTTAACCCCCTTTCAACCCTTGAAACCCTGTATTTTTTTTAAGTTTACTTGCAACGCGATATTGCAAAATTCGCACGGGAACGGGAGTTATTGGGCAAAAACTTTGAATGTAAAATCTCATAGTCCACGCGAACGAAGTCGCGGGCACAGATAGTTATGTATATTTATACACAATACAATAGTTTTGGGTATCTGTATTATACTGCGTACTCTCACATTGCTCCAAATACCTGTCATACCTGTTTATCCTATCTTTATAAGAAACAAGAAATAAGATTGTCTTATAAATAAAAATGAATTGCTGTTCGTTAGTCTGACTAAAACTCGAGAACCCCCGGACTGATTTAGGTAATTTTGGTTTTAAAATGTTCGTCGTAGTCCAGGGAAGGTTTCAATGAGAAAATATAGAAAAAGAATCAGTATTGGCGGTATGAAATTCGCCGGGACCACTAGTCTTTCTTATAAATAAAAATGAATTGCTGTTCGTTAGTCTGACTAAAACTAGAGAACGCCCGGACCGATTTAGGTAATTTTGGTTTTAAAATGTTCGTGATAGTCCAGGGAAGGTTTATAGTATTGGCGGTATGAAATTCGCCGGGACCACTAGTAGTATAATATAAATTATTATTTTTCCTATTGCGGAGGATTTTATTTGGATAATCTATTTATTTTGACTTTCTTGACATATTACAATGTATGGAAAAGGCCATGACAGTATATCCTAGATAATGCGTATCTATATCAAGATCAACTAGTTTGGCCTAGTCTAAACTGGTTTATCCTAACGGGCTTAGGACAAACTAGTTTGGACTAGGCTATACCGGTTTATCCTGACAGGCTTAGGACAAACTAGTTTGGCCTAGGCTAAACTAGTTTGTCCTGAAATCGGGTTTGGCCGGTAACATATGCAACCTTGAACCACTAATAAATTAGTTTTTATAGCGCCCTTGTGTACATACCAAACAAATCGATAACCACGTAGACACCGAGAATACAAAGCTACGTTTTTTATTAATGGGATTGTATAATTTTTTGTGACAATATCACATGTGCAAAATCGTCCATGAGACTTTCCATAGCCCGACCACCGTTGGGGTAGACGAGTTCTGGAGACTCTGGAGTGGATACCGCGTCTCGGCAAACGTAGTGTAGGACGCCCGCAGGCCAGGTGGTGTGACGATCTGCGCGGGACGGCTGGTAGGAGCTGGATGCGAGTGGCCGAGGAGAGAGAGAAGTGGCGTGCATTTGGGGAGGCTTATGTCCATCAGTGGACAGGAATGGGCTGATGATGATGTCCATGAGACATAGGCATTTGGCTGGCAATCGAGCGCTTGTGTGGAAAATTATTATGTTAGTTTAGAAACCGCGTTATTAGGCCGAGCTATTATTGGTTTCTGCTAAAACTTTGGCTAGCACGTAGCAACATTTGAAACCATATCTGTGTCTTTGCAGATAGTCCGCCTGGCCGACGTATGGAAGACGTGCAACAAGATCCGCGCGGCCGCCTTCCGCGTTGGCCTTAACCTGTGGGACTGGTACCGGCCGCTGGACCCCGAGGGCAACTCGCTCATCTCCGGTGAGGCCTAGCATCAGTAGCGGTACCATGAGTTAGCTATCGAAAACTTACGTACGTTATAAAACCTATCGAATTATTTTTTTCATACTACCGATTTTAGTTCTTAGCGTAACCGCGCTGTACAAGTTCTTCATAGACATATATTCATTGGCGATATCGAGTCTGTCATTTTTAAACTCATGGTAGCGCTACAGAGCTGCTATTACGCTGCTCGCCCGTTCGACTTTTTGACGGAACGATAGTAGGGCCGATTTGAATTTGTATGAAATATTGAAACGACTTTTTGTAGGACGTGTGCGTTGCTCCATCGTTATCATTACGTTTCATTTTTCTCTGACAAAATTCAGTGACGGCACCTTTCTAAGGCCTAGGTGACGGTCCAACTGTACCCCGCTCTAAGGCTGCCAGACGTCCGATAATCGGTGACTGATTCTGGAGCGCTTCACACTCAAAGGATACAGTGGCATGAAAGTAGTAATTTTTTATTTAGCATCTATTTTTAGCTTGGAACTTCGCCCCACAAATTAATAAATTTTCCTAGGGCCCTGTGGTAAGTAAAACTGGTGAAAACATTATTATTCCTATTGCTCTATTACCTAAACGTCTCTCACAAAGCTGTCTGTCGAATGCCAAGTTCCCAAACCTCATCTGTTATTATCTCCAATTTCTGTTATACACGAGACGTGTGCAACTTCATACGCAACTTTACATTTATTTCACCTTCTGAATGGAACAAAAAATGTATAATATCTAGACTTAAGTTATGTTTCACGTGTCTGTATAATAGGCACCGTTTCGGTGTCGTTTATTCACGTTTTTCGATGTCCAATTACTCTTTGATGTCGGAGTAGGCAGATGTAATCTCTTTATACACGCCACGCTCAAAAGAATTACCGTTTCCATTCCCTAGTAACTAAATGACGTTTGGTATATGTTGGTTATTCAGAAAAAAATTCACCGTCTGATATTTTCCATGTTATAAAGTAACGATGTAGGTTGACAGTAATGTAATGTGTGTGAGTAATGTAAAATAAACAGACAATGTTTGCTCTCACAAAAAGTCTATACTTGCCTACGTTTTCCGATGTTGCCGTAATATTTATTTAGGCTAGCTAGAGAAAATATAGTATACATTTTGCCAGTTTTATACAAAGATATATAGATTGAAGAGTTTCTCGTTTAATTATTATTGATAGATATTAACTAGAGATTATTTGTTCGCAACCATGTTCGGTGTACCCCAGTCCACACGTTGGGCAGTAAGAAGCGACGAAGTTACTACTATCAAAGACCCATTTATGTATAGCTTTAGCTTTTTACTTTTTACTGCAGTTTACCAATTATCAACCTTACCCTCCTGTTCCTAGAGTCGAAGTTCGTGTCGGTGCTGGCGGGCCCGCTGCGGTCGGTGGTGGGCCTGTCGGACGCGGAGATCGCTCAGGTGGCAGACTACTTCCGCGCGCAAGATGGCCGCGTACTCTACCACCAGCTGTGCCAAATCATACATGGGGAAGGTATATTATAATGGAGCTTTTTTTAACTTATATCGCCTCACTGCTGGGTTTGCCTAGTGCCGACCTACTTTACCTTTATGCGAAAGTCAACATTATATAGTAGAGATTCAAAATAAAATCCTCCTGTTCCAAGAGCTTCGTGCATGATAGTTAGTGTGTTAACCGAATATTATGTTAGAAAATTTACAGGCAAGTCAGTTTGGGTTACATTAAAATTTGAAAACAGGAAAAAATTGTCCAGAAACGAACATTTGATAATTTTTTAAATATTACGAATTTTAAATGCAAACATTTCAATTGATTTTTCAGACGCAGGAATGTCCTTGGACTCGGGACATGCGACAACTGTGTAGAATTTAAAATATTCTTGTAAGCGATAATTACGATCAATATAATTGCATAATATGTACCTATTACTTAATTTTATTTGGAACGTACCTTTTTCAACACAATGTACTTTACAGCACAATATTAACTGTCAGTACAGACACCGTAACTGATCATTTGACTAGCATTCTTACATCAAGTTTAAAAATACGTGAACCGTAGGTTATCGATGTAATGATCGTGAGTAAACTGGGGCAACCAATTTCCTCAACGGGGCCATCTTATGAAAGTTCATAGATGGCTGAGTATAGTAAAGTTCATATGTAACAATGCATTTTTCTCTAGTGGGAAATTCTCTTCTGCTCAAGAAAATGCTCTGGAGATAGTAGTCGTGTATTTAGCTGTTTATTTGACTAACAAGCTAAAAGTTTTAGGTGTAAATTATTGCACTTTGTGAAAGCGCGACAGGCAGACAGACAGACAAGCGTAACATTCGCTATAATAATATGATTATGGATTAGACCGTGTTACTGGCGGAAAACTCAACCATTTCAAAACATTCCTTGTGTTGCTTGGTTTTTCTTGATAAATCTATTTTTAACCGACTTCAAAAAAAGGAGGAGGTTCTCAATTCGTCTGTATGTATAATATTTTTTTTTTTTTTTTTTTTTTTTTTTTTTTGTATGTTCACCGATATTTTCGTCAATTACAGACGGATTTCAAAAATTTTTTTTTGGTTGGATACAGTTAACTTCCGAGGTGGTCCCATTTTCACCAGTCCCGGATCTGATGATGGGATCCAGGAGAAATCGAGGGCAACCCTCAAATTTTATAGGGACATGCACCGCGTTTTGCATATTATCTGAAGGTATATTGGCATTTGCTTCTGAAAATCATAATCTTATGATGCTGAGCTGATGATGGAAGGTCAACTCCTTAATACTTAGGAGTAAAAGGATAATTCTTTCAATACTGTATACATATTAAGACTACTAGTTATAATATCAGTAGCATTATAGGTGAGCTGAACTAATAGGGTGACCAGTCTAGGATCTGATGATGGGATCCAGGAGAAATCGAGGGCAACCCTCAAATTTTATAGGCACATGTACCGCGTTTTATATATTTTCTGAAGTGATATTGGCATTGCTTCTTGCAATCATAATGTTATGATGCTGAGCTGATGATGGAAGGTCAACTCCTTAATTGTTTGGAGTAAAAGGAGAATTCTTTCAATACTGTATACATATTAAGACTACTAGTTATAATATCAGTAGTATTACAGGTGAGCTGAACTAATAGGGTAACAAAAAATTTAACACTAAAAAGTATGAAAAAAAATTGTAAACAAAAAAAAAACCGCCTTCAAAAAACCGACTCACTAAAAATTACAAAATAATATAATACGAACATTTATAATCATCTGGGTATGAATTTTATATGTTTTTGAAGGCGGTGCCAATCAAAATTTTGAGGAAAAAGAAGCACTCTGTGCTTGTCTGTTTGAAATATAAACGGCACCGCCTTCAACAACATATAAAATTCATACCCAGATGATTATAAATGTTCGTATTATATTATTTTGTAATTTTTAGTGAGTCGGGTTTTTGAAGGCGGTTTTTTTTTTGTTTACAATTTTTTTTCATGAAGAGCTTCGTCTAGAACGATGTTGGCCAAGTTAAGAATACTTCAGAGTGATGACCGGCGCGGTCACTGGGTCACGCGCGGTCGATACCAGCTGCCTCGGATACTCCAAATTAACACTATCTGCATAATACATTAGCTTAGTTCAGGCGGGTCGTAACTTGCCGGATATCTCATCTTTATCGATATTCCATCATTATTTTGTTCTTACTAAAAAAAATTGATGTCTTTAAAATAATTAACAACTGTGGTAAAACCTTAGTATGTCAACATATTATCAAAGTTTCATATTTATAAACATTTATTCTGTAGATTGAACCATTGATACTACTACTCTTTTATCTGTGCTATTTCTATCAGTGCCTATGTAAATCGAAATAGAATAACTAATCAATTTTTTTACCTTTCCTGAGTAATACCGGACAATTCCTACTAGGTACATTCAATTACGGAGCTTGAGCGAAGCTTAAATCTATAACATGTTTGTGTAATGAAAAGAGATTAAAATGTTGCATGTTGGTACAAAATACTGCTCCGTTACAACGGCGTTAGAGTCCCCGGGCCGCGCTGCGCTCTGCAATATTAATGCTGATATTGTCTCGGTGCTTCGGTGGAGGCGATCAAATTTCAATTATGGAACATGCTAAGTTCGCCTGAACTTATGGATTGCCTTCGCATTTCGAAATACAGTTTAATTGTCTCTTCTTTTTGCAGTAGATACTATTTTTTTTTATCGTTTCAACGCGTCCGGTACATATTAGCTCAGCAAGTCATTTTCATGCCCACCGCGCCAACGACTGGTATATCAGACAAAAAAATATAGAAACTATTAAATCGAACTTGGCTTATAGAATAAAACAATGTTCCTACACATAATTTGTGTCTCAAAAGGCCGTGAGAGACACGGATATGAGACAAAAGCGTAGCATCGATAAAGCGTATAGCAACTATATGGCCAGCATTTAGAAACGTTTGACCGAGCATTCATGTGTCGCAGACGCTGGCGGTCGGGACAAGACATCAGCAGACTGCTTGCTGGAGGCGTGCCCTCCGCCGCCAGAGCCTGCCTGCCACCGACTCGACCAGTGGCAGCTGCGGCGGCTGTGCTGCCTGCTCGCCACCATCGCCGCCCGGGAACTGCCGCTCAAGCCCTATTTCCAGGACTATGAGCTGGTACAGTAATAAATAAATAATAATAAATATAAATAAATATTGCACAACATCACATACATCGATCTGATCCCGTGATAAGTTGCTTGAGCACTTGTGTAGCGGAAATCAGAAACGACAGTAAATAAATAAATATAAAATGTATTTATTTCTGTAAATCATTTACAATAAAAATGTCGGGGCTTCCCAGAAAGTAATCAGAAGATACTTGTGGAGGGAAAGCCTCGCTCTTGCGTACAGTGAATTATATTTGTCACAGCTGGAGGAGGCAGAGAAACGAAAGGTTTCTATATTTAACACTAAATTATAAAAATAACAATTAAAATAGTAACTAAAATCTAATTAACCTAGGTGAATGGGTTCGATGTTAGAACCACACTGGTCTACTAACAAATGTTAAGTGGACAAAGCAAAAAGTGAAATGGGATTAATCGTGACGATCGGATGCTGAAGTGTGCGTAGCCGAGGTGCTGGCGCTGCATTTCGGAGCCTCGTGATTCTCTGCAGGTCACGTTGTTCGCTGTACGAAGTCCATCCGTTGATTGCGACACCTTGCTCGCTCGGTGGTGGCGTGGATACGTAACAGGTGGATACACAAATGTACTTAAACATATTTAATAACACACCCAGACACGGAACAAACACCGATGTTCGTCACACGAATATTTGTCCCGCCGAGTGGGAATCGAACCCACGGCTATTGGAACCGTAGGTAGTGAACCTGGGTCACTTAACGCTGTTCCACCGAGCCAGTCAGTGACTGCCTACCTCAGCCGCCGCCGGAGCCTGCGTTCCTCCTACTGGACCAGTGGCAACGGCGACGGCTGTTCTGCTTGCACAAATCGTACTTCCAGGACTATGGGCTGGTACAGCGATTGCCTGCTGGAGGCGTGCCCGTCAAATACCGTGTGCCACCGGCTTTGTCTAGTTTTAGAACTATGAAGCGGAACAAGGATGTACTCTTTCCGTGCCGTAGCCACTCACACACCAGATGGTGGGTGGTCAACTGTCATGGTTCTCGAATTATGGATAACAATTACGAAATAGGTAGTTCCTTACAAGGTTTCTATAGGCGCCATAAACTAAGCACACGCTTGCTAGACTTGAATTTTTACCCGACTACGGCAAAGCAAAAGGAGGGTTATGATTTTGACAGGCTATGTATGTATGTATGTATGTATGTTCATCTGTTTCCACATAACTTCTAAATTGCTTGTCAGAATTCGACAAATGACATATCATTAGAAGCGTCTTAATTGTCCGCTGGTTATAGGCTATATAGGGTTTCACAAAATCTAATGTGGCGCCCACTAGCGGACAAAACATACAGAGTAAAAAAATAAAGTTAAGATAAATACGCCGTGTTTGGTATCATTGGAAAGCGCTTTACTTGTACATTTTAAATATATATATATATTACTAGCATTTGCATGTGACTTTACGTATATTCATGGACTGATTGCATATAGTTCGCATCTTTTCGTTCATAGCTTCTTTACTACTTATGATAATATTATGCGCCACAAATACACTTTAACACCAAAATAGTACAAATAATAAAAAGTTAAAAACTAAAACCCAACTACGACAAAAAACGACGCTGAAAAAGTATAAAACAAGACTTTTAGAACACTGAACTGAACAAAGTTGCTTATGTAGTTCCAAGTAAATGGACACAGTAGACTCTACCAAAATGCTTATGTTGAAAATTGACAATAATGTCATACAATACTATTTTGAAGTATGCAATATTTACTATGTAGAGATAAGTTTTCATGTTTGGAAAGGCGTAGTCACACGTTCCATACACAAGTACCTACCTACCGTAGCACTTTGACAACGTACTTCAAAATAGTATTGTATGACATTATTGTCAATTTTCAACATAAGCATTTTGGTAGAGTCTACTGTGTCCATTTACTTGGAACTACATAAGCAACTTTGTTCAGTTCAGTGTTCTAAAAGTCTTGTTTTATACTTTTTCAGCGTCGTTTTTTGTCGTAGTTGGGTTTTAGTTTTTAACTTTTTAAACGTAGTAAATAAGAGTACCTAGCAAAATTTTAAAACACTCAGTGTCTGTATTTTAGAACATGGATCACACGTGAATCCAGGGAGTTCTTTTTGTACGATATTGTACGGAGTCCTAGAAACAGTTTTTATTATTATTATTTTTTATCTAGCCCGTGATGTCCCACTGCTGGGCAAAGGCCTCCCCCAATTCACTCCATGTTTGTCGAACGGTAGCAAGAGATGGCCAGTTTGGTTGTTGGGCGTCGAGTTCATCTCGCCATCTCTTTTTTGGCCTAGAAACAGTTATGATTATAAAATACTTTCTGATCCCAGGTGGCTAAGAACGATGGGCGCATCACGTTTGCCCACTTCGCTCGCGTCTTGGACTACATCGGCGTGATCGTGTCGCCCGAGGACTTCAACCTGCTGGTGCGCCGCTTCATCAAGGACTCCTACACGCTGGACTACGTTGACTTCCTCAAGGCTGTCGAGGCCGTCAAGAAGGAGGGTATTCAGGGGCTGGGCGCGGTAAGAATGCATTCATACTTTCACCCAGGATAATGTCATGTGGCCTCTTTTTAAAAGAAACTGCTTTTAAATGAGATACGACGATGACAAGACCATTTATATTGAGGTTGTCAATATACTTGCTGAATATGACCTCATATCAGGAATAGCTACCTACCACTCACTTAAGAGACTGACTTTAATCATAAAAGTTATCTAAGTAGGCCAAAGCGCAACACCCACGTCTGCATATGAATGCAGCATTGAGAGTTGAAATAATTTTTAATTTTTCTTTTACTGTACTTATTTCACACAATTTTTAAAAATGAATACTGCGCTGATCGCATCCATATGGGATTTCAGAAATCAGTACATACTGATTGCAGTGGAGTTCATTTAGGGAAACCTATGATCAGAAGTGAAGGTGGATGATGATGAGGCCTGAGGATGGGGAGTCGGAGCCACTACAGAATCAATGATACGGGGCTCCTGTACCCCAGAAGCCCCGTCACGTGTATGACACTTGTCGCCCCAATTAAATTTGATATAGGGCCACACCAAAGGAATCCATGCCACTGGATGTTAATGAATGTTTTGCTGTGCCGTGTCACCAGGAGTACACGAACCCGAAGGCGGTGATCGACACGACGCTGCCGAAGCTGGCGCGGCCCGAGGTGACGGCGCGGCTGTCCACGGCGCCGCTGGGCGAGAACGACGTGTTCCACCCGGCGCTGACGCAGCCCCGGCCCTCCAGGCACCTCGTCGAGCTCATGCTGCGCGTGCAGGAGTTCGTCCTGCAGCGGAGGATAAGGGTTTCCGAGTTCTTCAGGGTGAGTGGCAGCCACAACATACTTGGCTAATGTTTCTTAGGAAGCAATTATGCAGAGGTAAGGGTAACACAAAACTTCTCAATAAACGGTCGTAGTAAACCATTTATGAGGCGAAGACCGTGCGAAGTGGAGATGCTAAAGCAGAAAAGCGGGCTCCGCAAGGACACAAGAGCGAAAACGCTAAGATGATGATGAGTAGACCATTTATGAGGCTTACGTAGCAAAATAAGGTCAACATATCGTCCATCCTCTTTTTAATCCTTAGCCAGCCAAAATTATACTTGAAGAGCTTGATTTTGGTTTTTTGGTAACTACTGAAATGCATCAGCTGACACTAAAAGGCGCAGGATGAGTTTGAGAACATCTGATAATTTCTGCAACTCGGAGTTCATACTCGTACCTTCAAATTCTGTTCAAGGATATTTTTGTGTAAGCCTGATACTAAGCAAAATCCAATTGTCATTCACATTGACGATCATGAGGACGCTTGTGCAATTAAGACATTTTTTTAATAAAACACTAAACAATTACTCTATTCTATTCTGGATGAGGCACAGTATACCATATTGAGCCTGTTGCAAAGACCCTGAAGGTCATATTGCATTCCCTTTGTTGATTTATTTATACGATGCCCGATTTTCCTTTACTTGTTTATTGAATCCCGTTTCCGTTCCAGGACTACGACCCGCTGAATAGCGGTCGGATCGCGCCGCAGCAGTTCCGGCGCGCGCTGGACACGCTGGGGCTGGGCACGGTGCTGTCCCCCGAGGAGGTGCTCTGCATCATCCGCCACTACCTGGACCCCAACGACCCTGAACGCGTCTGCTGGAGAACCTTCGAGGACGACTGCGATCAGGGTGAGCAAGCACAGCAGTAGGTTTTGGGAGATGTCCTAAAAATTTACGGCGACCATGGTTTAGTCGTTTTTTGTTGTGCATACACTTAAACTAAGTTTGAATGCACTATCGCTTAGTATTGGTTGCTAGTTACATGTCGCCATAACTCCATTCACATCTGTGGAGTAATTCTAAGGTTGAGTCAAGTCGACATACCAGCACTTGGCCAGTGCGAATGACTAAGGCACCTGCAAATACCTGCTAGTTTAGAGTAGGCTCCAACCTGCTTGTGCGAACGTAGGTATATGAGATGTCACAATGCCTTAATGTTATTAGGAAGCAACTCCACTATCAGTGGCGTAGCGTAGCGAAAATTTACGCAGAATGGAAAATTTATACAGAATCCACCGCCGTTTACCGCCTCCCTAAAGTTGCCGTACGCGGCCGAATCCCCCCTTACGCTCTCGTACTACGCTAGGCCACTTTCCACTATTTTTATATTTAAACTTGCGTGAGCAATCAAAATTCCTGCAGAATATTAAATTACTTAAACTGATCGCGTGTTAATTTGTCAAACTACTAAATGATTGTTTGTTTCCACTTATGTCACTATTTCTTTGTTTTATTATCTTGACGTGATTGCGATTCAGTGTTCACGACGAAGGAGCTAGAGAAGCACCCGACAGCAGTCGCGGGCGCGTGCGCAGGCGCCGTGGCCGAGCTGCCGGCGCTGGGCGCGGCGCGGGCGCCGGACGCGCGCGCGCTCGACCTGGCGCAGGACGCGCTGCTGCGCGTGCGCGCCGCGTGCCACGAGCGCGCCATCGACCTGCGCCCCGCCTTCGGGGAGCATGACGAGTCAGTATTGGCTACTTTCGGATGTGCCGGTCTAAGGGCTCTCTTCTGCCTTTATAATGGGGAATGCTCTGAAGAACTATTTCAGCTATTCCCTCCCTCCCCTTTCCACTCTCTAACGACACGTTTTAGGCAGCGCTGCCATCCACATACAATGCAGGCGCTGGTAGCTCAGACTAAGAGGTTTAGTTCCTCTTTTCTGCCACGTGTCATTAAGGCATGGAATGCCCTTCCAGCTTATGATTTTCCCTCCCTCTTATGATCCCGGGCTCTTCAGGCGATACGTGAAACGGCATTTAAGCTCTGGGTGAATGCGACAGGCTCATTCTTGGATCTCAGTACCGCTTATCATCAGGTGGAGTGAGGTCATCTTGTTAGCCTATTATAAAAATAAACAAAAGGAAAATTATGTCAGTCGTCAAGGGGAAATAGGGGAATCAACGAAATGTGATATTGTGTGACAGTGAAGTGGAAGAAGTCCTCATTTCCGTTCTTTGTCATGCAATGATTATACGTAAGAACGTAGCTAGAGCTAGATCTAGAGCTAGCGTTGACTGCTCGTGTGTAAGAACACACGAGCAGTCAACGCTAGCTCTTGACATGCTCGACATGTTATGCTATCGATCGACATGCTCGACATGCTATGCTATCGATCGATGGCGTTAGACGCAGGTAGACCTCTAGCCGCGTGCATCATACTTATAATCGACCGCAGATCAACCAACGGCCTGCATGCGGCAAACGATTGACAGGCGGTCGGAAGATGCCAACTTTTACAACTAGGCACCGAGGGATGACGGCGACTGCAATAGCCTCTGTTGTTAGCAACTTGCTGCTCGTATGTTGGAACTCTTAATGTGATAGACCATTTCTTTGGTCCCGTTTCCTCATCCTGCTGTATGCCCAGACACAACAACGGGCACGTGTCGCGCTCGGCGGTGCGGCGCGTGCTGGCGCGCCTGGGCGTGCTGCCCACGCCCGAGCAGCTGCGCGCGCTCGAACTGCGCTACCTCGACGACTGCGGGTTCAGCTACGTGCGCCTGCTCGATGAGGTATCATGACATGACACTTTACTTCAGCTGCTGTTTTTTTCCCACTTTTCACCTGGCATCTTCCGTCTCCAACGTCTATTATGTAGGTGTAACTCAATTTAGCACCCCAATTGCCTTCCTATTTGCTCTAACTTTGTGTTTTAAATCATTCACACAAATATCGGGATGGAAAGATTCATTCTACAATAAGATAATCGACCCAAAAATCGCTTAATTAACAAATTTGAGCTTACTTAACATAGGTTTAAAGATCTTTATTTTGGCTTTAAGCTCAACATGAGCTGTTGAGCTTTATGAATGAATGGATTTTCACGTACGGGAAATCCACTAGATGGCAAGACGTATGTGTACAGTGTAGTCTGTCTTACTGTTAAGTGATAGAGGAAGATCCCAGAGCTGCCAGACATCACTTATTTTCTAATGGACAAAATATATACGATTGAGTAGTGGTGGGGTGTACTATCATCATATGACTAGTTGCTACCTTGACCAGACGGCCATTTTTCAGATATCAACCAATCAAGGTACATAGAAACACTGCTCACCTCACTTAAATTCTGATGGCTGATTTTAACATATATTTCAGACAATATCATTAAAAATCAGGTTTCATTACTCCCAGACACATGCGGTCGGCGGTTTTACCTTACAGACGCTTTAAAGCTATGAAAAAATTTATTAAATTTACTTATTTTCTGATGCTTGATTTTTATATATGTTATTCAAACAACTATTTTAAAACGTTTTGCAAACGGACAGACCGATCCAAGGGGCCAAACATTCACCAGACCCAACTGTTTTAGAATTTTTTTTTTTTATTGAATTTAGTTAAGTTTTTCTAATAAAATAGTTTGTAAGGTACAATTCTATAATTATTGCGGTCAGATAAGCACTTTTCAGTTGTTTGAATAACATATATAAAAATCAAGCATCAGAAAATAAGTAAACTTAATAAATTTTTTCATAGCTTTAAAGCACTGACACATACACATATGTTAGTGCGGCTCACGGCTGTAGACGGTGGCTTGACCACTGCATTGTCTCACACTCTGCATGGAACACTGTTGTTGACGTTGAGGTAGTGGAGGATGTTTTCGTGTCGGATCATTTACCATTAACACTTATATGTGATCTTAATATTATTAGACCAAAGATTATGACACGCGACTTCCTTGGGAGCTCAGTGATATGGGGAGAAAGAGACGAAACTCAAAAGGATCAGTACCGACTTCACTGTCATAGTATGTTGCGTGAAATTGAGTTCCCTCCTGAGTTCATTCATTGCGGTCGTGGGTGGTGCAACCTGGATAATCATAAAATAGTGCTTGACAGGCTTTATAATAATATTGTTAGTGCTCTCTGTATAGCTGCTAGTGAAACTAAGAAGCGGCCGTGTATTAAGCCAAACAGGAATAGGCATCTCTGTGGATGGAATGAACATGTTCATGAGGCTCACAGGGTGGCCAGGCTTAATTTTAAAGTGTGGTTGTTATATAATCGTCCTTCCTCAGGGAAAATTTATGATGACATAAATGTATCGAGGAAAGTCTTTAAAAGTCGTTTAAAATGGTGTCAACGTAACCAAGACCAACTAAAAATGGACGTTCTAGCAAAACACCGATCAACTAAAAATTTTAAACATTTTTGGAAGGCCACGAAGAAATGCGATGTTAAGCCTGGCCTCCCGGTAAGCATTGGAGGGCAAGTGACTCTGTGCAGATTGCAAATTTGTTCAAGGATCATTTTGCAGTAGATTCTCCTCTGGGTCCCTCGCTGTTTACTTCTAGCCCTGCGCCCGTTAACCGGGGAGTCGAATCGGCATTACGCACTATAACGGCTTCTCAGATAAGAAAAGTGCTCAATAACATGAGCGGCGGCAGGTCTCCAGGTCATGATGGCATTAGTGTGGAACACTTAAAGTATGCAGGGGTTCACCTGCCGAGGGTATTGGCTATGTTCTTGACAATGTGTATTAGTCACTGTTATCTACCGCTAGACCTAATGAAAACCATCGTTGTGCCCATTGTCAAGAATGGGACTGGTGACACCTCGGATAGGAGGAACTATCGGCCTATATCCCTGGCTACAACAATTGCCAAAGTGTTGGATAGTGTGCTTAATTCTGAACTGGACAAACATTTAAATTTACATGACGCGCAGTTCGGTTTTCGACCTGGACTTTCAACTGAAAGCGCTATAGTAAGCCTTAAGCATACTGTCCAATACTATACCGATAGAGAGACGCCGGTATACGCCTGCTTCCTGGATCTTTCAAAGGCATTTGACCTGGTGTCATATGACGTCCTTTGGGGGAAGCTGGGGAGCAGGGGTGTACCGGTGGAAATACTGAACGTCCTGAAATTTTGGTATGCTAACCAAACAAATCAGGTGAGATGGGCTGATTCTCTGTCAGATCCATATGTGTTGGAGTGCGGGGTAAGACAGGGTGGGTTGTCTTCTCCAAACCTCTTTAACATTTATGTTAACGATCTCAACGTGGAGCTGAGTAGCATGCGTGTCGGCTGTCGTCTAGACGGCGTTAGTATGAACAACCTTAGCTACGCAGATGACATGGTGCTGCTCAGCCCCACGGTGGGTGGGCTTTTGGATATGCTGAGGGTCTGTGAGTTGTATGCTGCCAGCCACGGGCTCATGTACAATGCTAGCAAAACGGAATACATGGTTTTTGGGGCTGCTGGGAAATGCCCAGATAATAGTACAGATATTACCCTTAATGGCTTGAACATAAAACGTGTAACGAAATTTAAGTATCTAGGGCATATCTTAACCAGTAGCCTCAAAGACGATGATGATATCGAACGGGAGCGTAGGGCTCTAGCGGTGAGAGGTAATATGCTGGCGCGCAGATTCTCTCGTTGTACTGAAGACGTCAAAGTGTCGCTTTTTAAAGCCTACTGCCAAAGCATATACACGGGAAATCTGTGGGTCAGACACACCAAAAAATCGATGGAGACCCTAAGAATCCAATACAATAATGTTTTTAGGATGATGTTGGGTCTGCCGCGTTTTTGCAGTGCTTCAGGGATGTTTGTGGAGTACCAAACTGATGGTTTTGAAGCAGTCATTCGCAAAAAACTGCCTCCTGATTAGAAGAGTGAGAGATAGTCCCAACAGCATCCTGAAGACATTGGCGGATCGGTTCACATCGCCCCTCTGGAGATGTTTTGTGCAGAGGGTGACGGTCACGGGAAACTACCCTCTCTCGTGATGGTCAGCCGTTGCACTAAACATTTATTTTATGTTATCTTGTCTTATGTTATAGTTATCTTTTAATTTTAATTTTTATTTTATCTTATAATTATCTTTGTGTGAATGTATTTTTTTATGGATGTAACTTATCTGAAATAAACTATTATTATTATTATTTATTATTATTAAAGCGTCTGTAAGGTAAAACCGCCGACCGCATGTGTCTGGGAGTAATGAATCCTGATTTTTAATGATATTGTGTGAAATATATGTTAAAATCAGCCATCAGAATTGAAGTGAGGTGAGCAGTGTTTCTATGTACCTTGATTGGTTGATATCTGAACAATGGCCGTCTGGTCAAGGTAGCAACTAGTCATATGATGATAGTACACCCCACCACTACTCAATCGTATATATTTTGTCCATTAGAAAATAAGTGATGTCTGGCAGCTCTGGGATCTTGGACCATGATTGGTGAATATTGATATGTCTATCTATGTCACGTCAAAAAAAACAAGCATGCTGCAATTGGACCTCAATTCTACATATTCCACCTAGTGAATTTCTCGTATGCGACAATCCTCATTGTCTGTCTAGAAAAGCCAGGGGGCTTAGACAAAGAAAAAATATCAAAACGATAACGAAGTTCGTAAAAAATAAAATGTATGGGATTGACATAAGTTTGACTACGTGATACGTATCGCGTGTAATGTTTAAAGAGAAACATTGATCTCAAATCTCCATTATTTTCCATCATAGTTCTAATGATGATTGTCTTGTTTCAGATGGAGGAGCGCGAGCCGGAGAGCGCCACCATCGCCGGCCCGTCGGGCCCCGCGCCGCGGTCTGCGCGCGCGCACCCCGACCCGCTGCAGACCGACATCGTGCAGATCCTCGCCAAGATCAAGGGCAAGGTGCGTGTTCTGGGAGACCTATACCTATCATGCAGCCAGCTGAGGAACTTATGTTCTCTAGTGTTTTTACATTGGGTGAAACTGGATAATCTTGGGTTAATTTTACAGTGATCAAAGTTTGAGCAATAGGGAATGTGACAGTGTTTGATTTTACATGTGATTTCAAGTTTACCAGGGTTAATTATGTTAGTTATATTTTGTTACACTTGCTAACAAAATTCCGTTGCATACGTACTTATATCATCAAGAGTGACGTCACTTTTTGTATGGAGCGTTTTGAGCCTGCCCAAATGATGTGCTATTGAAACAGTAATTCTCGACGGTTTTGAAGTTATGACAATAATTATTTTAAATTATTTTTTTTTAAATGTTGTTCCTCCCAGCTACATACATCAAAATAAAAAAAGCGTCATCATCCCTATTTAGCATTCTGATCGAGTTCAGTTGAATCAAGAGACTATTTAATTAAACGACGAACTTGGGAGGTAGTCCCCGAACCTGTGAGCATTGGCAAGTGGTTGACACTCAACAAAACGGGTCCATTGAAACAATAATGTGTGATGGCCACGTGTGAAGAACCTGTGTTTGCAGATCGTGCGCGAGGGCGTCCGTCCGCGCGACTTCCTGAAGCAGTTCGACCCTCGCAACGAGCTGGTGATCGCGCGCGCAGACTTCTACCGCGGGCTCGCGTCCGCCGGCCTCTCACTCACGCCGCTAGAGATGGATACCCTCATGGAGGTGTGAGTATCAGCGATCAGCGCTGGACTGGCCGTATTGTTGGAGTAGAGCCAGCCGGCCCCTCGCTCACCTGGCTTGCTGGGCTTACTTTACAAAAACTTACATGAGTTAGTTATTTTATTTAACGTTTTTTAAGTAGCAAGTTACCAGGAATGAGGTTTGATGACGGTTCGGGCGCGCTCATTCAATCATTAATTGAATCCATCTGTTTTGTAAATTTAATTTTTTTTATGCTAAATTTTTTTTATATTTGTGAGTTCGTGGCTGTGATGTAAAGGACTGCAAAAGTTTGTCTAAATATTTAAAAGGACCGTAGAGGTGCACTCAGAAAGGAATTCCCACGGGAACGGGAAATAGCAGGAAAATCCTTTTGTATTGTTGCGGGAACGGGGTACGTTTAATTCAAGATACGCCAAAAGTCACCAAAAGACAATTAATTTATTTATCGACTAACAATTACACAATTAAACACTTAAAAACACAATTAAAAAACACTTAATTACAACACTAAACACGGAACACTAAATTACACTAAAGCACTGAATCACACTAAAACACTGAATTTCACTGACTATTCGCAGGTAACGCACTCGATCACTTCTAGTTCGCAGGAGACTGATTCGCTTCGCTTTCCAAATCGGAACTGTCCCGTCGCGTCGTACATCCCGCTTTTATACCCAGTGAGGACGCAGCTCTTCGCGTGGCGTCGAGAATCTTCTCGCGGGGATCGAAATTTCTAGAACTCGCTGGAGCTCGCTCTGACCGACCAGAGTGTGTGACGTAGTATCGTGCTAGCGAATATAGACCTTATCCATGCGACGTTAAGACTAATTTCGCTTGCACGGTCTCTCAAGGTCGTAGTATTATTATTACTTTAGAACACTCTAGAGCTCGCTACAACCTACCAGAGTGTGTAGCGTAGTATCGTGCAAGCGAATATAGACCTTATCTATACGACGATGAGACTAATTCCGCTTGCACGGGCTCTCGTGGTCGTAACATTATCCCCCTCTTAGTCATGCTCGTCCCGAGCATCATTTGACCCATGGTAACGAGCCAATCGATCAATGTGAACAATTTTCGGTTTGCATCTTGTCCCTTGTTTGATCCGATAGGTTAAGTCGTTCAGCCTAGTGATGATCTTGTATGGTCCTTCCCACCTTGGCTGGAACTTCGGTGATTTGCCCTTCTTCCTGAGTGGGTTGTGTAACCAAACCAGACTCCCTTCATCGAAACCGTCGGTGTTGGCTTTGCGGTCGTAACGGGTTTTCATTCTTTCGCTGGATTTTAGACTGCAGTCTCTAACGAGAGCATGTACTTCATCCAGGCGCTTCTGTAGGTCAGCCGCATATTCGGTTACTGGTTTCGGAGCTTCTGGCGGTGTCCCAGTCAACGCGTCTACCGGAAGCCGCATTTCTCGACCGAAGTTTACCATTGCTGGGGTTGCGCTGGTGCTATCGTGGATCGCAGATCGGTAGGACAGCAAGAAAAGCGGTATGTACTGGTCCCAGTCTCGTTGATGCTCGTCCACAACTTTGGCCAAGTGGTTTTCCAACGTTTGGTTGAATCTCTCGACCATGCCATCGGATTGCGGGTGTGCTGGTGTAGTACGGGTCTTATGCATACCCAACAGTTGACAGACCTCCTGGAACAGTGCTGACTCAAAGTTTCTTCCTTGGTCAGAATGTATCTCAAGAGGCACACCAAATCGGCAAATTACCTCGTGGACTAACTTCTTGGCGACCGTCTTTGCTTCTTGATTAGGCGTAGCGAAGACTTCAGGCCACTTAGTGAAGTAATCTTGGACCACAATGATGTACTTGTTTCCCTCATCGGATTCTGGAAAGGGGCCAGCTACGTCTACTGCGATTCTTTCCCATGGAGCGCCGACGTTGTACAGCTTGAGTTTGCCCTTACTTCTGGTTTGTGGGCCCTTTACTGATGCGCAAGTCGTACATTTCTTGCACCAGTCTTCGACGTCCTCCCGACAGTGTATCCAGTAGAACCTCTGTCTCAGCTTCTCTAGGGTCTTCTTCACGCCTAAATGTCCCCCGGATACCCCATCGTGTATGTACCTCAGTAGAGAAGCAACCTGTTTACAGGGGTACAATCAGCTGTAGTGTCGTTTGATCCCCTTTTGGTGTTTCCCATTTCCTGAAGAGTACTCCATCCTTAATCTCCAAACTGTCCCATTGTGCCCAGTAACTTTTCGTGATGGGGCTTGATGATGCTACATGGCTCCAAGAAGGTTTTTGACCTACTTCTTTCCATTCAAATATTTTCCTCAGGTCACTATCCTCTTTTTGAGCCTTTTTGATAGCTTCTTCGCTCCATTCATTATCAAGTCCCTGGGTGGTAATCATCCGGACTTCTTCTTTAGTCTCCGTCTTAGAACAATGACTGCAGGCCACAGGACAAGGTCTCCTTGATAGGGCATCGGCATTCAAATGCGTTCTACCACTTCGATGTTCTGTTGTGAAGTTGTACTCCTGTAGTTGCTCTAGCCACCGCGCCACTTGTCCTTCAGGGTTCTTAAACTGCAAAAGCCATTTTAACGCAGCATGATCTGTCCGCAGGGTAAACTGTCTTCCAACGAGGTACTTGTTGAAATGCTGTAGAGTCTTCACTACCGCCAACAGTTCCTTACGAGTCACACAGTAGTTCCTTTCAGGTTTTGAAAGTGACTTACTGAAATAGGCGATCACCACTTCCCGTTCACCTTGCTCTTGCGACAGAACTCCGCCTATGCCAGTATTGCTGGCATCGGTGTCCACGATAAACCTTCCTTCTCTGTTCGGGTAGCCAAGTATAGGACTGGTGCAGAGGTGTTCTTTTAATCTGACGAAGGCTTGATCGCATTCCGAGTCCCAGGCGAATACTCGTTTATCTTCCGTGAGCCGATGAAGAGGTTTCGCTATATCAGAGAAGTTCTTTACAAAGCGCCGGTAGTATGCGCATAAACCCAAAAATGATCTTACGTCGGTCTTGTTAACTGGTATAGGCCATTCTTGAACAGCTTTTATCTTCTCTGGGTCTGTCTTTACACCTTTCGATGAAATAATGTGGCCTAAGTAGGCGACTTCCTCCTTGAAAAACGTGCATTTCTTTGGGCTGAGTCTCAAGTTTGCTTCTCGTATTCTGGTGAAAACCTTCCTCAGGTTACTGACATGCTCTGTGAAATTTCGACCCATGACAATGATGTCATCCAGATAGACCAGGCATGCATCACCCAGAAGTCCAACCAGTACCCTTTCCATCAACCGCTCAAATGTCGCCGGAGCGTTGCAAAGACCAAAGGGCATCACGTTGAACTGCCACAATCCATTCCTAGTTCCGGTCGTAAATGCCGTCTTCTCCTTGTCTTCTGGATGGATGTCAACTTGCCAGTACCCACTCTTAAGGTCCACTGTTGAGAACCACTTCATGCCGCTCAACATGTCCAGTGTGTCGTCTATACGGGGCAGAGGGTAGCTGTCCTTCTTCGTTGCATTATTCAACAAACGGTAGTCCACACAAAACCTGGTGCTGCCGTCCTTCTTCTTTACCAGGACTACTGGCGAAGACCACGGGCTTGTTGAAGGTTCTATGATGCGGTTCTTCTGCATCTCAGCAACCATGTCTGCTACCTCCTTCTCTTTGGCAAATGGCAGGCGTCTAGGCCGCTGCTTTATTGGTGGCGCGTCTCCCGTGTCTATTCTGTGTTTAACGAGACCTGTCCTTCCCAAATCATGGTCACCCTTCGAAAATATGTCGTTGAAATCTAGCAACAACCTTTTAGCTTGCTGAAGTTCCCGCTCAGAGAGTTTGTCCTTACAATTTGCTAGGAGCGGCGTGACGTCATCTCCTTGACAGGATTCCGGTTCCCGGGTCCTTTTCAGCCTTCTGATGGATTGACCTGCATCGCACCGTCCGATGACACAGTTTCTTCGTAGCTGCACTTCATCTTCGCTAAGATTGATGACTCGCACCAGCGCTCCTTTTCCGGTCATTGCCAGAGTTCTTGCTGTGATCCAACTCGGATGGTCGCCGCAGTTTTCTATGACGACGCTTCGCCCTTGACACGCAGTGTAAGGGAATTTAACTTTGACCAGAGTTTCAGATCTCGGCGGTAGGGTCGTATTTTTCAGGCAGTAAACTGCGCATGATCTCGCTCCCTCTAGGAATACTTCTTGTTCGGGGAAACTAAGTACTCCTTTAGCGACGTCTACAACACACTTCTGGTCTCTTAAAAGTCCAATCCGATGATGCAGTCGTCCGTGATGTCTGCTATGAGAACGCCGTATTCAAAGGTTTGTTCTCCAATGGTTATGTTCGCCATCGTCTCACCGAAGACGGTAACTGGCTGGCCTGTTGCTGTTTGAAGCTGAACGGATGGTCTCTGATTCCACACAATAGTCCTTTTCAATAGCTCCGGACGCACTATTGTTCTTGAAGCACCGGTGTCAATAGTAAAATGACACGTTACGCTGTTCAGCTGTCCAACCACAGTAAGATTGTTCCCATTACCAATCTGTGAAACAGTGACGGTAGGGGCTCGATGTTGGCCAGCCAGCGCCCGCCCCACGGCCCTGGCTCCTGACAGCTCTTCTGCGTCCACCTGTGTAGAGGACGCTACTGTCGTTCTATGCGGCCATCTTTGCCTGGGGCAACTACTCCGAATATGACCCCTCTCGCCGCAGCCATAGCACAACGGACCCAAAGAAGGTTTTTCCTTAACCACAACCTCCCGAAGTCGTTGAGTTCTAGCGTCTTGACGCACGGCTTCCACCTCCAAAGCATGGGCTAGAGCTTCCTGTAAGGTCTGATGATGGCTCAATTTCACGGTGTGTCTGACGTCTACGTCTCTAATTCCATCACAGAAAGCTTGCGGGATCATTGATTCCACCATTGTCGGGCATGACACGTACGCACGTCTGACTAGCCTTTCGATTTCCGTTGCCCATTGCTGCAGACTCTCACCAGGCTTCTGCTGTCGGTCGCGGAGTTGTGCTCTATACGCGTGTTCCAAGTGTTTGTCGCTGTACCTGCCTTCTAGTGCTCTT
This sequence comes from Maruca vitrata, assembly GCA_039566165.1. NCBI lineage: Eukaryota > Metazoa > Arthropoda > Insecta > Lepidoptera > Crambidae > Maruca > Maruca vitrata. The sequence continues at coordinate 172,816 of CM076923.1, read as the reverse complement.
TGGAGAGCACCTAAAGTTCTGTTATCCGAAGGCAGGTTTTCCAACGTGAGCAGGGCATCTCCACGAAGAGCCAGAGTCAGAGCTATCAAGGACTCTTCCTCGTTCCACCCCTTTCCTTTAGCCACCGTCTCGAACTGATACCAAAATGCTGCCCAAGACGTCGTTCCATCGAAGTGGGGTACTTCGATTTTCGGAGAATCCGACACTACCGTAGCACCCCGGGTCCCCACTCTTGCCATCTTGGTATGCAGTTGTCGCATCTCAGCATCCACCTGACTCCAGACGATCCTCGTGTTGGGTGAATCGGTCTTCATGTTGGATGAATCGATCTTCATGTTGGGTGAATCGATCTTCATGTTGGATGAGTCGATCTTCGTGTCGGGTGAGTCGATCTTCGTGTTGGGTCTTGACGCTTAGCACATCATCTTTGAGAGCATCAATCTGCTTTTCTAATACTTCGTGCTTCTTCTCAATAGCCCCCAACAAACTCTTGCTTAGCTCCTCCTGGCGACGGGCTTGCTCCTCCTGGCGACGGGCTTGTGTCTGCAGCATTTTAAATAAGTCTGCAAGCTCCACAGGCCCAATTGATGTTTGAATTGATCCCTCCGATGAAGTGCCTTCACCCTCTTGCAAAGCCGCGGTTTGACTCCTTGTTACTCGACCCTCACTGTCTTCTCGTGGTGTAAGAGGCATCTTGAATCCCACTTCTGACACCAATTGTTGCGGGAACGGGGTACGTTTAATTCAAGATACGCCAAAAGTCACCAAAAGACAATTAATTTATTTATCGACTAACAATTACACAATTAAACACTTAAAAACACAATTAAAAAACACTTAATTACAACACTAAACACGGAACACTAAATTACACTAAAGCACTGAATCACACTAAAACACTGAATTTCACTGACTATTCGCAGGTAACGCACTCGATCACTTCTAGTTCGCAGGAGACTGATTCGCTTCGCTTTCCAAATCGGAACTGTCCCGTCGCGTCGTACATCCCGCTTTTATACCCAGTGAGGACGCAGCTCTTCGCGTGGCGTCGAGAATCTTCTCGCGGGGATCGAAATTTCTAGAACTCGCTGGAGCTCGCTCCGACCGACCAGAGTGTGTGACGTAGTATCGTGCTAGCGAATATAGACCTTATCCATGCGACGTTAAGACTAATTTCGCTTGCACGGTCTCTCAAGGTCGTAGTATTATTATTACTTTAGAACACTCTAGAGCTCGCTACAACCTACCAGAGTGTGTAGCGTAGTATCGTGCAAGCGAATATAGACCTTATCTATACGACGATGAGACTAATTCCGCTTGCACGGGCTCTCGTGGTCGTAACAGTATTAAAAATCCAAACCGCTTAAGTTAGACGCTTGAAATTTGGCATGCAGGTACCTTGAAATAAGTCTTTATGGGTCTACACGCGATATTAGGAGTAGCGAGCGACCACGATTGGTGTAACCCAGTCGAAACGTCGGGCAGTAAGTAGCTATGTAATTTTGCTACTCCTAATATCGCGTGTAGACCCATAAAGACTTATTTCAGTGTAATGGAACGCGAAAGTTTAAAATCATGCAGGTAGCCTTAGTAAACTTAAAGCTTAGTTGCAACAGGACATTGTACGGGAACGGGAGTAGGTAAGCGGGGAAAACTTTTGCATGAAAAAAATTTAACCGCGTAAATAATTATTCCGCGCGGACGAAGTCGCGGGCACATCTAGTAATCTACACTATCTACACTTCTACACTAATATTATAAAGAGGAAAACTTTGTTTGTTTGGTTGTAATGAATAGGCTCAAAAACTACTGGACAGTTTTTAAAAATTCTTTCACCATTCGAAAGCTACATTATCCACGAGTAACATAGGCAAAATTTTATTTTGGAAAAAATTAGGGTTCCTTAAAATATTTGGGTTTTTCGGACACAAAGTGTAAAAAATCAACCAGAAAAGTTACTTATTTTGCGTACGCTGCCTAAACTATAAAAGATAGAAGCATAAAATGTTCTAATTAATTGGAGATCTTATAAATATCTACAAAAAAGTCCGCGACACACTATACCTATCTATGTCGAGTGAGGCACAACAACCATTTTTTTATTTAAAAATCTTAATTTTTTTTTGGACTACATTCAAACGCATTTATTTTACTCATGCTATTAATCCTTATCAAAATAAATTATTTCATCACTAAGTACAGTTTATGTAGATAATATTTGGTATTTAAAAGATTAAAATTGGACGTTTGGTTTTGAAGTTATGGCGAAATTAAAATATTACTTTTTCTGCGTTGCGAAGTGGGCGTCACCAAGGCGGGGGTGCGAGTGCGGGAGGGGAGTTTAGATCTATGAGTAAGGTATCAGCGCGGCTCAGTCGCGCGGTCGGCTCCCTACGCAGCGGTCGTGCGCGAAGTCTAATCATTTTCGTTCGACTTTTATTAGACTTCATTCTTAAAACTACACCTACGCAAAAGTTTTTCTCAGAGCTAAACAACAGTTTAACATCCTCATAAAGACAATCTATGCAGCCTGTGGATAATGATGATGTCGTTTGTCCATCTTTCGCGGCAAAACGGAGTGATGAATTGATGTTTTTTTTTTAAGTGGAGATAGTTAAATAAAAGGATGGACAGTGACATGATACCGAAGCGAAGCGAGGGCGGGTCGCTATTATATATAAAAGGAGAAACTGACTCACAACTGACTGACTGACATATCGACGCACAGCCTAAACGGCTGAACGTAGGCACTTGAAGTTCGGAAGGGACCTAGCTTAGGTACCGTAAGGGTGTACTAAGAAAGGAATTACCGAAATTCTCACGGTAACGGAAATAATCGGGAAAATTCTTTTGTATAAAAAATCTAAATTGTTGAGCTAGACGCTTGAAATTTAGCATGCAGGTACCATAGTAAACCTAAAGCTTAGTTGGAACAGGATATCGAAAAATTCTTACGAGAACAGGAGTTAGCAGGAAAAAACTTTTGTATGAAAAAATCTAAACTGCGTAAGATAGATGATTGAAATTTGGCATGCAAGTACCTTTATGAACGTAAAGCTTACTTGCAACGCGATATTGAAAAATTCTCACGGGAACAGGAGTAATTGGGAAAAAAACTTTTTTATGTAAAATGCTGTAGTCCACGCGGACGAAGTCGCGGGCACAGCTAGTAATATATATGTATGTCCAGTTTCTGCGCGCCGGGGCGGCGGCGCTACGTGGAGTACGAGCGGTTCTGCGAGACGGCCGGCGCGGCGCTGACGCAGGGCGGGCTGGAGCGCGCGCCGCTGCTGGAGCCGGTGCCGCACGTGCCCACCCAGGACTCGCCGCTCAACTTCCTCTCCTTCGAGGAGCGCAACATTGTGTCCGCCGCGCTCACCAAGCTCGCCAAGTTCCCCGACCAGCTGTCAAACATACTCGAGGTGTTCAAGGTACGTATTAAATATACTTCTATAATCTTTTTTTTCAAATGACTTCAATGATGACTTGGAGTAGCAAGTCGTCATTTGCCACCGCTCTTGAAGGGGAGCTACTGGCTCTCGTGCAAGATACAATTTCGTACAAAGCCACGGGTAGAAAGTTAAATTCCAACCACACAAACCATTTTTGCATATTATATCAGGATTTAGTTTTTTACATGAGACACTGGGGCCCCCTTTTGTTCTTGGGTAATATGATTGATTTTGTTAATCCTTACTAATACTTATTAATAAATGCGAAAGTAACTGTCTGTTACGCAATCAAGCAAGAGTAATGAACCTACTTAAATGAAATTGGGTACATATATAGTCCACAGCCTGAGAAAGGACAGGCTACTTTTTAACCGACTACGCTATAAAGAAGTGATGTCTTACCCGTGTAATGTCTTTACGCGGACGGAGTCGAGGGTGGAAAGCTAGTACTTAATAATACTAATAATACTGTTACAAAATGACTATTTTTTTATAATAAGCTAACAAGATGACCTCACTCCACCTGATGGTAAGCGGTAGTGAGATCCAAATATGAAAATATGATGAGTAGACCATATTGAGCCTGTTGCACTCACCCTGAAAGCCCGCTTAGAGGGGAGACCACTGCTGCGGCAACAAAGGCGTGGAGTCTCGCATTAACGATCGATTGATCGACTATCAACAAAGTACAATAAAGCACGTTATAAGTAGTACCTGTCACCTCATATTTGGATCTCACTACCGCTTACCATCAGGTGAAGTAAGGTCATGTTGTTATTATAAAAAAAAATAAAACGTTCCGTTACCCAGGACATGGACAAGGAGCGGTGCGGCACGATCCCGCGCGTGTCGGTGGAGCGCGCGCTGTGCCAGCGCAACCTGCTGCAGCTGGTGTCGGCGCGCGAGCGGGACCTCGTCTACAAGTGCTTCGGCTACCGGCGCGGCTGCGGCGACGAGGTGACCACAATCATTTTTTTTTTGAGCAAACAACTACAGCTACGTATCAAGTCTAGCAAATTTACTACGTGATTCTGTTAGGGCCTGCGTTTACAACACCCAACAGCTGCTGTGGGGCTACCATGAGTTTAAAACTTACGCGCTCGATATCGACTACGTAAATATGTCTATGAAAAACATGTACAGCGCCGCCTGGTGGTTACGCGGGTTACGCGAAGAACTACAATCGGCCATATGAAAAAAACAACTCGATAGGTTTTTAACGTACGTTAGTTTACGATAGCCAACTCATGGTAGGCCCTCTGTTGTCCCTTCTCAAAGATTCATTGACTCGCTCCACGAAAAGGGAACAACATGAGAACATCATTTATGTTCTCATGATCAGGTATATTGGGACTTCGTCCCCACTGCCGGGGCACGAGCCTACCCTAAACTAGGGCGATAAGGAATTCTGGCCAATTCTGGCCAATAATGCTTCGTAATCAAATGACAAATTTGATGATTTTTTCACCAAAAGTAGCCCATTAAGTACTAGTTTTTATTAATGATTATAAAAGCTGAGCTACATCCTAATATTTTAAATTTGAAGTGGAAATTTAAGACATTATTTACAGAACATAATTTTTCAGTTTGTACCATCATTTTGAAAACTTCCATTTAAATTATGGAGACGAATATTTTAGGCATTAAAGAAGAACTCATGTAAATTGATTTGCAAAAAGAATTTCTAAAAAAGTTAAATACCTACTTTTTTTTAGAATTTTTTAATCGGTTTTGTCAAATATTCTCAAAAGTTTATAAAAAATAATAACTCAAAAAATAGCGGAACGAAGCGGAAGCGATAAGGAATTCTGGCCAAGTGCAGGTTGGTTGACTAACTACACAACCTTTGAATTTCTTCGTAGGTGTACTGATATACTATTGTATATCAGTATACCGTCGTAACCTGTGCCTGTGCTCGGCCAGCGTGGGCGACTAAGGCCTTATCGTTTAGGGTAGGCCCATGCCCCAGCAGTGGGGACGTATATGGGCTGATGATGATGATGCTGCGCGTGCGCAGGTGAACTACCGGGCGCTGTGCAGCGCGCTGGACGTGCTGTACGCCACCGCGAGCGGCTCGCCGTGCTGACGCGCGCTCGCCCGGCTCATCGAGTGCCGCACACTGTCCTGTCTCTTACACGTATACATATTTTGAATAAAAATCTTGGTGTTTTCAATTCTCTTTTATTTGAGTAGGTACCTCGAGTGTACCTACTCAGCTGCCCCTGATTAAATGAAAGGGCAAGACGAACAAAACCCTGATTGCTATGAAAATAATAACACATACATTTTGTACACGACTGTACCTCCCTAGAAGTAGGAAAGAAAAACTTTATTTTTGATTTCATGACTTAGGCACTAATTTGAAACGAAGAAACTGCTGATATTTTAAAATGTTCCAAGTCCTCAGTGTTATACACACATAATAATCCAGCACTCGTGTGCGTTCGCCCAGCAAAAAAGTATCGCCTTTGAAAAAAATAATGATGCAGATATTCTGTGCCTTATCTCGAGTAAATGTGCCCGAATAATTAAGTCTTAAGTAATTTCTTAAACCTAAGAGATATATAAGGACTTTAATAACAATTAATTGTTTAGGTTCTAAATAATAGAGTTGGTATATATTTTATTTTATGTATGTAGGTACCTCATCATACTTTGCAAAATAATGAATTAAAAACAAAATAACAAAATGAAACTTTTGAAACAAGCTTATGTTTAAATATAGTAGGTAACTAAAGTTTTAGAAAAATTGTGACCCCCATAAGCTATAAGTTACTATTGTTTTAGTTCATATAAATCTCTCGCTTCTTTTTCTAAAGGTTTAAAATAGGAACACTCAGTGCAGATGCACATAAAGTGCGCTACGCCAGCAAAATGTTGTCGAAAATATAGACATTCTGGCTTATCAAAAATTAGTCGGATAGCTCCTGTAAATGTCTACGTAGTTTTTGGTATTAGGTAGTCCAGTCTTGTGCCTTTATAAAAAAGCAGAGCTGCACCGGTGTGAAGAATAAAACGTTCGCGCCGCTTTCTGTAGCGGTTCGGGCACCTACCATTAGTTAGCTATCGAAAAAATTACGTACCTACTTACTTACCTACGTTAAAAACCTATCGAATTACTTTTTTCATACTACCGATTTTAGTTCTTAGCGTAACTGCTAGGGGCGCTGTACAAGTTTTTCATAGACATATTTACATAGGCGATATCGAGTGTCCGTCTGAACCACTGGACCAAACGAAATATTTGGATAAGACCATGTGCACTATTTAATACCTTTTTGCTACTATTTGATACCAATCATGAAATATTTGGTACCTGTATATTAATATCATTATTATATAAATTAAAATGGCCAGTCATTCTGACGTCAGGTTGACTGACCACTTATGAGTTTTCATAGTTTTATACCAAAGCCGCTCTAAGTTGGCCGATTTGACACTTTTTATTTTATATTTTGCATTTATCCTTGTTAAGAGGAACATATTTAGCGAATCATAAAGAACGACTTTTAAAAATAAGACGTTATTTCAAAATGTCAAATGCACCTAATTATCTAATTATTTGTCTTTTATTACTTAAAATAATTGAATTATAAAACGAAAACGTAAAATTTCCACTCTGTATTACGCTTTTACAAGGTTACGCCGTTTGACACGTTTTCATAGTGACGTAATGGGTAATACTCACTAGGTATTTTTTAGAAATAGGATGAAGGATTTAATAATTATTGTTTTTAATAATAATTTTAAATAAGAAACTTCAATTCAATCTTCTGGATGTGAATAAATGTTTTTAATAAAAAATTGTTATAATAGGGTATTTGACTATTTTATTATTTTGATATAGTTGGATGGACCACTCGAACACAAAGACACTGTTGAAAGTATCACTTTGATATCTGGATAACTCAACGAGATATTACAATTTTAATTGCACATTAATTGGTCGAGCTCAAAAATGCTCCATACAAACGTCGACTGGCGTGTGACGTCACACGCTAGTTTATTGTATGCAGCGCCTAAGAAGTTTGTTCGGTAGGTTCATCAAAAGTTGCGTTTATTGATATGTTTTCATAATGAAAGATGTGACTAATTCTGTTATTAATAAGATGAAAAAGAAATTTTAAATGATTTTCGCAATTTTGGAATGGACTTGCCCACCGAACTTTAAATTGTTTTTTGTAGTCTCATTTCGCTAAAAATTTAAGTTTCGTTTTCATTAATAATATTGATTTACATAAATCTTACTGATTTTCATAAAAATGGCAAGCATAACAACCACAGTCGAATACCCTATTAGACCTTGCTTGGTTATAAAGTGGAAATAACTGTTACTTATATACTTCGGCAATTTTACCGTCGTCCCTCACTAGTGCAGTCAGTCTGACATGTGTCAAATCGGCCAACTTAGAGCGGCTTTGGTATAGCGTTATATTTATCACTTTGTCAATTTAGTTATTTAGTACCTATTTGCTACTTTAACATATATTTTTAACACAATTTTGGGAAGCTTCCCTAAAAAGTTATCAATAAAATGCATTCAAACGCCTGCACATAATTTACACATTTTTATGTCAGAATAATTGCTAATAACTCTTTTGTAGGCGCTCTGTAGCTTATGAACGAGTTGTCGTTGAATAGCTATAGTGCTTCAGATATTTTGTATTTATATAATTTCAAGTGATTTAGAATGTGCCTGCGTACTCACATATTATTACTTGCAATACATTTTGATACTTGTTGCCTCACGAATCCTTAAGTTGGGGTAGGAATAAAACGAGGTGGTTGAGTAAAAATAAAAAATATTTATTTCCCGCTAACCCGTCGGAGGCACACAAATTTGTATGGACGTGGGTACGGTACGGTGGCTTTTGCTCCTAATTACATAGGCACTCCCCTGTAGGTACAGTGGCCAGCCCGGGACGGAGATGGAGATCGCCACCAGATGATTCCTCGACCGCAGATATTGAAGAACCGCCAGCGCGTTCTTCTTGTTCGGTCTTCTCAAACCGTAAATATAAGAGTTGTGGTGTCCTGACTGATATTCAATAAAACACAGTAAAGTATTTCACCAAGCTGTGCACACGCGTACACCTGGGTCGGCGGCTGGCCGAGTAGTGCCCCCGCCGCCCCGCACGCCCGCGCGTCACATCTTGTCCTTTATTAGACGTCACAAGAGTAATTCCTGGAATCATCATTCCTCCAGTTAGGCCAAGATCAAATTCTTCCGTTCAGAAGCGGACAGCGAACTAAGTCATTTAATTCTGTGTAATTTTGTTTCTTCTCCCCGTAGGCGACAAGTATTAAAATGTATTGCAAGTAATAATATGTGAGTACGCAGGCACATTCTAAATCACTTGAAAATATATAAATACAAAATATCTGAAGCACTATAGCTATTCAATAACAACTCGTTCATAAGCTGCAGAGCGCCTACAAAAAAGTTACTAGCAATTATTCTGACATAGAAATTTGTAAATTATGTGCAGGCGTTTGAATGCATTTTATTGATAACTTTTTAGGGAAGCTTCCCAAAATTGTGTTAAAAATATATGTTAAAGTAGCAAATAGGTACTAAATAACTACATTGACAAAGTGATAAATATAACGCTAAAACTATGAAAACTCATAAGTGGTCAGTCAACCTGACGTCAGAATGACTGGCCATTTAATTTATATAATATGTAATGATATTAATGTACAGGTACCAAATATTTCATGATTGGTATCAAATAGTAGCAAAAAGGTATTAAATAGTGCACTAGTCTCATCCAAATGTTTCGTTTGGTCCAGTGGTTCAGATGGACACGATATCGAGTCTATCACTTTTTAAACTCATGGTAGCGCTACCTAGGTTAGGTACTGGTCCGAATGTGGTTGTGTAGTGGTTGTACAGGTGGTGTACTGGTTATGATGTGTGTGATGGATGGATGTCTTGTAGATAAAATATGAATAAAAGTTAAGACTAATTTAATTTCGAAAGTGAAAAGCAATGTGATCTAAGCGATGTGTAAGCTAAGATTTGATTTACTTAAGTAACAAATAAAGGCGACCTGGGGAGCGTTCAAGTATTACGTAACGCAATTGGGGAGGGGGGGAGGGTCTCGTGAAACGTTACGATGCGTTACAGGGGGGGGAGGGGGTCTTTCTTACAACACGTTACGTAACATTGTTACACGTTAATAAAAAATAGGGAAATTAAACTCCCAAATTGGCAACCCTTTTCGTTTACATTTTACGGGGAATTCCTCGATTGTATTTATCATGTTGGCAAATCTTTTCCTTTATATCTGATGGGGAATCCCTGGATTGTATTGAACGTCATTTAATATTGTTTTTATCGTTAGAATTCGTTAGTGTTTATGCTGAAGCACATTGTTGTAGCCGGTATTATCAAAGTGAGTTCATATAGTGTTGTGTGATGACTTCAAAAGAGGGAGATTTGCATCATCAGCTGTTCTTGACCTATAAAACCGCTCATGCTGACTTATCAGCGCAACAGTGTCAAAAAAATGCCAACGAAATTTGGAAAAAGGCCAAAGAAAAACTAAAAAATAAAGAAAAGTTATTAGAACATGTGAACCATGTTATACGAGAGTTGAAAGTGAAGGCCACGAAGAAGAAAGCAACAATGCTTGGATATTTTACACAGGTAAATTTACTGCTAAATTATAATACTTATATCTTTTATGTATGGATATATGCGTCGCTATGAAACATCGTCTGAGGATGCTGACTGGCTTAACGAAGATGAAATTGATGCAAGTGGCTTAACAATTCCAGAACCGTCTTCGTCTGCGCTTCAGATGCCGGTGATGAATGAATCTGAGTGGCTAGCAAACCCGTGGACAGAGGAAAAATTAACTTCAGTCTAATTGCTTTGTAGAGCTACTTAAATAGATACTTGGTCATAGTTGATTATATAATCTGGTCGACAGGATTTTGTAAAAGATACCAATTTACTTTATTCTGAAGGTTTTTGATGTGCTAAATATAATTCTGTTTAGCAGTATAGTTCTACCACATCAGGTTTTCGAGTATCATGAGCATAAAAATCCAAAAAATGCGTTTTCGGGTCACTTTCTGTGAAGTGTAGGAAACCTGATATATTTTCTGACAAACATTTACAAAGATAGTCATTTAAATATAACTCTTGAGCCTTTAGATACCGGTGAATTTGCTCAGATATTATTTTTCTACTACAAGATATACAACTTTCAAATTTGTGTTTTTTTTCCATACATTTATGATTGTCCTGTTTGTAAGGGGCGAAATTCAAAAATTTCAAAATTAAATATCTTGATTTAGATAAAAGGTATCTAAGCAAACCCAACAGTATTTATAGGAGCAATATTTATTCTTAAATGACATGTTTGTAAATGTTAGTTAATAAATATATTAGGTTTGCTACAAGTACCAGAAAGTGACCCAAAAACACATTTTTAGGATTTTTAGGATGAGATATCTTATAAACTTGACGTGATAGAGAAAACTTGTATAAGAAAACAATGTTTGGCGCATCGAAAACTTTCGAAAAACTTTACTTTGGTTCCAGAGATGAAAAAAAAGTCGAAATTTGTTGACCAGTGTTACGAATTACAAATCTCTTGTTTTATTTAGTATTAAACAGAGGATAATAACTAGTACATTACATTACTTTTTGCGACTTTAGGGTAAAAAATAGCACTTGAGCGCTACGTAACGTTTAGAGAGGGGGGGGGGGGGGGGTACCGAAAAACGTTACGGTGCGTTACAAGGGGGGGAGGGGGGGTCAAAAATCTTCAAAAATTGCGTTACGTAATACTTGAACGCTCCCCTGATCAAATAAAGGCTTTATTAATAGGTTCCGTTCTTCTTTTATTTAATTTACGAGACAATTGGGAAAAGTGAAGTTCACTTTTCCCCATTCCCTTTTGATGGGGAATTCCAATGGGGATTAGTGGAATAACCCGCTACCTATCCATCCTGTATTGGTAAGGGGATAGCTCTGAAGAGTAAAATGGGAAAGCAAAGGAGACACTTCACCAGATACGCCTGTTTTTTTTTTCACTGAATAACGGTGATGGCTTGGAGTAGCCTTGTCATCACCGGACTGGTGGGGAACGGATGGCTCTCACCCCTAACACACACCTGTGTTCTGGTTTTTAATAGGTTACACTTCACCAGATACACCTGTTTTTTTTTTCACTGAATAACAGTGATGGCTTGGAGTAGCCTTGTCATTCATCACCGGACTGGTGGAGAGCGGATGGCTGTCACCCCTAACACACACCTGTGTTCTGGTTTTTAATAGGTAGGTACCTACCTATTTTTAAATAATTTGTCTATTGTAGTCCTATCGTTTGAGATCCATATTGTGGGAGATGTGTGGAAAACTATGTTACCACATAGAACAGCGGTCATCTTAAATTTAGAATTTTGACATCAACGTCCGTAGGTAATCCGCCATTTTGTACCGGCGGCCATCTTGGATATACAACTTGGGAGTTATTGATTTTATTACATACCTACATTGTATTGTCATCGGAATTACCCAATCTAGATTCAATCCGACAATAGGAAGGTACCTACGTAAATTTCAATTTCTATGACCAAAAAATAAATCAAATATAAATATACCGTACGGGTAGAGCTAAATAAAAACCGGTTAAAAATATACCTACAATATTAGACCATTGTAAGTTCTCTGCGGTAAACAAAATTCCTAGTGATTGATAAACACAAGACAAAAAGTCAATATTTTATTTACACATTTGTTTATTGCGACATACACATTTGTATATCTCCAGAAGTTTTGTTCATGTCCAAATCACTTATTCTAAGAATTTAATTTTCATCCCTATTCAATGGAAGAAACTAGGTTCGTATAAAATACATGATTCTGATTCTTGTTCATTAACCAATTTAAAAATACAAAACTACAACATTTCTGCAATGAGATCCAGAACATTAGTCTGTAGTGGAGGGTGGCTCGCACCCCGCGCCCGGCGAGCCAGCAACAGGGACACACTAATTATTATAAGCTCTGTATAATATTAACTATATTTCAGTTCAAAGGTTAAATTGAATCTAATCAGCAATAATACTCAGAGAATCTATAATCCATACTATATTAATAATAAATTGATGCAGCACGGTCATCCGTATATGACCGAGTTACATACGACAGTATTTTATCCTTAAAAAATTTCTTAAACAGATTAGTTCCTTAAATTAATTATGTGGAATGAAATGACGTGCCCCCGGCGCGGCGAGGCGAGAAGCGCAGGGGACACTCATGACCGATGACTTAACCTGTAACAAATGAAAGGTCTTGTTGCAGTTACGGTTGTTACTAATGGTAGTATTATTACAGAACTAATTGAGTAAATTAATTTGAAGTCTTGTGAAGGAATGTCTGTTGCCTACCTTACTATTGGACTGAGATGACTATCGGCAGGTACGTGAATGGTTTAGTAGGGCTGGTGCCTCTGGTTGGCGCGGCCGCCACCGCCGCCGCCGCCGCCCCCGCGCTGCTTGCCGCCCTGGTATCCAGCTGTAACACCGCCACTCATCAAGCCTCCACATTACAACCTACTCAAGTGTTAATGTTGATTCTTACTTTGTTGGGGTTATGTGAATGTGTGAGTGCCACATGCAGGGTTAGTGACCGTTTGAAATTGCTGTACTGTGTGTAAAATGTCCTTAATTGTGTAATTGTAGGTATTCATTCTCATGCTATATGTGTGGTAGAATAGTACAAACGAAGATTAAATTGATTTTTCCTGTGACCAATAACAGGATGAAAAATCTATAGAATTATTAAATGCAAGTTTTGAAACTTGCACTTATGAAAGTGATAGTGACTAAGAGAAGACAAAGGCTGGAAAGATGGAACCTAACAATTTAATTGAACATTTTATATTTGTGTTAATGGCTAACTAAAAACAAAACTAGGGCACCTACTATAATATACGAATTATAAGTTCTATAGAACATAAATTAATTAATGATATGTAACCGTGCGCTAGAGACAGTAAATGCTTATTTGCATCTATGCATAATAATCTGTTAGAAGTAGATTAATTCCTTTTTAGGTTTACATGCAACTAAAAATCAATGTAATCACAACTGAATCAAGAAATAATGTTAATGTCATTGTTAGTGTAGAGGTGCAAATATCAGATACATTCTATCAGTTATGATTACACACAAGATGTCCGGCCTCGCTTGCCAGTTTACATGTATGTGTAAGTACAAAATTTAGATTTGACCATGTTAATTTGAACAATGCCAAATGTGTTGCAACTACGAAGCAGGGGCAAACATGATTTCTACATTATACTACACAGATATCACACTATTTACAAGACCGCTTCAAACGATTTATCTATTCCAAAAAGTGCTTTGAGATAGACCCGAGGTACATAGCTCGCTGGTCTATATCAAAAGCGGCGCGGAAGTGCCGTTTGCAAGGGTCTCGTGCACTATATAGGTATGTAGTGGGGCAAGGGCAGTACCTTTCCCGCGAGGAGCCGCACGCGCGCCGTACCCGCCTTCGTACCCTCCGTACCCGCCGTAGTCTGCCCGCAACACAACATCATTAGTGCAGAGGCCGGTCAGCGCGTGCCATGCACACGGCGATCTAACTACCTACAGAGCGGCCTAGCACTATCAACCTGACCACGCCTATTCATCCTAACTCCACTGCTAACATAGTAGTGTTTTATTTTGATGTTACAAAATGTAACTAAGTTATAATGTTCAAAATTGCGTGTCTGTATACTGATAAATATTATTATTCCAGTTCCCTAAACCCAATTTAATGAATAAAAGGCGTAAGTCATGCATTTGTTAGTAATAACTGTATTCTGAGCCCGACAGTTGTCGTTGTGAAGCGAAGTGGCGGCGTCTAAGGTAGGAAAGAGGACTGGGGTGATATGGAAACACATTGAGAATTTTTGTAACAGTGCTTTATTTAAAAGCTTTCATCATAGTATCTTTATCACTTTCACAATGTCTCTCCATATTTACCCCATTTCCCAGATGTAGCATGTGGCGGAGTGTCAAAAGGTAAAACAAAAAATACCAAACAAAACTCAGGCAACATTGCTACATATGTCAAAAGTGGTATTACAAATAAAACATACTTAAAACATAAGGCAGGTAACATATGTACAGAATATAGTACCCAGTGAAATAATGATAAAGAGAAGTAGTCCGGCGCTCTAGTCAACAGAGCGCCGCGACTAACACGTCGTGCGACGGTGACGATAGCAATATCGAGCAATCTATTAGTATGAGAATAAACAGAATATGCAACTAAATGATACTTGTAATCAATTAAAATGAAGTATAATACTATTTAATGAAAACGTTTAGGACTGATCACGGTTATATTCAAATATACATTGTCGCCTCCACAACATTCACTACACATTATCTCGATAGAATATTAAATATTTAGAAAAATAAATATTTTCTACACACTAAAGTTAAATATCTAAGCTTCGCGTGATGTCGATCTCTCGAATTAAATGTAAGATAATATACGTTATACACATAATGTAAATAGGCATCATCGAGGACGGAGGGTGCCCCGCTCGCAACCATTATAATATAACCTAGCGCGGGGGCGCGGGCGGTGGCGAATCGCCCCGCCCCCCAACTTAATCTACATTTACATCCTAGGGATCAGGTAACATCAGTCGAGGTAATGTGTCGGTGAGCGGGCCGGCGCGGGCTCGCCGATATACTAGTACTGCTTGCCGCGTTTACCGTAATTGGGGTAGCCGGAGTAATCGTAACCGCCGTAGCCCCCGTAGCCGTCGTAGCTATAGCCCCCGTATCCGTAGCCATCGTAGCCGCCGCCGTAGCCGCCCTGGCCATAGCCGTAGCCGCCGTAGCCCTGGCCGCCCCACGCGCCCTGTCCTCCGTAGCCGCCACGGCCCCCGCGCCCTCCGCGGCCCCCGCGACCCCCGCGGCCTCCGCGTCCGCCCATGCCTCCGGGGCCTTCGGGCTTCGGCGTCGCTCTCTTCACGTCAACCTGAACAAATGTAAAAAAATATTTAGAAACATTTTTAATATATACAAATTTAGAAACAGAATATTCAATTGTAAATCAATTTAGAGAACATCTCTGCTCAAATACTAACCTCCTTGCCTCCAATAGTCTGCTTAGGGGTCTTGAGAAGTTCATTGACAACCTGCTCAGACTCAAATGTGATGAAACAAAAGCCTTTTCTTTGGTTCTTTGTCTTATCGAAAGGCATCTCGACTTCAATGATCTGGAATAAAATATAACAACTTTAAATACAACATAATGTGATACAACAACAAATGTGTATTCAAATTTAAGTCAGTGGCCCGGATGTATCTTCAACAGAATTCAAGAAGTTAATTATCTCACCAAAACCGGATTTTTCATCACAGAACAAAAAATAAATGGAGTGTGCAAAGGGATTAATACTTACAGTGCCGAAATTACTGAAGAAGTTTTTAATTTCGTCATCTGAAATCTCACTGCTCAAGCCACCAACAAATATTTTCCCATGTCTGGCCTTAGCTTTTTTAGGATCTACTTTCTTGTTGTTAATTGTGTGTTCTCCCGCAGCCATTACTTTGTCGATGGAGTCTGGTGCTTTAAATACAATGAATGCAAATCCTCTGGATCTGCCTGTGTTGGGGTCAGTCTTCACATTGATGCTCTCGATCTCTCCATATGCGCTGAAGTGGTCGCGCAATTCCTCTGCAAATAAAAAAAAACATTTGTCAGAAAAAGTCCAAAATATCCTTATCACTTATTTGGGTGGAAGAAAGCATCAGAAATGTGGGTAAAGTTGTCTTCAAATATACTCAGAAGCAGAACTGAATTAGGTCATCATAAAAAAATTTGGTTGAAAAAAATCAATAATGTAATAATGAATGAAGGGATAACTTACTGTCTGTAGTTTCCCAGCTTAAGCCTCCCACAAAGAGTTTTCTGCAAACGAAAGTGTAATGTGTTAAAAAAAATGCAGAAACCACAAAAAGACTTTGTGTCTTGATTTAGAAACTGACTTAAATTACAATTTAACATTAACACTATGCAGTACTTGTTTTCAGTACTTTACAGCTACTTTTTTTGTTCAAAACAAACTCCAAGCACTGCAGCAAATCAAATTGACAACCTGTAAGTTACAAAGGTAAACTGGAAAATTTAACATTATCAGAAAGGACAACCAAAAAATGAAACAATATTACAATGAAATCGCAAGATTTGAAATTGGCAAGTGAACGAGGCCCAAAGTTAAGTGGCCGAGGCAAACTAGTCAGTTTGGTCGTAGTTTACTTTAGTGTGAGCCCAGCAGATATATACCATGACGTCCTCCGGCGGCGGGTGCGGCGGCTCGGCAGGCTCACACCTGCAGAGAGACACAGCGTTAGTAGCGCCCCAAACTGACCCGCGCCGAGCGCCGACGCACATTGCGATACCACCGATTTAAAATCTTGCAAATGCCTAACGCTATACCTACGCAATACTACCGCTAAAGTAGTTCGCTGACATCGTACGACACTGCCACAGTACACAACAAAAAAATCGATAACGGGACTGGACCGGCGCCGGGTGCAAAAGAGACGCGCGAATATGACGCCATTTTACTTCATGCGGCTCCGAGATATATGAATTTTACAAATAAGTATCCTGAAAGCGTTCTGAAACTAAAACTATGACATCTAAGACTAGATTTAGACCGCGAGAAACACACTGTAATAGTGTAAAAGTACAATTTTGAATAGATCTCCACGATTACAATAGATTTACATGCCGATAATGGTAATGCCGGAGAGCCGCCATTGTGGCGGGCAAAGATTAAAACTGTGAACTGTGAAGGAATTATAGCAAACTAATGATATATACTGTTAAAAAACTGACGTAAATACAAAATAAAAGGTTGATTACAAATATGTCACAGAATTAACTCGAAGCAAAATAATCAAATCTATACCTGTCGTCATCGCGTCCCGGAGCATCGGCACCGTTACTGTCCTGCTGACCGTCGCCACCACCGTTCTCCATATTTCCGTTTAGCTGGTTATCCGTAACGTCTTGTGCGAAATTATCGTTGGACATTTCTTGGAGAAATATGAGTACTAAATAACTATAATATCAATTATAAACTAAAAAGTAAGGTCTACGCACGACCTTCAACACCGAATGCCAAATGAAGAAGAATGAGGGGAAATGCGTGATGAGTCGGCGCGAAATATTTTGTTAGGTTGGCAATGCTGGAACCGACGCTTGTTTTTTTGTATCGCCATCTCCTCCCCTCTACTAAACCGACCAATCAGGTCTGTTTAGAGCAAAGGGTCAATGGCATCTATCAGCACGAAAGAGATCAAGATATGTATAGAAATAAAGACGAAAAGGGATAGAAGATGTTACAAATAGTGACAAAAAATCAATACTGATGCCAACATGAAGATTATTTTACCGCGTCTTTCGGAAATAAATCGTTCAGAAATTGCTTTTAGATTCATAAATACATTTTAATATTTATTATTATTGACACAAATGAATTATTCCCTACATTTCGGCAATCAGTGATGATTGCCTAAATCTCCATTGATTACGAGCAATCGGACTACTCACATTTGCATCCTAAATATTAAGATTTGTATTCAATTATTCAATCTTATATTATAAATAAAATGTATAAGCTAGACTGATTTAAAGTCTTAGTCTAGTTAGAGCTAGATTTAAATGCTATACTATCTGCTATCGATTTAAATAGCGATGGTTGCATGGACCCTAAATGCAATTTGAAAGTATTATGTACGTGGCGTGGACAGATACAACCAAATTAGGAACAGCCAAAACTTGTTTAAAAATTGTGGTACTATTGATAAAACACCCAAGTCATGATCCAGACTAGATGACTTAGGATATTTATTTATTTATTTATTTATTCAATATTTAATAAATGTCGTAAACTTAATTCGATAAGTGTCGGTGGTAGTAAAATATGTCATGTATACTGTAATCAAACCGCAACAACAACTTTAAATGTAATAATTGAAATATTTTCTACCTACTTCGTTTTTAACACCTATTTGCACACCATCATGTGTTATTTAATGTGCTGACATCTGATGAACTTGTCTCGCATGCTCGGAAACCTGCAATATACACTTGGAGAATGACATAATGATCCGAGTACTGGACCGAAATCATTTGATTTTATCAACGACTCTAAGAAGAATAGTAATCTTAAAATATTTATATCGATACTATTAGGTAACGTGTTTAATTACAACTGCTGATTATTTTTAATTTTTGTGGTTTCATTGACTACACCTCAATGTTTGTGGTGTGTTTTAATATAAACTTAATACTACTTATTATTATTAATAAACTACTCTCCGCCCGCGACTTCGTCCGCGTAGTGATTTTTACCGGGTGAAACATTACTTCTTTATGGCGCAATCGGTTAAAAGTAGCCTATGTTTTCTTAGATCGGTTCAGTATTCTATGCGTTAAAGCGTCGTAACAGACAGACAGAGTTACTTTCGCATTTATAATATTATATTAATGAAGTAAGGATAGTAAGGATTTGTATGTGTCTGCCAGTGCATGCAGTTGTTTGATTTGATTCTATATGTAATTTCCCGAATAAAAATAAGTAAATAATGATCGAATGATAAGATGAATAAAACCTACATTAGGATTGTCGTTCAAACAGAGACAGACATATTGATTTACGATATCCGAATCAAGGGAGAATAAAACGTATTGTACGTGGCATAACACCTTGAATTTATTCAATATTCATATCAAGGTGCATGTAGATTTTTTACCGCATTATAGGAATTTGGCGGTGATCACTACCTTTTGTGAATATTGATATTTTTCACATGGCAACATTTAATAAAAAAAAAATTGACATCCGAACGGTGAGGTAGGCTCTTTTTCTGTTTTCAGTACATAATTATTGTGAAAATTACGCGAATTTCGTGATAGTTTGAAGTAAATTACAACACTTTGATGCCTAGAATTTATTGAGGTAGGTAAGTTATCTTTGTGAAATTACTTGACCTAACTTCAACCTCGAATTAGTATTTTGATTGTCGGCAGACGTATTTCTATAAAGGTTAATCTATTTATTACTGTTTTAGTATCTAAGTTTTTATTGTGACGCTCAATAAAATACACATATTTTGCTATTTACAAACTGCTCTCTTTGCGACTCGCGTGTATAACACAAAACTGGAGTGTATTCCGAAGGATCGAATGGAAGTCGCCATGCGTGCTTTGACTTGACAATAAGAGACTGAAGTAGACAGTTTCTGAAAACTCCGACTTGAACACTATTTTCGCAAGTCGCCCTCAGTCTGAGTAAGAGAACTCTTATGTGCTATGGTTCATGGCTTGAACACTATACATTTGTTTACATACTTGTCAAAACGAAGTCTACGCGTTATGCACCTGTTCTTTTTTTGCAATATTTAAATACTGTCTTCGAAATAATTTGTTGGTAAATCTATACAAACAAGTTTATATTAATGGAATGACTCAAAATAACATCAACATGTTGTTTGAATTTTATAATACAAAATACTTTTACACTGGTTTAATTAGTTCAATTATGCCTTGTAGCATTTCCAACTAGGTTTATACAATAAAAAATTATGTGAATTTGTCATAAATATTACAGAACATCACATACATAGATCTGATTCATATTCAATATATTTTGACACAAATATATTTTAAACACACCCAGACTCAGATCAAATACCAATGTTTGTCACACAAATATTTGGCCCGAGTGGGAATCAAACCCTGAACTGTAGGTAGTGAACCTGGGCCACTAACCACTGTTCTACCGAGCCAGTCACAAATTTATCACAATAATAACAATGTGCCAAGTTCTTTATTAGAAAGAAATATGCACAAATATCTGAAAAGATTATTAATAGAAAAAAAGGTTATGTAGGCACACTTTTCTAATAAACTTTCATTGTTATGGTTACTGAATGTATGTAAATTGTTAAATTTCTATTGAGTTATTAAGTTTTGTTTAGTTGCTTAAATGGTTGACTGACCCTGCCCTGAAATGATATATAGATAAGAGAGTGATGAGCAGAACAGTAGTGTCAGAAAAAGTAGGATAAGCTTATAACAATTCTGCTCCTTCATCACTACATTGTATAACAACACAAAAAATATTTATAAAAATAAAATAATCTTTACTTCTTAACTTGATGCAACAGATTCAGACTTTTTCATTAATTTCAGCTGCGTGAAAAAACACCAAATCAGGCTCCATCCATTATAATAAAAGCAGAATGTGACTAATAGTTACTACCCTCTTACAAGGCGCTAGTAAAACTTATGAGGGCCATGTGCCAATACAGACAATGTGCGTTCAAAGCCTTCCATGTTACAAACAAATATTACACTTAAAATTTAATTACATTTTCACATTACATTACAGATACTTAATACAATAGCCATCTTGATTTTCAAATCAGGCACAGAAATTGATTGAATTAGGTATCGGTGATAAAATTCCATGGGACCGGTTAAATTACTCTGTGATGTCTAAATGGCTAATGGGTTTAGATAATTAATTAAGGGAAGAGCTTGGTAGTTTTTATTTCAATCAGTATTTTCTTGTACAATTGGGCATCTACAAAAAGCACCCTTTTTCATTATTATACATTTTCTCATAATTTTATATATTGTAATAATAAAAGTAATAACTCAATGAAGAGACATGCATATAATATATAGTGAAAATGAATGTTGTTATGTCTCTAACTATAAAATCAGGGTTTTAGGATTATTGTGAAAGCGCAAATGAATTGGCTTTTTGATTTCACATAATAATATATTTCTCATCAGTATATTTGAGACCATCCAACGCCATTTCCAACATCCCCTTGGCTTATGACAGTTAGTCCACGACTATAATGCAGAATCATATTCTTATTCCAGAGCGGTGTATCGGCGCACGGTTAACAACAGCGATGGTAATGGAGGCGTCCCCGTCCCCGCAGAGCGTTGGCCGCGAGTTCGTCCGCCAGTACTACACCCTGCTCAACAAGGCGCCTGCCCACCTGCACAGGTCCCATACTCTTATAATTTTTTTTAAAGTTAATTATGTCTCACACTGCTGGGCTTGCATCTAGATAAAAAAGAAATAAATAACATTTATTCTTACTGATATTATGCGAAAGTTACTGGCTGTCGCGTTTTCACGTCATAATTACTGAACAGATTATCTAGACACGCGGTAGCGTGTCAAGCCAAGTTCAAGAAACAGAACTGGCGAGCCGCACCGTGTGTAATATTACACGAACCATTTGGAACCACTTTTGAACCCCTCATAAATCAAATACTATTTCACATAAACGTATCCAATTTGGCTCATATATTGGGACTTGCGAGATAAATATGTGTTCTAAATTTCATAAGGTTATCTGAAACAGTTATTTAGATATTAATGTCCAAAAATCCTCATTTTTATCATTGACTGACTGACAGATCAAAATTCTAACCCAGTTCCAAATGACCTAGAGAGTTAAAATTTGGTATGCAGATAGGTAATTACATGAATACAAAGGAATAAATAAAAAACTGGCAATTTTTAAATAATTAGGTTAGGTTCTATTATGAACGCTTAACATAAATACCTAATTAGTGCCTAATCACGCCTATATACCGGGGAAGGCAGAGCACTAAGTATATATTTAGGTGTATTTACTTATTTACAATTAAGAGTAGGTACTTATAGTCGGTTTCATATTTATTACTTAGGGTTATACCCCGTAAACGTAGGAAAATACAGTAACTGATTCAATTGTTTTATATTTATAAAGTCTAGTTTTAGTTTTGAATTTGTCCTTTTCAAAGGTCCCACGGCGTTACGATGATATATACTTTTCTACATAAAGTAATGATATCCAATCAAAAACATAAATGTGAAATGAGAGCCAAGTTCAATATTATGATAATTGCCTTGGTTGTTGACTTCAACGACAAAAGAAGTGAGATCTAAATGGGTGCCAAGTTCAATGGTCAACCCTGAAATTTATTTATATGTAAGTAACACTATAACATACCTATCATATCTTCCTATAACATAAGATAATGTATGGTGGTAGCCTATGAAGGTCTGTCTTGGCTAGTTTCTACCAACAATCCAAATTTTCGGAATAATAAAATAAAAATCGACAAATACCAAACTAACCAAGACAACTAACTAGACTACTAACTAACTAACTAAAGAAAACTAGCATTATCCATACATTATCTTATGTTATAAGAAGATATGATAGGTATGTTATAGTGTTACTTACATATAAATAAATTTCAGGGTTGACCATTGAACTTGGCACCCATTTAGATCTCACTTCTTTTGTCGTTGAAGTCAACAACCAAGGCAATTATCATAATATTGAACTTGGCTCTCGTTTCACATTTATGTTTTTGATTGGATAAGTTAATCAAAATTTGGTGCTCGGATAATCTAGAGCCTGAGGAAGGAAAACAGGCAATGCTATTGGTACTATTACTAATTTAGTAAAATGGATTCCCCAAGTATGATTCATAACATATTTAAATACCATGCCTGACTTGACTTGCAAAATAAATACTTTATCATCATAAGTACAGACCGCCTTATGTTTCGAAAGGAATTTTCGTTTTTTGCTTCGTCAAATCTTTCTGTATTTTAGTGCGAAAACAATGCATTTAACATGTACTTTCGATACGTAAACAATGGATCGGCGATTACCTGAGTGGGCTATAAATATAAACAAAGAGGCTTCCCGGCGCGCTATCGCGGCGCATCGCCGATAGCGCGCGCAAATACCACGTGACCAGGTGTTATCTCTCGCCGATTTGTGAATGAAGCCTTTGTGCTGTGTTGATATTCAACAAACTTTATCACGCTTCTTGCTATTTTTAAGAATTTGGTACTTTCGAAATCAATGTACCTACTCAGATATAGGGGCCCTAAGGGTTCCAATAACCCTTGCTTGTCCACTTTAATCCCTTACCTTACCTGATGTTCTTGCCTAGTAACAAGATCATCAGAAAACCTTGAAGAAATACTTTTTAAAGACAAATTTAGAAATAGCCACGCATATCACTATATTGACGTTACAAGAGCTTGCTGCGACTCCCCAGGCTGGTTCCAGAAATGAGATGATGGTTTTGAATAAAGTTGATTATATGTTGTACAGGTTCTACAATAACTATTCGTCGTTCGTGCACGGAGGGCTGGACGCGCCCAACCGCGAGACGCTGCCGGTGGTCGGCCAGAAGCAGATCCACAACCGCATCCAGCAGCTCAACTTCCGCGACTGCCATGCTAAGATTAGCCAGGTGAATAACGTTCTTGGACAAATCGTCAGTAATAGTTCAAACTTAATTTCAAAATTATTTATTCACATATCGTTAGGTTTATCATGTATTCCGATAAAGTAGTTATACAATTTACTATACATACTCGTAATATAACTTTATAAACTTGCTTATCACCCCAGATGTTACAGATAGGTAATCTAGCATTTGAACATGATCCTCTTTATTATTTATATTTTCCACGTCAAAATACTGAATCGATTTAGATGAAATTTCGTAGACGAATCTGTGAGAGTAAGAAAGAGAAGCGAAACACCTTCACGGTTGTCTAACGAGTTGCAGGTGGAAAGCTAGTAATTATTACATGGTAATGAACTTTTAAAAATATAATCATCGTTTTTATGATATGCTATAACAGTCTTCGACAGATTTTTTTTACTTCATACCAATTTAATTCACTTTATTCTGAAGGTTTCCGATATGCTACATACACCGTGAAATTTTAGTGGTTGTTTTCCCGCAGTAATATGATTCTATCTTAGTAGTACAAAAGATGTGTGCAGTTCTTTTTTGGTAAAATCAATAAATGCCGGTTTTACGAAAGGTTTAACCATGACTCGAAAGCACGTTCGAACCGCTTTATGACTTAGGGTGTAGAGCTTCTTTAGCTTTAAGCATCGATTTTATGCGGCAAGCAGTACCTGAATACGTCACATCTTCAAAAACAACGATAGCTTCTCTCGTTTTCGAGTTGGAAAATGATTATTCTGAAAAATCGAAAAAAAAAAATTTTTTTTTCGAGGAATAATCTGCATCATTCGATAGTATTACTAAAGGCAAATCGTTCTGCCACGGGAAAACAACCACTAAAATTTCACGGTGTATATCTTCAGCAGTATAGCTTTACCCCGGCAGGTTTCGAGTAATTAGAGCCTTAAAAATCTATTGATCGTGTCACTTTCTAGCAAAACCAATATTTTTAGTCAACATGTTATTTAAGTATAAGCATTCATCTTTCCTCCAAAAATGTGCGCACTGCACCCCCTGGGTTTGACGGTTGGACCGGACTCGTGGCATAATGCCATCCCTGGGAGTAAATATGTACCGGTGGATTTGGTTAGTATGCTTTCAACGTTGTGTGATCCATCAGGTGGACGCGCAGGCGACCCTGGGCAACGGCGTCGTGGTGCAGGTGACGGGCGAGCTGTCCAACGGCGGCGCGCCCATGCGCCGGTTCACGCAGACCTTCGTGCTCGCCGCGCAGTCGCCCAAGAAGTACTACGTGCACAACGACATCTTCCGTTACCAGGTCAGCTGCAACATTGTTTTTTGACTGACTTACGATGATGGCTTGGAGTAGCCTCGTCATCGCTTTCACCCCTAGGTCAGCTACACCATATGATGGACAGGGTATAAATATCGATGCTCAAGCGTTTCAGGAGTGTGAGGCTTCCGCTCCGCCGCCAGTCCGGTGGAGCTCCAAAAGCCGTCTGAGGCTAACAGTTAAACAGTCAAGAAAAAAAAGGATAGCCTGTGAATCAGCTATCTAAAAAAGCTTGTCACTCGGGCATGCATACCTCAGTTCATTCAACCATACCACTCTGACCGTATGAATCATGTAAAGGCTTCTTACCCATAGAAATATAATCACTGCGATCAGACTTCACTCTAGACATATTCCATCTAGAAAATGTTCTTTCTTAATAGTTTAGCGCCATAGCACTTTTACGTCTAACGTCTCTGATGCACCGCCCAAAGGTTTGCTATCATGTCATCGTATCTAGAGCAACACTCGTATGCAAGGTTTACATTCATTTAAATCGTCGCTTCTCGGCAGTGTCATGAGAAACCGAATCAGTATTGTCACCGATCACCCAAAAGATCGAGCTCTAACAGCGAACCGTTCAACAGGACATAGTGTTCTCGGACGAGGAGGGCTCGGGCTCGGGGCGGTCGGAGGGCGAGGAGGAGGAGGCGGCGGCGGCGGGGTACTTCCCGCCCCCGCCGCTGCCCGGCGCCTTCCCGCCCGCCGCCTTCCCCGCGCCGCCGCCGCCGCCCGCGCAGCCCGCGCCGCCCGCCGCGCCGCTGCCGCCGCCGCCGCAGGACCCGCCCGTGCTGGTAACTTAATTCTTCCTTTTTCCTTTAAGCTTTTAAGTTAAGCTTTTTCTAGTATTAGATGTTATAGAAGCTATTGAATCATCATTCAATACATCATTCGTGAAAATTTTAACTGTCTAGCACAATCGCACGTGGGCCAGGAAGCTTTTGAAAATACAACATTTTCAACTATTTTCATCGCTTTATCTCTGAAATGGTGAATCTTAGGAATAAAGCGTACAGACAATTTTTATAGATAAATAGATGATAAGTAATTTCCTTCTACACACTTTTATGATAAAACTTCCCGTTTCGCGGAAAAGTGCTTAAAACTGCTATTTGTGACATTTGACCTTGAAAATTTAATAGTTGCGTACAACCTACCATATGTAGGTTTTGAGACCACCTTTAGGGTGTCAATATCTAAGTGTTTACAGACTTACAGCTGGGTATCTCGAATTCCGAGATTCTCACCTAATTTAAGCTTAAATGACTGGACTAAATATAATATGTATGCCAATATGTTTGCACCAATAGAGTGAATGAAAGACACTCGCTATACAGGACAGTGCATGAATGAATCACTTGCTCAATCTAACATTGCAATGTGAATTTATCCCAGATCAAATCAATGTCTGCAATTTACTGATTTGAACCGACATTGTTCTTCCCCAAATACAGTCAATTATACATACAGGTCATATTTCTAAATGTACAAACAAACATTCAAAGTTCCATTTACACTGGATTTAACAACTAATTTATTAATCAATCTAGTATTCAACATGGATATGTCGCAGTCATCTGGTTGAATCAGCGATTTGATTGGATCACTAGCGCGTTTATTAAATGACGACGTTCAATTGAATGACTAGGTCGAACGTTGAATGAAAAAGCCTCACTCAACGTCCAACAAGTTAGCGGATTGAAACATAGCCCCTTGAACATAGCGGACGTAAAATCAGTCAGGTGATTGTAATTTAGTTAATTTTTTTCCCACTGCGGCGTTAGCGCTCATCAAAACAAAGATGGCGTCAAACAGCTGGTACAAATCTAATCGAATAGCACTGTGTCGATATTTTTTTGAGTTAAATTGAGACTTAAAGTGACTCATTCGTAAAAAAATTATGTCATGTCCTCATTTTTTAATCTAAAGTTAGTTATCTTTTAAGTTACGAACTTATCAAACATTACAAAGTCAGCTATATCCCATTCAACGACTACGCTAAATGACGTTCAGTCAAGATGTTGAACGTTATATTCAACAACTTCACGAGTTGTCCTTTAGTCATTCAATTAAACGTCGTCATTCAATGAACGCGCTAGTGATCCAATGAAATCGCTGATTTAACCAGATGACTGCGACAGATACATATAAAATAGATCTTATTATAACCTAAAAATTGTAATAGTATGTAACGAGATAAACAGAATCAGTTGTAAAATGTAAGTGTTGTGCGCAGGCCCCGGCCGGCGCGGCGTCCCCGGGCGCGCACGTCAACGGGCTCGCGCACGACGAGCCGCCGCGCCACCTCGTCACGGCGCTGCAGGGTAACTTTTATTTGCTATTTTCAATGCTAAATGGATGTTTTTATTCGCATTCGTGATTTTACACCTGGATATCTGAATCCACTGGTTCAAGTCTCTATCAGGCGTGGTCAAGAATGCGACTTTTTTGAAATTTCAAATTAAGCTACATGGATGGTTCAAGTGGGACCTTGAATCTTGAATACAGAATAATGCTTCTGAATGTTATTTGTGATCCCAGTATTTTATATAAGCGATATTTTTATTATTCGCCTTTTATTAACTATCGACAGCATTTTAATCGTATACGCGCAGGCAAAGTGAGAACTCCACTTTGCCTACGCGTCCTCAAGAGTCTTTTTTATAAAATATTTGCTTCATAAAAGTTGATGCAGTTTGGTGTTGCTAGAGTACAACTCGTAATAACCGAATCGTTTGCAGCAGCGTCCGGTCTGGGCGCAGCCCCCGCGGCCGCGGCGGGCCCGGGCTCCCGCGGCGCGTCCCCCGCGCGCGAGCCCGAGCCCGAGCCCGCGCGGGAGCCCTCGCCGCCGCCGCAGCCCGGTAAGCGAGTGATCTTTGAATAGACACAATGACTATGGAGTTTTTATTTATTATTTTAGGAATACCAATAGCGGTACCATGATTTAGCTATCGAAAACTAAAGTTAACGTACGTTAAAAACCTTTTTTCATACTACCGATTTTAATGCTTAGCGTAACCGATAGGGGCGCTGTACAAGTTTTTCATGGACATATTTACATAGGCGATATCGAGTCTGTCACTTTTAAACTCATGGTAGCGCTACAGGATTTACATTTTTAATATAGGATAGGATAAGTAGCAATAGAGATATCACTTATAGGTCCTCACAAATAAAAATTGAGTATGTGAATGAATAGCAACAGCACATTCAACGTCACATTGTAAGTGTTTATCTATACATAATTAAAAGAAAAAAAATCTGATTATGATTTTTGAAGTACAAAGAACTGCCTGGCCATAAGCCGTCCAAGCATCGGTACGTTAGAGTTTCGATCACTCGATGAGATTGTGATGCTCCACTAGCGGTGAGAGCCATCCGCTCCCCCGAAAGTACGGTGATGATGACGAAGTTACTACTGTGAGTCAACGCGGAGTCAGTGTTAAGGTGATCTCACATTTGTCAGTAACGTACGCACCGCACGCGCAGAAGTAACATTTTACTAAAGATACGGCGCGTACGGTGCGAATGAATATACGAGGTTTCGTATCATTGCATAGAAGGAATACTAAATCGGTGCGTGTGGTGCGTACGTTACTGGCAAATGTCATAATCATAATCATAATAATTTATTGCATAATGTGGTCACATAGGGTCTTACAAAGTATATAACTAGGTAGAGTTCTCACATTACCCTGGAAGGGCACAGCAATTTTAACTTAAAACTAAAAACACAAGATTTGAAAAGTTAACAATTATATAAATTAAGTGTAACTACTAGTAATCAACCAAAAAGATCTTTAAATTGTAATTATTAACCTACTTAACTGAACAGGCAAAATATTCATTTATACTATAAAAACTCTGTATAGTAATGTGCGATCACCTTTAACGATAAACTGTTTCGTCCGGTCCAGCCACGCCGGCCGCGCCCCCTGAGCCCAAGACGTACGCGAACCTGCTGAAGTCCGGGTCGGGGACCCACGGCACGCGCGCGTCCCCGCCCACGGGGCCGGCCGCGCCGCCGCCGCCGCCCGCGCA
Organism: Maruca vitrata; assembly: GCA_039566165.1. Taxonomy (NCBI): domain Eukaryota; kingdom Metazoa; phylum Arthropoda; class Insecta; order Lepidoptera; family Crambidae; genus Maruca; species Maruca vitrata. The sequence continues at coordinate 143,667 of CM076923.1, read as the reverse complement.
CGCGCACGCGCCCGCCCACGCGCCGCACGCGCCCGCGCACGCCGCGCACGCGCCGCACGCGCCCCCCCACGCCGCGCACGCGCCGCCGCACCAGGCGCACGCGCCGCTCGACCAGCGCCCGCGCCCGCCGCGCACGCACCAGTCTGCAGGTATTATGATCAGTCTTTCGTAGGTCGTGATTGTACGTACAATCAATTTTTCTTGTTAAAATTGTTTAATGGTATTAAATTTTTATTTTCAGATCATTATTTTCATTAATAGCATTTATTTTAACATCTAATCTTCATTGTAACTGTCATAATTATCAATCTACATATAATATAGTCCACCGCCGGACATAATCCTCCCCAAATGCTCACCACTCCTATATTTTTATGTTTTTTAATTTTTATTAAAATACTCAGACTCAGACTGACCTCACTCCACCTGATAGTAAGTGATCGTGAGATGCATGTATGAGATCGACTGGCTCAATATTCTCGGATGATGCTCATTATTTTATAAGAATTCATCTATTAATAAAAAATAAAAGATGATGCTTTCATTTTTATTGTCATTTTAATTTTATGGCATACAATTCACATTCTTCATTATTCAAATCAATTTTGACATTATAATAATTCATTGTTGTCATTATTGTTACTTGTAACCAATCTCGGGCATAAGGGCATAATATATTGAGTGTACATCGGTTGTTCCAGCCGAGGGCGGGCGCCGGTACTCGGACTCGCAGCAGCTGTTCCTGGGCAACCTGCCGCACTCCGCCACGGAGGAGGAGCTGCGCGCGCTGTTCGCCCGCTTCGGGCCCGTGGCCGAGCTGCGCGTGCACAGCAAGCCGGCCGCGCTGGGCGCGCCGAGGCACCCCAACTACGGGTTCATCACGTACGAGAGCGCGCAGGCCGCGCACGACTGCCTCAATGCGGCGGTGAGACGATATTCATTGATTTTGTCATAATGCTATTTGTTATTCAATATTTCTACTCAATTTGATTATTATTTTATGATTTAAATATACCTCGTGTGTCGCAGCCGCTGTACTTCCCGGCGGAGAGCGGCGAGGGCGTGAAGCTGAACGTGGAGGAGAAGAAGACGCGCGGCCGCGAGCCCCCGCGCCGCCGCCCGCTGTCCTCGCACCGCGGCGCCTTCCCGCAGCGCCCCGCCTACCGCCGCTAGACAGGTACCTACCGACACCAGCCCCCGCGCCTGCCTACCTACCTACCGCCTACTGCCGTAAAGCGCACTACACAGTGAGTCCATAGATACACCGACCTAAGTCGGCAACTTTTGAATTGACTCATGATTACTTTCATATATTTGCCGGGTTGTGTCGGCTGGCTTGATCGGCGGCCCGGCGGGCTCAGTGTGTAGGGTTTAGACCAGTAAAATGCAAGAAAGAATTCGAATTTAAATTTGATGGTTCAGTCGATAATATAATGATATATAAAATGTGCATGACGCTTCCAGACGTACCTAATGGCCGTCTCGTTGGTTCCAGATGCGCGCGCGCCCTTCGCCCGGTCCGGACGGCGCCCCGGCGCAGTTACCACTCGGCCTCCGGCGGCCGCGAGAGGTCGCCGCGTTCGTAACTCAGCGGCTAGGGCAGTTGACTCCTCACTTTTACCTTCATTATTTATTCGCTATCTACCCGTGCTGGACAGGATCAGTGACGATTAAATTATTAATGTTCGGTGTGACAGAGATTAGATGTCTGCTAAAAGTAAATAGTCAACTGCTCTAGTTCAACTAATAAATAATATTTAATGGATGTTTGATATACATGTCCTTTCTCACTTATTGCCATATCATATAAAATGGTTGCATCACTTTTAGAAAAAGGTCCCGACCTCGCTTTACCGAATACCGCCACGACAGCGTCAGTCGATAGACCTGTTTCAGGTTTCGCATCTGGTCTGTATGTATTTTGTCCCTTTTTACGCATTGATGTCATGCTGGTATTCGGTAAGGTCAGGCCGGATTCCATTTCATGACGAGTATCAATTTAACATGTGTAATTATCAAAATTCAAAGTTACACATAGATTATTTTGCGTATGTGGCATTATTCGAAATTATATTGTAACGACCGGTCCATTATGTTTATACACCATATTAATCAAAACGAAATGTCTTATCAAACTTGTTTTTGTTCGGCGACTGCTTTCGTTGAATTGAAATTCTTTCACGTAATATCGCCGTTCCAATATTTGAAATGTAACGTATTATTGATGCTAGGGTGTAACTATTCCAAATTGATTTCAAAAATATCGTTCTCGTGTGTGCGAGCGGCCGTCCGACCGGGGACGGCGCCCGCCGCCCCGACTGTACATGTTGTGTAAGGCTGGGGGCTGGCTCGGCGGCGACCCGGGCGCTCGCCTCGCCGACGGGTCCGCGCGCTCGGAGCGTCTGTTGTATAATTGTAAAGGTCACCGTCCGAGTCGCCAGCGAGCTCTCAGCAGAATATTGCGCATCTCACACCAGCCCATATCTATGTATTTAAATCTCCCTTTTATACTTAAGTTACCGCTATTTTATATTTCTCCGCGCGCTTACAGACGATCGATACGGGGTACTCGACTCCTAATGTACACGTTATTGTTTTATATGCGCCAAGAAATATTGCGCAGCGTCTTAAAACAATTTAAAATTACTTGTAAAAATGGTATTCTAAGCGTAAACGTGCGGTGGAAGCGTAGTTTCGGAGCACCGGAGACGGCTCCCGCCCCGAAATGGATATGAATTACTCGTGAGGGCATATTGTGATTGTTTTTTACTTTAGATTTTAAGCGCCTAACTGTACCTCCGCGTATCGAAAATTGCTAAGTCGAGTACCCCGCGCGCCGCGCCGGCCGCGTCCCGTTCGCAGACGAACGCTTCGCATATCGCTTTTGTATTCGGTTTAAGTAGTTAGATAGTTAATTAATATTATTTGTATGCGGGCGGGAGCCGCCCCGCGCGCCTCCGACTGATTACAAACTTACTTGGACGTGCATAAATTGAGTTGTTTGTCGCATAAATTGCTAAGGCGTCGATCGCCGATCGTAAGGTTCTATAAGAGACTGGAGATAACTTCCCGTCTTATGGCACGGGGAACGACAGAACGTTTACTTTCCGATCGCGTTTCTAGATGTGGCTCATCGATTTTTTTATTTGAGAGGATTTACACTGACGGTGAATGCATTTGAATGATATTTAGTTTGACGAGTTATTTCTAGGGCAACACAGCGCATTTGTTAATTTTCTTGACTGTATTTCAAATAACTCATTCCTTTACACTTGTGGTAATATTGATCTGTAATAATGTATGGAGAAGAGAACGCTCTTTCTTTGCTGTATATTCCATTGACGTGAATGCCTTTTATTATTAGAAACTAAAATATTTTCCGAAATTAAAAGTATTTTTCAGCAATTGAGTTTTATATGTAGCGTTCATGACATAATCAATACGTAGAGCTATTATATATACAGTCGAGATATATTATTCCCTCTCCGAAAATTCCAACTTCATGTATTGCAAATAATGTATGTACTTATGATGCCGTAGATGTTGCGGACTTAAAGCTCGCGATGGCCTTCCACCCGAATTGGTTGACCTTACGTAATAGATATAGTATATCTATTTTTCCCTTCAATGTGTAAAATCTATTATATTTAGATGTATGATACTGAGTCATGCCTTTGAGTATTATCGCATAGTTGTATCGACTTCCAGGAAGAAATTGATAATTTGACTTATTTATATTACGAGCTAGAGGACGGGGTGTTCCGTGTGTTTGGCAAAATTGGTCGTAAGCGTCTCTCACGCCGCGGGCCGACATCGAAACATGCACCTGAAAGTATTTTCGTTCGTACAGGGACGTTGAAATCTTTTCGCGGTAGTTTATTTTATTGTATATTGTAAAAATATACATATGTAATAAAATAAAATTGATGGTGGAAGTTCGTGTCGCCCGGCTGCGTGATAGGTGTCGGTGACTGTCGCGCGACGCGGGCGCCGGGCTGCGGCCTCCTGTCACCTTGTCGTCGCCATGTCCGTGGAGACAGGGGGCCTCGCGTTAAGTGTGGTCCCCAATAGGCCACGCCCCTGAGCCGTCGGCCGGCCCGACCCGCGCGAGCCGCCGCGCCGCGCCGCAGCCCGAGCGGTACCGTTCGGTTTGAGTCTGCGCTCCGCCCCGGAGCGGTCTGTAAGCCCGAGGCGGCCGAACCCGATCACGATTGCTCACTGTTACTGCGCCCCCCGAGAACCATCTTTGATCTAATACTCAAGTTCACGACGACGTCGTGTTTAATCCTGTAGTCGCCTAAAGTGAGAGCCTAGTTATGCCAAAATTATCTTACCATGGAGTTAAATAATTTGGCACAACTAGGTCTGTCCGCTCAGAGTATGAGTGGTATACGGTGAGAGTCCCGACGTGCGGCCGCCTCGGGTGTCGCTATCCTTCTCTGATCATGGAGTTTTGTGATTTTACATCTATTTTGTATATTTTACTTTATAGTATACATAGATTATGTACGTGTCCCGGATTGTGTCCCGCGCCGATCGTCGCTCGCCTCGTTCTGTTAATATGTACTACGTACTTAAGGTGCTGTTGAGGTAAAGGTTGTGCCGGTGACTGCTACGTGGGGGTAGCGACGGCCGGGAGGAGTGATAGCCAGCTTGCATTTTCGGGTTTTGGCGTGGCTTAGTGTGTCTGGTGTAAACTAGACCGCCGCCGCGCTGAAAACGGATACTTATAGATAAGGAGTCGGAGATTGGTACTACGCGGAGTGTATGAAGTATTGCGACGTGCTCTCGCAGGTGGTACACGTTAACCGGACGCGCCGCGGCCGGCCCGCGCGCTGCGCCGCGGTCTTGCTCAGGGATCCATTGTATCTTCTACAATTTGTGCGTTCTTTAAATGGTATTTTGAATGGCTTCGATTGTATTGGTATGTCCTCTCGGTTGAAATTAATTGGAAATGACGTTGGTGTACCTGCCTACATAAGCTCATTGCAGCATTATTGTATTATCATTATGAAGTTTGGGTTCGTGAGGTAAAATCGACTTGATTTCCAATTACATAGTATCCTGTTCAGGTCATACCGGTGTGGGTGTGTAGCCAAATTGAGGAGAACACAAGTCTAGGGCCCGAGCTAGCCGCGGTGTCGCACTAGACTCTGTGAAATTGTAGTGTAGTCTCGGCTAGAGCGGCCGCGCCCGCCGGCGCCGCCCGCTGGCCGGACCCTCGCGCTGGGCCGCAGCCTGGACTGACCACTATGATGTATTATAACGAGTATCAGTGCTGACTGTCTTAGGAACGTCCCCTTCAGTTACGTTCGTCTGGTCTGTCAGCGCTAACGCTCAGCGTGATTGTGCAATCGGCTGCCACTCGATCTCACCCGCATGTACTGATTCACGCTACATAAAACTCATCAACTTACTACTGAACTGTTTCACCCTCTAATTGAAGGGAAATATCCAATAACCACGATGCTAGTAGTGGTTTCGTGGAACACCGAGTGACGGTTGCGGGCGGAGCGGGCGCGGGCGGCGGGCCGACCGTGGTTTAGGCTTACGTCTAAAGTACTTGTATGTCACTCGTTATTTTTTATTGTCAATAAAATTATCGGAATTTCCATGTGTCATGTTTTATTTTAATCGAACACAATCCTTAGGTACTGAAGAATATTATTTAATTCAGGAACTAGTAATGTTTCCAATATATTTTTACTAACATTTTAACAATTCATAGATTTTGACCGATGTACCAAGTTATCGAACAAAATACACCTCTAATAGGCAATGGTTACTTTATAAATATTTAACCTTAACTATGCCTTCTATCTAAGTAATGTTATATTCTGCATACGGAGCCTCCGGGAGCTAGGCGGACACGCATGTGGATGGCGCTGCGCGGCGGTCAGCTAGCGTCATGGTTGCTAATAGATAGCGGCTGTTTAGCTCGATCCAGTTAGCGCCGTGAATAAGTGACGAGGGGTCAAAAGCGCAAGCGAGTGCAGCCCGCCGACCGACGCGCCACAGCGGATGATATCGCAGGGAGAAGAATCCTCCTTCACACTCACACATATCCATTCGAGTAATGACGACAAATTAATTCTACAAAAAGGTAACGAAGAATCAAGTTATTATGCTCATACCCACCAAAAACATTTCCATGTGGAAATGTTGCCATGAATACCATGTGAAAGTTATGAGATCTTATTTAGAGCCATGATTCTTGATCTGGAAGTTAGGGTCAGGTAAAGCAAGGGCGCATAGATAAAGAATCTTGGCTCTAAATTAAATTTGACAACGTTTTCACAGGGTCAGCTAATGTAGATTCATCTTGGTAACCTTTTTACATGCGAAAGTTATGAGAGTTAAAAAAAAACTGAGACGCTTCAAGAAAAGTTAGGTTGTGTCTGTTCATTCGTCTTTGGAGGGATGTTTAAACATTAGTTTACTGATGTGTTTTTACTGTGGCGACAAACACAGCCTGCCACATACGACTAGGGATGGCCACAACAGCATAAACGAACTGCAACAGGCAAATCGAAACTGATTTTAATTAAATAAAGGCAAGGTCTAAGGCAAATGGTTTAGTTAGAGATCTGAAGGGAGTTTTGAATGGAATTAGTGCTGAGTGGCCTTAAGTACGGCAGACGATGTATTTGGTTGATACCTACCTACCATACTAAAAAAAGTCTCTTTCAGATGTCAGCATGGAAAATTAAGAAGTTAGTAAAATAAAAGAAGATTTAAAATGAATATAGGAGACTAGGCCAAGATGTAAAACTTGTGTCTTTCCGTCGTGTGTGGGGTCAGCCCTGGGCGGCGAGCGCGCGGCGCCGGCCGCGGCCGCTCAGTCGCGCCAGCTCTGCCGCGGGACGATCGCGAGCACACATCTCGCTACACGCAAATACGTAAGTCCGCAGTCTTTTTAATTATTTTTTTAGTTGATTCAAATTTTTTTTTCTTATAGTTATGGTGTGGTATTATTTTAAATTTTATTCATCTTTGACTTGTAGTTAGTTTCCTTTAAAATGCGAGTAAATGAAACTTTATTTAAATTTTACAAAATCTTTAATGCCACATAAAATTTATTTTAAATTAAGGCTCTACCTGTACCTAATGTTTGCACTTTGTTTTCGCGTTAGGTAAGTTTTCCGTTTAAACTCAAAACATAAAATATTGCTTTTCCATAATGTACAAAGGTACGCAATGTATTGGTCTTATAATTTTAAGGTAGATAGGTATTATATTCCGGTTTTTTAGATACTTGTTAAAAACCTATAATATCTTAAAAGATTTTATTTTTAACAATAACATAATCACAACATTTTTCCAAATATTGACATTTTAAAGAAGGTACCTTTTTATAGATTTTTTTTCAAAAAACTGCAGCCCCTAAAAGTCAGTAAAAATAAAACATTGTGCTATTTATTATAACGTACTGCGGAACGTTGTTCGTGAAAAAAGATCGAAAAAAAGCCATTTGTGGTCACAAACGCGGCCAGCTTCCAAATATTCGCTGGAGTGAGTGCGGAGGGCTCGTCGACGAACTTTTTGCACGCAAACTGGTTTAGGCTCTGGAATATTGATGGCGGCACCTAGGGCACGCGGTTTTTTTTTTGCTTGTTGTAAATCTGGATTCATTTGCAACTTATTCCTGCCCTGTTAGGTACAGTTTCATTAACATCGATGTTGCTAAAAACTTTTAGCTAAATTACTCTTTAACCACTTTTCTAATTGCAACTCCTCTCGTGAAATCAGTTACCTCTCCTACCCCAAAAGTAGGAGGTTACTGATTTCTGCTTTCTATAACTTGAATACGAGTAGAGTTATGGCATGGGTTTGTGCATGTATACTAGGTACAGGCCGGGTTCGGGCCGGTGCCGGGTGTTCATTAAAAAGACAATATTGTTCCCGCGTGCCCTACTGCCCTCGCCTCTGGGCGCAGGGCGGAAGCCGTTCAAACGCTATAAAATTCATGACTCCAGCTGCCAAACCTTGCTTCTCAAAACATAATTTTTTTGTCTGAAATTAAAGATTCTAAACTTAGGTTCATGAAATAGCGTTAGGATTTTAAAAAAAATATAAGAAGATTTAGTGGGAGCCTTGTACTGTCGATACTGTTGCGATAAATTTTAGGGTTGGTAGGACTGTTACGATACATCTATTTACTTTCTACATCTCCAAGAGAAGGGGCTTCGAAATCTGACTTCATAAAATAATAATAAGGATACCGACTAATTTTAGTCATCTCTTAACATAAAAACTCGCACAAGTTTGGCCCGACGTGGGTCTCGTATCCGGGACCTCTCGGGCCTTATGCAGGGCCAGCCCTCTTTAGACCATAGAGGCATACATAAATAGATACCACCCATATCACAACGCCCGGTATTGGTATTTCTTTCAGGAGCATTGTGTGTTGGACATTAAAAAAATTGTCATAGGAAAAAAACTCGACGTTTCTACTTTACAAATACATTTAAATTTCAGAGTTAGATAACAATATATCATACGGAGATCTAAACCTTCTTACGAGGGGAATGCGATGTTTTGTTTCTGTGTGTTGTTTAGGGATTGCAATCCGGAAAAACGGATCCGGTAATCCGGCGGATCCGGCATCATTTAATGGTTACCGGATCCGGTACCAATATACCGGATCCGAAGACCGGATCCGGTGATAGCAGTTTGTGGGAAAATAATATAGCTGTTGCATGAGTAGGTACTTTAAATACGTTGTGCGTAGTGTTCATGCGTGCGAGTCGTTCGTCGCCGAGTCTAAACTCATTATTGTGATAATTTTTGCCATTCATTCGTTCGACAGATTCATCAAATCATGATGGTTTCTGTCATAATCATAATTACCTGTAAGGCTTGTTTGTTAGCATTCTCAAATACTTTAATAATGATTTTGATCTCAATTCAGTTAATTACGTAAGGTTAGTTGTTGGTCTATTGGTGGCAAGCGTTGCGTTAGGACCGAGAGGTCCCCGGTTCGAATCCGGGGAAGGGCAAAATTTGTTTGAGGTTTCTGTAATGAAATTACTCAGCCCGGAGTTGGGAAGTTGGCGATTGAACGCCCGTGCCTCGGAAAGCCGGTGGTCCTGCGCCCGATCTCTCATCGGTCATGTCGAATTGCCGTCAGGGAATAGAGAGTGCACTTGTGTTTGCGGGCACACTTGTGCACTATAATATATCCTGCGCACTTGGCTGATCTCAATTGAGATCGGCCGCCATGGCTGAAATCGGTCGGACGCCTTATTTATAGTTGTATCTATTAGATATTATAGTTACTTGATAATTAATGTTGTTACTTATAAATGATCTTTGAAAGTGAAATCTAGAAAGACTGAGCTACGTCGTAAAATTATAACTAATTACCAAAACTTCTAAATTTTAATTGTTTTCTTGTTGTCTTACCGTTGGGTAGGAAATAGGTAAAGTTGATTTTATATATTTTTGATTTTTTTTGTATAAACTACCTACATTAAGTAAATAATTAAGTGTCACTGCACTTATAGTGACACTTAATTAACTCACTTATTTTGTACTAAAAAGCGAAAATCATCTTGATTTAATCAATCCGGCCGGATCCGACCGGTTCCGGCCGGATTGATGGGAATCCGGTCGTATCCGGCCGGACTGAAAATGACGCCGGATTGCAATCCCTAGTGTTGTTGGAACACAAATCCATGCAGTGATGTGAACTGTATTACGGTAGATATAAGTACCTAATGATGATGAATATTAGTAATATTACAGATATCAACGTTTTAATTATAATGACACAAAAAACTCGTAATATTTTTCTCGTTTTTATCTCGGGGGTCAGGCTATCGGCGGACACGATAGCGGCTTCCGTCGGCCTGCGCCCGCGCCGCGCGCTTCGCGGGCTATTTCATGATGGGTGACCCATATACGAGTTTAGTAAATCATGTTTTTTGCGAGCCGTTATCGTAAACTGTGTCATATTGTCCGCCATTGATAACTTTTTTGATGAACTCTAAATATTTTTTAGATTTAGATATAACTTTTCAGATCAGAACTTATCCTCTTACGTAGCAAGGTTGTCTGAAGTGTAGCACATAAACACTCCAAGAACGATACGATACGATTATGATTCTCATTAAACTTTGCGAAATCGGACACGGTGCTAAATGAGCTTCTCTAAAGTCCTAGGGGAACTTTTGCGAAGCTTTCGAACTTTCCGGTTTGAAACTAAACAATTCCCGCTGGTTCTATCTAAATTCTCCTCGCAGGAAGAAACGCCGGCAAGCTCGTTTCAATTTCGCAACTTTACCACGCGTGGGTGCAAGTGTGCGCACAGCAAGTTGATTGGGAATTGAAGCTGATAATTGAACAAAGAACTGACTGAAACAGTTGTTAGGCGCGTGCATTTCCGTTGGTTTGTCGTTAAACTGGCTAGTTTCAGGTGATGCGGCTCAAAATAATCTGTTTAGTTGTTGGTCGTACGCAACGTTCGGCGAAGTCGTAAAGCCGACACAGTTCGCGCTTTGTGGGATCGAGGCCGATGGGGTTATCGCCTCTGCTCAGATACCGCCCAAAATAATGATGACAATAACTTCATTACTCTTTAATTAGATTAATATCGGAAAAATTTTAAAATTACTGAAAAGGGTATTGTAAATTGTATGTGATTTACATCTCAGAGTTTTGTTTGTAGGGCGAGAAACTACACCACGCGCCGTAACATTTTTGTATTCGATCGTTTCAAAAAGTAACAGTAGCCGCAGCTCCAGCCTTAGTTGTTTGAGTCGCGTTCGCAACATCGCATAAGCCATTCCACAGTCGACAGACAGTGCTCCTGTTTATTGAGCGAAATGAAATGTCACCGCCAGCGCCAGCTGCGTGCGATCCGCATCGACGCCGCATTTAAATCTGAATGCGGCCCGCGCTGATTCATTCATAGCGCATCAATAAACACCAATATACTAGAACCCATCTCATATACATTGCCTTATTTGCTTAGTAGGCAGACAGGGCATTGAGAGAAATGGAAATCATATTTACGGTATCTTTATTAAACTTTGTGACCAGAAAATAAATGGATCGTCTCAATTCGTTGTTTAGCTTTCCCACTGAAATAGAAGCCGCATATCTAGAATTTTATAATATTATGTGAGTTTTGCTTAGACGATAATTCTAACTCTAACTCCCCCTTTCCAGTAAATGTTCTTAACCTTTTATATGAATACGTAGACTATTTCGAAAAAGTCTGTAGGTGTAATGTTTGTTCGTAAATATTTAAAAGCCTATGAAAGTAAAAAAGTATCATCAATACAAACTTTAAATCTATAAATTGTCGTTGTCTTTACTAATAATGCACAAACAAATATTTTTAGAATTTTTGTCTGTTGAATGTGGTTTCCCAGGTTCGTTATGGCTAGATAAATATCAAAAGGTATGTGTGGTTGAATGTTTGTTACTCAATCACGCAAAGCTGAAGCTGTACTGAAGCACACGGAATTTGAACACGGTTGTAGGTATTATCTTATTACCGTGATTTGAATGAAATTCGTTACCTACAGATTTAGCCAGTCTAGAGCTTAAGAAAGGAAATAGACTACTTTTTATCTGACTGTTCGAAATTTCTCGAAAGTACTTTTACGTGATGAACGACTTCACGCGGACGGAGTTGCGGGCAGACGCTATAAACATTAATATGATTCCTTCAAATTGAAGATACTCGTACCTACACGAATGCACTACTTTATTTGGTGTTTATTATTGTGGAATGGTCGCACCATCAGCTCGGTGAACTTGCCCCGTCACCGCATATTTGGGTCAATGGAAACAAATAGAGGCTGGGCGGGATTGCGTTGCGTCTTCATTTCGATTCATTGGCAATCATTAGTGGCCATTCAGCTGCATCTGCGAAGTAGGCAAGCAGGGCACGCTGCACGTCCAGCGGCCAATTGCCTCGCCTCGTGTGCCACCAATTTGAGCAATTGCGAGTGGCCATCAATCTCACAAATCACGGTGCGTGACATTCGATTGATCATTGAAGTCAAACCGTGTCGCATCTCACAGATGCATCCATCACATTGCGTTGCCATACGGCTATGTTCTAGAACCCATTAAAGTTCATATGAAATATCTACGTCTTTTCAAGCTATAATTTTTATTAAAAAATTGATGAGGAGGTACAATAGTTAATACAAGATTCAGTTCCTCTTTTATTCCCCGTGCCGTTAAGGCATGGAACGCTAGTCCAGCTCATGTTTTCCCTCCCTCGTATAATCTCGAACTCGTATATAGATGCAGTGAAACGGAATCTGAGCAGGCCTTCTGGGTGAGGTCGACAGGCCCAATTGGGTGTCTCTTTTAAAAAATTACCTACACAAACCACAAAGTTGATTGTTAGTTAGTTGTTTGTTTATGGTTCGCAGTAGGTGAGTGTCGATTTCGTCGAATCGCATCAGCCGTGATCTCAGGCTGCAGCTGCACGGTGATGTCAGCGTCGCCGGACAATTCATTAGCGTCCTGAAAAATAATAGCGTTGCGTATTTATGGGACTGAGCGCGATTTAGTTACCTATGCTCATGGACTCTGATAAAATATATTGTGTTTACATATGAATACAGACTGTATTTGTTAGGACAAGAGTCATCGGTCACGCGACGGAAGCGAGCCCGCTGATGCGCTTCGCAGGCGGCTGCGGTATGGGCCCCGCAGATGTAGATGATCTCATCGACGAACTGCCTACAGTATCTGCCTAATAATGATAAAAAAACTTAAACACCATCTTCGAGATATTGAAATACAATATTACCCAGTATAATCGTATGGGTTGAACAGGCGTAAAAACGGAATGTTTATGCAGTTCTCCATCAATTTTTCACGTGTTTAAATGCAAATGACTAGCTTTTCTAAACATGATCGCGCACACCGCCACTTCCTAGTGTAAAGTTTGTAATTGCGAGGTACCAGCAGTACCTATATTATGATCAATATGCCTATTTAGTGAGTATGAAAGGCACCAATCTACATACATGAAATTCTTTTGGGAATAGATAGCTGGACAATGTTAGGAACCAGAATACTGCGCTCTGAATCATACGCTCTCAGCTTCAAATTATTCTGTCAACTCAAATATGCAAAACGTTTGATGAATGTGCGATTGCAAAATTATTATTATTATTTTATTAAATAGGTTGGCGAGGATTAGGTTACGAGTTCAATAATCTTTCTAGTTGCATATTTGGGAACGTGTCAAATAACCGTATTCAAGCAAAGGTAAACTTAACGTTTTATAAATAGCGCGGGTAACAACCGACTTATAAGACGCACGAGCATGGCTCTAGATAATGAAACATAATAAATTAAATTTGCGTTTTTTAATATATAAATACATGTCAACGTTAAGTTTTAGCACAATAAGCTGTGCTTCATCCTGTTATCTGAATCCACCTGTTAATTATGCAATTAACTGTCGCCTTTGTCGCAACAGAATCAAACTTTGTTTCAAAGTTTACCTACTTCGCAAGACGTAATTTATAATTTAAGTACTATAATTTAACATTAGATGTAGTAAGTAATTACCCCTCAGTACATCTGAAATATTGGGCAGGTAGGTACCTCCTAACTTTTACCGAAACTTTCCAAAATCATTGCATGCGTATTGCTGCTCATTGCCTCTGAAAAACGCGTGTGGGAGGTACGCATCGGAATATCGCTATCTTAGTTTAGAAATATGTAGTTTCATCCACCCTGCATCAGTGACATGTCAACAATATTGAACGTCGAAAATATGCATCATTAGTAAACGGACACCACCAAGCAGCAACTTCTAGTAAACTATTGGAAGATTCGTGCGCGTTGTAACTTATTGTCATAATGTGTTTGTAATTGCGACACCCTTTTAGTTATTTTTTGTGTTTGCTGCAGACGCTACACGATGAGGGGTCGCCTGCTTCTGCTGGCGCTACTGGTCGCCGCCATCTGCGCCGTCGACGCTGAGGTAATCACGTCACCATCTCACACATACATAGACCACAGTTTATTAATAAGTATCTTCACAAAGACCCACAGAATATTTCCCATTTTATGTGCAACATAGTAATTTAAATTCAATTGATCTCTCTACTTTAATTAAGCTTTTTTTTTAAATTATTGCACAAGCGGGTCATAGTATTCCTTTTCATACGATTGTAGAAATTCTTAGGTTGTGTTGTCGACCTACCCCCCTTATCGCCCTTGTTTAAAGCAGTGCCCCAGCTGTGGGGATGTATAACGGTTAATGATGATGATGATGCGGTGCGTCCAAAGCGGATACGGCCTAGGTTCAATACGAGCCAGTGAACAGCGGTGTGTTGTGATCGACAGAAGCACCGCCGCCGCCACCGCCGCCTGCGCACCACCACGACGGAGGCGCCGGGCGCGGGCGCCGCGGGGGCCGCGGGGGGCGCGGGCGAGCGCGCCGGCCGCGAGGAGACCGAGGCCGAGCTGCTGGAGATGGGCATGGCCGAGCGCCTGGACGAGCACCGCTTCCAGGTACTTGCTCTATATGTTGTTTCGTGTAGAAGGCTACTAGTGGCTAGCCTAGGTTTTCTTCGGACCCATACACAGACGCCGCGAGCTACGGCAGCGCTGCAGTCAATTTAATTGGTCCATCTAAGAATTACTAATGCAGCGGTGATGCCGTGAGTAAACGGCGTAACTAAGAAAGAGGTATTGGTACCTCACGTACGTACATACACGTATTGCACTCATTGAATTGCATTGCATTATTATCTATCGGGAATCGTTACTTTACCTGTTACTATGATAGGTATTAGGTACTGTAAGTTCTTACCTACTGACTACGTAGTAGATTTAGTATCTTAGGTACCTTACATTCGCATTGAGTCGTATTCCGCACGTTTACGTGTGGTGTGTAAGATGCCGTATCGCTCGTCTTCATTGCGTTCTAAACTAAGATATCACGTTACTTTTCGCAGGAAGCAGAAAGGGCTCGTGTCAACGAAGTTTTGAATGAGGGCGATCCAACTAACGAAGTAACTCTGGATGGTAAGTGTACATTATTGTAGTGTACAAATATTTTTTTAAACCCTCTCCATATTAAATGACAAAAGCAGAATATTTGCATGTGAAATTTAATATATCTTCCATAAGCCTCTACTCACACGGTACCTAACGGTACTTATTATATTATATCTAAAGTACCGTGCATGAAGCGTCGCGAACCACAAAACGATTACAAAAGCGCCTCGTATACGGGAGTGTATGCAACATTGACTCTGCTAACTCCCTTGTCCCTCGCAGACCCGTGCGGCAAGGTGCACTGCAGCGCGGGCCGCGTGTGCGAGATCGACGAGCACGGCGACGCCGTCTGCAACTGCATCAAGGAGTGCCCCTACGAGACCGAGTCGCGCCGCAAGGTAACGACCAAGGGACACGTACGAGTACAATGCACTCATAAGGCTAAGGCCTGTAGACCCGGAGCAATACTATGCTGATATAGGGAACTCGTTCTGAAGGTATTTAAAAGTGTTTTGAAGAAGCCTATGTAAATAAAGTATGATGACAGGTAGTTTGATTTTTTTAAAATTTAAAATTCACTTGTGAGGCACTCATGTGGACATGAGGTCGACAGATAATAATAGACGCTAATTATTATAGCCTGTCGCCCTCACCCTTACAGAAGAGGCCGGGATTGTAGGAGGGATGAGAAACATGTGTTGGAAGGGCATTCCGGCTTCCGCGATGGATATGTTATGCATATCTAATCCTTATGGATTTGTCCGTGTCAGTCATGGTGACATGGAACCGAGAAATATAAATGCCTCGTAATCCTGGTATAGAATATTTATATTTGAAAAATGAACCGGCGACCAATGTGTTAGCTGCGTTGCACTTGCAACTTTCGATTAAAGCTAAGAGAATATTTTTGTTTTCTTTCTCTACGGGGCTTACTAGCATTTTCGTGTTGTTTGCGAGTGCAGGTGTGCACGAGTGGCAACGAGACGTGGTCGTCGGACTGCGAGGTGTACCGGCAGCGCTGCCTGTGCCTCGACGGCAGCGAGCTGTGCCGCGGCCCGCAGTACCACCACGTGCAGATCAACTACTACGGCGTGTGCCGCGAGATGCCGGTGAGTAAAACTGCTTACACATTTCATATTTGTACTAAATTGTAGTCTGTTTTGACACCGTATTGACACCTTTTTGTGCAACTCATTACAAATACTGATAATATGTACTAGTAAATTGTGCTTGCACATGGTCACTTGTGCTCAGCTCGTTTTGTCCAGCCATCTTGAAGTTCATGAAAATGAATGATGCTAAAATTGGAAGTATTCCAATATAAGCACACGTCTTAAAACTTATCTTTATTTAAGTTGCTGATATTGTGTAACACAATGTTATCAGAACTAGCCAGGAGAATAATTACCGTTTTTTAATTTAATTTTTGTTTTTGTGGCCTGTAACGCCTATTAACTGATCGTTTGTTGGTCGGGTACCCAGGAGTGCACGGAGAGCGAGATGGCGGACTTCCCGCGGCGCATGCGCGACTGGCTGTTCAACATCATGCGCGACATGGCCGAGCGGCGCGAGCTCACGCCGCACTACCTGCGCATGGAGCGCGAGGCCGAGTCCAACCTCACGCGCCGCTGGACCAACGCCGCCATCTGGAAGTGGTGCGACCTGGACATGCACGACAACAACAGGTACCGATGTTGGGGTCTTCAGCCGAGAGGACCCGGGTTCGAGCCTCTCGATCATTCTGTTAATTAATTGCTACTGCAGATTTTAATAGCTAAATTGCTGCGCCTCGTCTCTGATCGGTCATATGAATATCGAATTGCCGTATCACCGAGCTGGTGAGGGTATCGAACGACCAGTGGAAATCTGTGAACGATGGAGCTGCGATGGGTAATATAGGCATTTGGCCTTTGAACATTCCATAAAATTTCATCACATTATTAAAAAAAAAATTACTACCTTTTTTCATTTGTTGAAACCGTTAGTTTAGTTAGTTTCTTAGTTTCAGTTAGGTACTAACTATACAGTAAGATTCCGAGTCCGACTTAGCGGTTAGGCACATCTCGCCCGGAAACCTTGGGAAGACATAGCTAATTCCGTGCCTTATAAGTGACATAAATAGGGGTTGGCATCTAAAAGTGTGTCGTGTTGCAGATTCGTGTCCCGGCACGAGTTGTTCCCGATCCGCGCGCCGCTGATGGCGCTGGAGCACTGCATCGCGCCCTTCCTGGACTCCTGCGACCAGGACGGCGACCACTCCATCACGCTGGCCGAGTGGGGCAAGTGCCTGCAGCTCGACGAGGTAACCAGGGCTACAGACGGGGAAGGAAGCAATCGAAACGCTCCGCCTTAAACGGCTAACCTAACTTAGCCTTGAAAAGCTCACTGGTGTCTTTATATCAGCAGTACCTATCTCTTTTACACTTTCACAATTTACCTACTGTTACGACGCAAAAAATGTTACGTGTACGCATAGCCTTAATACCAGAACTGTTGACGGTGGGTGACAAGAAATCATTTAAGTACTTACTTACTTATGCTTTTCTGCACTACATATCTGAACACTTGTGCAGTGACTTCACTTCTATACAGACTTACACACCAGTCTGCTGTTGGGTGGGATATTTATTAAATGCCTATATAGGTCCATAGATTTTAATCATTTTTCCGGTTTGCCACATCAAATATTTATCGCATCTTGACTTGGATATTTATACCTTTTGATTCTAAAAGTATTGAAATATTATCTCGTGCCGACCGCGCCGAGAGCAGAGGTCGTCGCTTACGTCGATAAGGGACGTGTAGGTAGGTATCGGGTGAAGCTTTAATGGACAGAGTAGAATACGTCTCTATGGCCTGAAAATAAATAAGTAAAATAACACGATAGAAAACGAACAATACCGAAAAAGAAATAAATACCTACCTAACGCGTTCCAGTCTAGGGCTGTCCTTAAAATAATAGGTAATGTGATCCATGTCTAATGCCGTATCATGTTTTTGCAGTACGAGCTGGAGGACCGCTGCGACGAGTTCACCGAGAACGCCGCCGACGACGTCTAGAACCAGCCTTGTACATAACTGTAGGCGATAAGTCCCGAGCGCCCACTGCCACTACTTTTAATAAAATAATAAATACAAGCTTAAAGCTTTTATGACAATATTTAATTACTAAACTACTCACATCTCAATTAGAAATTGTCAGAACATCCAATAATCGTTAATGTTTTATCTTTAATCTTTAAATCTAATATTATAGTTAAACTACGAGATTGTAAATAGCAACACTGTGATGAAGCTACCAAATATTATAAAACATTGTCAGTAGGTAACTACGATTACTGATACTGATTATTGCAAGTTCCAATAAAATGATTTAAACAATCTGTTTTTTGTTTTTTTGTGCACCCCTGCTGAATCCCACGCTATACATTTTCCATGCCTGTACCTAATGCCACCACGTAAGTAATAGGCAGATTATCTTATCGATTAACGGTAAAATTATTTTATTCAAATGCCTGTAAGGCCGCAGTTAGGGAGTGCAATGTGCTTTGTAGGGCACGTACCCTTCCCTGAAATCACACTGCCCTACCATTAAAATACAAAAAAAAAACAGATAAAAGACATTGTGTGTGTGTGTATGTGTCCCTACCAAAATCGTCTCTACCCAGTCTTATCTTTTGATTGTGATAATTTAAGATTTTGATTTATATAGCTTCATAGGACCAACCACCAAAAATATGTTGTACCTATTAAGAACCTGATCTGAACAAATCTTATATTTTCTTTAGGCTTAGGTTCTACCCTTAATACTTTAACAAACCTTCTTACTTAGTACGTAGGTATCTACCGCCAGTAGTACTAGAGCCAGGCCAGGTTAGATTTATCAATCAACCTTTTAATTTGGAGATCCCGCTCCTCGCTTTCTAAATACACTGGTCGGCGAAATCCGAATAAAAATGTTTCACAGTAACCTAAGTATAGTTTTATGAGCATATTCGAGGCACTGAACATGGGTCTTATTACAGAAACAACAGGAGGTATGATATGGACAAAATAATATATACAGTTGTGTATATAAAAACATTAATGTATAAATAAGACACCCTGAAAACAAACAGCGAGGCTCATAACAAAAATATTTGTCTCGAATCGAACCAATGACTCTTGGCGCATGAGACACGGTACATGGCATTACTTCATGCACCTAGCCAGTTACTGTTGATTCGACGTATACTTAATATACTAGTGACCAGCCCTCGCTTCACTTCGGGTATAATAAACTGAATAAACATAAAAACCTTCCTCTTAAATCCCTTTTTATAGATAAAAAAAACCGCATCAAAATCCGTTGTGTACCTAGTTTTAAAGATTTAAGAACACATAGGGACAGCCATATATATATTTTGTACGCCCAAGGGCAGGACACGGAGATGCCTATATGTAATAGTTTAAGACCTACATACTTACCTGTGGACCACGAAATAAATAAATTTTGATTTTGATTTTGATTTTGATTTTGCCAGACGCGGCAAGGGACTTTGCTTTACACTATGTAGCCATAAACTAATTTCCGCCCGCCAAAATAATATTATCTGGAAAAAGTAGTAAAAAGACAATACTTAAAAATTGACAATTTATTATAGTCTATAAATAATATTTTATAGATGTAATGTTTTCTAAAACGATACTTACATTAAACGGAACGAGGAGTAAAAAAAAACAAAAGTTCTCTTTTACACCGCACTGGCTTGGCAGCACTGTGTTAGCCCGCCATTTTGATTACTTGTGATTGGTGGATGGTCATAGAACTGCTCCCATACGACACTTCCGGTCGCGTGCAGTTGGCTAGCTTACGACTTGTTGTGTGTACCGCGGCGGCGCTGCCATCTTTTGTCTCGTTGATTTGGCTTGGCGCCTTTCCTGTGTTGGTGTGTTCAGTGTAGTAGTGATTGTGAGTTACACGTTTCAAAATGGTGAGTTTGCAAGATTTTAGGAAAAACAGTGTGTTTTGTGCTGATATTTTTGTGTGTTTCGGTGGATATCGTTATTATCAATGACCTGGCAAAGTTTCAGCTTTGTACGATAAAAATTAAACGGTTTTTTCGACATTTTTAGGCTGGTGGTAAAGCGGGCAAAGATTCAGGCAAAGCCAAGGCTAAAGCAGTATCCAGATCAGCGAGGGCTGGCTTACAGGTATTGTAAAAGTGAATTAAAATTTATTTAATGAATTATCATTATAAAATCAAACCCAAAAGTCATTGTTATAAATATTTCGTAAAATTGAATAATACGCATGACCTCTTTAGTATGGCGGCGGCCAACTTCGTCTGGGAGAATAATCAATAAGTTATTTTCGGTAATTTGATGATTTTCATTCTAGTTCCCCGTGGGAAGAATTCACAGGCATCTCAAGAACAGAACAACAAGCCATGGGCGCGTTGGTGCTACAGCGGCTGTTTATTCAGCGGCTATTCTGGAATATCTTACGGCGGAGGTAAGATACGCGACGCCTTGTCAAATATGGCGGCTACCGCTATGCGCTGTAATTATACTGTAAAATGGTCTAGCGTTTTCTAGGTGTAACGGAAAATTCCGTTCTATGTTAGTACTAAATCTATAGTTAGTTTGTAAGTATTACTTTGATAAAGCTTTTTTTTAGCTTGTTAAAAATCAATATTGTATAAATTTGGCGGGAAATTGGTCTGCTATTGACAAACATTTTCATCATCTTGTTTATTTACGAGCTTTATAACAGGCTTACTTAATTATTATATTTGTTAAATATCATAATTAGATAATCAGCTCTAAAATATTTTTCCTTCCATATACAAGCTAAATTAACTTCCGTTCCGTTTGAAATCAAATTTCATTTGAATTTTATAATCCCGGCTCCGATTTGTTTTCTAACGACAATAATATTGATATTTCTGTCCTGTTAAAATAGGTGTTGGAGTTGGCAGGCAATGCATCTAAGGATCTCAAGGTGAAGCGTATCACCCCCCGGCATCTGCAGCTCGCCATCAGAGGAGACGAGGAGCTGGACAGCCTCATCAAAGCGACTATTGCTGGCGGTGGTGTCATCCCTCACATTCACAAATCTCTCATCGGAAAGAAAGGCGGTCCTGGAGCACCTGTTTAATTTAAGTAGGTATCCTTACCTAATAAGAATTTTATAAATCTCCATTTCTTTCCTTCTAATTTACTTTCTTTACAAGAGTATTAGGTATTTACATTTCCTGGCTTAAAATGCACATTTAACCACAATTGCTTTATTTTTTTAATTGGGTAATAATGGTTTGTTTTCTCTTTGTCTGTAGGATCAATGACGATTACTACTTCATATTGCATTTTACTCCGGACTGTATCAGCATACTTGAAACTCATCACCCAATCAGTAAACATAGTTTTCTATAGTGATGTAATAAAAGCAGTGAGTGATTTGGGGAGAACTTTGTCCGGACTGTAGTTAATAAGTATTAGTTATACTTAGTATTAAGAAGATTTATGATTGTATTAGAATTAAGTTTGAATTCCTTGGTTTGTTTATGGGACATTTTTATTCGCTGAGAATGTTTGTAAATGTACTGTTAAAATTGCCTTGCTGCCGGTTTCACTGACGACTGCATAAAGAGACTGGTGCAATACGATTTTTACCTTCATTTGACTGCAATTTTGTAATTTGTAGGCTCTAAGCTGTTGTAATAATTATCTGCAGCATCTTTGTATTTTTTTGACAAATTGTAATAACAATGGTAAATACATATTATGTATGTTGTTCAAAATATTAATTTGAATGATTGAACTTGTTACAAGTTGTAAGAAATGTATTTTGATCTTTAAAATATAATGAAGAAGAACGAAAATGCACCTAGTTTTATTTTTTCATCCAAAATTATCATTCATTTTCTTACACCTACCTATCAGTATCAAATCTAGTGGGTTGGTGGTTCATGACCATCTAAATTGGCTTCATTTATGTAGCATGTGTTACTGTCTCATCATCTTTAAACTACACATCGCATTTTTAAGGCGCAAGAGCCATCCATCAACCATTGGAAAAATTCACATTCATGCCGACATTGCCGATTGAAGAGAATAGAGCTCTATAGCACTAAAAACAATTAAAATATAATTGCCGATTGATAATTGGTCATATTGATTAATGTTTATATTTATTAAGTTTATTCTTATTATAAGAATAAACTCAAAACCGACCTGCAAACAATGGCAGGCATTTCATATTTAGAGGACCTCACTCAACACAAGCGCCCCTAGCGGGCTTTTTTTGTTGTCTTTTTTAATATGTATTCTATGGGCCCCCATTGACCAAACATAATGGATGAGTCATGCTATCATCACCGCCAAAAAATTTAATTCAATTTACTCGTTGCACAAAAGAAGTCATGTGGTGTACTTACTTATACATTTAGACATGTTATTTTATGAGTGCAATAAATAAATAAATCGAGTACCGAGTCGAGTATTTTTCAGCCCATTATTATTTTCTAACGATAGATTTCCATAATAAAAGTTAGTTATCTGACAGAATTTTTATGCTTGCCCTACAAAGTTAAAATCAAAATTGTTTTCAGAGTACACAAGAGTAGAGTATCTTTCTTCTTTACTATTGAGAATTTTTGACTAACTAATCCTTTACATATTGTGTTATATTATGCTTTTAAATTTTTAATTTAAATAATTTTATGATAACCGCAAGAAATTTTTACGTGTGAATGGACATATTGTTGTCCGATGATTCATATATCTTTGGCTTAAAGGTCCTAGTAACCAGGCCAGAAAACGAAAAAATATTATAGTCTGTGGTCTCAGTCGATACCACCGCCCGCCATCTTGTACTTGTTGTCAAACAAACGTCAAAATTTGTTTGATATAGAAGTGCAAATTTTGTGGCTAATAAAGCTTGGTGTTATATTTTGGTTTAATAATTTTATTGGTGTGGTTATAGAAGTGGTAATAAGGGTAAGGATTTAAGAAGTAAACAATATGAGTTCACGACATCGAGATAGAAGTCGTTCCCGATCAAGAGATCGTGATCGCCACAAGGAGCGTGAGAAGAACAGGGACCGCGACCGAGACAAGGAGCGGGATCGCGATAGGGACCGCGACCGCGACCGAGACCGGGACCGCGAGCGAGACCGCGACCGCGACCGCGACCGGGAGCGCGACCGCGACCGCGACCGCCACCGCTCCAAGAGGTACGCCTTAACCTACATTGCATGTTAGCGATTCACTAACGTCACTCTTGACAGACTATTGAACTACGTGTTCTTTTGGATGTTCAGGGATAAGGACAGGGATCGCAGCCGCAGCCGCGACAGGCACAAGGAGAAGCGCCGCAGCCGCAGCCGCTCGCGCAGCAGGAGTCGCAGTCGAGGCAGGAAGTCCAAAGACAGGTGACATACTGTTTACTACTTTCATCTAACACTAATGTTATGCATAATATTTATTTGTTCAAACATAAACAACAGATATATTTAGGTGTGGTTGATAATTTCACAGGGACGGCACTATTGCTCTCCTGGACCAGATGGTGGGTACCACCACCAAGGCGACGGCGCGCGCGGTGACCAGCACCACCGCCATCAACCCTGCCACGCAAGCCGCCATCCTCGCGGCGGCTGCCATAGCACAGGTTACTATTTAAGTCATTGTATTTTCATGGAAAGTAAAATTTTCTCAGCAGGTTTTCCTTATATCATATGGGGTGAGAGTTATCCATTCCCCTCTTATCTGGTTAGTTGTAAAGCTAGTCTCAGCTTAACAAAAGCTGGTCCATTCATTAGAAAACAAAAGATAACAATATATTTATTAGGAATGCAATATGTGGAAGTGTTTATAATGTGTGAAGAGGATTTGATGAAAGCAGACAGGGTGGCAAAGTTATACCGCATCTTGGGTATATCTTTTTAGTATTTCATGCTTCTTATGAATCTTATTTTTTGTCTGTTTTATTTTGTAATCTTGTATCCATAATACTATTTGCTATAATTTGTGTATTTTATGTTTTTTTTTTGATTCTACATTTGATATCATTACAAAAGTCAAGATCATGTGTTGTTTCAGCATAATGCTAAAGAAAGAGAGGTATCGTCAGGTTTTGTTTTGAACAAGTACCTTACTTATTTTTAATATTAATGTTAAATTTTTTTTATGGTAAATTCGGATTTCACAGCATTTTTCAATTATAAAATATTATGTTTTAGAAATATATCAACTACATGGTATGTACCTCGCATTGCAAATACTGATTATATCTTTTTATGGTCTTGCTGACTTCCAACAGTCTAAGACAAGATAAAGTAGATCCCGCAGGAGACTTATCCAATGAGCATTAGTAGATGTAACTGTTTAAGGTATGTAATGGATAGGATGTACGGCCGAATATTTTGATATGTTGGTTTGTTAAACTTTGATTTTTTATGTTTATATTTGTAAACCTTGCCCTTTTTACTTTTAGTTGTTGTATATTTAGTTTGCTAACATTGGTGTGTTGTCGTTGGTGTGTGTGTGTGGCGCGTGGCGCGGGCGGGCGTGACAGACGTTTGTGACGCAGCGGCGCATCGCGGCGCCCGTGCAGCCCGCGGCCGCGGCGGCGGCGGCGCTGTCGGCCGCCACGGCCATCCCGCCGCCCACCTCCGTGCAGCAGAAGCTGGAGCAGCTGCAGGCGCGCACCGAGTCGCGCTACCGGGACAAGCCGCCGCCGCCGCACCACGACTACCACCCCGACGACGACCAGGACGACGGACAGGGTGAGTCCAAAGAATACGATCATCTCTTATTTGTGGGTTTCTGTCCCGGTTGGCCCATTAGAACTAAACTTAACAATTAAATATCATGAGATATAAAAAACAGATTAGAGATGAGCGGTGAGTAGTCTGACTAACTAAATATTCCATTGTCACCTGTTTACAAACCACGATTGCATGATTGTGATGAATAAAAATGTACTTAATATAGAATATAATGAATATTATTTGGTATTGGTACTTACTTAAAACCTGGCATAGAACACACATTGTGGGCAAACAGTACGCACAGTAGTAAAGCTGTATATGCCTCGCAGGCCCGGCGGGCGAGACGGCGGCGGAGCGGCGCGCGCGGCGGCGGCGCACGCGCTGGATGGGCTCGGAGCACGACAAGACCTTCATCCCCGGCCTGCCCACTGTGCTGCCCTCCACGCTCACCAAGGACCAGGAGGAGCAGTACCTGTGTAAGTCTCCACTCCGCTTAGCTTTCACCGCTTCCGATACTAGCCCTATATGTAGGACATTTGAGATATACTAATGACATCGATATTGTTTCTTCCCCTATGTTAATGGCTTAGGGAATATGAATGGTAAATAATAACGAGCCCAAAAGATCTTTTAGTTCCAAAAATTCTACTTTGATGTTCAACCTATGTTTTATTATTATTATGCTAACCTGGAGATATATTTTTGTTGAAGATGATTAATAGAATGAGTTTTTTTCCATATAGGGAATCATCATAGGGCTCCACATTAGATATAAACCTACCCAACACTAATGGTCAATTAATCTGTCAAGTTGAATATATTAAATGACAATAAATGTTATTCCAAACTCATTAAATGCATCGTAGTGTAATTCAATAATCCCATTGGCCATCGGTTTCGGTAGAGTTGTATCTGTATGTGCCCTTGTTAGTGGCTCAGCCTGCCGGGCGGCGCGCCGTAGCTTGACGTCGGCATCATTGATGTATCGATTCAGATTACAACATCAAAAAGACATGAAACAATCTCTTGTCTTCTTATAAAAATAAATTTTTCGGTATGTTACTTATGTTTGAGAAGGGTGACCATCGGTTATGATTCACTATTATAAATAATGCATAATGAGGAAATCGAAGGTAATACCTCCATACCTTTGCCATTCAAATTTATATGTGTACCTAAGACAATAGAAAGAAATTAATTATTTGCAATGGTAATCTTGATTCCTATTCCTATTATTTTAATTGACAAAATGACATAGTTCTGCCATTTGGATGGAACTATCTAGAAGAAGCATTGAAATATTATGTTCACTCTTACAAACTCGAATAAAGGTTTAATTCGAGCAGCAGAATAATTAAATTCTTTCAGGACTAGGATACGTATCGTACAAGGTTCGGTCGCTCGGTAGTGTAGTCGCATGCGACGCAGTGGTAGGTGAGCGGCGAGAGCGTATTCTAATGAGCGCGTGTGGCCGCGGGCTAACCCGTTCCCTTGCAGTGCAGCTGCAGATCGAGGAGGTGAGCCGCAAGCTGCGCTCCGGGGACCTCGGCATCCCCGCCAACGTCGAGGAGAGGTCTGACCCCCGCCCCCCCGCCCGCCCGGCACCCACCCGACACCCACCCGCCTCACATGAGTATACGACTTCCAGTATCTTAATCACGTAACGACACGCCAATGACGAGAACACCGATCGGAATACAATAATGTGCCTATTGTTATGTTCACAGGTATTTAGTATCCGACCGTGTCGGAATCTCAGTCCCAAACGAGTAGTTGACAACGTCCACATTAATTCTGACACATTCTCATTGAGAGGACACCGTGACGACCTAATAAATAGTTTATTTGACAGTCATTAAAAAATAGAGAGCAGGCTGATTTTTCAACAAAGTGTGAATCAGAGTAATGAGATTCGAATAAAATTAATAAAGCCTTTATTTTATTGCTTTTAAAATGATCTAAATTGAGTCTACAGCGAGCCGGCACCGCCTGCCGCGCGCCGCCGCACTACTAATGCGCCTTTTCACTTTGCAGGTCGATAATATCACTCGTAATGACCTAATCGAATAATATCTAAATCTTTTCAGCGACAGCTAATGATCTAATATGATTATTTTCAGGGCTAATAATGTTAAATTTCAGGACAAATTAATTTTGATTCCTTCCCCAGGGCGCTAGGGCACTCGTTCACAGTATTCTCGATAGTAGGCACTTGCGTTAAAGCTGGCCGGCAGCCGCGGCCGCCGCGTGGCGGACCCGCTTATGTTACCTCCTCTCGTCCCTATAATTTCCCATTCACTTTTTTTTCTATCAAGCTACATTCATGTATTATGTGAGGCGACTATTTGGGCATATTTTACATAGTTTTAAACCGCAATTAAATTTTATACCGATGCCTCCAGATACAAGGGTGTCGAGTTATTGTTACTTTACTATTGGTCCCGTGCGCAGAAAAACTGACAGAAAGATATAAGTTTGTATAGTTGATTTGTGTATTGGTGATACCATTGAATATTGAAAGGGTTTAATACTGTTGACACTGACTTTCTGACAGGATTTAAGCGACTTTATCGAGCTGTACTTAGCTGTGTGGATGTAAACATTCAAGATTTAAATCATAATATAACATAAACCTTACAGACATTTTCAAGTTTTGCAATATGCTTTCCATGAAAAAGATTTGCGATCACTTTGTTACACAATCTTAGTTTATTTAAAATGAAGTACTAGAGGAAGATAACGTAATTTTCAGCATATTATTCCGTAGTCCCTGAAGTGTTCTCCGAAAGACACGACGTCCACGCAGCTAGTCGCGCGATCCCTCGTAGTTTGACCGGACTGTCCACACGTTCCTGTTTCCATTTATACTTGATTTAAATTCATTGGCATTAATGCTACCCCCATACTATACCAAACCATTGTCTTACCTAATCGAGTCTAATTTATTTATTTCTAATTTTATTAATTTTCTATTATAAACGATATTCGTTTCTCTATAAGTTAATACTTGTTAATATTTATTGAATTTGTGTCAAGTATACGGATACCGGCTTGTCTAGGCTCGACTTGATTTGACTCGCGCTGTCGCGACACACACTCCATCCGCTTGTAGCGTCGCGTTTCACCGCTTTGATAAGTTAAACGATTGCCGAATTAAATTTACAAAATTACCTTGTGCAGGTAATTTTGACTTATTTAAAAGTACGAGACAAAAAATAAAACGCGACACTACAAGTGGAAATTACGACCAATACATTTTGCCTGGCTGAAGTTACCAGTTCTAGTTGACTCGGTGGATTTGTATAAAAAAAAACTTTATTTTATCTACATAAATCAAACAAAGTAACGCTTTTTAAGGTAAAAGTCTGTTCTGTTCTTCGTATACGGAGATTAAAGATTATTTAAAAAAAATCTTAAATTTATCTACAAAAATCATACAAAGTAACGCTTTTTTTAAAGGTAAAAGTGTCTTCTATACTTTCTTTACTTAGGACCATATCTTATGGTAAACTGAGACGCGATAACAAAAAGGATCATACGTCCACCTTAGTCCATCGAATGGTATCTTCAGCCCGGCTAGTGGTTGCGTGTCGCGTGTCGCGGGCGCGGCGCGAGCCCGTCTGAAGGCCGTGGGTTGCAGGTCGCCGTCGCCGGAGCCCATCTACTCGACGGACGGCAAGCGGCTCAACACGCGCGAGTACCGCACGCGCCGCAAGCTCGAGGAGGAGCGCCACCGGCTCGTGCAGCGCATGCACCAGATCAACCCCGAGTTCAAGCCGCCGCCTGACTACAAGTGACTATTATACTTTAGTTTTTATGTCTAGGGGTGAGAGCCATCCGCTCCCCCGCAAGTCCGGTGATGATGATAAGGCTACTCCGAGCTATCATCAAAAATAGTAAAGAAAAAATAAAAAATAAGCTTTTCTGTTATGCAACACACATACAGAAATAGAGTCTCATCGTAGGAATCGAAAGAAATTTTTGGTCGACACTCCCATCCTAGTAAATCTTACCATTCATAGCCGACAATTTTTGAATTGCTCGATACAGTAGCCACAATTGCTCCGAAACACTGTCTCCTTACAGCCCGTTCACAATAGTCGTAAGTCGCATATAACTAAAAGTCGAATGCTCTGGTCTCCACCATACACTTTATATGAAGCTGTTCACATTGGATGAATCGCGATTTTTAGATAAAGTTTATGGAGACCAGAGCATTCGACCTTTAGTCATATGCGACTTACAACTATGTAGTGTGAACGGGCTGGTAGAGTCCTCCGTAGCTTGCCTAACTGCCTCGTTGGTATATTGGTAGCAAGTGCTGCGTTAGGGCAAAATTTGTGTGAGTTTTTCTGTAAAGAAATTACTCAGCCCCGAGTTAGGAACTTGGCGGTTGAACGCCCGTGCCTCGGAAAGCACGTTAAGCCGGTGGTCCTGCGCCCGATCTCTCATCGGTTATGTCGGAATGCCGTCTCACCGAATTATGAGAGTAAGGGAATAGAGAGTGCACTTGTGCTTGCGCGCACACTTGTGCACTATAATATGTCTCACTTGGCTGATCTCAATTGAGATCGGCCGCCAGCCTGGCTGAAATCAGTCGGACGCCTTATAACCGTCGCTCCGTTGCAGGCCGCCCATCATCCGCGTGCACGACAAGGTAATGATCCCGCAGGAGGAGCACCCCGACATTAACTTCGTAGGGCTGCTCATCGGCCCGCGCGGGAACACGCTCAAGGGTAAATGACATTTTTTTTAATGATGGTTTCTAGACGAGTATCAAGTGATATTTTTGTCCATCGAGTAGCTTTGGAAGTATGTAAGATTAGTATTAAGTATTAAATCCCCTCCCTCCTACGATCCCGGGCTCTTCAGGCGGGGCGTGAAACGGCAAGCAGGCCTTCAGGGTGAGTGCGACAGGCTCAATATGGTCTATTGTGCTTGTCGACCTCATATTTAGATCTCACTACTGCTTACCATCAGGAGGAGTGAGGTCATCTTGTTAGCCTTTGATAAAAAAAAATAAAAGATTTGCGAAATTCATCTAATGGAGTCAAATCTAAGATGGCAAAACAAATCATCATCAGCCCATTCCTGTCCACTGCTGGACATAGGCCTCTCCAAATGCACGCAACGTTGAAGTGCGATCTATGTACCTCCAATGTGACCTTAATATTACTTCCTCGACGTTTCAATAACAAAGTCGGGTCTCGTGTGCTTATCAATCGTGTATTCCCTCGTCAGCAATGGAGAAGGAGACGGGCGCGAAGATCATAATCCGCGGCAAGGGCTCGGTGAAGGAGGGCAAGGTGGGGCGCAAGGACGGCCAGCCGCTGCCCGGCGAGGACGAGCCGCTGCACGCCTACATCACCGCCACCAACGCCGACTGCGTCAAGAAGGCCGTCGAGAAGGTAAACAAATAAAGGAAAACATTTATTGACCACGACATAGACACGAAAAGTTACAATGATTATGTATCATACATAAGACGCAAAAACTTAACTCAAACAAAGAAATATCACACATAAACAAGGACATATGCCACATCAGCCCGAGAGTCGCTGCAGCGCAAGGTACTCGCCTGCGCTCCTGTAGGACCCTGTCCAGTAGCGCTACCATGACTTTAAAAGTGACAGATATCACCTATGTACAAAACGTCTATGAAAAAATGTACAGCGCCCCTAGCGGTAACGCTATGAACTAAAATCGGTAGTATGAAAAAATGGTTGCCTGTAAAGTCGGTTTTACGGGCGAAGATTTTACGTGACAACGTCTAATTCTCTAGTGCTGCGCGCGCGGCAGACCGATCATAGTTGAGTGGGAGAGAGACGCAAGGCATTCGGCGGGCCTCTCTCTCGTTCGGTGACTCATCGTAACGTTACCGAGCGTTACACTTTTTCATAAGTGACTCCCAGCCGCAACCTAATTTAAGACGTTGTCACGTCAAAATAATTCGATAGGTTTTTAATGTACGTAAGTTTTCGATGGCTCACTTATGGTAGCGCTACAAATGGTGTGTTTTTACTCGCGCGATTGTGAAGTACTAGTGAGCCAGCAAAACGCGCGAGTAAAAACGCGCCCTATTCTTAATTGTCTTTTGGACATCTAGATGATTATGTCACTGTCAATCGCAGAGATTCAGAAAGATCATGCGATGTGAACAGGGAATCGGACTAAGAGCATTAAATGTCTATTTTCTTGATTAATGTGTGCTGCAAAGATCTTGGAAAATTGGATAATGGATGAATCCAGAGTGTCCTATTTGAAAGCACTGGCCAAAAATCCATCAGTGTAGTGTTTTTATTCGTTCTCATTGAAATGTTTGTTGTCGTTCGGTCGCAGATCAAGGAGGTGATCCGGCAGGGCGTGGAGGTCCCGGAGGGGCAGAACGACCTGCGGCGCATGCAGCTGCGCGAGCTGGCGCAGCTCAACGGCACGCTGCGCGAGCACGACGCGCAGCGCTGCGCCAACTGCACCGCCACCGACCACAAGACCTGGCTGGTGAGCCCGGCGTTCCGACCGCCACTGGCGCCACTCACGGGCCCATACGGCGTGTTTTTTACAGCGATTTTTTTTTGGACGATTTCACCGCGAGGCGATATCACTCGTGGCGGTCACGCAACGTTGTCGGGGCAAAATCACCTAAAACTATTAGTAATGTGAAAAGGCTTGCGCTTAAATCAAACGTTACGGGTTATAACTGTCCCCGACCATTTACAATGGAATAATCGCTTACTAGCACGAATTATAAAATACTAGCTGTGCCCTCAACTACGCGAGCGTAGATTACGAGATTTTACATACAAAAAATTTATCCCACTAACTCCCGGACCCGTGGGAATTTTGCAATATCTTGTTGCAACTTACCTGTATGCTGAATTTCAAACGTTAAACTTAAGTGGTTAAAATTTTTCATACAAAAGTATGTTCCCGCTTATTCCTGTTCCCGTGAGAATTTGGGAAATTTCTTTCTTAGTGCACCCCTTCTATACCTAGGTAAGCTACGTCCCTTCCAAATTTCAAGTGCCTACATTTAGCCGATTAGTCTGTACGTTGATATGTCAGTCAGTCGTTTCTCCTTTGATGTATTTAGATTTTAGATGTAATTTATTTAGAAGATTAAGATGAAGAGTTAATAAACAATAACGTATGTGTCCCCGTCCCCAGTGCCCGGACAAGCCGAACGTGACCAACAGCATCGTGTGCTCGTCGTGCGGCGGCGCGGGGCACATCGCGCGGGACTGCCGCGCGCGCCGCCCCGGGCACCAGCCGCCCAGCGCCAACAAGGTCAGACTCGGAACGAGATAATAATAAACTTATATTTAGAAAAACGGAAAACCGGCCCGGGGACTCGAACACCCGCCCTTCTAGGAATCGCGCCCAGACGTGCATTACTAGTCCAGTCAAATAAGGAAAAAATCTCGGAATTCGAGATACCCAGCTGTAAGTCTGTAAATACTTAGATATTGACACCTAAAAGTTGTCTCAAAACCTACATATTGTAGGGTGTACGCAACTATAAAATTTTCAAGGTCAAATGTCACAAATATCAGTTTTATGAACTTTTAAGCAAAACGGGACGTTTTATCATAAAAGTGTGTAGGAGAAAATTACTTATCTTCTATTTATCTATAAAAATTGTCTATACGTTTTATTCCTAAGATTCACCATTTCAGAGATACAGCGATGCAAATAGTTGAAAAAGTTGTATTTTCAAAAGCTTCCAGGCCCACGTGCGATTGTGCTAGACAGTTAAAATTTTCACGAATGATGTATTTTAGTAGCCTCTATAACATCTTATACTAGAAAAAGCTTAAAACCAATGTTTAAGTGGGTTCTCATACAAAAATTGTGTTTTTTTTTCTTACACTTAGCCGGTTTTTAACGTGGTTACCCCAGTAAACCTATTCCAGACGACACCTTTTATACATGAAGAACACGTTGTTTATAAGGAAGCCTAGTTAAATAATTGTTTTGTGTTGTTTTCAGTATTCAGAAGATTTAAGATTTCTGCGTTTCATTAAATTAAATTTGGTTAATATGGATCTTCACGTTCATAATAGAGTTAGATGGACAGTTAACATTTTTAAAATGTATTTTT
This sequence comes from Maruca vitrata, assembly GCA_039566165.1. NCBI lineage: Eukaryota > Metazoa > Arthropoda > Insecta > Lepidoptera > Crambidae > Maruca > Maruca vitrata. The sequence goes on along the minus strand of CM076923.1, from coordinate 110,826 downwards.
TTTCAGTTATACTTCAAACAGAAATTCTAATAATTGGTTATTTCGTACTTTTTGACCCATAATAAGCAGTTTAAATGTACTGAAACGTATATGTATAGTACTAAAAACAACATAAAACAATTATTTAACTAGGCTTCCATATAAACAACGTGTTCTTCACGTATAAAAGGTGTCGTCTGGAATGGGTTTACTGGGGTAACCACGTTAAAAACCGCCAAGTGTGAGAAAAAATCCATAGTTTTTGTATGAGAACCCACTTAAACATTGGTTTTAAGCTTTTCTAGTATTAGATGTTGTAGAGGCTACTGAAATACATCAGATGTGAAAATTTTAACCGTCTAGCACAATCGCACGAGGGACTGAAAGCCTTTTAAAATACAACTTTTTCAACTATTTGCATCGCTGTATCTCTGAAATGGTAAATCTTAGGAATAAAACGTACAGACAATTTTTATAGATAATTAGATGATAAGCAATTTTCTCCTACACACTTTTATGATAAAACTTCCCGTTTCGCTCAAAAGTTTATAAAACTGATATTTGTGACATTTGACCATGAAAATTTTATAGTTGCGTACACCCTACCATAAGTAGGTTTTGGGACCACTTTTAGGGTGTCAATATCTAAGTATTTACAGACTTACAGCTGGGTATCTCGAATTCCGAGATTCTTACCTAATTTAAGCTTAAATGACTGGACTATACCATTACACCGGGCCAGCAGCCGTAAATTTTTTCTCTGACCTGTTAGCAACAAGTGGCGCCATCTACTATCTGTGATGCACACTGACAGTCGTAGACATTTCATTACAGAAATGTAAACTACAGAAAATGATGACACACTGACAATTAATGCAAATTTAAAATTTTTAAGTGCTAAAGCTTGCACTAGTTGTTCTATTTTTTTCCGTTTTTCTAAATATTAAATTTACAATAATAAACTTATTGAGCCATAATAAAAATTACAAAGTATCTCAAACTAATAGATGCATAGCAAGATAAGTATGAAGGCGCATATTTATGATAATGGATCGTTAACGTCTATATTAGTTTCAAAACTGTGTGACAGAAACAGAGATACTTACTTAGTTTTAATGGATCGTAATATATGCCACTAGGAGAGTTTTATTATATTGTCTCTTGCGTTAAACATTCAATCGATAGCAGATTTTCTAGGAACAGATTTGTTATCTTCGCTACCAAACTAACATCGGCGCTTCAGGGGTTTTATGTCGCTGCAGCAAATGCTGAGGCTACGTCCCGTTGACCATAGACCAATGTTAAATTGTATTTTTTATGTTAATATTTTTGTTGCTTTTTTTCTGTTTTTTAATATTAGTAAGTATTCTGTCAATTGTGGTCGTATCTGTGGTCAATAAAGCTTCTTTATCTCGATGTCATCGGTCGCGTCGGACTGCCGTTCCGCTGAACTATGGGAGTATGAGAATGGGAGGAAAGAGACGAACACATTTAAACATATTTTTCACAAGAAGTTTCAGGTTACTTCACAAGAAGTTTCAGGTTACTCGGATTTATAAACCGTAATTGTAAAGAGTTTAAAACAGCCTTCAGTAAAATTTGTGTTTTCAATTGCCTTGTAAGAACCATACTAGAATATTGTAGTTCAGTCTGGTCACCAATGTATGAAGTTCATAAAAAAAGAATCGAATCGGTTAACAAGAGATTTCTCTGGCATTTAGCCTTCCAACAACATAAAGCCAGAGAATTTCCATCATATCAAAAACGTTTGGCCCATTTTAAGCTTCAAAGTCTTGATAGACGAAGAGACATAACTGATCTTAAGTTTTTACATAAACTGGTCAACGGACATCTAGATTGTCCGAGGCTATTACCTAAACTTAGATTCAATTGTCCCATTAAATTACCACGACCTTCTAAATACACTCTGTTTTCTATTAAACGGTTTAAAAGCAACCTGGGTCATTTATCGACAGTGAACAGAATGCAGTTACTTTATAACAAAATTTCTAAAGGGACTAATGTCGACATATTCGATAGGCCAGGAGTTTTTATGAGATCTATTAATAGATCCATTTATATTTGTAATGAAAATAATAATAATTAAGTTGCTGTAGGTACTACTGTTAAATCTGCAGTAAAATGTTACCCCTGTGGCAGCGGCACTAGTGAGAATCTCTCGATCCCAAGATTTATAGTCGTAGGGCTACTGCAGCTGCCACAGTTTAGCATACCATGAAGTTGTTTTTCCTTTTTCATTTCAATTTTGTGACTGTCGTGGCAGCCTATAATTAAGGCATCACTTTAGCATTGTCATAAAACTAAACGTGTAAATTATGTTATCTATAAGTGAATGTTTTGTTGGCTGTCTTTAAATAAATAAATAAAAATAAATAAAATAAATAAATATTTTATTATCTGGCTTAAAAAGAAATCTGAGTAGTTGCTTATATCGGCTTTTTTATTCGGTCTGAGTGATACAAAATCGTATGTTCGCAGGCTAAGATCGACGAGGAGTACATGTCCCTGATGGCGGAGCTGGGCGAGGCGCCGCCGGGCGCGACGGGCGGGGGCGGGGGGGGCGGGCGTCGGTTCCCGGGCGCGCTGTTCGCGCCGGCGCCGCCGCCGCGCTCCATCATGCCGCCGCCGCCTGGTTAGTGCCGCCATGCTCACTACGTCCTAAGTACATACCTAGTGTGAATGTTTTCGGTTGGCTCGGTGGAACGGTGGTCAGTGACCCTGGCTAGCGGTTGCGAGAGTCGCGGGTTCGATTCCCACTCGGGACAAATATTTGTAAGAACATCGGTGTTTGTTCCGTGTCTGGGTGTGATTATGTATTTAAGTATGTATTTAAAAATATGTATGTATGTATATCAGTCTTTGACGCCCATAGTACTGGGGTCAGATGACCGTGTGTTACGTATCCACGCAACCACCGAACGAACAAGGTGTCGCAATCAGCGGATGGTCTTCGTACAGCGAACGACGTGACCTGCAGAAAATCACGAGGCACCGAAATGCAGCGCCAGTACCTCGGCTACGCACACTTCAGCATCCGTTCGTCACGATTTCACCTTTTGCTTTGTCCACTTAACATTTGTTAGACCAGTGTGGTTCTAACATCGAACCCATTCACACCTAGGTTAGTTAGATTTTAGTAACTTTTAATTTAATTTTTTTATAGTATAGTATTAAATATAGAAATCCTTCGTTTCTCTGCCTCCTCCAGCTGTGGAAAATATAATTGATGTGTGGAAATGTCTCAGATATTTATTTATTTAGATATTTTATTTTGGGCCCGAACGAGACTCCTGCGAAAACGCTTGTTGCGTTGCTCTGACCGAAAATGGTTTTTTTTTGACAACACATTTGCTAAAACAGAGGTAATAGCCTCCCTGGCCAAAAGACAACTGATTTTAGTAAATAAACGGGGCAATATTAGCCTCCGAAAACGGAACAAATTTGCTATTTTAGAGGTTCCATGGGGACACGTTACTTCAAATTGGATCAGTCCCGTTAAAATGGGACGTCTGGTCGCCTAAATTATACCTGACATTTCAACGCTCACATAAGTTTTATACAAAAATCCATCTGATTGAACGCAGGGCCTATTTTTATTTTTCACTTTTCCTTTATAATCTTTAACTCGCTAGTTCGACTCTTGAATCCGTTAAAGATTACACACTTAGTTATTTGAGACATTAAAGAGTTTTTGTTCGTATGAACCCCGCAGGCCCCGGCATGCTGCCGCCGGCCGCCTTCCCGCCGCACCACCACCCGCCGCCCGCGCCCTGGCTCGGTGAGACAACAATCTAATATTTTATTTTTATTTTATAGCTGTAAATAAAAAAAAAAAACAATTCAATACTGATTGAACAGATAGTAAATCAATTCAGTGATTCTGCTGACACGATTGTGATAAGAAACTTGGTAATTTATCATTATTTATATTTACCAATTTCTATTTACTTTCTTATACTCCGTGAAATTTGAGTGGTTTGTTTTCCCGTGGCAGAACGATTTGCCTTTAGTAATACTATCGAAACATGCAAATTATTCTTTTTTTTCGAATTTTCAAAATAATAATTTTCCAACTCGACAACGAGAGAAGCTATCGTTCTTTTATAAGATGTGACGCTATCAGGTACTGCTTGCCGCATGAAATCTATGCTTCAAGCTAAAGAAGCTCTACACCCTAAGTAATAAAGCGGTTCTATCGTGCGTTTGAGTTTCGGTTATACCTTCGTAAAACCGGCATTGAAACTGCACAGATCTATTGTACTACTAAGATAGAATCATTTTACTGCGGGAAAACAACCACTAAAATTTCACGGCATATATAAATTTTATTTTAATTTTCCTTTTACATGACAATGAATACACTCATCACATCATTTTAACCACATCTATCACATCGTTTTGATATCCATAATAAGTATATTATTAACAAACATATTTGAATAGTTTCGAATCTTTATTTTGTGCTAAATAACATTGTTTCATTGTGTAAAACTTTCAATACCCAATGATTGTTATGACTAACATGTCTATGTTCGCAGGCGCGGGCGCGCAGCCGCCGCCGCCCGGCGCGCAGCCGCTGCTGCCGCCGCACATGCACCCCATGCACCAGGTACGCCCGCCCTCCTCCACGTATAGCTCGTCTAGCACTACTGTGGGGGTGAGAGCCATCCGCTCCCCCGCGAGTCCGGTGATGATGACAAGGCTACTCCGAGCCATCATCGTTAGTCAGACAGGAAAAAAAGCCTAGTACTACTACAGAGACACAATTGTCAAAAAATGCAAAAAATTATTCATGATGCCAGATTATTACAAAAATGTCAATACATATGGTGCTACAAAGTCGTTTTTATTGTTCAACAAATGAATGCAAAGAGCCCCACTGTCTTAGTTGCATTGGTAAGAAAATGGACTCACCCGGAGTGCAACAACGCCATATTTGTCAGTTGCGCGGGGATATTCAATATTTTTATGGATAAAAATACAAATGCAGCTGTGATTTACGTGCTATTAAGTAATTTTAATTGTTCAGCACTCAATTAAGCTGTAATACATTTTTTGATTACCTTGATCACTTATAGTTTAAGATTACATAAATGTTTAAGTAAATAAACAATTTTGAATTTTGAATTTTTTTTTTAATTTGATTCAAATTTGTATTTTAATAAATTGAAGTTTACTTATGTTTTTTGTCGCAACTTACAAAATAAAACATTTTCAATGCAACAAAGACGCAAATGTATGTATCAAATCACTTTATGTAGTTTTTTTTTACACTTTTACTAGATATTTGAATATTTTTTGTTACCATACTCTACTTAGTTAATGAAACATCCAAAGTATCCTAGTTGCAGTCAAAAATAATAAAAACTGAACTTTTAAAAATAAAAAATAACTTTGAATGAAAAAATCTTTATATCACTCCCTTGTAAAATTTACAAAATGACAATTACGTCTCTGTAGTACTAGATGAGCGAATTATAATGTACTTATGTAAAACAGATTACTATTTAATGAAAAAAAAACTAAACTATAATAGGTGAAAATCATGTATATCCAATGTTCATACCGCTTAAAAAAATGTTACATTTCCAGGGCGACAAGATGGGTCCCCCCGGCATGCCCGGGCCGCCGCCTCTGCCGGGTGAGTCGACCGGAACCTCTATATTCATGCATTCGTCCCCCAGCCTTCTACTCGTCGAAACTAAACGTACGATCCGTGTTCCAGGCGGAGGTCCCCCGGGCGCGGGCGGCGCGGGCCCCCCGGCGCCGCCAGGCCCCCCGGGTCCGCCGGGTCCGCCGGGCGCGTGGCGCGGGTTCCCGTGGGGCGCGCCTCCGTTCCTGGCGCCGCCGCCGCCGCCGCCGCCCGTGTCCTCCGCCTAGCGCCCGACACGCACGCACGCACACGACGATGCCTGACGAGGCCTGTCGTCCGGCTCTTTGATTATCATATAAGGTCTGCGTTCCGCGCCTCGGGGGCCGGCTTCGACGGTCTATATGTTAGATTTTGTTCGTGATTACATGCTTCCGATGACGCACCGGGTACTCCCGTCTGTCCCTTGTGGACTTCGTCCCCTTGGAGGTCCGACGACTCTTGTCTAAAAATAGTCGATCGGACCCATGTTTGTGTTGATCTTTGACTGTCCCGTATTCCTCTACTGCCGGTCCTCGAGACCCCTCCACTCGAGGTGAGATAAACTTTCGGTGACCTCTGAGGGGATAAAGTTTGGAGGGGACGAATGGGATTAACCCGACGCGTCTGCAGATTTCATTCCTTCTCCTCCTCGTCGTGCAGTAACCGAATCGCTGTAGTTGTGATAGGCGATTTGACAGAGTCTGGTGTATGACGTTGTTGTAGTGATGAGGCACACCCGATAATACATAATTAACATCACAAGTATTAAAAATTTAATCCATTATTAAATCTGACAAATTTCTTTTTAGTGAAAATTTTTTAGAAATATTAAAAGTTTTGCAAATCGTTTTTTTATATTTTTAAGAGAACGTTGGCATTTTGTCTACAAATGAAAGGTTAGTAAATATTACTTGCATGAAATTGTACAAACAATGATACATTCAATGTTTAAAATTAATAGTCTTCAAGTAATATGTACCTACTAATATTATTTTAATTAATGTAAAAACTTCACTTGTAGATTAATCTATAACTAAGTTAATTAAATTGGTAAATTAATTGCATTAATAGCAAAATGTCCATTTTATTACAAACTTTTACCTTTATGAGAGATGTGTGTATAAGAGATGATTTCTAATAGATCTATTTAACCGACTCCAAATAAGAGGAGGTTCAAATGACTACACAATGGTGTAATATAATGTATTTGTGTACCAACCAACTAGATATATAAAGCATTAACTTCTCGTGTGAAATAAATAAATGTGCTGGAAAAACAGTTTTTTCTTTATTCTTATTATACTGCAAAATTGACAAGATCAAATCTGGAACCTAGATTATTTTTATACAGGTTTATCTCAACAGCGATTAGAAATACCTCTTTACTAGGCTAGTCTTAAGACGACTAAAAACACACAAATTATTCCATTAGTATAGTTATGTTATCTGTGCCATTAGGGTCCTTCAAACTCGTTCGTATCATCGGCAACTGTTTTTGATTTTTTTTTTCTATAAGTATACCTACGTAACGTGTCAAGCGAAAATTTGCACCATAGTATTTGAGAAAACGCACTAATCTAAATGGTTTACACCCATTTCACAACCTTAGGTTGAACCTTTTGTAAGTTGACATCAAACTAAGGACACCGTCCTTTTGATTTTCAGTCGTATATTTCATTACATTAACTAATGAATGTACACTTTTGTAACGTTGTGTGTTTATTCTATGTTTCATCATATGCCGGGATCGAATACTTGGAATTTATTATATTTTTCTATTATTAGTATTAGCTATTAGTGTATGTTTTTCTACAAACGCACATTCTATAGTTTTCTAGATACACGACTAGGTCCAACGTCAACCTAGCGGGAAACGAGATATCGAAAATCTGAAGATCACACGTTCTATTTTTGGCGCCATGTAATTTTTTTTCTCTTTCTATTCGTTTAAAATTTTCCCGCTAGAAAAATAATAATAATAAGTCTTTATTACCAAAAACACAGCCAAATCATTACAATATATCTGTGACGCCCACACTAGGCCAAGCCTGTCTTGTGGGGGTCAAACCATTTAAATAATCCGTACAAACTTAGTGGCTAAACTATACTTATACAATCTGCTGTTACTAAATATACTATTTATAAAATATGAAATATTATGTTAGGCTAGTTTAAATGAATTTAAAAACGTTACGCATAGCAGAAATCGTTTTTTTTATTTCGTAAATTACGACAGGCACTACATATTTTTTTATGTGGCGCACATTCATAACAGTTGAAGCACTAATTATTGGTACCACTCATATTTTCTAGGAGCTACTCTCCCGCTAGGGTAACGCACAGATGCAGTTTGATGCTCAAGCCATAATCCCCACTAACCTATGGCTATAACGACGAAACTAAGTACATACAATGCGACCATGTCTTTTACTTAAAATAATATCTAGGACATTTCCACACACGGTCATCTGACCCCAAACTAAGCAGAGCTTGTACTATAGGCGTCAGAGACTGACTACATACGTAGATATAGATACAGTGTAACTACAGGCCCTCAGCCGGAAGGTGCCCCCGGTCAGAGGAGAATCTCACAACTCCCAACACACATTAAAAAAAAACGGCTATAGTTGTTACGCCGCTGCATAAATATTTTTAAATACATACCCCCAGACACGACGTGTCGTTGACTATTTCAAGACTATTATTTTTAGAGGTGTTACAATTCGTTTTCATTTTGATATATGTGGGCATTCGAGCTCTTCTGCTTAAGACCATTTTTTTCTAGGCTGAGAGTAGGTACGGTAGATACATTGAAACCACAATTTTTTTTTTATCACGAATTTTATTTATTTAAATTATAATTGTTCGACTTTACTGACATTTCCAACAAAGTTGTCACACACTTAATCGTAATAATAGATCCGACTAATCAAATCAACTAATTATTAAATGCACAAAATATATCTACAAATACTTAAGTATGCTACTTGAGAAAATTCAGAATATAAACACAATGCATTAAATAATTTCAATTACATTAATACTAGTCGTTGCGAAAACGGTCCGTTTACTCGCTATAAATAAATATACTTAAATTAGCACACGAAGTAAAGGCTTAGGCTTGTACCTAGTATATTACAGCGGAGCCGGGGCTCCAATGCAGTGAGTTCATTATTCGCACCGCCCTTATTTATTAACATTGCACAAACCTACACCGACCGATAACATATCAGTCAAACTCATTCGAACTTGAGCCTTAAATATTAGTTTGTTTCCGGATATATATCATTCATTTTAAATAAAAGGTAATAATATTGCACCAGATTGTGGATTATACGATGTAAATATTTCAAAAACGTTAAGTGCATTGTTCAGGCACTCATTATATAAAATACATTAATTATTTGACTATATGAATTAAAAATCAGAAGAGTTTTTGACGTAATCTAATTGTTTTGCTTTTCTAATAGGATTGTGCAGCGTTAATCACGGTATTAGAAGCGAATAGGTGGCGCTGGCGACGCCTCGGGGCCGGTGTCGGCGCTCGCTCGTGCTGACGTGTGCTTCATCGATCTGTACAGACTACAGGCCACTACCGTACAGAAGTTGCACCTACTTTACTATGTTACATAACAGATACCTAAAGTATTGTTCCCCTCTTTCAAAAAATATAGTTGCATCAAGGCACAACGCCGTAGTGTGGTGGACGGAGCCGCACGACTTGCGACTGCGGCAGTATAATTTACTCTTTCTATTAACGCACTTATATGAAATACATATTCCACTAAGCGCGCGATATCTCTGAATTCTATTGCAATAGATAATAAGAGAAGTACAATATACAATATACGAATCGTATTCATGGTCGCTGTAACTGCAGGCCCTCGTGGTACAATCAACGGAAGCTAATGATAATGAGTGACTCGTCCGAGCGACACAAGGCCCGAGCTAACGCCCGCTAAATGCAAAACATCAATCATTTATTTTTACTCTATTGAGAAAAGAAAGATGAGTAATAAAATACTTCAAAAGAAATTAGTTCCTATTATCAGTCTATAATGCCGCACTTTAACAAATCTTATAGCCTTGAGTATTTAAACAATAATCAGGTATATTTCACTCTGATGTAGATTTTAGTGAACTTTAGGTGTGGTCAATGAAGATCTCAAACCGCTAATGTCGCTTTGACATTTATTAGCATTTAAGTCCTATAAAACCTGGAGAGAGCGTTGCCTAATCAGTCTCTAAAGTTCACTCAACCCAGCAAAACAATATACTATAGTCGGCTAGATAAAATAAGCCCGCAGAAAGCTGTTGTCCCTCCCATTGAACCTGTAAGGTTCAACATAAATTTCAAGGAAATGTGTAGAAAACATTTCATCATCATCATCAGCCCATATACGTCTACACAGCTGGAGCTCGGGCCTACCCTATAAACTAGGGTGCTAAGGCCTTAATCAAGTTAGAAAAACAGTTAATTTAAATAAGTAAATTTATATATTCCAGATTTTAAATTCATTTTCAAAGGAAAATATGTACCTATTCGTTACAGCTGTCGGCGGGCTTATACCTCGACTATTATATGTTATAGTTACATTGATTTTAAGTTATGTATCACTCCAATGCTTTTCTTATTTATAAATTTTCTAAAGTTAATTTTGATAAAGCAAGGAAAGCCTTCAGTACCTACATATTCAAGTTACATGACATATACATAGAAGTTCCTCCCGAAGACATCTTATATACCTTAATCGTAACAAATCCGTATCAAATCTATTCATTCGTTTCGCGTCTACATTATTATCATATAGGAAGGCAATCGTCCGAGCGTCGACTTGCGAAACCTCGCAAACCAATGTCAATAAAATATGGCAATCCTAAATATACCTAGAATGTACATGTTTCGTTTCTCGATAAATATAAAAAATACGTTCATATCACAAACTTTATCAAGTATTACTTTAGAAAACGGTGAGTCTAGCTAGTCTAGGCCGGGCGGGGTCGAGACGCAGATCGAGACGTTGCGGAAACCAAATCAAATATTCGAGTTCAGGAGTGGGCGCGGGTGAGTCCCTGCGCGGAGCCTGCACTAGCGGGGACGAAGGTGAGGGGAGGGGGCGGCTATCGCGCCTCCTTGGCCGTGAGCTTCTCGATGAGCTCCTGCAGCGGCGCCAGCTCGCGCCGCTCGATCAGGTTAAACTCCTGCCACAAAACAAACTTGCTGTTACTTTTCTTAGAACGAACTAGTAAAATATTATTATGTACATTGTTTTTTAATTCCTCTACCGTTCATACTTATGAAATGAGATAGTGGCGTAGCTATGCGCCGGCGTAGTAGGTCTCGCACTCGAGGGAACTAGCGTGAATGAATACTTTCAACACTGAAATCGAATAGTCTCTAAACACTTAATAATATACTCTCACAGAAATTTCCTTACATAAATTTTATTTCGTTCGTGTGGACTACAGGATTTTACATACAAAAGTTTTTTCTCCTCCCGTTCTTTACGTTAATTACGGTACCTGCATGCCAAATTTCAATCATCTATCTAAGGCGGTTAAGATTTTTCATACAAAAGATTTTTCTCGCTAAATCCCGTTCCAGCGGGAATTTTGCAATATCCTGTTACAGCTAAGCTTTAAGTTTATTAAGGTACCTGCATGCCAAATTTTTGGCGTCTAACTTAAGTGATTTAGATTTTTCATACAAAAGGAATTTCCCGGTAACTCCCGTTCCCGTGGGAATCCGTTCCTGTGCGTTGATATGTCAGTCAGTCAGTCAGTTTCTCCTTTAAAAATTTAGTTGACAAGAACATAAATAAGAAGAAAGACTCATTGTGTTAGAAATACCTTGTTTGCTTTGTCGCTACAGTACGTAAAAGGCTAACAGTGTGTGTTATACAGACCTGCACAAAGAAGATGAAGTGCTTGAAGGAGGTGTTGAGGTGCGCCTCCTCGCCCAGCTGCACCACCTCGGGGAAGTGCTGGTGGTAGATGTGCGCGTACACGCGGAACAGCCGCTTCAGGATCGTCTTCGCCATCGACAGGAAGTTCTTTGGGAATGGCACACCTAACACGGAAACAAGTCTATATTAGATTGAGATTGAAAAATAAACAGAGATCAGTGTAAGATTTTAGACTTTCGTGTTCCATTCCACTAAATATTAGTTTTTATGGGTCTACACGCGGTATTATCTGTTTGTGTACCATAATAAATAAATAAATATTAGGACACCAACCATGGTCGCGAGCGATCGTGTGTAACCCAGTCATAACTCGAAATGTCGGGCAGTGAGTAGCTATGTAATTACTACTCCTAATAGCGTGTGTAGACCCATAAAGACTAATATTTAGAGAGCAGTGTAATTCTAAAATCCGATCTTAGATTGTTTTTTGAAAAATCGAATTTAATATTCAGCTGCATATGCGAACAGTACTAACCTATTTTACTAGGGAAGAGTGTTTCGTCGTCAAGCTGGTCCTGCGCCCAGGTCATGAGGTAGTCGATGTACTTGGGCGCGGAGCACTTGATGGGCTTCTTGACGGTGTGCCCGTCGGCCCAGTGGTACTCGTACTTGGGCCCCGCGGACATCACCGCACACGACTCCTCGCTGCAGAACTCCGTGATTGTGCCGTACAGCATATTGATCTGGTTGAAGAAGTCTACAGCTGAAATAAACACATTGTTATGATTAACTTTACAGTCTGTATTTTTATTATCATTTGGTTTGACCAAAAGCTTATCATAGTCAAAATGTAAAATATTCATAAAAAAACAATTAGCGAAAAATTCTGGTTCTGTTACTACAACTAAAAAGCAGTTAACCATTTCTCAGGCTGCTTGTACCCAGGGCTCAACTCAATTAGATCATACTGGTGTTCATAATATATTAATTCAAAATACATATTTATTATTCACCCTTAGACCGCCAGGCGCATTAACGCAATCCTTACCTCAGACGCCAAGCGTATTTTTAGCTATTATTTTGCCTTTATTCACTAGTGATGTGCATTTGTATAAAATAAATTAATTGTAAATGACGATTTTCTTTAAATTTTTATAAATTCACGTATTGTTTGTATATGAAATCATACTTCGTGAACGATAAAAAAAAACAAGGTTATGGTTACCCATAGAATCCAGAATATTCCAAAAAATTCATATTAAATTGTAGAACAAGTTAGCATCTTCGGCGTCACTAGTCACGTCTTAAAGCGTCCATGGCGTCTCAGAAGTGTCACTAGTCTCCATTTTCATGACAAAAATAGTGAAGTAAATAAGATTTATCGATGATGAAAATAGGATAAAAATGTAAAAACCATACAAATCATTCCACAAGGTTTTTTACATTCTAGATATTTATTCAAAACAAAAAGTGTCAATCCAGCTTTAATTTTAACTAACTGTATACTCCGTGAAATTTTAGTGGTTTTTTACTGCAGTAAAATGATTCTATCTTAGTAGCACAATAGATTTGTGCAGTTCTTTTTATCAATAAATACCGATTTTGAAACTACGAAAGGTATAACCGAAACTCGAAAGCACGTTCGAACCGCTTTATTATTTAGGGCGTAGAGGTACTTTAGCTTTAAGCATCGATTTCATGCGGCAATCAGTACCTGATTATGTGACATCTTTTAAAAAACGATAGCTTCTCTTGTGTTCGAGTTTGAAAAATTATTATATTGAAAAAAATTAAAATTTTAGGGAGTAATCATGATTCGATAGTATTACTAAAGGCAAATCTCTCTGCCACGGGAAAACAACCCTTAAAATTTCATGGTGTATATGCTTTATGAACTGAACTAAAATTGTAAAGCAATTAGCATGACTGTGCTTGTGAACAGGCACTAGGGTTTGGTCTGCTGGGATACAATTGTGACTTTATATTTTTTAGAATAGGTAATTAGGTTATTAATGCTAATATGTCCACTCACAAAAAATTTAAATGATCTGTTGAATACAGCAAACATTATTATTCAATAGAGGTAAAATATATTTCTACCTTCCCACAAGTCCCATCATTATGATACGGCCATCGCTTGTGACGTCACAAGCGGACGACTTAAAGCGTCTTTGGCGTTCCTGAGTATGATTTTTAGATATTAGATAGTGAAGTACCCTTTATCGATAAAAATATATTTACCCACATTTTTATATCTTGATTTAAAGATTGAGGCTTTTTAATTCTATGAATGTAAAAAAAAAAGATTGGCTTTTAATACAGTACTAGTTACACAATTCCTTATAAATCGTGTGGAAGAAGTGAAAAGTATGTGTCGAGATCGTAGCAAATGGAATGATTCATGGGTGCATCCAGTTTTTTGGCCAGGAGGGGCAAATCAAATTTTAAGTTCTGGGCCAGGGGGGAGCAAATCAGGTTTTTTTTTGCTAGGTGACTATCGATAAATTAGATATGATGCTTAATAACGACGACATCATATCCTTACCGACTTAAAAGTTTAATTGAAACCTTAATTTTTATCCATTTCGATACACACATACTATAAATAAACTTATTGATCAAAACAAAACGATGTTCTAACCCCAAGTCGGCTGTAAATGTAAAATCGAAATAATGGTTCTTAAATACTACTTGCCTGCTTTTTTTTTATTTTATTTACATCACTACATGACGCATAAAAGCGTCTTTGGCGCTGGGGGACATACTTTTAATAGCGTATAAGTTAATGTTTAGCAATTTGCTTTGTTCTTTGTAAATTTGATAATTGAATTGATTCATTGTGACGGGTATTGTTGATCATAAGTTGTTCTATTCGCGTATATAAATAAAATAATCGTTCACGAAGGATTTATTACTAATATTTGCACCTGAACTTCTGACCAAAATCTGACGCTTTAAGGCGTCCTTGGCGTCTCAGTGTAGTTTGCTAATGACGCTTTAAGACGTCCTTGGCGTTCAAAGGGTTAATATGAATATCAAGAATGACAAAGAATCTCAACTGGTAGATTCTATATTTGTTCTATGTGACTAGATAATACATAAACTACATAACAGGTTGATTGTCAAATTATGCACCATACATTCTCACATAAACCCTGGAAGAGCACATCATTGAAAATAATACAAATACCTACAACAACATTAATATTTTATAACTTCCTTATTAACTTTCTACTATAAAATACATCAACGCTGCAGTATGAGGAAGGAAGCAGGAAGATAAATTAATGTTATCTAGCAGAAGTGAATCAGACACAGGAATGAGTAATGTTCCAATTGCATATACAATAACTTTTTGCCTCTGCCCATTGTTCCATGTAACATCTCAGTCCTAAATAAGTACATGCTACTTTTATGATCATCCAGCTACAAAACAGTATTTGCATTGAATGCAACATCATATTTTTGTATTATAGAATGAACTACATATGTCTTAGTTTCCTTTTAGAGTATGTAAATATTTTATATGGAATTGATTATTCCGTGATTGAAAATAGAAGTACAGTGGAGCGTCGATTATCCGAACGTCGCTCAACCGAACGACCGCTTATCCGAACAGCAGTAACGCGCGGGTCAACGCCCCCCCGCACCCCGCGTTCGGCTTGCGCGCCTCCCGCGCTTCAGTTTTCGCGCACTTGTCGCCACTCGTTCACTTGTTATTGTACTCGTATATCACTTCCAAGTAACCGCTAGTCGACAAATGATATTATGGTTTTAATTTACATACCTGTACGTAAATATGTATGACTGAATCAATACACATAATAGGTAGTTCGATTATCCGAAAATACCGGTTTTCCGAACACCCACGTCCCCCAATTAGTTCGGATAATCGACGCTCTACTGTAATAGCTTTACACTATGTTATCACATTAAAATGTAGTTTATTATTTCCTAGAACATTAACCAAATGGTTGATAACAAAAGTATTGTAATATATATTAGTGAGTGCATGTGGAGTATGTGGAGGCGACATACTGTTGACGGCGACCCACTCGTTGAGGTCCTCGCCCTCGGGCAGCATGACCGCCAGGCGCAGGTTGCCGGAGCCCAGCGTGGCCGCCGCGTGCCTCATCAGGTCGTACTGATGTGTGCCTTCAGGAATATTCTTCTTGGGCTTGAAGGTCTTGTTCGACCGGCTCCCGCTGTGAACACACAACACTCGCTCAAAACACTGCACTACACGATAATATTCCTCCAATACACAAAGATACTGCAAAAAAAGCACTGCTATAACATCTGAAAGGGCGTGTGTCGGAGCTACGTTACCTCGGCTACGAAAGCCATCGATGGGGCCCTGGCAGGGCGACGGGTTTGCTCAATTTTACATATTTGTATAAACGATGCCGAAACTCGACTACGGACGTAAACAAGACGTCAGCGAGACGGAAAATGGTCAGATAAAAATAGACTAGTAAAGTTGAACCTATTCACGATACTTACAATAGGAAACTCATTTTGAGAACTTAAAAAGCTCCAGGTGTAATCTGGTATATTGATAATTTCACTTAAACAGCACCGAATCATTAAAAATAGGTTATTAGTAATATATCACAATCCTCTTGATGCAAAATGCAATTGTCAAAAACTGTCAAAACTTATCTTTTTTTATTCACACAAGAATGTTCTTGCACTAATAATTTTTGTTAGTCAAGTTAATATTTTTGCACTCCACTACTTATTTTACATTTTACTGCAATGGTTCTTTTAAATATAAAATGTTATGTAATGATTTTTATAGCAGACTGGTTTGTTCGGAAAATAGTTCGTTTTACTTTATTTTCAAATATCTTTGCTTTAATAGTATTTAAAAAAAAGTTTGACATTTGGTCGCTAGTGATGTTCGTATAAACGATTATAGATCTATTACAAATAAGTAAAATTTAACTGACTGTTTGTAATATAAAAAAAACGACTTTTTACTATATGGGTATGAATCTATATCGGGTTCCAATAACAAAAACACAGATGAAACATTTTTGTCTGTCTTGTTATTCCCGCTAATCTTCCAAACGACTACACTAATTTTGACTTTTACTAATGCATAGCCAATTTCACAATTTCCACTCGGACGAAGGCCTACGACTTCGTCCGAGTCTGTTAGTTTTAAATACATGTAATGTCGTTTTTCACTTTCACATTTATTTTAAATTGATTTATGATTATCAAATAATATTGAAAATGTGCTTATAATGATTGCGTAACGTATATTTGTTATTTCTTTTCAATATTTTATGAAAGAATGTGTTGTTTGGAGGGACATATATACTTTATTATAATCGTATCTTTCAAATAGCACAGTATGTAGTATTATTCCATCAAACATTAAAATCTAAACAATCGATAAATCTTATTCGAGTACTAGCTACGTCCAACACTAGTACAATCGTTCGTCGAAGTCGATATTTTCTGACAATCCTCATCTGGTTCAATTGATCGTCATTGTAGAATTTTACACTTGAAACGAAAAATAAACATCAAAGATGCAGGGTCTTAGCATTGCAAGCTTGAAGAAGCACAAAGCTGTAAGTGGCAAACCATCTTGATTATATTTTACTGCATTGCAGCTGCAAAGTTCTTACATAATTAACCTATACAGCTAATCCGTTGTTGTCGATAAGAAGGGCTTCATGAAGGGTTTGTTATCTCTAGTTGATCCCCCTGTACGTGTGCACGGCGCTGGGCTGCGGCGGCGCGGTGGTGTACCTGGCGCGCCTGGCGCTGCGCTCGCCCGACGTGTCCTGGAGCAAGAAGGGCAACCCTGAGCCCTGGCAGGAGTACAGGACCAAGCAATACAAGGTAATGCATTTCCCTTGAGACCCAATCTTCTTGAATGACATAATAATTCTTGATTAACTATTAATAATAGTTCTCTTACTGTTTTTTTTAAATAATGTGTTTTCTGTTAGTCTTTACATTTTACTTTTATTTTTTATCTATGATATTTGAAAGAGGGTGCCTTCTGGAAATGTACCTATATTAGATGTTTATATTATATTGTGGTTAAAATACTTTTCATTATTATGAAATTCAACTTAGTGAATCCTGCTTTTATTCAACATAAACTATAATATGACATTGATTGGCAGTACATTATCAATTCTGTACTTCATGTTTCTGCAATAAAGTGATTGTCTACAGGCTGATAATATGTGTCATTTGTGGCCTCCATCTGTGGCTTAAATTTTTCCCACATATTACTGTGAGGGAACAATTTAATAACTCTGGTACATAGCTGCTGGCTTAGTGTGTTGAAATATATGTCTGAACGTATGAATTTCCTGTAAAATATTATTTTTGTTGACAGTTTTACTCGCCTAACCGGGATTACTCCAAGGAAGAATCACCTGCTCCTAAATTCTAAGACATATTACTTTATAGTTTACCAACAAGCAGTGCTACAGTCTAGATGTTTATTGTTTAATAAATAGTTAATATGTGATAATTACATTTGTGTTGTTATTCAAAACCTATTGTTGCCTGATAAAATGCTATGAGATAACAAATTTGCTTCTCTTTGCAATAATGCTTGGCAATCGCAAATATTGTTGTAAAGTAGGTATTTGTGTAGAGAAATATGGAAGCAACCCAGTACTTAATTCAATGTGTCGAAACTAAAACTTCTAAAAGGTTTCAGTCTCAGTGGGAAAAGGTTTTAAGTCAAGTTGAGGATTTTAAGTGTACTATTTTTCTTTTAGTTTCTTCTGCACCTACCATACCTATTTTTTGTAAATCAGAAGTAATTAATAGATGTCATGAAAGTAATGTAGTGTCCATACGGTTTATTTTTATTGCTTGTTCTTGAATGAACTCTTTAATTTATTGCTATAGCCATAGGTGATTTAAAAAAAAACTAATCACGCAGACGTAATGGCGGTATTTTAAATCCTTTGACTTGATTATTTTGTAAATAAAAGAAATTAAGCTTAAAATATCAGCTAAGTACGATTTTATTTAGCAGATAGGATGGAAACATCATTCCATGATGTAAAACGTAAAAAAAGGAAAACACGAAAGTGTCTCGATGAATTAAGAAAAAGATCGCGAAGTAACTCGGTGAAACATTATATAGCTCGTCCAAATATATTAAAGACGAAAGCTCCCGCGGTCATTATTAATGATAACAGTAAAATCAATAAAAATTGTATAACATCTAAACGACTAACTCTAAATAATATGTTTGGGAAAGCTGTTCGATCAGAAACTATAACTAGACCTTTATTTTGTGATGGTAAACAAGATCATGATTTGATTATAAATACAAGGTCTCTGGTAACATCCCCGATAAATATCCTGGTTGAATCTAAGAGCAGTGATGCTTCTGCTAATTTGAGCAATGAAACTGTTACATTTGAGAGACAAAGTGATTATGCTGAACCTTATAAGCGCGAGGACAGTTCTTCAGAGAGCATAGTTTGCTTCAGTCCAAGACAACAGGAGGATAAAAATGGATTTCCAGAGAGTGATAATGAAGACTCTATGTCAACAGTGACATCTACCAGTAGATCTAATGAAGATTTTGGCTACAATTTATGTAAACTACATGAAGATATAACTCTATATGCAAAGAGAAACCTATCAGATTTTATAAAAATGGATGTAATGAAAAATACTAGAACTTGTTTAGAAAATTTACGTATGAAAAGGTTACCCCAGAACCTTGAAAACAATCAGGTGGGAGTCATACCTGATAACTGTTACACAAATATTGGAACAAGTGACAGATTGTGTACAACACCCAACAAAACAATTGTTCAAAATCCTATGGATTACATCAAGATTGGCTGGACACAAGACTTGTCCCACAGTGAGGCAACCACACCGTCCTGCGGAGCCTCGCCAGTGCGCTCACCACCACTGTATTCGCCTCCTGCTTGTATTCAAGGAGGGTATTTACCCTCTATAATATCTTTTACACCAGATTATGATTTCTATCCACACAGATTGAATGAATAAGTCAGGTAAATGACAGGTTAGGGGTTATTATGTTTTAGCATGCAATTTCTGTTTAATTAATTAAATTAAAGCATGTTCAGTACAAATATAACTTTTTTACTACCTGAAAGCAAGTCTGAGTACCAAGACACATTAACATTCACAATCTCTTTATTAACAAATTTAATAGAACTGGGTAAATATGATTTCCTTTTTCCAAATTTACACTAATGTTATGTTTTCTAACTCTGATATTAAATCCATGTGTTTGAATGTATCAGGACTCTTGGTAAAGGTTTCCAACATGCTAAGTTTCTTTTTGTCCTTGCCTCCATAATACATTTGAAACTGATTTGCTATGCACTGTGCTTCTTGTCCAGTAAGTACATTCTGTAATAAAATTGATACAAAGATATAATAATATTTTTAAAGAATTCGAGCTTCACCTGATTAAAAATTCAATGAATGTAGTGTGGAATAGTTTACCTTGTCATACTCGCCCCTCATGAGTATAATGCCTTTATCATGAAGCTCTATGTAGTGTACTGCAGTAAGACATTCTGGGGCATTTTCTTTGTGAACCTGTGAACACACAGTGTTAAAATATGATTGAATAGATAAAGTGTACATACTTAAAAATCATTCTTGTATTAATTTACATACCTGGTAGGCCAACAGTGGTGTAAAGTGCACAGTGTGCCCAGAGCTCTGGCACATAATGAACTCATAGCCCTGTTCTCGAGGCAAGGGGAATAGGAATGTAGGATATTGCCTCATATTCTGCTGCAAAACTTCATATACATCTTTGGGTATGGTTGCAGATATAACTTCTTTATTTTTGTGGTACTCCTCCCAAATGCCTTGTATCTCTGATGCAGTTTTATCTCGAACAAGATCAATTTTGAAAATGTCTTCTAACTTTTTGTCTTCAACAACTGCACTATCATCTTTAGATGTTTTAGGATTCAATACAGAAGAATATTGTCTGAAAAGGTTAAGCAAACAGGATTATATATGCATTTCAAGCTGTTTACAGCACTTGTGGTCATGGGCAAGACAAGATGACCATGTAGTGTCCGTGCACATAATAGATAAAATACTATAGACTACCACAGTTTAGTAAATATTTTCGATTGGCCATTTTATGACCCATATGAATAACTAATATTTTCAATGAACAAATTATTATGATTTATTAATATTCTTTACTTTTAATAGGTAGGTATTATTATGTTTAATAAACCTAGATCCTTCTGTACTTTCTTTTCTTTTTATTTTTACAGGCATTACTAGGGTCTCCAAATTAACATGGTGAAATGAAAATGCATTCATAGAAGTACCTATCTAAAGTATTATTAAGTAGGTAGGTGCCTACCTGGTATTCACAGATGCGAATTTAGTCTTTCTTTCTTTTTCTTTAGCACTTTGTTGTTGTTCAACTCTTTGCATAAATTCTTCTGGAGAAGTTTTTTGCAGTGCAGCTATCCGTGAGGCGTACTTTTCAAAATAAGGATTTTTTTCTAAATCCTCTAACACCTTCTCCATGTTAGGGGCAGTTTTTGTAATTCTTCTGACACTATTCAAATTTATTCTTATTGGCTGCACAAAACGTCTAAAGCATAATGCCATTAGGTAAGTACCAAAAAAACTTATCTTCTGTTTTAAATTTAGTTTTGAGTTCAAACCCTCGCAGTACACCACACCACACGGCGCACAGTATTATAGCCCGATTCAGCCCGATTATATAAAATGTAATGTCAAATAAATATGAACGAATGACATTCTGTGGACTGCGATTGAGTGCTGACTCGATAACGAATAGTCGATTAAATTGTGTTGAACAAGAAAAAATTCTACAATGACGTAAATAACTATAGATACCTCTACATTAAGTACCTAATTTGCGTTTCCCTGCAATTTTGGGAAACTTTACTGACATTTGAAACAAAAGATTCGAAAAAGCATGCAAACGGAATACATAAATAGTTATATTGCAAAAGTACCATAATGAGAACAGATTTGTGCTCTATTATCATTCGGGTACCTCAATAATACCATTTACCTATCATAATATAGCAATTCTGATTTGGCCTATTCGAATACGAAACTAATTGGAGAGCGTGTTATGTACTACAACACTATTTGTGTGTATGTGTGTGTACTGGTGTGTACACTGTGCTGTGGCCGTCATCCCAAATGTCAAATAAAATTAGAACGTTCTCTGCACTAAATTATTTCATGATTTATTGTTTTTAAAATGATTTTGTGTCTAAATAAACAATAATAAGGATATTCCTGAAAGAACAAACATTAAATTATTGTAAGTATATCTTAGAAATGACGGCTTAAGTAAAAATAAACGTTTAATTAGTGATTTTTATAAGACACTTCAGTGGGATTTAAGTAGTTTCATAATTTACTAGGAATTTAGTCTATAATAGTTATAATTTTATAGAGTTATCCCTTTGGTCTTTCACCCCATAAAACATATTTTTATTATATTGAAAGTTAATTGACATTGTCCTATTATGTAGTGTAATTTACGTATGTAATTAGGTCACTCTTTAAAGTAATATTTTAAATCAAATGTAATGTTATCAATTCAAATACCTTCAGGAATTTATTACACGAAATGATTACTTAAGGTTAGAACCTATTTCGTCTTGGGTACAATAAATTTATGATTTTGTAATGTAGACAAAAGTTTTATTATTATATTTGAGATTATAAACATGATTTATCTATCAATAATATAATATATCGCCGACATAGGTTTAGAGGCTGCATAGGTGAATGAGTTAATCTGTACCTAGTTTACTACTTGCAACTACATTATTTGATCTGATCCTAGGACAAGTAGTAATTATGGTGCACTTTTACAGAAATATTATATTACTTTACATGAAAGCTCATTAATTTTCTACTAGCTATAACCAATTGAATTGTGTTTAGTTGAGGATGTCAAGTCCATCAATTTAAATTCTCAAATACTTTTGAAATTGGAGCTCTGTATGCAAAAATTTAAAACACTATCCTTACTATACTCTTTTTCACCTAAGATGATCCCTGTGACACTTCATTGTGTTCTGAATCACGCATCTTACGAATGACAAACGAAAAAAATTTTATTGCACATTTTTTTCATTTTATTGCGGCCTCATTAGGAAAAATATTAAAATAAATATTTTTATACTTTTAAATGACTAACAGTATCGTTTAGTTTAATTTAATGTATGTAGTACCTATGCAGTTCATATACATAGAATGGAACATAGTAACTCTGACTAAGTTCCATTCTACGTAATACGAACTGCATAGGTAATTTAATATTTTTCCTAATGAAGCCGCAATAAAATTAAATAAGTGTGCAATAAAATAATTTTCCCCATTTCACCCACCGGATAGTTGTGACTGGTATCCCCTGTCTATTGTTGTGCCTGTCGACTTCTCATGTGGACATCACGACTGCTTATTGAGACAGCTGATTCAGTGGAGTGAGGTTATCTTATGTCTTTAAATAAAAAAACAATTGAAATGCTATATTGTGTTTGTGTGGCGTAGCTAGCGAGTATGTGTCGCGTGAGCGGGGGCGCGGGCGCGGGCGCGAGCGCGGGCGCGGCGCGGTGACGCGCGCGGGCGGAGGCGCGGCATGGCGGAGGCGCGCGAGGACGCGGGCGCGCCGGGGCTGCACGACGCCGCGCTGCTGGCGCCGCTCAGCGAGGACACCTTCCTGCACAACCTGCACGTGCGCTACAAGCGGGACCTCATATATGTGAGTCATTGACTACACCTACATTCACATTTTTATGTCTGTTCATCGATACGGGCAATTTTCGTTCGGCCCCTTTTACAACGGTATCGAAAAAATAGAGAATATAACGTGAACTCAGCTTACTAAATAAGTACTTACTACTTACGTCAACGCTTGTAGCAACGTTTGGCAGCAATGATTTATTAAAATAGCCTGTAATATACTTTGTGAAATTTGCTATTTATTAGTGAAAGTCGAAATTGGTCTAGCCGTTTCGGAGATTAGCGGGAATCATCAGAGAGGCAGGACAGACAAAAATATTTTCATTTGTGTTTTTGTTATTGGTACACGATAAAGATTCATGCCCATT
Organism: Maruca vitrata; assembly: GCA_039566165.1. Classification (NCBI taxonomy): domain Eukaryota; kingdom Metazoa; phylum Arthropoda; class Insecta; order Lepidoptera; family Crambidae; genus Maruca; species Maruca vitrata. The sequence continues at coordinate 87,172 of CM076923.1, read as the reverse complement.
TAGTAAAAAGTCGTTATTTTAATATATTTTTTATTTTTTATTTTACCTATGTCATCCCACTGCTGGGCAAAGGTCTCCTCCAAATCTATCCATTGCTCTCTATTTAAGGCCAGGACCTGCCAGTTTTTTGATATCTGGACCAGATCATCACACCACCTTTTCTTTGGCCTTCCTCTTCGGCGGAAACCGTCTTCAGGCACCCAGTGGGTGACGATTTTGGCCCATCTATCGTCCTTAATTTATTTTAATATTAAAAAGATCAAAACTGTTTCTCCTATCTTTGAGCCTTGTTGTTATATATTAAGCGACATTAAATAGAATTTAGGGTTAAATGTAAGGGTAGACAAGGGCCTTTCCTGCAATACTCATGGAAGTATGAAGGAACTAGATATATTGTTAGAATGCATTAGTTATAAGCACGCATGTGTTGTTTGCAGACGTACGTGGGCAACGCGCTGGTGTCGGTGAACCCGTGCCGGCCGCTGCCGCTGTACTCGGCGGAGCTGGTGCGCGCCTACCTCGCGCGCCCGCCGCACCTGCTGCCGCCGCACCTGTCAGTGCCGCTCTACTACGGCCTTATATTTGCTATCAATATCAATAACGTACATCATCATCATCATCAGCCCATATACATCCCCACTGCTGGGGCACGGGTCTACCCTAAACTTGGGCGATAAGGCCTTAGTCGACCACGCTGGCCAAGTGCGGGTTGGTCGACTTCACAACCTTAGATATGAAATGAAATGAAATGAAATGAAATAATTTATTCTGCAAATAGATTTACATGAAATACTTTTGCACGTCAAGTTGTAAATAAATTAATCACATATTACATAAAAATTCACAAGTTACATAATTCATTGATGTCCAAGCGAGCAGCTCATCATGTCCATGGATTTTTATCATTTAAGTAGTCTTCTACTTTATAATATGCTTTTTTCACAAGACACGACTTAATGAAAAGTTTGAAATTATAAAGGTAAATCAATAACATTTTGTGGAATCTTATTAAACAATTTTGTGCTTAAACCTAAGAACGACTTTCCAGTCTTTTGAAGCCTGAGCCTTGAAACGGCAAGCCTATGTTTATTTCTTGTGTTAAAATGGTGAGTATCCGATTTCTTATTAAATGATTGCACGTTCTTGTAAACATATAAGATACAGTCCAAAATGTACTGGGAAGCTACGGTTAAAATATCTATGTATATTTCTTCATAGGTGTGAAGGTTTCCTGACGATGTTTTCCTTCACTAAGCGTCGAATGATGGTGCATATGAATTTCAAATTGAAAAACACATTGGTACCTGGCGGGGTTTGAACTGGCGACTTCTCGCATGGCAAGCAACGACCTTAACCACTCGGCCATCGACGCTTTTTAATAACGTACACGAATCAATATCAATTAATCAGTGCTTCAGGTGGCTATTCACAGGTTCAATTTGACAGAATAAAATTTCACATTAACGACATAGATTGTATCGATTGTTACAGATATGCAATCACAGCTGCAGCCTACCGCTGGGTTCGTGATCGAAATGAGAGCCAATGCATTGTCATTACGGGTATGTATGGAAATCAATTATTATCAGATAATCATATCAACTGTTCGCGAATTATCCATTACTCATGTACAGCCGGGAAATTTGGCGGTAGTACACTTTTCAAACAGACTTCTTTAAACGCCATTAGTCCCGCCCTCTGGTTATTTCCGCCAATAGAACCACTTAAAGAAAATTTGTGTGTTGGGTAATTCTCTAAAAATATCGAAATTGACGAAAAATAATTAAAAATTAATATGAAAGGATTTGCTTGGATTTTGTATTGCGAATAATTAAAACCTCACAGCAATGTATCTTAAGCCAGTACGTGTCCTAAAAGCTTAACTTTATAAGTTACTAGCGTTTAGGAACAAGCAGGTTTCGTGAAGGGCAAGGGAACACGTGAGCAAATTCTCAACATCCGACAGCTAATTGAGAAGTCGTACGAGTTTGATTCCTCAATGGTTATGTGCTTCGTCGATTACAGCAAGGCCTTTGATTGCGTTAGCTGGGACTGTTTATGGAGAGTTTTGGAAGAAGTTGGCGTTCCAAAACATCTGATAGCGCTTCTCCAATCACTGTATTACTCGAATGATGGAGTTGTAAAAGTGGACAGAGAGACATCCAAGCCTTTTAATTTCCAGAAAGGAGTACGACAAGGTTGTATTTTATCCCCCATCCTGTTCAACGCCTATGGAAAGTACATCATGAGGCGTTCCTGTGAGAATTGGGAGGGAGGTGTTGTAGTGGGCGCCACAAAAATAACAAATTTGCGCTATGCCGATGACACCATACTTCTCGCAGGCAATGAGACAGAAATGTGTGCTTTATTGGACAGGATGGAAAGGATTAGTGAAGATATGGGGCTCTCCATACACCGATCTAAAACCAAGGTTATGGTGGTTGACCGGACTAAGAAGTTGGAGCTCACTGGAGCACTAAACCTAGAAATAGTGGACAATTTTGTATACCTGGGCTCCAACATCAGCAACAACGGTTCATGTGAAACGGAGATCCGCAGAAGGATTGGCATGGCCAAGAACGCTATGTCTCAGTTGCACAGAGTTTGGACAGATCGAAACATCTCCGTTAAGATCAAAGTAAATCTAGTGAGGACTCTAGTGTTTTCGATCTTCTCGTATGGCGCTGAGACTTGGACCATAAAAGCAGCAGACCGCAAACGCATTGACGGTGTTGAGATGTGGTGTTGGAGAAAAATGCTGCGTATACCATGGACAGCACATCGAACCAACGTATCCATACTCCACCAGCTCAAGATAAGAACAAGGCTATCTTCTGTATGTCTTCGAAAAATCCTGGAGTATTTCGGTCACATTGCAAGGAAAGACGGTGATAACCTAGAAAAGCTCATAGTGACCGGAAAAATAGAAGGAATAAGGCCTCGAGGACGCAGCCCCATACGTTGGTCCGACCAGATCCGCGCCACACTCGACTCCTCAGTACACAACGCACTCCACACCGCCGACGACAGGAGTAGATGGAGAAACATCATAAAGGAGAAAATGATGCATAATGGTGGTCACGACCCTCAGCATTAAGGAAACGACGCAAGGAGGAGGCGCGGGGTCACTTGTCAGTCATGATGTGATGACGTCGGAGGCTAGTTGAGGACCACAGCTGCTGCGCATATAGCTTAGCCCGAGTTTTCTTTGGATTCAGTTCATGGCTAGGTCGGTGCGTTACCAACTTTCACTACCCTCACTCACCAACTTATGAAACATGGTTTGTGGTGACTCGCTCAAAAAGGATACATGACAATTTATAATTGGCACTCGAACGAACATAGACGATGCAAAATATAATTGTAAAGTGGAAGAATGTTTTAATTCATATTAAATCTCTGTCCACTGCTACCTGTTATCTCAATTCAGTTCGCTTGTGTTTCCTTGTGGTTTTAAAGTTAAAGTTAGATGGTATTCTCAGGTCAAAGTGGAAGATAGATACGAGTATGCGCTGAATATTTGCCCTATTCCTAACAATGTGATACAATAACAGGCTAACTAGAAAGGTAGTAAAGGTAGATGTTGTTGTTGATGGTGTGGTCAGGCGAGAGCGGCGCGGGCAAGACGGAGGCGGCGCGCGTGTGCCTGCAGTGCGCGGTAGTGGCGGGCGGCGAGGGCGGCGCGGGCGCGGCGCTGACGGCGGCCGGCACGCTGCTCGAGGCCTTCGGCAACGCCGCCACCGCGCGCAACCACAACGCCAGCAGATTCGTACGTACCTACGCCCTGTAAACCTGGTTCGCTAACCACTGTTCCACCGAGTCAGTCAAATCTTATCTTATGTGTGTCCATACCCAAATTAGTGTTTAAACCAGTATTACAATTCGAACTGTAGTTATCTGTAGCACCCTATAAATCATTCAGTGTACAGGGTGCCCGCCATAACAGATAAGAGTAGATTGCGTGGGATACGTCCCTGTCTGTTGTACCTACTTGTAATATTATTATAACCCGATACGGTAGGTTCTCAACCGAAGTATGGATTTTTTCTTGTTAAGTCAAGAAATCAAATTAAACACACCCTAGTGGTCCAAGATCCCAGAGCTGCCAGACATCACTTATTTTCTAATGGACAAAATATATACGATTGAGTAGTGTTGGGGTGTACTATCATCATATGACTAGTTGCTACCTTGACCAGACGGCCATTTTTCAGATATCAACCAATCAAGGTATATAGAAACACTGCTCACCTCACTTAAATTCTGATGGCTGATTTTAACATATATTTCACACAATATCATTAAAAATCAGGATTCATTACTCCCAGACACATGCGGTCGGCGGTTTTACCCTACAGACGCTTTAAAGCTATGAAAAAAATTTTACTTTTACTTATTTTCTGATGCTTGATTTTTATATATGTTATTCAAACAACTAAAAAGTGCTCATCTGACCGCAATAATTATAGAATTGTACCTTACAAACTATTTTATTAGAAAAACTTAACGAAATTCAATTAAAAAAAATATTCTAAAACAGTTGGGTCTGGTGAATGTTTGGCCCCTTGGATCGGTCTGTCCGTTTGCAAAACGTTTTAAAATAGTTGTTTGAATAACATATATAAAAATCAAGCATCACAAAATAAGTAAAATTAAGTAAAAGTAAAATTTTTTTCATAGCTTTAAAGCGTCTGTAAGGTAAAACCGCCGACCGCATGTGTCTGGGAGTAATAAAACCTGATTTTTAATGATATTGTGTGAAATATATGTTAAAATCAGCCATCAGAATTTAAGTGAGGTGTAAAGGATGGGACCGGGAGATTGCAATAAAAGATGACTTCACGCTTGATGATGTATATTGTGACTAACTCATATGCCAATGTGCTTATATAGGTACACGACATGAAGAGGTGCTACGCACACTACAGAGGTGAGCAGTGTTTCTATGTACCTTGATTGGTTGATAGCTGAAAAATGGCCGTCTGGTCAAGGTAGCAACTAGTCATATGAAGATAGTACACCCCACCACTACTCAATCGTATATATTTTGTCCATTAGAAAATAAGTGATGTCTGGCGGCTCTGGGATCTTCCTCTATAGTAATTAAGGATTTGTTGTATTTTCGATGGTAAGAAGATTTCTCACCTGTGATATTAAAATGATGAAATATGATTTCAGGGAAAATTATTAGAAATAGAATTTGACTTCAAAGGCCAGCCTGTTGGTGGACACATAACACATTGTAAGTGATCTTTTTTTTAAATATAATACACCTACTGATTTACATATTTAAAAATTTGTGATTTAAACATTATATCATTTGTATGCTTGCATGCAGATCTTTTGGAAAAGGTAAGAACGAAGATAAATATTAATTATGATTGTTTTTTTTTACTAAATGATATTTGCTATAAAAGTAAGTATTAAATTACCACTCCAGTGATTAAATATTTGTCTTTATGGGTCTACACGCGTTATTAGGAGTAGCAAATTACATAGCTACTTACTGCCCGACGTTTCTACTGGGTTACACAATATTTAGTGTAATGGAACGCGAAAGTCTAAAATCTTACACTCCAGTGATTATTGATAATTTTAATTATCAATAACTTTAAAAGAAACAATTAATTTGTTAATAGTAATCGATTTATTGGATTATCTTGTTTACTTATGTACTGGCAGTCCATAATTAATCCTAATTAGAGGTTACTATTGATGTAACATATTATCTCTTTATTGATCTCCTACGTATTTCGCCTGTTGTGAGTTTCAAAATTTAGTTACTTTCTACTTTCTCTATGATGCATCGAAAAACAATGTCACAAACTGTAAGCATCTAGGGGGTAACAATCTCATTAGATAGATTGTGATGGAGCAGCCTTGTTGATGACGTAATACGGTGGTGCGCAGGACCGCGCGGTGGGCGTGGCGGAGGGCGAGCGCAACTTCCACGTGTTCTACCAGCTGCTGGCCGGCGCCGACCCGCACCTGCTCAGTGAGTGCGACTATCGGATCACTAACAGATTTACCTATACTTGTGTCCTACATAAAATGCTCTAAATGTAAATTCCATATTATTTTTCATATTGAAGATTTTGCATTATTTTCTTTAGTCAAATTGCCTCAACACCTATAGTTAACTAATCGGTTCAAGTTTTAGTCCAAAAGCGCTGATGAAAATGCACTCGATGGTTCTTACCTGGGAACTATGTTAAGCTGTTAGTTGTCTCTCGCTCTTGGACATGGAATGGCTACATTTTTACCCTTTTGCCTCACTAAGTTTTAGTTAATTCTGTCGTCCTGTCCGTCTGTCATTCCTCATTTTTGCTCGTTAATTATACGTGACATGTTCCACGGTCGGATGCTAAGCTGACTGAGCGACGCGTTCGTGTGTTCAGAGCGGCTGCGGCTGCAGCGGTCGTGGGAGGCGTACCGCATGCTGCGCGGCGGCGCGGAGGGCGGCGGCGAGGCGCTGGGCGGCGCGGGCGCGTCCCCGCGGCGCCCGCCGCCCGCCGCGCCGCCGCCGCCGCTGCCGCCGCCCGGCCCGCGCGCCGACCGCGCCGACACCGACCACTTCGCCTTCACCAAGGTCCGTGCCCGACACCAACAGCCACAGAATTATTTCAATTTGAATAAAGTACTCGACCTCGATTTCGATCGTATGGAATGTTAAATCTTAGGCTTCGTCATCATAAGGCTAATGCTCGATGAGGGCACTAAGTGCAAAATGACTGTGACAAACTAAGGAAAGGCGATTAACACACGAACATCGCTTGACCGCGCTGTCGGCGTCGTGTGTTTGGAATCAACGGATTCAATACTGTGCAGTGTGTTAATCGTCTCACCACAGAATTTTTTTCAAAGTTTTATTGTATGTTTCATTTTGAAAGTCCTAGATTTTGTGTAAAGAATATTATTAAATTTAAGTTTAACAAGTATGTCAATCATCAATGCACATATATTATAATGTATAATTAATATTGGTAAAAGAATTCGGGTATGTTGTTTATAAATCAATTTCGACCTGATTAACAGAGTGTGGGGTTGTTATTTGACCAAATCCTCCCTCCACAGCCGGACGGACTACTCACTACTTTTACGTGATGATGTCATGGTCTAGTTGAAATGACCAGTACCCGTAGTAGTGGTAAGGCCGTGTCAATAGGCGTTGTCCACGGTACCGGTCGTGGTTGCAGGCGGCGATGGCGACGCTGGGGTTCGGCGGCGCGTGGTGCGGCGGCGTGCTGCGCGTGCTGGCCTTCGTGCTGAAGCTGGGCAACGTGCGCTTCGAGCCGCAGCACAACATCGACGGCTCCATCGGCGTGCGCGTGCACCACGACTACGGTCAGTACCTACCATACCGAACATATGTTATTATTAGATTAGCTTTAATCACCGACTGACCGACTGTATTTGTTCAATGCCCCAAATAAATTGAAATTAGACTTTTTACATACAGAATAACCAAACCGCCATTTCGATTCATAAGTCATTTTACAGGCAACAGCAAAAACTGATGATCAAAATCAGAAATACATTTCCCTCATTTCATCGTATTAAATTTGAATTAAAAATTACTTGTAAATCTTATAAATAAAAATGAATTGCTGTTCGTTAGTCTGACTAAAACTCGAGAACGCCCGGACCGATTTAGGTAATTTTGGTTTTAAAATGTTCGTGATAGTCCAGGGAAGGTTTATAGTATTGGCGGTATGAAATTCGCCGGGGCAAGTTGTTTTAAATAAATGCGACAAAGTTTATGTTTGGTATAATTTACAATTATTTGGGCGCCACACATTTCTGACGTGAGTTCCGTTAATTAATTAGTATTGATTTTATGATTTTGTTCATTTTCTTTTGCTGTTGACTGTATTTTACTTTAATGACTAGTATTTCTGAATGAGTTCATTAATGGAATGCGGTTCGAACTGATATCATTCAGTGTTGGTCTTTTATCGACATATACATACATGTTCCGTTAGGGTACACCTGCAGCGCTGCTGTTACTAATGTGTTGGTTTGTGCGCAGAGCTGCGCGAGGCGTGCGCGCTGGTGGGCGTGGACGAGGCGGAGCTGGCGGCCGCGCTGGCCGCCGCGCCGCCGCCCGCCGACGACTCCGACCTCGCCGGCGGTGAGTATCCCACCCACCACCTATTACGTCAAATCCTACAGAAAATCTACATCTACATCTACACTAATCTACAATAATCTACACTATCTACACTAATATTAAAAAGAGGAAAGATTTGTGTTTTTTTATGTTTGTAATGAATAAACTCAAAAACTCCTGGACCGATTGCAATAAATTTTTCACCATTAGAAAGCTGCATTATTCAGAAGTAAAAGGCTATATAATATCACGCTAGGTCCTACAGTTGTGGAGCAGTAACCGAAAATATTTCAAAAACGGGGGAAAAGTATCGTTTCTGAGGCCTTCCGTGGCGTGCGCTGAGCATATAGTTAAAGTTATACAAAAATGCTATGGAATCTATGGATGAATTGTTCATCTTAACATTATCTTTAAAAAAGTCCGGGAGAGCATATGTCTACCTTTTATAGTTTACCCATTACAATCGTTTTAATGATTTAGATGTTTGCTCCAAAGTAATGTTATTTTGGCGACGGGATTTCGAAGTAGGTAAATGGTTTATAAAAGTTTGCTCTAGAAATAAATATAAATAAAACGTAAAACTATTTAAAAAATCTTAAGTCCCCCCGTGCAAAGCCGGGACGGGCCGCTAGTATCTAATATATTACGGGCGTCAGAGACTGACATATACATAGATATTTATAAATAAATACTTAAATACATAAACACGTCCAGACACGGAACAAACATCGATGTTCATCACGAATCAATCTAATCCACGACTCTTGGAACTGCCAGGCAGGGTCACTAACCACTGTTCCACCGAGCCAGTCATACACACACACACACACACACACACACACATCTATTATGTACCGAAGGCCGGACGCAATCTACATCATGAAATGGGGGCCGGCGCCCGGCCGGCGCATACTATAATTTCGTCTAACCTACACCTGTTATGATAGCTGGGGAAGTTTGTCAAGTTTCCTACGACCTTTTCAATGTCAAAGTGTTTACTGCACACAGTCTTATCTTTACATATTTGTAGTGCATCTATCTGCAGAGAAAGTGTTTGAAAGAAGGGTGTGTTGATGGCAGAGGAGAGCTCCGTGGAGGAGTCGCTGGGCGCGGGCTGCGGCTGGGAGGGTGCGGAGTGGGCGGGCGCGCTGCGGGACCGCCTGCTGGCCGCCACCTACGCGCGCCTCTTCACCTGGCTCATCAACGCCGTCAACATGGCCATTGAGGTAACCACCATCTATGAACTAACTTCTTCTAGTCATTAGTAATTATTTAAACATTATATTTCATTCCACACAAAGATATCACAACGAAAACGAATTGCTAATTTTTTTAGGGTTGAGAGTGATCCGCTCCCTCGCAAGTCCGGTGATGATGACGAGGCTAAATACTCCAAGGCAGCCTCGTATGTCAACTTGAAAAAAAAATGTTTTTTTTCAATTGTTCAGTGTTTCTCAAGTTACGCGTTATTTATCTACAGTTTGTCTGATTTTGCTAATAAAGAATATAGCTGATATTTCCCATTGAATTCAAAGATTGGCTCTTTGACGGGGCATGAAACGGCATTTAAGCAGGCCTTCAGGGTGAGTGCGACAGGCTCAATATGGTGTATTGTACCTGTCGACCTCATATTTGGATCTCACTACCGCTTACCATCGGGTGGAGTGAGGTCATCTTGTAAGCTTGTAATAAAAAAAAATCGATTAAGCGTTGGTGCGGCCTTATAAGTACGGCGTTCTTTTTAGGCGTTATGCGAGTCCAATCTCGATGTGTCCGGAGTTGTATGTGTGTTGTCATGGCAGCCGGCGGAGGCGGGCACGCGCCGCACGCTGGGCGTGCTGGACGTGTACGGGCTGGAGGCGCTGGCGCACAACGGGCTGGAGCGGCTGCTCATCAACTACGCGGCCGAGCGCGTGCAGGCCTGCGTCACCGGCGCCACGCTGCGCCGCGAGCAGGACGAGTACGCGCGCGAGGGGCTCGCCTGGCAGCCGCTGCCCTACGCCGACCACGAGCTGCACGCCGACCTGCTCGACGTCGTGAGTGTCGCTCACCGCTCTGTCACCTCTCTCTCATACAGGTTGACGTTTATTAACTGACGGATTTGTGTGCTTAGGGCCCCGAGAGCGTGCTGGGCGCGCTGCGCGAGGCCACGCTGCGCGGCGGCGGCGACGCGCTGTTCCTGCAGCGCCTGCAGCGCCGCCGCCACCCGCGCCTGATCGTCGTGCCGCCCGACCACTTCCAGTAACAATCCTTCATTACTAACACTCATTCATTGAGTAATGAATAATTAAATCCTGGAATGCGACGTTTTTCTTGCAAGTTCATGCTTTAGTATTTTTTGGATAGTTTGTTATATTTCGGAAAAGGGAGACAGTAGTTAAGAATGTGACTGAACCTCTTCCCCCCGTGCAGGGTGGTGCACTTCGGCGGGCCGGTGTCGTACAGCGCGCGCGGCATCGTGGAGCGCAACCGCGACGCCGTGTGCCGGCGCGCCGCCGCCGCGCTCGCCGCCGCCTCCGAGCCGCTGCTGGCCGCGCTGTTCGCGCACGCGCACGCGCCGCCCGGCGCCGCGCACACGTGAGTACCCGCCTCGTCGTGGAGCGTTGCAATTTCGACTCTTAAGACAAATCATCGAAGCATTTTATGTCGTAAAGTTGTGCGTTATGTGTTCTCATAAAAAAAAATTAAATTTCGTTCTGTCTGTTTCGGTCTGTTCGTTGATTGTATATTGTGGTCGTTGGGTTCCCAGGGGCTCCCCGCGGCGGCCGGCGGCGCTGGGCTGCCGGCAGCGCGCGCTGGTGGGCGCGCTGGTGCGGCGGCTGCCGGCGGCCCCGCGGCTGGTGCGCTGCCTGCGCCCCGACGCGCAGCTGCGCCCGCACCGCCTCGACACCGCGCTGCTGCGACACCAGATACGCTCGCAGGGGTATTACCTTCTTTATAATTTGAATATATGATATTTTTGGACCTAAAACTTATAATATTGGTGAATAAACTTTTTGAAAATTTATTTAGTGACTTATTTTTAAGAAAATTAAGAGTAAATAAAAAATTCCAAAAAAATCGCTTTCATGACCCCGTCTGAACGGGCACTTGAACCACCGGTCGTCCTGACGTGTGTTTAGTCACCGAATAAAAAACAACAAATAAAAATAAAATTAAGTGGTTACACTCGGAGACACCATTTAGTTTGGTTCAGCAACTTCAACCTGTGTATTTCACAACAGCGGTGTGTGTGTCAGGATCGTGGAGATGGCGATGCTGCGGCGCAGCGGCTGGTGCGAGTCGCTGTGCGCGCGCGCGCTGGTGGCGCGCTACGGCGTGCTGGGCGCGCGCGAGCCCCGCGACGCGCCGGGCCCGGCCGCGCCGCGCGACGACCCCGTGCGCGCGGCGCGGGCGCTGCTGCGCGCGCTGCCCATCCCCAGCGCCGAGTTCGCCTACGGACGCACCAAAGTGTTCATTCGGAGCCCGCGCACGGTGAGACAGTGTCTGTGTATATTTTACGGGGGTGATTATCTGTGGTACTGCGTATAATGCAGAATACACGGCCGCACGACGATGCTTATGCTTAATACTGTAATTGTGTACCTATTTCATTTTGATAATAATATGACAAAATTTTATGGCGCCCAAGTATTGTGCCTTGCGTATCCTACTGTTATCTGATTAAAAAATTGGGATTGGGAACCAGTTTTCAGTGTGAGCAAAATAAAAAGATAAGAATATTTAAATCTTTTTTATCATTGGATTTGAACTGGATGAACAATATTATAATGTCCAATAATGTTTACGGTCGTATGTCGGGTGCAGGTGTGGGAGCTGGAGGCGCTGCGCGCGGCGCGCGTGGGCGCGCTGGTGGCGGGCGTGCAGCGCGCCTGGCGCCGGCGCCGCGCGCGCCTGCAGCGCCGCCGCCGCCACGACGCGCAGACCGTCATCGCGCGCGCCTGGCGCGCCTACCGGGTACGGGTATACGGTCGTGTGTCAAGGTGGACAGACTCATAGGCTGCTATGACTGTAGATGATGAATATTAGTTGTATATAATTAGTCGTATTTCCGGGTGTGTAGGCGACGCGCGAGCTGCCGGAGCGGCAGGCGCTGCGGCGGCAGCTGGCGGCGCGGCGGCGCGTGGCGCGGCTGGGCGGCGGCGGCGCGGGCGCGGCGGGCGCGTGGGCGGCGCGCGTGGCGTGGCGCGCGTGGTGCGCGTGGGCCCGGCGCCGCTACCTGCAGGCGCTGTGGCGCCGCCTGCCGCCGCGCCACCTGTCGCCCGCGTGCGCCGCGTGGCCGCCGTGCCCGCAGCCGCGCCTGCTCGCGCGCGCCGACGCGCTGCTGCGGCGCCTGCACCACCGCTGGCGCTGCCGGCTCTACCGCGCCGCCTTCGACCAGACGCAGCGCAACCGCATGCGCGAGAAGGTCACGGCCAGCGTGCTCTTCAAGGTTCGTTCGATCGTAGATTATGTTTACTATTTAAGCGACAGATTTGCGATCGTGTGTATTGTTTTCACCTCTGGGATGGCTCCGCGAAATACTTGCTCGATACCCTCGATAAGTTGCAGCGACGTGCTATCCTTATTGTCGGTGATCCGGAGCCTCTACGATTACGTAGAGACATTGCCAGTCTAAGTGTTCTCTACCGTCTCTATAATGGGAATTTATTTATTTACAAATGGTATGCTGACAAATTACAATCATAACAAAAACTGCAATTACAGTCATTATGGAATGCTCTGAAGAGTTATTTCAGCTAGTCCCCCCCCTCCCCTTTCCACTCCCGAACGACACGTGCTGGACAGCGCTGCCTTCCACATACAATGCAGACGCTGGTGGCTCGGACTAAGAGGTTTATTTCCTCTTTTCTGCCTCGTGTGATTAAGGCATGGAATGCCCTTCCAGCTCATGTTTTCCCTCCCTCCTATGATCAGCAATATGGTCTATTGTGCCTGCCGACCTCATATTTGGATCTCAGTACCGCTTACCATCAGGTGGAGTGAGGTCATCTTGTTAGCCAATTGTACATGTCGTAGGACCGCAAGATGAACTACGCGCGCAGCGTGGCGCACCCGTTCGTGGGCGACTACGTGCGGCTGCGCGCGTCGGCCGCGTGGCGCCGCGGGCCCGGCGCCGCCACCGGCGACAAGTACGTCGTGTTCGCCGACCTCGTCGGCAAGGTGCGTCATTCACTCTTTATTTTGAGGTCCTCCTTTTCTTTTGAATACCTAAGTTTTTTATTACCGCTTTAACTAAAATTCTGTACATACTGAGATCCGGAATTAAAATCTTGGGTTAAACCAGAATCAAGAAATTGTCAATTCCATGCTAATGTCTAGAATTTCCGAACCGAATTTAGAAAGCACGTTAAACTGACGAGAGAGCGCTTGAGCCTGATCTTTTATCGCTCGGACCGCATTCGGTGTCAGCTTATTTAGATCCGCTGTGTCGGCGTGGTTGTATGTGTGCGGTGGTGTGCCGGCAGGTGGCGCGCTCGAGCGGGCGCGTGTCGCGCTGCCTGGGCGTGGTGTCGACGGGCGCGCTGCTGCTGCTGGAGGCGCGCTCGCTGCGCGTGAAGCGCCGCGTGCCCGCGCACGCCGTCTACCGGCTCTCGCTCTCGCCCTACGCCGACGACCTGCTCGTCGTGCACGTGCGCGCGGTAACGCCACACACAACACTATTAACGAGCCCCCCTTCCATAGATGATAGAATCGCCTCTGGCTTTGTCTCCTGGTTTACAGTTTGTTTGGTTGATTGAATGCGCACATTTAATTCCAATTCAAATGTATTTTACTCTAGAATAGGGTAGTTTCCTATTATTTCATTTATAGACGGATAAACCAAGTTCAAAAGGTAAGTTTATGTTAAAAGAATGATTTGATATTTGGAAAACTCCCGAAGATATTACAGTTTCAATAGCACATAATTAAGGCGAGCTCAAAACGTTTCATACAAATGTCTGTGACCCTGTATGCATATCATTAGAACTTTGTTCAACAGCTATATCAAATGTTGCGTTTACGAATATGTTGAAAGTTACCACTAATTTTGAAGTCTATAAGATGGCATAGTAATTTTAAAGAATTTTCGCAAAGGACTTTCCCACCCAACTTTAAATGTCTATTATTGCCTCATTTTGTCAAAAATGTTGATTACGATTTGACTAATGTTATTAATTTACCTATATCTTACTGTGTATTGTAAAATTGCATGTAAAATCAGACTTAGGAAACTACCCCATTAGAAAGCTCTATAGGTACCTATAGGCTATACAAAACCATGTATGTAGCGCGTTCCGCTCCGCGACCGTGAGTTAGTAGAGTTGGTATCGCGTATCGCTACTCCCCCGTGTCTCACGTGTGCGGGCGCTGTGGTTGCAGTGCGGCGGCGCGGAGAGCTCGCTGGAGGAGCTGTCGCAGTGCTCGTCGCGCGACGCGCCCGACGCGCCCGGCTGCCTCTTCGGGGTAACTATTCATTTACTCAAGTTTCGTGTTTTTTATTCATCGATTGTCAAGTTCTACGATTTTAGATAAATGTATTTTCAACTAGGATTAAATGTTAAGTACGTGTTTGGAAAATCTCATAAAACTTTCTCAATAAATAAATAAATATAGATGTAATAATTTGGTTTAACTATGCTCTGTGAAATTAATTGAAATGAAAACCAAATCTAGGAAATAGGGCTGGCTTAGGTAAAGTTTGTTATACTTTTAGGAGTGATCCTAAAAGGGAAGATCTCCTGCCGAGCTAGGTGATCGTGCTCGGGGACCATGGTCCGATATTTCATCTGGGTTTTTTGCCCTATACAATATACATAGTTAGTGGCCCGAATAACTTTGGAGTGCGATGTAGGAACCATACTAATTGCATACTCTCGTCTCGATGGTATGTCAGCGCCATCTGTTAGTCGGTGTGCGAAGTTGTTTACCGGATGTCGCCCAGTACTGATATAGCTTGTGTCCCAGGGCGAGGGCGCGTGGCGCCGGCGCGGCGACGTGGTGGTGCGCACGTGCCACGTGCTGGAGCTGGCCACGAAGCTGTTCCTCGTGGTGCAGAACGCCGTGGGCGCGCCGCCCGCCGTCAATATCGCCACCGAGTCAGTCGCCTTCCTTATCCTTTATTTTTTTTCTTTTATCTTTTATTTATCTCGACCTGATCGACCATTATCGTAACCGCTTTAGACGTAACCTCCAATAATTATTAACGCAAAAAGCGAGTTCTGGCCTGATCTAATTTACTGGATTTTAGCCTAGAACTAGTGGACCGTCTATTTTAATCTTAGATATTGTAAAGTAGTATACCTACCCTCTTATATTCCTCTTGTCGTTTGTTAAATTCAAGATGGCTGTCATTACCAAATGGCGGATATTTTTTTTCTCTTTTTTCGTACCATGCATATTAAATAAGAGAGGCAGTAACGAGTGGTCGGTGCGGTGTGTGCAGGTTCGAGGCGAACTTCGGTCAGCAGACGGTGACGGTGTCGTTCCACGCGCTGGGCGCGGGCGAGCCGGGCCAGGCGCGCCTGCTGCGGCGCGGCTCGCGCATGGACGTGCTGCTCTGATGCCGGCCGCGCCGCCGCCGCCGCCGCCGCCGCCGCCGCCGCCCTCGACGCGACCCGGACCGGACCCGGGCGCCGGCGGCGGAGGGACGCCGTCTGAAGGTTCGCTCCGCGTGATGCACCGTTATGACTAGCTACTAAGATTGTAATTAAGTAGATAAATAAATAGTAATATATAATTTAGAGTGGGTGCAGCGAAGGGCCCGAGGGCGCGTTCTCCTCCGGAGATCGGTCGCTGCTATAGTGAAAGTTTTTGTTTTGACGCGAGATTACGACTTGTCGTATATTTTGTCACGACGAGAGTTAGTTGACATTCACTTGATAAACTAATATGGTACATAAAAAGTTTCAGTTTATATATGTCGTATGTATGAACGACGTTCGCCATTGTTGAATATCCAGGACGAGTTATGCGATCTTGATTTGTTAATTTATAGCTCGATCGATCGACACGACTTCGGATTTGATGATGTCTAGGTACATCGTAGATACCAAATTAAATTAGCTAATGAGAGACTACTCCCGACGGCCGCCTTTTAAGCGATCACGTTTTAAAAGATTATACCTAAGATTTAAAAAGTCAATGTGACCGATCCGTACCCAGATGTTTTAGTACAATCATAATACGCATGTGGCCTAAATAAGCGATTGAGAAATTGCATTATAAGTACTCGTTAAAATAGTTGAATACAGTAATGCGGGCAGCGCGTCCGCAAGCGGCCGGTGCCAAACGACTAGTTATATCGTTGCCAAAATATATTGTAGTTAACGTAATGTGTATGATATCGACATAAGCGAGTAGAGTGAAGGAGTTTGCGTTGAGTGCAGCGCCGGGGGTGGCGAATCGACGGCACGCAAATATACATTGTGAGGATTCTCAGCTGTCAAACTGCCAATCTTAACGTAATATACCTAGTCACTTTTAAAGTTTTGCACATTAATATTACGATTTGCCATCCCTGACGAAGGTAACTAGGCATGTGTAATTTCTGCTAAGTATCAAATTCTTATATATGTCGCAGTCATTTGGTTGAATCAGCGATTTGATTGGATCACTAGCGCGTCTATTAAATGACGACATTCAATGAACTAGGTCGAACGTTGAATGTACAATCCTCACTCAACGTCCAACAAGTTAGCGGATTGAAACATAGCCCTTTGAACATAGCGGACGTAAAATCAGTCAGGTGATTGTAATTAAGTTCATTTTTTTTCCACTGCGGCGTTAGTGCTCTTCAAAACAAAGATGGCGTCAAACAGCTGGTACAGATCTAATCGAATAGCACTGTGTTGATATTTTTTTGAGTGAAATTGAGATTTATAGTGACTTATTCGTAAAAAAAATGGAGGCAGCATGGATGAACCGATTAATACGCAGTCGCCGGCTACTTTAAAAGAAAAAATTCTGGCAAAACTGGCTGGTTATTAAGGTGTGTTATGTCATGTCCTCATTTTTTAATCTAAAGTTAGTTATCTTTTAAGTTGCAAACTTATGGTCACCCTAATCAAACATTACAAAGTCAGCTATATCCCATTCAACGACTACGCTAAATGACGTTCAGTCAAGATGTTGAACGTTTTATTCAACAACTTCACGAGTTGTCCTTTAGTCATTCAATTAAACATCGTCATTCAATGAACGCGCTAGTGATCCAATCAAATCGCTGATTTAACCAGATGACTGCGACATATACATAAAGCATATTCGGTAGGGTAGTTGTGCCTATTTTTTATTTTTATTTTTAACAGTCCACCCTGTCACACAATTACAATGATACCTACTGTTATAAGAATTGGATTGATATCTCGAAAACTCCACGGAACATTACACATTTAAGAGCACACCATTTGGGCGGGCTCAAACGCTCTCCATACAAATATAAGTAACATTTTGGGCAGCTATATCAAATATTGTATACTATACGAAATTGTTTTCTGTATGAAAGTGGCTACTAATTTAGTAATTTATAATGTTTATTAATTTAAATTATTTCGTACTTTTTTTAATGGAATTTTTACACCCTAATTTATTTAAACTAATTTTTCGGATTAAACTTGCGTGGTTAAAATAACAATACACGCGAGTTTAATCCGTTAAATTACATTTATTTCAAATGTGTAGTAATAATAGATAATACTACCCGAATTTATATTTAGTATTGTTTCATTTCGCCAGCAATTTTAGTTTCGATTTTAGTAATGCTATACATATATATAAATTGCATGTAAAATTAGACTTAGGAAACTACCCTATTAGGTGCAATTATTATGTACATGTTATCTTTGCCTATATAGTGCAGTCATTGAAGCGTAAAATACGGTCAAACCTCCGAATTTTTTTACTGTGTACCGATTTGCATGAATTTTTTTATTTAGTCTCATCATCATCATCATCTTTGCGTTTTCCCGGTTGCATCCTTGCGGAGCCCGGGGTCCGCTTTCCTACTCCTAACTCTCCACTTCGCACGGTCTTCGGCATCCTTTATGGAGAGTTTGTTAGCACGCATGTCATCCACTACGACGTCAAGCCAGGCCTTCTTGGGCCTTCCCCTTCTGCCGGGACCCGGCGGTAGCGACATGGCTAGACACTTGTTCCCTACGTAGTTTGCCGGTTTCCGTAAAACATGACCGTACCAACGTAGGCGGCACTCTTGCAGTTTATCAGCGATGTCTCGGACATGAAGGCTGCCGCGAATACGGGAGTTCTTTACGCGATCTGCTCGCGTAACTCCCGACATCCAGCGCAGCATCTTCATCTCCGTGACCCGCAGTTCCTGCTTGTGCCGCTCAAGTAATGGCCATGCTTCACTGCCATATAAGAGAACAGGCCTAATGATGGATTTATAGACCTGTCCCTTCAGCTTAACCGGCATTTTAGGGTCGCAAGTGACGCCGCTCACCTCCCGCCATTTATCCCACGCAGCAGCAATGCGTGCCTTGACGTCGGAGTCGATGTCGCCGTTCGCGTGGAGTACAGATCCCAGATACTTGAACCGGTCCGTGCGCTCGACCGTGTCTTCGCCTATGCGGACGGACATGGGATCTGTAGTGTTGCAGGCCAAGTACTCTGTCTTCGCCACGTTGAGTTTCAGACCCCGTTCTCAAGCGATTCCTTCCATGTGTTAACACGTCTCACCAGCCGTCCCCTGTCCGAGTCCACCAGCGCGATATCATCAGCATACATAAGTAGCCATGGTGGCTGCTCATGGTGGTCTCTGATGCTGTCTGACAATACGTCTAATATCAGGCTGAAGAGGAACGGACTCAGGACGGAGCCTTGGTGTACTCCGACGGTAATACGGAAGGGCAATGTGTCGCCAACAGCGGTCCTAACTACAGAATCGGAATCACAGTACATGTCTCTAATGATATCAACATACGTTTCTGGCACTCCCTTGGACCTCAGGGCCCACCAAATCATCGCACGCGGAACACAGTCGAAGGCCTTCTCCATGTCCAGAAATAGGAAGTGGAGAGGCGTGTTCTTCGTCCTGTATTTCTCCATGATGATTCTTAGGGCAAAAACGGGGTCCATAGTCCCATGACCGGGGCGGAAACCATATTGACATCCAGAGACAGTGCACTCCTGACGGATTCGAGAGTCTACTATCCGCTCGAATAGTTTCATGGTGTGGGACATGACCTTTATACCGCGATAACTACCGCACTCTTGCACTGATCCCTTGCCCTTGAAGACCGGGGTGATAACACTCAGTCTCCATTGGCGAGGAATCCCGCCGGTGCTGAGTATGCGGTTATAAAGGTCAGTTAGGATGCCCACACCACGACCACCCATTGCCTTCCAGGCTTCGATGGGGACTCCATCGGCTCCGACAGCTTTCCGATTCTTCATGCGGCGAAGAGCATTCTCTACTTCTTCAGGCGTTACCGGTGGCACAAGTCCAAGATTCGGAGGGAGGTCCGGTGGCTGCACTTCTCTATGCTGTTTATTTAACAGCTCGTGGAAGTAAGAGCGCCATCTCTCCTTCACCGCGAGGTCCTCGCATAGTAGGTCACCGTGAGGGTCTTTAACACAGCGGCACTTGGAGATATCCTGTGCCGCTTTGACCCTAGAACGTGCTAATCTATAGATAAGCTTCTGCCCTCAGACGATTCCAGCCTATCGTAGAGCGGCTGTAGGTGAGCTCGCCTGGCTCTGGCAACAGCTTTCTTTGTTGCACGTTTTGCGGACCTGTATGCGTCGCGATCTTCAGGAGAGTTGGACGCTTGCCACTTTTTAAAGAGGGCTTTCTTCACCCTAGTCTCCCTCTGGACTGCGTCGTTCCACCACCAAGTCTCCTTGTCAAATTTGCGTCCACCCTTAGACGTGCCAAGCACTGACTTCGCCGCTTCGGTTATGGCTGCCTGAATCCTGTCCCAGTGGTTCTGAACTGGTTCGCTCTCAGCCTTAGCGCACTTGTCGCCGATAGCTGAGACGAACACCTGGGATTTGTCTTCGTCAAGCCGCCACCACCTTATTTGACGCCGACAGCGCTCAAAGCTCTTGGCTTTGGGCTTCACGCAGAGATCCATGACAAGTAGACGGTGTTGTGCAGTGAGACTCTCTCCGGGTATGACCTTGCAGTTGACTACTTTGCCGATGTGGTGCCTTCTAGTGAGTAGGAAGTCGATCTGGGTAGCGTGCCGCCCACTCCTGTAGGTGATTAAATGTTCAGGCCTCTTCTGGAAAAACGTGTTCACAATAGCCAGGTCGGCAGCCGAACACAACTGGAGGATGTTCTCCCCTTCAGCGTTGCGTCTGCCGAAACCATAGCCACCATGTACACGCTCGAACTCCTCAGGCTCCTCACCCACATGACCATTCAGATGGCCCCCAGAACGACTTCCTGAGATGGTGGGATTCCCCGCAGCACCTCTCCAAGTCTGTTCCAGAATGAAGTCTTTTCGGTGTCGCTGCAACCAGCCTGTGGAGCGTATGCGCTTATCAAGTGGGTCGTAACCCCTTCGATCAGCACCGTTACGTCCATTAAGCGGTCGCTGTAGCGTTTCACCTCCAACACGTCATCCTGCAACTCCCCGGACAGCACTACCGCAACCCCGTTCTCTCCACTAGGTGCTCCTGTGTAGATCAGCTTGTAGTCATTCCCAATGGCCCGGGATCTGCTGCCTTTCCACCGAGTCTCCTGCAGGAACGCCACTGCCACCCTCCGCCTGGTGAGTACGTCGGCCAGCTCTCTCGCGCGTCCGGTGAGCGTGCCCACGTTCCACGTCGCGAAGCGGAGTTTCCGTGGGGTTGGGGCTAACGTCTTTAGCCGCGTCCGTCCCCAACGCGGTAGCCCTCGCCCACTTGCCACAGGAGTCGGGCGAAACTCCTGCGCGCCGTTTTGCGGCGGCGCCCTATTCCTGGCACTTTTCTTGTATGTTCCTTCCATTTTGTTTGGCGAGTTTCGCTTTTACGGGAGCGACTGCCGTCCGACCACCCAACCCCGGAGGGAAAGCTGGTGCCAGAGGCTCGTTCGTTGGTCAGCAGGGGTACGTACTTGCACGTGAGGTTGGCTTGGGCCCAAAGATCTTGGTAGGGCCCCATTCCCATTTTATTTAGTCTTATATTACCCTTAATTTCAAAAGTGAAAATGATCTGAACCCCGCAATTATTTTTAAAGGGTGAAAACGAACCCTTAATGGAAAAATTACATTGAGCCATTTTATCGCTAGAAAACATGTCTAATAATAAGTGGTAAAATTTTAAAGTGTTATCTAACACAATAAACTCATATTAAAATAATTTTCAACCCCTTTAATATCTTACAACCCTTGCAAACAGACCTCAAATTGAAAATCACAACGAAATACAATGACATAACATAAAACGCTGTACGAATACAGTACGGAATATTTTATATTATCTATAAAAATTATGACACTTCAACCCCCCTTCAACCCATATAATCCATCCCTTAAAACCTTGAAAACGACCCCTTGAAACCTTGAAAAATCTTTGTATGAAAAAATTTAAACCGCCTAAGATAGTTGATTGAAATTTTGCATGCAAGTACTCTAATGAACGTAAAGCTTACTTGCAACGCGATATTGCAAAATTCATACGAGAACGGGAGTTATTGAGAAAAAACATTTGGATGTAAAATCCTATAGTTCATGCGAATAAAGTCGCGAGCACAGCTAGTTATGTATATTTATACACATAATAGTAGTTTTGGGTCTCTATTATACTATATATACTGCGTACTTTCACGTTGCTCCAAATATTCACACCCCGAAAATGTTAAGTAGAAAAAGAATACTGAGTAGAAAAATATATGATACGTTTTTGGGCTATTACTCCTTAAATTTATTTGCTATCACAATTTGTAAATTACCATTGTAAAGGTAATTAAGAGAGCTACAACATCCTGTATTGCAATATATAGTAAAACACTTTACACAAACGGGGAAGGGTTAAAGGGCTTAAGAGAGGCTGTGATTGCTCTGCCACGCGCTCTTTAAACAATCTTATCTCCGTAAATTTTTGTTCGATAGAAAAAATAAAAAAACCAAATTGTTTGTTAGAAAAATACCTATTTTTTTATGTCACACTTTTATACGTATCTGTCGTAATTTTTGAGATATTATAAAAGAAAGGAGGGATTTTTAAAAAATTGAATTTTTTATTATTTTCTTTATCGAGACTTTTTTGAACAATATGTGTCCTGAAGCATCAAAACTGATACAATTCATCAAACACTTTATTATAATGATATTTCTAGACGGAATACGATTAATTTCAATTTGGGTGGAAATGGCACTTATAAAACCAATTGATTTCGGAGAAAAAATCTTAGATGCTCCGCTTATTTGCAATACAGCTCACTTATTTTAGGTGCAAAAGACTTTAAATAGTACTCATTTTAAAGCTTATTTTATGGGCTACAAAACCCTTTTTATTAGATCGCATAAAATGCATTTCCTCGCCGCTAGATGGCATTGACCACATCGATAAAAGTTCAGACAAGGTGAAAAACAACTTTGATCTTTAATATCTAGCTTAATATTGCACTTAGAATACTTTATAAATATCCAAATTGTTCATTTTTTTACCTGCTCTAATTTTGTTTTAGGAAAATTTTCGATAGATCGTTCATTTTTGGAGATATTTACTAAAAACCGATGAAAAACGTGCAAAAATTGCGAATATTCAATGGCCAATTACTTGAAAATTATTGGATTTTCCGAAAAACTTTTCAAATAATTTTTGCTTAAAATTAGGCCTTCTGTCGATATCTGAGGTTATTTAAAAAAAACACCACCCACCGCCGAGAAGGGTCAGCAACCACCCCCAGGGTGGTTGCGGGGTCCAAATCATTTTCACTTTTGATATTAACGGTAGGTAATATGGACCTAAATCCAAAATTTCATGCCAATCTGTTCACAGTTAAAAAAGTTCGGACCTAAAATGCTTCAATGACTCCACTAATAATATTATGTACCTAACTAAAGTAATTCTGTATTAAAGTATGTAGACTGCAATCGAGTCAACTTTCTTAGCAGAAACTCACTTGCCTAGCGTCCTGGAATTTCTTGTAATTGTTAATGTCATGTGCGCGCCCTAACTATATATTTATTCATAAGATAATTTCAAGTTTCTCAAGCCGGGTGTCCTGTCTGGGAGCGAGTGCCCGAGTTTTAACTCATTTTAGAACGTTCATTCCTCAGCGCAACGTGGGTGCACGTTTATAGTTGTGTCAAAGACTCGCTGCCCGCGGGGCAATAAAACGTGGGACTACGACAGCGAATATTCATCTCTCTGTCGCACTTACAGGTCTTATGGGGAGGCGTAGTGTTGCACCAGTGTGGTGTCGATATTAATACTATAAATATTTTGTACACTACTTAAAGTTATGGAGTTAGAGTAGTACAATTATTTTTAATATTGAATATTTGTATGTAAATTGAAGTTTAAAGTTATTAGTGAATTAATTCGTAAATTACCTACTTTTTAAAACAATTATAAGTTGAGTTTCTGACAATGTAATTTACTAATTAATTGTCATTGCCAGCGCAAATACCTAGTAAGCAATCACGATGCGCACATAACAACGTATGTACAATTTTCTGTAAATGCATTTGTCGATAACTGTCCATCGACAAGTGCGCGATGCGCATGGGCCGCCCTTGCATACAGATGATTTATGGCATCGCGGGCAGCGAGTCTTTGACACAACTATAGTCATTTTATGTTGTATTGCGGTGGATTCGTCTGCGGATCCGCGGCGTCGTGTACGTTTGGCGCGCAGGGCAGCGCTCCCAGCCCACCCCTAGTTATGTTAATGACGTAGATACAATAACTAATGTGAGTGACGCAGAGTCTATTGCTGTTACGGTCGCAGCGCGCCCCTCGCCGCGCGCGCCTCCGGTCCGCGCTTGGACTTCACCTAGCAGGTGACGGACATCAGTAGTTACATTTTACATACCTATTATACAGTGAAGTCCTATATAACGTATAAATATTTTTACGATATGTATTGAGTGAAAAGTATATCTCTAATTTGCGAGAACACACATTTAGAATAATTTTATGGATGATAAGATTTTAAATTATTATAATTATGATTAAAAATTGAGCAAAAATAGCTCATTCCATGTGTTGAAATGAAATTCATTGTATGTCAAAGTCTTCGTACATCTCGAGAGTAAATAGTATTTACATTAGTAAAATGTAATTGAATAACCTAGATTTAAAACCTATAACACAAGCAATGGGTCACTTAATGCCAGCCCCTAGCGGGCGGAGCGCGGGCGCGACCGGAGGCGCAGACTATAATAGGTAGGTATTTGTGTTATACATACATTGTAAAGACACGTTACGTTTTCACGATAATTATCATATGACGAAATGTTTTATCGTTTTTAATAAAAAATGTTTTAAAGAATAATTTGTTTCATTTACTCATTTTACCTCAGGTGACACCTAAAATATGTAGGTATATTCTATTATTTGAATCTCCTGTATAAAATACTGACGCGCGCTGGAGTAGGTATCTCAAGATCTCAAAATTACAGATAGGTATAATAAAATTACTTTGTGTACCTACACTTAAGGCGTCATCCTGATACACACAGGGGTACCTACTTTACATATACCTACACTTAGGTTTTTTTCAAATCCGCATGTTTCGGGAAGCTCTCATGAATTAATTGTCAGTTATTTAATTATTTTTTACATACATATTTTCAACCGTTTCACGCTCTCTTCCCTCCCTTCTACTAAAATAGAAAACTTAGAAATATCTTTGAAATCCTGGCGGCCGCTCACGACTTCGTCCGTGGAAATGTGTAAATTAAAATAGCCTATAATAAACCTTGTAAAATTGGCTATGTATTAGTGAAAGTCCCATCGAATTTGGTCCAGCTATTTCGGAGATTAGCGAGAACAAACAGACAGACAAAAATGTTTTAGTTGCGTGTTTTTGTTATTGGTACCTAACCGGTATAGATTCATATCTGACTAGGTAGGATTGCATAATAAATATAGTACGGAAGCTAGGTTTATACTATGAATAAAACAAAAATATATTCACACAAACTTTTATTATCTAATTCAATAACAAAATATGTACTGTTTATTATATTCATAGATAAGTAAGTAAGTACATGGACAATGAAACGATGAGATAGACGTACACAGGAGCGGGGCACAGGGCTCGGGCCGGGCGGCGCCGCGCGAAATGAGCGTGATCATACATCCTTAATGCTTACAGTCGACACTTCATTCAGTCTTCTCGTTACACTCAGCTCGTACAAAACATTACTAATCTATACTACGCCTAGTGTGCGGGGTGCCTTAGGCCGGTGTCCGTGTTGCGCTGCGCATTCATAAGTAACCAAATATTTAGCAGAAAGGTATTTGTTACCAACAGGAATCAATTTTATTGTCTTTAGGATTTTCAGTAACGGGTCCAGTATAAGAAGGAAAATACATAATTGAACAAAAATATAAGGGGGTGTAAGACGGATCACTAGGACGACAGGCAGGTACTAGAGGATATGGGTTCGCGGTGGTCCTGCGCGGGCCCGGCCGGCCCGCCGCGTCCGCGACGTTACTTACGCACTAATAAACCCGATAGAAACGGTAACCACGATAAATGCCCTCTTTAAATATAACGACGCAAACAACAATAGATATGTCTCTACAGGCGCGGCTCACTTGATGGAGCACGCGAACTGCGCGCGCAGCCGCCGCAGCGACGACGCCGACTCGCTCTGCAACAAACGCGCGGTCAGCGGCGGCTGCTTCAGCTCTTATCGACGCGTTGCTTACTTACTCACTTACCAATACAACACACACAATGTGAAGTACCTAAGATCACTTTTCTTGGTTTATAAAGTGTTTAAGTTATCGTCTTGTAGGTACGTTAAGAATAATACCACTCCAAAGGGCTCCGTCGCAGAATGTCCCTTTCGCAAAATGTCCCCTGCTCGCAAAACGTCCCTTTCGTAGAATGCCCCTTTCGCAAAACGTACCTTTCGCAAATTCCTTCCCTTTAGGTAAACAGTAACATTATTATAAAGGCATACGACACGATGGTATGCATGCGCGCCGTGTCCAGCGCCCTGGCGATCACCCAACCTCCTACCTAACGTGCTAGGGATATAACGGCGTTATAACGCCGGCGCTGGGGGGTTGGAATTGGTTACCTTGATATGGGAGACGTCGTTGTCGTTCTCCACATCGTCTGTAAAAATAAGATATTGTTTTATGAAGAAATTAAGTAAGTAACAGATACGACATCCTAATGTATTGTTAATTAGGCAAATTCAGATGTCTGTTTTTCCTGTCCCCATGATTCGATAGGGGCACACTAGGAGTAAGAGCCATCCGCTCCCCCTCAAGTCAGGTGATGCTGACGAGGCTACTCCAAGCCATCATCGTATTACAGTTAGAAAAAAAAGGTAGGTATTGTAACACAATGGGTACGAGTATACCTGAGCGCGGGAGGTTGGTGGAGGGCACGTTGCCGTTGTCGTCGCGCGCGTCGGAGGAGTCGGGCTCGCTGCGGCTGGCGCTGCGGCGCGAGGCGGAGCCCGAGTCGCTGGCGCCCGCGCTGCCGCTGGACGAGTCCAGCTCCAGCGACGACTGCGACGCCACCGAGCCCGACGAGCCCGAGCGCGAGCGCGCGCCCGCCGCTAGCGCGCGCTGCGCCAGCCCCGCTCCGGACATCTCCTGCGCCATAAACGATACGATCATGCCAACTATTTTTATTATACTTACGTTTAGGTTGACCTCACTCCACCACGAGTCAAGCGGCCACATTTGAGGTCCACAGCCACAATAAACACCCTTAAAGCATACATAGATGCCGATGTAGTTGAAGCGAAAGTGGTGTGCCAGGACCGTAGCACATAGCAGGAAGTGATCTCCTACCCTTCTGGGAAAAAGGCGTGATTTTATGTACTTATATTTATGTAGATGCCGATTCACGCTCAGACTGAAGTACCCAGGGTTAAGTAGAAGATAGCTGGGAGGAACCTGAAAAGGCATTCTATGACTAAATGGCACGGGACAGGAATGAGGAACAAAAGTTTTTGGTCCAGGTCACATAAGTGTCTGCATGGTACGTTGGAAATTCTGTCTAACACGTGTTTATGAGGAGTGGAAAGGAGAGAGGTTGAAAACAATTATTCAGAGCATTCCCCATTATAGAGGCGCTAGAGAACACTAAGACTGGCAAGTCTTAACGAAGCTGCAGAGGTTCAAGGTATGCAACGTATGTTAGCAGACAAGTCTGTCTTATTCAACTGTCAAGTTTCGTAACTGTCAGCCTTCTTCTGTAGCTGAAGCAGTGAGTGAGTTTGAAGATGTGAATTACTACTAGGTAAATATACTCACGTGCGGCGATCGCGAGTCATCGGCGGAGAGCGCGCTGGAGCGGGAGCGGCGCGGCGAGTAGCTGCTGCCGCTCGAGCTGCCGCCCGCGCCGGCCGCGCCCGCGCCGCCCGCCTCTGCACAGACACGTCGCGGGACCTCAGCCGCGGCGAGCCCCGCACAGGGCACACAACACGGGTCGCAACAACAGCTGGCCCGAGGGTTTAACAATGGCCAGCCAATTTGGCAATCAATTGGAAGTCAAAGCAACAATCTAAATTAGAAGTCCCTATTGTGTGTATTATGCATTAATGAAGGGGAAATAACAGTTTTTCAAAATCTAGTATAGAGATTTTGTCATTATTACCACATTTATTTATAAAAAAAATATAGGTACGTGTGCAGTTCAATCGACCGCGGTCAAAGTATATGGGCAGTTGGTTAGTAAAGAGCCTAGCGAATGGCGTCGGCGAGTGAGGACGCCACTGGGGCGGTGTAGTGAGGGGCACGCACCGGTCTGCTGGAGCGCCCGCACCTTGTGCCGCAGCAGCGGGTAGAAGCCGCGCGCGGTGGCGTTGTGCGGCTCGTACTGCAGGATGAGCCGGCAGTACTTCAGCGCCTCCGCGTGCTGCCGCCGCATGATCGCCGACAGGAACTGCCGCACCAACCAACCACCACGTGAGCGCCCGCGCTTGCACCCGCGCCGCGCCGCGACCGGCGTTGTGGATGGAGGAGACGCGAAAGGCCAAATGTGGAACACTAACCGTGTCAAAACTAATAAGTTTATAGGTACTTGTTGTTTATATGCAAGAAACAGGGCCCTAGAACCGCTAGAAATTAGCTAGAAAGAAACTAGATATTTTGTATTTCGACACCATAATCGAAACCCAAAGACGACCAGCAAAGCATGAGCAAAAGTTCCACTAATATATCTTGATATTTATGAACTGTTAAATTGATGAGATTTAACGTCGCGGTCGGGCGTAAAGTGTCATGCGCGGGCGCTAACGTTCCATCGAATCATTAAGGCTGGTCACCTCGGCCAGGAACTCGCTGGGCGCGGAGAGCGCGTCGTTGTCGGAGCAGTCGTCGGGGCTGGAGCGGCGCGCGGCGTCCATGCTGGCGGCGGCGCGGGGCGCGGCCGCGGGCAGCGTCACCACCAGGCGGCGCGCGCCGGGGGGCGCGGGGGCGGGCGCGCTCGCCGGCTCGGGCCGCTCGCCGGGGTACCCCCGAGGATACCTGACATACATGGTAAGTACCGAGTCAATTAAATTTTGCACATCAGGTTGACCTATTTAATAGAAGATTTCCTCTATTCTACTCGTAGAAATTTTCCAGCAAATCCAGCATGTGCATAGAGAGAGAGCGAAGGAGAGACAGAAGATTATTTCATTTTAATGGAGTTTTACAATACGAACTTAAAAGTGGGCGTCGGCGGCGGCGCCGGGTCGCAGAGGGCGGGGCGCGGCGGGCGCTGCGCGGCGAGGCCGGCCAGCCGCAGCGCGGCGCGGGAGGCGGTGTCGAGCGCGCGCGCGGGCGGCGCGGGCGGCGGCCAGGGCCGCGCGGCGGCTCGGGCGGCGGCGGCGCGCGGCGCGGCGCGGGCCGGTACAGGCGCGCGTTGGGCACGGGCCGGCGGAACACGCGGCGCCGCGCGGAGCGCCCCGCGTGCCCGGGGGACCGCGGCCTGCGCTTCGGCTTCGCCGGCGGGCCCGGGTACCTGCCGAGAATATTCCAAACTTCGTCACGACCATTATGTTAATTAATGTTCCTAGCTCCACGTAATTGAAAGGTAGGGTTTAAAAAGTGGGTGGGTTGAGGATAAACGCCAGTTTCATTGGAGTCGTATTTTGTTAACCCTATCGGCGCCACGCCTTTGTCTCGTGCCTGTGCCCCTCACGCCACAGCCATTTGAAACACAATTTGTTCAGGAACTTTATTAAATTCCAACAGGCAAGTAAAAACATGTTGTTTTTTTTTCGGATATATCAGTCGTTGGCGTGGTGGGCACGGAAATGCTTGATGCTTATCTGATAATAATCAGACATTGGCTTGGATGATGGCACAGATAACATAACTATAATGATGGTAAGTGTATTACGGTGCCTCCTCAGACCATCATATGTTTTACTTCCATGACAATTCAATGAGGTAAAGGATAGATGCATTGATGGAGTGACTGACAGGCGCGGGTTGGGCGTGTAGACGCGGCGCGCGCGCGGCGGGGCGCCGGGCAGCGGCTGCGGCGCGGCGAGGCGCAGCGAGCGCGGCGCGCCGAGGTCGATCACGTCCACCGCCTCCTCCGCCTCGAGCAGGTCCACCAGCAGTCTGCACAACATCCAAACACTGTGCTCACTAATCTGACTTTTGTTGACAATACATCATGATCAACACTTCTCTACACTAAGCAAAAAGGAGAATAGGGATGACGACTGGGTCAAAATGATACCCACCTGTCCGAGGCCTTGAGCGGCACCCCGTGCTGGCTCCGCACCGGCGGCTGCACGCGCCGCACTGGGAACTCTTTTTTCAAAGCGAATTCCCTTTTGCTGGGCCCAACAAAGGCCGACACGGCCTCTCTGCAATGCCAGGTGATACTATTATTAACAGGCGGAGAGTCCGTATGGCAGTTCTAAGGTAGTTTCTAAATGCGATCCTGGACTGGACTAGCTATTGAGTGCCAAATGTATAAGGGATCAGGGATGACTCCTGGACATGGACATAGTTTTACTCGAAGACCACAAAGGGCCGTAGATGTGGATGATTACAGGCCACTCAAGGTTCATTGGATTGAATGACCGTATTTGCAGTACGGGCCATGTTACGTGGTTGTTCATGGTAAAACTGTAATTTTGAATCGATTAGTGGTGGTTGTGGGTCAGTGGGAGTGTTTCGCACCCGCGTGTCGCCTCACGCCATCCCCCACATATTCGATCTAAATGAAACGTTGCAGCAGTTAATATTTAAAACCTACCTACTCCGAAATGTGTGTTTAATAAGCATAGGTAGGTGATGCAGTGCTGTAGGTACTGGTTGTATGTTTAGAGCTAATGATGTAAAATAATAGTCAGTATCGGCTGACTGGTCGCCCGCGACCTTGGCAGCCTGCAGCCACCACGCCCGGTCGCCACCCGCGCGTGCCCACGAGCGGCGGCGCGCTGCAGCAGCGAGCGCCGCCGCACGCGATCACTGCATTAAGTAGGTTAAGCCTCGCGACTACTAAACGGATTTGTGCTTTTTAGACAACCCCATCTGACCAAATATAATTTAGGGCGTATGATTGCTGACTGTTGCTAAAAAATCATCTGCATTAGATAAACGAATACCTATGAAATCTTCGCAAAGGTTGCAAAAATGTAAAGTAAGGGCAAGAATCTTGGCTCTACATTAGTTCTGATAACTTTTTCATTGTGCAGACTCGTCTTAAGTGAACATTTAAACATGAATATGTTTTTGGTGAGGTATGTATACGAAGTATAGTTATGTTATCTGTGACGAAGGTATACCTACATTTGATTACCTGTGGGGCTACCATGAGTTTAAAACTTACGCGCTCGATATCGCCTACGTAAATATGTCTATGAAAAACTTGTACAGCGCCGCCTGGTGGTTACGCGAAGAACTACAATCAGCCATATGAAAAAAACAACTCGATAGGTTTTTAACGTACGTAAGTTTACGATAGCCAACTCATGGTAGGCCCTCTGAACGTGGTTAATGTCGCTGCGTGCCATGCAAGAAGACGCCAGTTCAAACCCCGCCCCGTACCACTTGTGAGCTCACGTACGGGAGTACTGAGATCCATGGTCAGGCGACATACGTGGTGTCGTTTAATGACACTTTAGTATGACTACTAGGATTAAATTTAGTAGTACCTACTTCTAGCTTGATCCTTGAAATTGCACGGAGTGGTGGACCCCCTGCTGAGTTGGTTTAGATCGTATCTTTATAACCGGACACTCAAAGTTGTGGTGAACGGTTGCAGCTCCGATGCCTACACGGCTACATCGGGAATCCCACAAGGATCTCACTTGTGACCACTGCTTTTTATTTTATTTATTAACGACATTCATAACTGCTTTGAGAACTCAGATATATTTTTATTCGCTGATGATCTCAAAACAATAAGGAGGGTTAAGAATCAGTCAGACGTTATTCTATTTCAAAAATGATTTAGACCGTTTAACCAGTTGGTGCGATCAAAATAAACTATATTTAAATGTAGAGAAGTGCAAGCATATTAAATTTAGCAGAAACAAAAAAATTATACAGTCAAAAACCACTTAAATAACGAAATTATTCAGGAAGTAGACAGTATCCGCGATCTGGGTGTTCGATTCGATTGTAAATTAAATTTTATTCAGCAGATTGACGAAATGATATCGAGGGCTACAAAAATGTTAGGGTTTATTATAAGGCTCGTTCAAAAAGCCCATTACAAAAAAGATCGTGTATAATGCATTGGTAAGAAGCCACTTAGAATACTGTAGTGTAGTCTGGTTGCCAGGTGAACAGTGTCCACGTCGCACGGATAGAAATATTGCAAAGAAGATTTCTGTGGCATCTGACCTACAGTAGCTATTTAGGCCGAAAACTCGAGTCATATGATGAGCGACTGGAGCATTTTGGAATGGCTTCCCTAGAAAAACGAAGAGAGATGTTGGATTTGGTCTTTCTTAAGAAACTTGTGACAGGTACCATTAATTGCCCAGAATTGGTTGGAAGGGTATCATTTAACATTCCATTAATCTGCCAAGGCGTTCCAGAGGACGACTCTTTCACACACCAGTAAGTCGCACTAATTTAAAGAAGCATTGCCCGCTATCCAGAATGTATGCATTGTACATGAACCATGACTCAGATATTGACTTACGCTTCACGTCAATACCACTGATGAAAAAGGTCATTCTGAATGGAACTATTGAGTTGTGATTTTTTTTTTTTGAATTGTTTTTTTTAGGTGTTTTTATGTTTAATTTTGTACAGATTTTAATTGTAATTAATTATGTAATTGTTTGTAATTTTTTTTTTACGGTTTTATTAATTTTGTACGGATGGTGTTGAGATTCACGCATACATTGTGAATTCGTGATATAATGTTAAAAATGTAATGTAGTATTAATTCATGTAGTGCTTTTCTGTAAGTGGTGAGGCACTGAGATTCATAAACCTATTTATGTAACAGTAAATGTAATAGTGTACTCATTGTTGAGAAGCCAAATAAATAAATAAATCCTACGAGTGTCTTGATCAGATGTCGGAGGCGAGGTATATTTTATACCACCTGTCTTATAATAAGGGTTCCGTAGAAAAACGACAAAAGTCACCTGTAAATAGAAAGAATCGGAAATTGATCAATTTTCCAGGAAGTTAATCGACTTTCGAAAAATGACAAACACATAGTATTTACCTTCCTTGTTAACGCAATGGATTTTAGTGAATTGGCCAACTGTACTTGACAATGGGTAATTTTAAACCGTAGGTAAAATTGACAATCGATGCTCAGTACACTATTACCCGTCACGTCACTTAGTACACTGTTAATTGGTCGACAGCATTAATATAAACATTAAAAACTTTTTATTTATATTATAGAGGTAAAATACATAGATACCTATGAATGATCGTTACATTTCACGTTCCTTGAATTATTTAACGGCCGTTTATTCCGAAACGGATTATTTTCCGAAAGTTGATCAACTACGAATGTCCTAACATTGATCAATTTGATGATCATCAAAAAAATGCTACTTTTACAACTACATATAAAGAAATAAAAACAAGAACGGACGAGATCTAGTACAGTCTGTGGGGACATATAAAAACCTCTGGTCTGCAAAAGGTGGAGTAGAAAATGTTTTGGCGTTATATTGCTTACGTATGGCAGTTTAATAGAAATCCAAGTTTTCGACCTCGGGGGGCGCATGCGCGAGCCGCCATCCTGAATTAAAGGTGCCGAAATTCGTTTTTTTCTAAATAACGTCCAAACAGTTTACTTTATGACTAAAGTGTCTATGAAAAGCATAAAGAAGACAAAATTACTTACATTTCCTTCATACATATTTATTCTGTAAGTCTTATAGGTAAAAGTTTACAAGCGATGGAAAAAAACGAAAAAATTATTTAAATCTAGTATGAATTTGTTACTACGTGTTTGGTCTGGGATAAAAAAAAACCCAGAAGACTGGGGCTGGAGATGTAACACCAATGGGCTCAGTCCAATAACAACAACTGAGAAAGCTGCACCCCCAACGCTTTTAAAAGTAATTTCTTGCCACTGTAAAAAAGGATGCAGTAGAGCATCTAGTTGCAGAAAAGCTGGATTAGTGGGTTCTGTAGTGGTCAGTCCTGCGGAAATGCGGTAGAGATTCGGATAGATAACGAGGACAACGATGACGATGAAATTTTAATTTCATTGCTGGAAACCCATTTTTTTTGAAACAGCGACATTGAAACTTAAAATTCTAGCGAGATTAATGAAGATGTCGACATTCACCTACCTGAGCCATCAAAAAGGTTTAAAAAATAATTAGTAAAATTTTTAACCAAAATTTTAATTAAATTGATGATTTTTGTAACTTTTTACTTTTCAACTGCTTTTATGTTTTTACCTATAAGACTTACAGAATAAATATGTATGAAGGAAATGTAAGTAATTTTGTCTTCTTTGTGCTTTTCATAGACACTTTTGTCATAAAGTAAACTGTTTAGACGTTATTTAGAAAATAACGAATTTCGGCACCTTTAATTCAGGATCGCGGCTCGCGCATGCGCCCCCCGAGGTCGAAAACTTGGATTTCTATTAAACTGCCATACGTAAGCAATATAACGCCAAAACATTTTCTACTCCACCTTTTGCAGAGCAAAAATACCTGCGGACTGGATTAATCGGTTTGTTTACGTTTACACCGGTAAACAAATACGCGAGTTTAGGCCTTCAGGTTGGCAGGCTTCATAGGACCAGTCCTGACTGTCGACCTCACCTGAGAACCCCACAGCCTATAAGGACACCATCAGGTGGAGTGAGGTCATTCAACGTCGTTTATAAAAAAAGAAGAACTTCAACCAATCAAACGTACCTATTTACCTACACTTCAAGTTCATTGGTTGATATACCGGACGTTTATTCTGAACAGATTATTTTCCGAAAGGTGATCAACCACCTAGGATATTTATCAACTTACGAGTCTTGTTAAACGATTGCCGCTGACATAGGTATAAGGTAAAAAATATAAACCCCCTTCAAAAACCCGACAAATTAAAAATTACAAAATAATATAACACGAACATTTAAAATTATCTGTGTGCTGTATAATATTCGTGTTATATTATTTTGTAATTTTTAGTTTGTCGGGTTTTTGAAGGCGGTTTTTATTTTTTGTTCAAATTTTTTTTTCACACTTTTTAGTGTTCCATTTGACTAGTAGTCTGAAATGCATGCAAAGTTTTGAAAGAATTATTCTTTAACTCCTAACTATTAAGGAGTTAACCTTCCATCATTCATGGATACCATTGTCAGAACTGGACCAAATTGCTATGGGACCAAACGAGACGCACCAGCTTTCAAATGAAACATCCAAATCGGTTCACCCAGGCGGAAGTTTTGAGGTAAGAAATATAAAAAAAATAATACAGACGAATTGAGAACCTCCTCCTTTTTTTGGAATAATGCCTACTTAAAGTGCGCGATCATAATATGAATTTTCCTAGCTTTATCTAGAATCTAGACAAACGCTGGTCTATTGAGTACGCCGACCTAAGGAACACAAGTAGGTACTTATGTTGGCGACAGCACCGACGGCTGCACTATTTTCCCACAGTCGCCAAACTCGCGGGCATGGTGGACGCCAAGTCGTTTCACTATAAGCTCCCCTACTCGGCTTAGTGCTAAATTATGCATGACTATATAATTGGCTTCTAAATATAAACCTAAGTGCGTACTTACCTGCCCAATATGCAAAGTGAGACAATCAGAAGCAAACAGATACAATTTCGATTACTTACCTTCTGGAGTTAAGATGTGCTATCTGCGTTGTTCACTTAAGTGCAGCAAAAGGCCACGCGTTTGTGTCGTGTCGACAGCTCGCGACCAAAACAAAAGCACACTCACTCAGGCTGTATCGATTGAGAGCAACAGTTGCCTCGCAGCCATCGAGATGAGACTCGTATGCCCGGAGCTGCGCGCCGCGGTGACGCCCCCGCAGGCGGAGCTGGCAGCAGCAGCGGAGGCAGAGCGTCGATACTCACAGGGACTCCGAGCCCGCGAGCGCAGGCGACGAGGAGCCGCGGCGGCAGCGACCCACGTACTCCGGCCGCGCCGCTCCGGCAGGCCCCACAGCGCATGCGAGCGCCTATCTACGACTTCTATTCATTGCATGTTACACTTTGTGTTCATTTTATTTACTACTACTACGGACTATTGGTTCCTGCTTATGATTTATGCAAATAAACATAAAAACCACAAACGTTTTAAAGTACATAATTTTATTCGAATCGTCTCAACTCCTTAAAATTATAATTGGACATAAAAATACCCTTTCTAAATTAGGTAATTATTTCAGTTGCTATACTAAGTATATGAATAAATAAAAAAATACCTAATACTGCTTATTTTTCAAATTTTTTTCGGTTTGGACATTCCTTATTTGGAAGAGGTAATGGACAGGAAGGAAGTTCGCGGAATATGAATCCTACGTAAGTAGGTACTACAACTACCTTAGAAATTATTCTAAGCGCTAGCTGTTTGAGAATATGCAGAAGACGACTAATAAAGGGATAGTATTTAATTTCACTCACATTTTTACGGGTTTCGCTTTAATTACCATCTTGTTGAGTAGCTGTAGCTTTCACTGTTAATTTATCATTTTCTATTTTTTGGAATGTTACTTAATCATGAAAATAAAATCTTAAAAATTTGACAACACCTTTATAACAACGTCATCACAATCAAAAAACAGTTGACTATTCTCCATAAAGCATTAAACAAAAAAGATTTTATGCAGTGATTTTTTTAATTCAGGGCGTCGATTGCCTAGTGAGTGAGGCAGATCACACACGAGCGTTAGTTTTCATGGGGAAAGGCTATCAGTTCAATCCCCGCTACGCACTTATAACCTTACTAGCGACCCGCCTTCGCTTCGCTTCGGTATACCTCTATCTCTATAAAATATTACATTAAAATATAATTTATTATGAGGTACTTATTTACCTACGAAACGAATTTAAAGCGAATTCAAAATTCCTTCAAGTTAAAATCAAAGTGGCAACCACGCGACTTTTTTCTAATACAGTGGAGCGTCGATTATCCGAACGTCGCTCAACCGAACGACCGCTTATCCGAACAGTAGTAACGCGCGGGTCAACGCTCCCCCGCACCCCGCGTGCGCCTTGCGCGCCTCCCGCGC
Organism: Maruca vitrata; assembly: GCA_039566165.1. Lineage (NCBI taxonomy): Eukaryota > Metazoa > Arthropoda > Insecta > Lepidoptera > Crambidae > Maruca > Maruca vitrata. Next base: position 50,299 of record CM076923.1, on the reverse strand, counting down.
TTCAGTTTTCGCGCACTTGTCGCGACTCGTTCACTTGTTATTGTACTCGTATGTCACTTCCAAGTAACCGCTAGTCGATAAATGATATTATGGTTTTAATTTACATACCTGTACGTAAATATGTATGACTGAATCAATACACATATAGGTAGTTCGATTATCCGAAAATACCGGTTTTCCGAACACCCACGTCCCCCAATTAGTTCGGATAATCGACGCTCTACTGTACTTGCATTTTTAAATTCGTGATATCTTCCGAAAGAAATGTCCGAATTGAATAATTCAAAAAGTTATTTAAAGGTACTGAAGCCGTTTTGAATATAAAGAAATTTATTTTGATAAGGAATAATACCAAGGTATAAATAAAGAGCCTTTTCAAGCGGCGACATATAAATTAAATTTTTAGAATATAAAACCGCTTACTGTGACATAACTATAATATTTAGACATATGCTGTCGCGACACTTTTTGTAGATAATGGAGAGTTCTGCAAAGTCGTAGTAAATGATTTTATTCTATCATCAATAGTTTTCGCAGCGCACGCGACGTAAGTAATTTTTCAGGTAATTTTTTTACACCTTGGGTTACATTATTGGAGTTTTAGTAAGGATCCCTAATTTTTTAAAAATATAATATAGCCTATGTTACTTCTGAATAATGCAGCTTTCTAATGGTGAAAAAATTATTGCAATCGGTCCAGTAGTTTTTGAGTTTATTAATTACAAACATACAAAAATACAAAAATACAAAAATACAAATCTTTCCTCTTTATAATATTAGTATAGATTATGCCATTATGTTTTTTAATCCAAAACTCATATGAAATTTATTGAATGATCTTACAGTGACGGAAAGCATACTTTTGAAATCTGCACTTAAATCCTTACTCCTTACTAATATTATAAATGCGAAAGAAACTCTGTCTGTCTGTCTGTTACGCTTTCACACATAGAGTACTGAACCGATTTAAATGAAATTTGGTACAAATATAGTCCAGAGCCCGAGAAAGGACATAGGCTACTTTTTAACCGACTGTGCTATAAAGAAGTACTGTTTATTCGCACATTCGGCTAGTGGTAGTCACTTAGTGGTTGGCTATAAAATAGAATAGAATAATTGTTTATAGCAACTTAGCCTTGTCATAGACTTTAGTGGTAGGCTCAAGAAGCACGATGGGAAGTTATAATACTTTTAATAGTGGTTTGTAACACAGGTGGGAACCGTGCACAAACAAAGGTGGGTTTACCAAGACCGCGCTGCCGTCACTACACTACATCAAAACATCGACCAATGATAACGATAGTTTCCGAAAGTAATAACATCGAAATAATATGTCAAATGTTACACAGACATTAGTATTGAGCCCGTTAAAATTAAATAAAAAATTACGAGGTTTCCCGCTATTACCTATTACTACTTCCCGCTATTGCAATGAGCGTTATTGAACTTATTTATGCTCATCAACAGACCACTTTCGTCCACTGCTGGACATAGGCCTCCCCAAATACTCGCCACTTATTTCTGCCCTCGGCTACTCGCATCCAGCTCCGACCAGCCGTACGGCGCAAATCGTCACTCCACAGTTGGAGTACGTGGTGCCCCAGGCCAGGGCCTGAGGGCATCCTACACTACGTTGGCCGAGACGCGGTCTCCACTCTAGAACTTGTCTACTCCAGCGGTTGTCGGGTCTACGGCTGATGTGGCCAGCCCATTGCCACTTCAGCTTGCTAATGCTATTTAACACTATTTCCTATTACTCAATAGGTAGCTACTGTGTTCCATCCTGAAGGACGGCCAATAAACAGGGCGTCCATCCGCAAACTTCCAAATTCAAAAATGGTGGTGGAGTGGTGTGGTCTAAGTGTTCTCTACCGTCTCTATAATGGGGAATGCTCTGAAGAGCTATTCCAGCTAGTCCCTCCCTCCCCTTTCCACTCCCGAACGACACGTGCTGGACAGCGCTGCCATCCACATACAATGCAGGCGCTGGTGGCTCGGACTAAGAGGTTTAGCTCCTCATTTCTGCCCCGTGCCATTAAGGCATGGAATGCCCTTCCAGCTCATGTTTTCCCTCCCTCCTATGATCCCGGGCTCTTCAGGCGGGGCGTGAAACGGCATTTAAGCAGGCCTTCAGGGTGAGTGCGACAGGCTCAATACGATCTATTGTGCCTGTCGACCTCATATTTGGATCTCACTACCACTTACCATCAGGTGGAGTGAGGTCATCTTGTTAGCCTTTTATATATAAAAAAAAAAATTCAGGGCTCAGTTCTTACGCAGCATTCGCTGCTAATAAACCAGCGAGTAAAAGTACAAATAATCACATACACCGGTGTAAAAATGCTATGAAGTGCATAAAGTGGTTTACGTTTGCCTGCTTCGAATTTGCACAAAAAATAAAAAATGTCAGATGTCAAAGTTGTGGAGTGAAATGTCATGTCATTCATTGCACAACAAATCACTCACTCGCAGAAATGGCTGAGTTGTTGTCTGTTCCGCTAAAAAAGTCTTCGGACGTAGATATTGTAAAACCGTTGAAGAATTTGATCCAGTCTACATATAATTCTGATAAAGGTGGCGAAGATTACACCGACGCGTTGAACGAGCTTAGCCGGTTGCGCAGCAACGCTATATGGAAGGTGTTTGAGAAGACTTCACTCGAGGTTATTTACAGGTAATCAGCGCAATATTTGTAATGAATGAGTCATTGTCAATCATTGAATCATTCTTAACTATAAAACATCCGCTATCCTGTTCTAGTTTCGTTTTCTTTTCGCAAAATACATTAGTTCTTAATAAAAGAAATGATGTCATTGTTCTGTAAGAATAAAGGGTAGTAATTGGCTGTGGTACATAGCAGTAATAATATAATTTATTTTTCCCACGCAGCTACTATGACCAGCTTGTGGCTCTGGAGAAGAAGATCCCGCCCCAGGAGGTGCAGATCCCTTTCAAGTGGAAGGATGCATTTGACAAGGGCTCTATCTTTGGAGGACGGATGAGTCTCAGTGAGTGTTTGATAACAGTTGTTGTTGATTCAATAGTATGAGTTTAATCTATGTTTAAAAAGGTACTTTGGGCTACTCTTTTTTTTTTTTTTTTTTTTTTATAAAGATGCTAACTTTTATTAATTATTACAAAACAAGTTATCTTCTAACCAACATTGATCTCGATAAAGAGCGGGTTACTCCTAACACAAGTTTTATACTTAACAGGAGAACCCATTCCACCATGTAATATTTACTTGTTATTAATAAAGACTTTTTGATTTTTTTTTTTTTTTTTGATTAACAAGATGACCTCACTCCACCTGATGGAAAGCGGTTGTGAGATCCACATATGAGGTCGACAGACACAATAAACCATATTGAGCCTGTCGTACTCACCCTGAAAGCCGTGAAAAAGGAGACCACTGCTGCGGCAACAACGAGACAAGGCGCCGAGTCTCCCATTGGTATTGAGCTGTGCGGGTCGGAGTTGGCCAGTCCGCCGAACGAAGGGCCCCCGCACCCAACATTAATTTATTGTTTCATTGATTTGCTTATTTTTTTGTTACCATATTGTTGTACTTTTATGTTGTGTGTTGTGCAGCAATCAGCTCGCTGGCTTATGAGCGTATGTGTGTGCTGTTCAACATGGCTGCCATGCAGAGTGGTTTGGCGGCGCAGCAGCCCCTTGACACTGAGGACTCACTTAAGCTTGCTGCTAAGCTGTTCCAGGTCAGTCTAGTCCTCTAGATTTAGATTTTATGTTCTAAACAGCATTGGTGCTGTATTTGGATTGACTTGGTGGGTTAAACATATTTTTAAGTGACTTTGTTTGATTGTACACAGCAAGCGGCTGGCATCTTCAACTACTTGAAGGCGAATGTGATGATGGCGGTGCACCAGGAGACCACGCCCGACCTCGGGCCCGAGGCGCTGGGCGCGCTCGCGCAGCTCATGCTCGCTCAGGCGCAGGAGGTCATCGCCTACAAGTGCATCAAAGGTGCGCCATGAATCCACTACCCATAATAACACTGAACTTGTAGGGAAAGACTTAGTTAATTCAACTGATTACTTGGCAACAATCAGGTTTCTTGTACATATACTGTAGTTACAAGCTGCCAGTCAACATATGGTAGCTATTACTGCACTAAAATTACTCATTTGTAATCTTGTAAATTTTAATTACATTACCATAATATTTATTACTAAATCTACTGTGTGCATACTTCTTGATTTTTGTTATGGGTTACTTGTGTTCAACGTTGAGTATGTGAGTTGTCTGCTTCGTGTCGCGCTTCACACATGTTCTGAGCGTGTGGTGTGTCGCAGACGAGATGAAGGAGAGCATGGTCGCGAAGGTGTGCGCGCAGTGCGAGGAGCTGTACACGGACGCGCTGCGCGCGCTGCAGAAGGACCAGCTCAAGCCGCTGTGGGAGCGCGACTGGATACCCACTGTAAGTCCATCATTATAGTTGTAGAAGAATTTTTGCTTCAGATATGCATGTTGATGCCCAGATGATAACTCAACTGTGTGTTATACACACAAGCTGTGCCCGCGACTTCGTCCGCGTGGTCTTCAGGATTTTACATACAAAAGTTTTTCCCAATAACTCCCAATCCCGTAAGAATTTTGTGATATCGCGTTGCAAGTAAGCAAACGTTCATTAAGGTAGCTGCATGCCAAATTCCAATCATCTATCTTACGCAGTTTAACTTAACGTTCTTAGATGGTTTAGATTTTTCATACAAAAGGATTTTCCCGCTAATTCCGTTCCCGTGGGAATTTCGGGAATACTTTTCTTAGTGCACCTCTATGGTACCTAAGCTTTGTCCCTTACAAATTTCAAGTGCCCACGTATACCCGTTCAGGCTGTGTGTTGATATGTCAAGTCAGTCAGTTAGTCAGTTTCACCTGTTATATGTTTAGATTATTAAATAATTTCAAATTTAAATGCAAGAGATTAACTTCATTACATTAAAAGAAACAAATATTATTTTAGGTGACGGCGAAACAAATGGCCTTTAGGGGACTGGCGCAGTTCTACCAGAGCCTGGTGTGCCGCGCCAACAAGGCGGTCGGCGAGGAGATTTCTCGACTTCAGGTATGGCTATGTGTATTTAAAAGAATTTAATAGAATTGGTTTAATTGGTATTAATCATTTTGTTTGTAAAAAGACTGTCATCCTCTTAGGGCGTGAATTTTTAAATATTGTTGCGCTATATTTTGCTGGTTTAAGTCGTGTGTTGATGTCAGCCTACATGATCGCTTATCTGAATAGTGTGGGTGCCAAACATGTTCGATGTCTGTGCGCAGTTGGCGGTGGAGCAGCTGAAGGGCGCGCAGGCGCGCGTGGGCGCGGGCGCGTTCATGCAGGAGCACGTGACGCGCGCGGCGCGCCACCTCGCCGAGGCCACCAAGGACAACGACTTCATCTACCACGAGCGCGTGCCCGACGCGCGCCAGCTGGAGCCGCTCGCGCGCGCGCCCGTGGCCAAGCCGCTGCCGCCGCAGGAGCGCTGGGCGCCCGGACAGAAGGGTGCGTGCCGCTCAACTTATTCACTCACAATTGTAAACACAGAAAAATACAATTTCATTATTAGTCTGTCGATCAATCTGTCTGGATATGCGTATAATTTTCTCAAGACATAATATTAACTATTTCCATCGGATGGATTGTAAGGTGGTTAAAGTTCAAATGATGCGGGATCTATTGCACCGATGGTTGGTAAAGTCTTGTTGTGTGGGTCTCCCCGCAGACCTATTCGAGGCGCTGGTGCCGCTGGCGGTGCACCAGGCGCAGCAGGCGAGCGCGGCGCGCATGCGCGAGGCGGCGGCGGCGCAGGTGGCGCGGCTGCGCGACGCGGCGGCGCTGCTGAGCGGCGTGCTGGCGGCGCTGAGCCTGCCCGCGTGCGTGGAGGCCGAGGGCGAGGGCGCGCTGCCCGACAGCATCCGCGGCAAGGCGGCCGACGTGCGCGCCGCCGGCGGCCTGGCCGAGCTGCAGCGGCTCATGCGCGAGCTGCCCGAGCTGCTGCAGCGCAACCGCGACATCCTGGACGAGGCGGAGCGGCTGCTGCGCGAGGAGGCCGAGGCGGACGACGCGCTGCGCAAGCAGTTCGCCGAGCGCTGGACGCGCACGCCCTCCCAGGCGCTCACCGACGCCTTCCGCGCCAACCTGGCCAAGTACCGCCAGATCATCGACAACGCCGTGCGCGCCGACAACATCGTGCAGCAGAAGTTCCAGCAGCACAAGGAGGTATGCTGTCAATATTCTATCAAAGTAGATCATTCGACTCGAGTGTGAATATATTTTTGTGGGTCTGAGAGCTCCGCTAACCCCTGTCCTTGCAGAACATCGCGTTGCTGAGCGGCAGCGAGGACGGGCTGTCGGCGGGCGTGCCGGAGGCGCCGGCGGCGGAGGGCGGCGACGCGGCGGCGGGCGCGCTGCGCGGGCTCATGCGCGAGGTGGACGCGCTGCGGGCGGAGCGCGCGCAGCTGGAGGAGGAGCTGAAGGCGGCCACGCTGGACCTGCGCGGGGAGTTCCTGGCCGCGCTGGCCGCGTCGGGCGCCGTGGACGAGCCGGCGCTGTCCGCCGCCGCGCTGGGCGCCGCGCTCACGCCGCTGCAGCGCCGCGTGGAGGAGTCGCTGTCGCGGCAGGAGGCGCTGGTGGCGCGCGTGCAGGCGGCGCACGAGGCGCTGATGGGCGCGCGCGGCGGCGCCTCGGGCCGGGACGCGGCGCTGGGCCGCCTGGCCGCCGCCTACGACGCCTTCAGCGACCTCACCGGCAACCTCAACGAGGGCGTCAAGTTCTACAACGACCTCACGCAGCTGCTCGTCGCCTTCCAGAATAAGGTCGGCCGGAGTTCTATTTATAATATTTTATGTGAACGACGAGTTGACGTGGACGTGGAAAGCTAGTTCCTAAAACCGTTACTGAAACTTAACTAAGTGATTTTCTTTTAAATAGGCTCACAAGATGGCCTCACTTTACCAGATGGTAGACCTAAGCGGTAGTGAGAATGCCGGTTTAATACAATCATCAAACCCTGTGTTTCCGTGCAGGTGTCGGACTTCTGCTTCGCGCGCAAGACGGAGAAGGAGGAGCTGATGAAGGACCTCACGCAGGAGGCCTCGCGCCCCGCCGCGCGCCCGGCGCCCGCGCCGCCCCAGCACCACGCCGCCGTCGAAGAGGTCCGCACTTACAATGTGTTTTAACGGTTCCTTGTGTCTGTCTTTATGACTCGATGGACAATTATACCTATTTTTTTTAATGTACCTACCTAAACTCGCTTGCGACACACACTACACCATACCAAATAGGAACACGTCGACGCCTTGTGTGTGATCTCATTCGAAGTGCACCGAAGTACCGAGTGAAACTCGATTTAAATCTTCACTGCGTCTACACGACACATTGAATTGATTTGCATGGTAACTATACAATTGCGGTGTTGCAGCCGGCCGCCGTGCGCAAGGAGGCGCCGCCGCGGCCGCCGCCGCCCGCCGCGCCCTCGGGCTCCGCGCTGCCCTACCCCGCTCAGGCACAAGGTAATGCATAACCAACTAATATCACTTTTTTTATTAAAATTATTATAGAAGTGTTGATGGTATAAACAGTCACCACGTATCTAACATAGATGTCCGACAGACCTGTTGTAACGAGTTTTTACTTAGAAATAAATTTTCCATGAAATATGAAATATGCCATCAGTTTTTTTTTGCATTTATTCTTTTATTCTTTCACACGCAAGTTTACAGTTTTACATATAATTTTTAAATTTTAAATGGTAAGTAATGTTAAATGGAACAATGTTGTCAGACTATCTCAATGCGTGTGAAACTGGAGCCTAATTCCGATCACGAGTACGTTATCCGTCGCAGGCATGCCGCTGCCGTACGGCGCGCCGGGCGCGGCGCCCTACCCGTACTACGCGGCGCCCATGCCGGCGCTGTACAACCCGTACGCCACGCTGCCGTACCCGCACCACGCGCGCATGCCGCCGGCGCAGCCCTACCAGCCCTACCAGTACCAGCCGCCGCCCGCCGGCTACCCGCAGCCGCCGCCCGCCGGCTACAACCCCTACGCGCCGCAGCAGTAGGCGCCCGACCCCGCATCCAGAGAACGCTGCGCTATTCATAGAGCGGGAGGGCTCATATTGTATTTCGTATGAATTAGAAATAACATAATCGGAAACTCGAAGATAAACATCTGTTCTTCTCTATGATGCTTATGAAGATGTGCTCAACGAAACACTTACTTTACTTTTGACCGCTGCCACCTCATTCTCTACTTCGGTAATTACGCTGATATTTATGTTGGGTAGTCGTTTTAGGCGATTGGCGAGCGATGGAACGACCGGGGGAAATAAATCTAGTTCTCGACCCCAGAATAACTATTCCCAGGATGCCCAAGATGTTTAGCGGTACCAAAAGAGGTTGTCCTCAATTTCTTACTTACCCTGGATATGAAAGATGCTATTAAAGGGGTATGTCGAAAAAAATAATGATCATAAAATACAAAATACGTTATTTTCTGAGCAAGTCACAAATCACTATTATTAACAGACCTTTGTACCATCATCAAACACCCTTTCTGCTAAAGGGTAACATTTTGTGAAATCGATATGAAGATTTTGTTGATGAATGCATTTTTATCTTATAAGGCTTTTAAATTGTTAAAAATTAATATCGTTATCAATATGTATGTAGTTATTGTAATATTGGTGATGAATTAATTCTAATTTTCTATGTTTTCAAATTTTTTATGCATTTGGAAATATCAATTATTGTATGTTTGAATGTGGGAGCGAACTGTGATTTTCTGCCTTGAATCTTTGATAAAATTATCATACCTAATATAAATATAACTTACTGGCCACGGCCATGGACGATGGTATATGAGTGAACGAACAGAAGGTTTTATTGCTTTTTGTTACGCCAAATTCACCCTTATTCTATAGGATATTATTATGAACTAGTTAACTTATGTAAACCATATATTAATTATAGCATCCAATGAAATTATACACTAGGAAATAAACATATTTTTTTTTATCAATTATTGTCTTTAATTTAAAAATATCAAACCTTACAAATTATAACATTATTCTTAACTAAAAAATGTACATCATTCAGAATGTAATAATTCTTCAAAAGGTTACAATAATGTACGACATGTATCCTATATTATAAAAAGTATATTTCATAGAACCAGTCCATGAAGTGTCACAATGAGAAACAAAAGGATACATTTTCTTAATAAATTTTCTTTATCAAGGGAGAAGTTCCTATTTTTATGAAATTTAAACTTTCAAGGCCCCAATTACACTGGTTAAGTGAGTTGTTAGTAAATTTTCTTATCACAGTATTGCACTTTCGAGGGACCTGTTCGAACCAGGGAGGGATACGAGAGAGGACGGGTCTCTGCTCGGGTGTCAGTCGGGCGTGGACGCGGCGGCGGCGACGGCTGCGGGGCCGGGCCCGAGGCGCGGCGGCACGAGGCGCGCGTCGCGCAGGTAGGGGTGCGCCCGCGCCGCGCGCGCCGACACGCGCTCGCTGGGCTCGTAGCGCAGCATGGCGTCGAACAGCGCCGCGGCGTGCGCGTCGGCGCGCAGCGGCGCCGGCAGCAGGCCGCGGGGCGCGCGCGGCGGCCAGCGCGGGAACGCGGCGCGGTAGTCGGGCAGCCGGCGCGCGCCCGCCCACACGGCGCCGCCCGGCGTGCCCAGCGCGCGGAACACGCGGAACAGCTGGTCGATCTCGCTGTCGCCCGGGAACAGCGTGCGCCCGCTCGCCTGTCGACGACATCCCCATTAACGACTGTTCCGTTTTTTATAAAGCTTCTGAATAATTAAGATCACAGGTGTGTGGAGGAATGCATGAAGAGATTGATGTATGTGAATGAAGCGAAAGTGGTGTGCCAGGATCGTAGCACATGGTAGAAAGTGATCTCTGCCTACCGCTTTGGGAAAAAGGCGTGATTCTATGTATGTATGTACAGATTGTGTAATTCGTTTCAGAATTTACGCAAGGATATATTTTTTAATACTAACCATTTCAGCATATATGCATGCGAGACTCCAAACATCAACAGCGGTGGAGTAGAACTTTGTGCCGAGTAGTATCTCGGGAGCCCGATACCACAGAGTGATGACCTCGTGTGTGTATGCTCGTACAGGAATTCCAAAAGCGCGCGCCAGCCCGAAGTCTGCGAGCTTTATATGTCCCTCTGTGTCTACCAAGAGGTTCTGTGGTTTCAAGTCACGATGCAGTACACGCTGCGCATGGCAGTATGCTATGCCTTCCAGGAGTTGACACAGATAACTCTGCAATAAATTAAAATAATATATAAACTGAAAATAGTACACCAGAATATTGTTTCATTCAGAACCAGAAATTATCACTTTTTTGTTTGAATTCATAGACAATTTTATTATTTATTACACCTATATTTACATCATCTACCAACCTTTACAAGATCTAATGGCAAGGGTCCTTTGTTAATATCCATTAGGCGTTTGAGGTCCATGTGCAGAAACTCGAAGACAAGGAAGAGCTTGCTGTCGGTGAGCACCACGTCGAGCAGCTGCACCACCGCGTGGTGGCGCAGCTCGCGCAGCACCGAGATCTCGCGCAGCGCCGTCGACGGCACGCCCTCCGGCTCACTGCACAGGGCACAACCATCATACAGTTACACTTTCGGATCTATTAAAGTGCCAGCGAATAAATAGATGTTTTGTTCTTTTAGGAACATGAAGCGAATCCACCTGGATGGACCATAGGTACGAGAGAAACCATTATAAAATTGGTTACCAATATATAGCAAACAGAAAAGAATACCTGAAAACACGAGACCATGTTTACAAACTAATACTGAAGTCAAATTAATATCTTCATCAGACATACTAATATGGTAATAATTTAGCCTTAGTTTCAGCCGATCAGTTTTGTAAAAATTGTATAGTGTTAAAAATTAATAAAGTTCGAGTGGAGATATTGAGGCAGCAAAGTAAATGTCACAACAGATGTCATTTTTTCGCGCCAAAACTTACTTCTCGAGTTTGATTTTCTTCAAAGCTATTTCTTGTCCAGTCTCACATACTCTTGCTTTATATACAACTCCATATGTCCCTTCCCCGATTTTTTCTTCTGTTAAATAGTTTTCCATCGAACTAATACACTATGTTTAATTATAAGTCAAATTACTTTCTTGAGATCATCGCTTTGCACATGTCATCTATCTATTAATGTCAAATGTCAATGTCCTATGGTTCTTTCATTCGTTGTTCGTTCACTCAATAAACATTTTTCAAATGATGTTATAGCCTTGGCCCATACTCTGATATTTATTGGGGGGATTAGCGAGGGGTACAAGGTATGTATTATTCGGCATGTGACGATGCACAGCATCTGTGAGAGTGCGTCCTCTTCCGGTCAGCGATTTATGGGCGATCAAAGCGCCCTCTATATTGAAATATCTTGATTATTTTAGTAGTTGAATTCACTTACTTCCGTTTGGCGCCATTTTTAGTCACCTTAATGGGTCTCGTGCCGAGGATCCTCATAGCGTCTTCAACTTTCGTGTTAGCAATATCATAAGCAGAAACGCTGCTTAAATCGTTCCCGAAAGTTGTTTTAATTTAAATATAATCCGCTTATCCTTAATTTACTAGTAAGAGGTGTTTGTAAAAGGGGAAAAAGTGAATCAAGTGATAGAAAGTGTATTGATGGTGGTCAATGAAGACCACGCCGCCACCGTCTCCCTCTAAGGAGGCATGCGATGACCTGCAGGTAGGTTCTTAAGCTGCGCAACGGTGGCACAAAAATACAAAGTAAGACTCCAAAACAAGGTACGTTCGAGTGTTGAAATTTTAACCTTCTTTTGGATATAATGAGTGATCTCTTTGAATAAAGAATGTTGTTAACAAATTGTTCATGTTAATGCACGTTTTGAATAAGGTACCCCCAACCAAAAATAACGAATCGTTCACGTTCGAACATTCCGAAACTTATTTTTATTAAATTTTTTTAACTACCTTTTGCTATAAACTTAAATAACCCACAACCAAACATTGGGGAATTTAAAATAGAATCGAAAACCTAAAATGCTCTATAAATTAAGCTAATTGGTTGGAAGAAATACAAAAGTTATATCATAAAAACTGGAAGGAGGTACGTTATTCATAAATTTGAAACCTTATGTCCACAACCAGATTTTGTGGAACATTGCATTAACGATGAACTACGTCAGTTCATGAGAGGCAACGTCTTCATAATCTCGGCCTACCCTTCGGGGAAAAAAGGCGTGATTTTTTGTATGTCTATATATGTACGAGAGGCAACGTCTACGTAGCCGTAAGGTCACTCTCTTTGCTTTATACTTAACTATCACTTCACTTATTTTTACTTTTTGTTAAATGGAGATGCCTCACTAGATAAGAGCTCTCGCATACAAACACAAATAGAATGGATCAGTGGATACAACACCGGTTTAACGTTCCTGTTCTCGGTGACGAGTATCTTCTAAATCTCACCGTAGCCACATTATGTAATTGTTAATTAATTATGTTTTTTTTTTTTTTTTTTTACCACTCATAAATACCTAAACCAAATCAAAATATACCTCATACCTCGAAACCCATTCCTGGAGGCTGTCTACGAGCGTATCGTGGGCAGTAGCAGGCGTATGAGGCTCCAAAGGTCAACTTGAAAATGATGTCGGGGAAGCGTCTGCCATTCACCTCCAAGCCTGTGCTTGTCTCATCAACCTACACAGAGCTATATGCGGCGTTGCAGAAATGGGGGCTGCCTCCGAGCGTATCGGAGGCAGCGGCTGGCATATCTGGCTCTGAAGGCCAACCTGAAAATGATGCTGGGAAAGCGTGTGCCATTTATCTCCAAGCCTGTGCTTGTCTTACCAACACAGAGCAATCTACAGTGTTTCAGAGAGGGGGCTGCCTCCCGAGCGTATCGGAGGCAGTGGCAGGCATATCTGGCTCCGTAGGCCAACCAGAAAATGACACTGGGGATGTGTCTGCCATTTACCCCCAAGCCTGTGCTTGTCTTACAACACAGAGCTATTTACTACGTCTCAGGACCTGACAAAGTACAGAAATGGGCGGACAAATCAAAACCCTCTTAGAACAAAAGGTTCTCGAGAAGCCCAAGGAGAATCAATGAGGTTCTTCTCATTAATGTTATCCGCACAAAGAGCGATGGTTCCGAAAGACCAATATTATTAACTCCACAGTTAATACATTGTAATAAAGAAAGTCGAACTATCTTCGCATCACCAAATTCCGGAAAACCTCTAAGCAAACTATTTGATGGGAAAAATTATAGTTCCACGTGTCGATAACCGACACAAACGAACCTTCTGGTGAAAAGCCTACCCTTTGGCCTATCCTGCGTACCAAAATCATTGCAACAGTTAATAACTGGGTGGCTCGGATACTTTGAAACGAAGGTATGAGGGTATTCATATAATACTATGTGGTCAAGTACATAATTTAATGTCAAAACGGTTCAGTTTAATCGTTAAGCAGGTGAGAACAATATTTTCATATGAATTATGTTGTGTGACTTATGTTCTCCTCCTACAGCAATTAGGTTGAACTATCGATATCGAAAAGTCCTTAATTGTTTCACCCAGGACATAAGAGTACCTAGGTGTTGTATGGAATACGGAAGGAAAGTCATAAGTTCTTCCGCAAACATATATGTGACATGACTCAGTGGACCAGTGGTTAGTGACCAGTGGTTTCAAGAGTCGTGGGTTCGATCCCCACCCGGGACAAACATTTAAGTGAGCTACATTCGAGTTTGATCGAGCGTCTGAAGTATCTGAAGGGTAAATATGCATGCACGTGTATATATGTATTCATAACTAATTGTTTAGTTTGGGGTCAGATGACCGTATGTTTAAATGTCCAATACAATTATTAAAAGATGTACTCGTTTATTAGCGAGGTCCTGCCTACCTTACTAGATGCATATGCAATATCATTGTAATTGCGCCAGCAAATTCTCGCCATACAATTAGTAAATTTTGCCAGCTTTGTAACTCTGAAAGAAAAGGCTGGATTCCATATATCTCATTCTCTTGATGCGATAACAGTCTGTCAAGAATTTGCCTTAATATAAGAAATGAGTGCGCATATCAAACGGTGGCTCAAGACCGCAAGGCAAGGTCTCATAAGGAAACCTCCATACGAGATTCCTGTTTAATATTTTCTGACAAAGGACGCCTTATACGCCCAACTAGACGAATCCGAAGTGTTGCGAAACCAAACCCGAGACCAGACAAGCCGTCATTTCGACATAAAATCATTTCAAAAACTGCGTAAGTAATTTTTAAATCGGTCTCCCGTAACTAAGAGGGGGGAGGGGATGAATTCGAGCCATCTGCTCGAACTAAAACACCTATTAGCGCCTTCTAAGCCAATGGAACATACTTCCCACTTCCCTCCTACAATTTTCTTAATCCGGTCACATACCTGACCGCTTCATTCAGATAGCCGACCGTCTGTTACAAGGCAAATAAGCTGCGGAATGGCGTCTGAAAAGAGAATCTGTGGTGTCCATTATTACACTGTAGAAATACGGTGACCCGGCTATATTTGCTTCTAAAATTGTCGAAATTAGTAGTATAGTAACTTGTGTACTTAAATTAGATTTGAAAATCACCTCTCTGGTTTATTGTAAAGCTTTCAGAAGAATTTGGACATTCAAGCATGACTATTTCCACCATCGTCCATGATACTCGCTAGTGGTACTGCATTACCTCAATACGGCATAGGACACATCTACATGTAGCACCACCAGAAAAATGAATTCTGGTTTCCCGGCATATGACTGCAGCTCAGCCCATGAGTGAAGTACTTAACTTTGTGGTGGGCAGACACCATCACAGGCTGGACAGAAGCTGAATAATCTCTTCTAAATCGAGACTGAAGGGACTAGATTTGTACACCAGCTTGGTTGTGTTGGATTCAATGATAAAAATCTCGTAATCATAACCCTAAATACCCTGCCGGTGGTTCTTTCGCACAAAAGATATTATTGTGTTAAATAGTACATCTCTATTTGGTTATTTTTATTTTGTTTTTTTTTTTTTTTAGTTTCCTAGTTTTAGTACACTCACCTATCATAAGCACACTCATAAGCTTGTTGAGGCATGAAGTAAATTGGTAGGTAATTTACTTTTAGCATCGGGTCAAATGATGCAATTTTGACTTGACACTGTTTTGAATTGATCCAAAAACTTAACACTATCTGCGTTACCTATGTACTAACTTTATTGCTCAAAAACTGTTACAGTATAGCCTGAGCAATCTATCTATTCTGGTTGCGTAAAGTTTGAACTAAGCGAGCAGAGAAGGGCAGCTGGATGTAAAAATGCCGTTGTATATCTATTAATGGTATTCCAAAGATAGCAACTTGAACTCTTTTGCAACTGGGTAAAAGTTTTTTTTTAAGACGCCGGTGTAATGGCATTTTCAGGTAGTGTGCGCTCCGCTATAACATCATTAAATTGGTGGGATAATATGCTTATCAACCTTTCTTTTCACGAGGTTATTAGTGAAAGTACTTTCAAGATTTTATTTGAAACAAATAAAAGAGAAAAGTAATGCTGATATTTCTTCAGATGCTTTATTTACCAAATTTTCTAACCAATAAATTTGAATAAACACCTAATATTATGCATTGTGCTTCATAAGCTTGTGATTAACAAACATGTATTAATTTATGTTGTTTAATTGACTTGGTAATAGTTGTAATGAAGATTTAATTCAACGATTCAAGACAACATATTACAATAGTTATGTTTCAGGTACTTCTATTTGATTCCTATCACATAGCGTCATCGGGTAAGTCACCAGGAGTTAATAAACACGTCTCTCACAGATGCTGTGCATCGTCACATGCCGAATAATAGTGCAAGTTTTACATAATAATAAAACTTGTATTATTTAGCAGAGACGATGCACAGCATCCAATTAAGGTCTCCTGGTGAGAGACTGCTATGAGGATCCTCGGCACGAGACCCATTAAGGTGACTAAAAATGGCGCCAAACGGAAGTAAGTGAATTCAACTACTAAAATAATCAAGATATTTCAATATAGAGGGCGCTTTGATCGCCCATAAATCGCTGACCGGAAGAGGACGCACTCTCACAGATGCTGTGCATCGTCTCTGCTAAATAATACAAGTTTTATTATTATGTAAAACTTGCACTATTCTGTGGTCAAATGCCAACTGTCTGTCATTTTACAAAAAATCGAATGTCAAGCTTTCGGCAAGCGAAGTTTATTTATTTCATGGAATTTATGAAATAAAGTTTAATATCGAGAACTGGGTTACGTCTGAATATATTTTGTAAACCAAAACAATCAAGATGTCCATTGAAATAGAATCGGCGGAGTAAGTTTCTGTAAAGTTAACCATATGAAGGATGTGATAAACACAAACATGATCTAACCTCTTGATATGTTTAATTGATTATTTTAATTATATTTCAGCGTTATCCGACTTATCCAGCAGTACTTAAAGGAATCTAACCTTACGAAAACATTACAGACTTTGCAGGTTGGTTTATTAAACAAGAGAAATACAAAATATTCATCAATAAATAAATCTAATAAAAACTTCACAGCATGCAATATAATAGCCTTCTATCCCCTTGAGGATGATTTCAATTTGAAGTGAAGTAATAACAGAAACATTTTGTCTAATTCCAATTATTATTATCACAACAGGAAGAAACTGGTGTATCTTTAAACACAGTAGACAGTGTGGATGGATTCTGTGCCGACATCAACAATGGGCACTGGGACACGGTGCTGAAGGCCACCGCGTCGTTGAAGCTGCCGGACAAGAAGCTGATGGAGCTTTACGAGCAGGTGGTGCTGGAGCTGGTGGAGCTGCGCGAGCTGGGAGCCGCACGCTCGCTGCTGCGCCAGACGCACCCCTGCCTGCTCATGAAGCAGCAGGAGCCCGACCGCTACATACACCTTGGTACAGTTAATCATATCACCCGTGTAACTAATAAATTTAATTAAATACAATAAATAGAAATTATGAAAAAAAAAATTCATCAACATCATATTCTCCATCATTGGGTAATAGATTATTGCTTGATAAACTGTCATGGTTACACACATTAGAAAACTGAGTTTTCATGATTTATAGAATTTTTCACCTAAGATGATCCCTGTGACACTTCATTGTGTTCTGAATCACGCATTTTAAGTTTGACAAACGAAAATAATTTTATAGCACACTTTTTTCATTTTATTGTGGCATCAAAAAAGCGTCGAAGGCGGAATGGTTAAGGTCGTTGCTTGCCATGCGAGAGGTCGCCAGTTCAAACCCCGCCTGGTACCAATGTGTTTTTCAAATTTGAAATACATATGTACCATCATTCGACGCTTTAACGGTGAAGGAAAACATCGTGAGGAAACCAGCACACCTGAGAAATTTTTCTAAGGTGTGTCAAGCCATGTCAGAGGCCTACGGGCGGTTTAAAAACTCTGACACCAGGTTGTTCATTAACCATACGATAAGAAGAAGAAGATTGCGGCATCATTAGGAAAAACATTAAGTTAGTGATATATTTCTATAAAAATAAAAATGTGTCCATTCTTGGGGATATAAAGGGATACCATAGTGCAGTGCGTTGTGATTGCGTTCGGAGTGATAGTGTTGCAAGCAATGGTAGTGGTAGGTCAGACATAATAAAAGACCTAGAATAAGGGTAGACCAATATGTCAGCCCTTAGATCTACCATCATTCTCGCAGTTCTACAGTTGACGCGCAATCATGACGCTTGCAACAAAGATTCTGATTGAAAGTTTAAAACATTGCAGAGAACATGGTGGCGCGTTCGTACTTCGACCCGCGCGAGGCGTACGGCAGCGGCGGCGGCAAGGAGCGGCGGCGCGCGGCCATCGCGGCGGCGCTGGCGGGCGAGGTGTCCGTGGTGCCCAGCTCGCGCCTGCTGGCGCTGCTGGGGCAGGCGCTCAAGTGGCAGCAGCACCAGGGGCTGTTACCGCCCGGTCATTATGCACTCAAAACTTATTTTTGCATGAAAGAACAAATTCTTAAAAAACTTGTGCTTACATTAAATGTGTGATCAACATTATGAACCGAATTATATTGAACTCAAATTGTTTTTCAGGTACTACCATTGATTTGTTCCGAGGTAAAGCAGCAATCAGAGATGAAGAAGATGACCAGTGTCCGACACAGCTCTCTAAAATGATTAAATTTGGTCAAAAATCTCATGTAGAGTGTGCAAGGTGAGCCTGACTATTATCCTCATTACAGGATTGTAAGAGGATTCTTAGCCTTGGTTGTCTGTGTTTTTCTAGTTGCTATCGGTGCAATGTTGGTTAGTAAAGAATGTATTCTAAACAATATTCCAGATTTTCTCCGGACGGTCAGTACCTGGTGACGGGGTCGGTGGACGGGCTGGTGGAGGTGTGGAACTTCACCACGGGCAAGATCCGCAAGGACCTGCGCTACCAGGCGCACGACGAGTACATGAGCATGGAGGAGGCCGTGCTGAGCTTGGCCTTCGGCCGCGACTCCGACACGCTCGCCGCCGGCTCCAACGACGGCAAGATCAAGGTCTGGAAGGTCTCCACGGGACAGGTATGCTTTTCAGATTCAACACACTTATCGGTATACTCCTGCTGTAAACGGCAATCAATTTTGAAATTATATTTCGATTCGACAATCGTACACACACATTTAATTTTAAAAAAAATATAATTTAGGAGAAATATAATTATTGTCAGCATATTATTACATGATATACCGCTCGGGCGTGCAGGTGCAGCGCAAGCTGGACCGCGCGCACTCCAAGGGCGTGACGTGCCTGCAGTTCACGCGCGACAACACGCAGATCCTCTCCGCCTCCTTCGACCGCACCATCAGGTACCGCTCGGATATGCAATTTCGTTAAGGATTCTTAAATTAACATAAATATATTTTTGTAAGTAAATTCCGGTCGATCGGAGGTAATGTTCGCTGACGCGGAGGTCCTTTCTGGCGCAGGATCCACGGGCTGAAGTCGGGCAAGATCCTGAAGGAGTTCCGCGGGCACGGGTCGTTCGTGAACGAGGCGCTGTTCACGCCGGACGGGCACGGCGTGCTCAGCGGCTCCTCGGACGGCTCGGTGAAGCTGTGGGCGCTGCGCTCGGGCGAGTGCCTCGCCACGCACAAGCCGCTCGGCGGGGGCGAGCCGCCCGTCAACACGCTGCTGCTCACGCCCAAGAACCCCGACCACTTCGTGGTGTGCAACCGCACCAACACCGTGGTGGTGATGAACATGCAGGGGCAGATCGTGCGCTCGTTCTCGTCGGGGCGGCGCGAGCAGGAGGGCGGCGCGCTGGTGGCGGCGGCGCTGAGCGCGCGCGGCCGCCTGCTGTACGCCGCCGCCGAGGACCTCGTGCTCTACGCCTTCGCCACGGCCACCGGCAAGCTGGAGCGGACCATCAACGTGAGTCGCTCTGCTGCGATATGCGCACGGCTCGTCTGACAGCCCGCGGCGGTCGGTACATGACTCGTCTGTTTCAGATCCACGAGAAGGCGGTGATCGGGCTGGCGCACCACCCGCACCAGAACCTGCTGGCCACGTACAGCGAGGACGGGCTGCTGAAGCTGTGGAAGCCCTGAGCGCCTCGGCCCGCGGCGGCGCTCCTCTTACTGTTACGGCGATACTTCATTCGAGTCTTCGTCTGAAACTCTTTCAGATTGGAAGCTCAAGTCATCTTGTTTTAGGGGTATCTAACTTACAATCACCCATTATCCTATCTGCCTTAGTTGTAGGGTACCTGGGGCTAAAAGTAACGAAGATCTATATCACACTGAAAACGACACAGCATTCATAGCTTAAACCTGACAGCTACTGTATATCGTGATACAAATAAGTTTCATTTAATTTCAGTATTCTGAGGGCCTACCATGAGTTGGCTATCGTAAACTTACGTACGTTAAAAACCTATCGAGTTGTTTTTTTTCATATGGCCGATTGTTGTTCTTCGCGTAACCACCAGGCGGCGCTGTACAAGTTTTTCATAGACATATTTACGTAGGCGATATCGAGCGCGTAAGTTTTAAACTCATGGTGGCCCCACTGAACTTATTATAAAAATGTCGTGTGGACAGTCAGTCCGCGACTGTGAACTGCCTAGCCCTGCTAGTTGAGAATCCAATTTGAAGGCATTATTATTATGAGTGGAGTAAGTGTACATATAATTAGAACGAAATGTATATTTGACATTGTGTGAAGTGTTATGTTGGTTATTTGACTGAACTGTTTTTTAAATGTAAGACAATAAATGTAATTTATCATACGTATGCACTTATTATTTCCTCGTATCAATCCCTGACGAGTGCTTCACTCGAATTCAATTACAACATATTATGATATTGAAATTTAATATTAGTTTATTTTTTGCGTTGAGGCAACTTTTTTCTTTATTAAGAAATTACTTTTTTTTAACTTATTTTTAACAGCGCCTGACGCCGTCTCAGAAAATAGTTGAATATCGTAAATAGAGACAGGAATTTAAAAATATAAAGAGAACAGAAGTAGAAAGCAGCAGCGGTTTGTAGAGGGTAGCAGTATAGGATAGAGTTACATAGTTATTTCAACTGACAATCGACTGGACCGGAAATTTTTCACTTGTCACGTCCAGCCACTTCACAACTTCAATGATATTTAAAAAAAACATTCTATATGGCAGCCCTGGTTCGTGCGCTTGATGGAACTGCAAATCGAGTGTGAATCTGGGTGTGAGTGTGTGTGCATGTGTGTGTGAAAGTCAAAATTGGTAAAACTCATTAAATAAAGATTTGGCCGTATGATTTTAAAATCAAGGCCGTTAAACCGTTATTTAACAAAAGAACTGCAAATCGGGACGCACCAGGTTCCAAAATTTGAATTTCAATTCGGAAACAACTGATTGCGAACGGAGATTCATTATAATTATAACTTAGAAAAGCGTCAGAGAATAGCGGTACAGAATAATGGTAGGAAATAGCGGTATAGAGCGGTTGTAAAGATTAGCAGTATTAGCGGTAGAGGTTTAGACTGTTTTTTTACTTGACTGAACTGGACTTTTGCTATTTCCATTTCATACACCGAAAAATAAGATGGTTTTAAGCTATTTTTGCACAAGTGGCTGTATGGTTCTTCACATCTTGTTCTGCTATAAAAAAAGTAATATCTATTCTTCTATTAACGCGGAAAACAAAAGCTTTGGTGTTAGGTATTACTACTGGTGTGTAGGTATAACTTTTAACATTACCTTGCCACCACAATTAACTAAAACTTCTATAATATTGTGAGTTGTAATATAGATTAGAATATATAATTTTAAATTAGGTATGTGTAGATAATTTGGTACTTCACCACTGCCTACTACTATGATGCTCGTGTGTACTATGCTATTACACAAGCATCATTATGTTCATGCCCGTTTAAGTTCCGTGTCAGGTCAGCAAAGCCACCGTTCCGATCAGATAACATTGATATAAATTAAACATATTTTTGAGAGTTACTTGTATAAAAATCATTTGGTTGACAGCCTCAGCGACTGCAGCGACACAAATCTACATTTAGGTAGTTTCTTAGACTTGTGTCGAAGCTGCCACCTAACCCGCCGCCCGCGGCGCGCCTTCACCTACTCAGCCACCTGTGCACTCCTTTGTTTCAAGTAAAGATTATAAATTTCAAAACAAATTTATTTAACTATTACTATTTCTATTTTATGGGATTTTTATTATCCTGTACCTACATCAAAATATTAATTTTGTAATTAATAAGTATTAGGCAAAGACGCAGACAAACATGCAGAGATTAGATATCGTCATGCAGTCCAAGCAACTTCTGTAAGTATAAGTTACATTCCTATTTAAATTACTTAGCCAATTTTTAGGATACTAGCAGCTTTAACAAATTAACGGATATCCGCTAAGAAAGCATGCCATGTGCCGTATAACCGTATAGGTATGGATAGTAATTGTGACATTGGTCACAAATTGTATTTCGGTTCTGCTTAAGCCTGCTCCACACTACTCGCGGAATGAACGAAGTTAGACTGATACGTTAGTGTAGACGAGATCTCTCGAGTATTGTGGGGAAGGCATTACAATTTTTAGTGGTCGTCGTGATCTAAATAAACGATCGATAATTTGTCGATGCAGATGTATAAATATCATTGCACAATAATTTTAATGAGTTGACGAATACAGGAGGCGCGACCGCGACTGCGAGCGGCGGACGAGCCGCGGGCGAGCGGCGGACAGGCAACGGACGCTTTCAAACTATGCTACAACAAACAGTTTCGAATATTAAATTAGTATAACATGGTAAATATCTATAGACATACATACTACGTTTTCTAATATAACATAATACTTATCACGAGATTAGGTACTGTAGCGGTACCATGAGTTAGCTACCGAAAACTTACGTACGTTAAAAACCTATCGAATTGTTTTTTTCATAAAAAAGAATTATTAAAATAAGAATTTTGGTTCTTAGTGTAACCGCTAGGGGCGCTGTACAAGTTTTTCATAAACATTTACATAGGCGATATCGAGTCTGTCACTTTTAAACTCATGGCAGCGCTACTGAACTTTGCTAGTCCTTAGTAAATTTACGGAACACCATTGCCTACCCTTGTTTAAAAAATTATAATTGTGAATAAATAACTAAGGTAAATGCACCTATTATGGACGCGGACCCCATTATGGACAGTTTTCAAAAATGCCTCCAATAATAAGAAACCGGTAGGTATTTTTTTCCAACAGCAACATTAATCGGTTGTACCAAAATTCTAGATTTGATGTAAACAACATTTGACAGCTCTCCGCTATATTATTTTCGACTATAACGATTCTTACTAGTGCGGTGCGTTTTGGTGTCGAGATTTGAAATTTCTTATAAGGAGCGCAATGCATGTAAGTAAATTTATTAGCTTTTTTTATGACAAGTGTAATATTGTTGTTAAAAATGATATTATTTATTGAATTACTGATAATAAAAGGTTAATTATATATTCTAATCTAAAACCTCATAGTAATTTTAGCCTCGGAATTTATCGATGTTCATAATTGGATATTTTTGTAAGCCTGTACCCAAATATGGACATTTTGCCAATGAAGGATATTTTACAAATATACGTTTTTCATACATCTTATAGTTGTCAATCGTTTACCTTTAACTTTATTTTTAAATCGGTCGCAAATTAAGACTTTAAATTTAATAATTCAAATATGAACATTGTGTCCATAAATGGGTGTCCAAAATTGGTTCAAATTTTTTAAATAAATAAATTTTGTTTCACTTTAGATATGGCGACTAAAAGACTTAAAGAAGTGAGAAAAGGACAGAAAATATCCACTATTTAGAAAATAATAACTACAATAACTTTTCTAAAAAAATTTTTTATTGGGTGGTTTGTGTTTTTATGTCATGTTACATTTATAATTTAAGACAGGGTAATATACATAATGATTATATTACACTCAGGCGATACCAGTCACAACTATCTGTCCGGTGGGTGGCGAACGGTATACGGGTAAGCGACCCCGGGTCCTCGAGCTACTATCGACTCAGTCCAAATCATCCGAGGCTATAGTATCCTTCCTCCCCTTTTCCTTCCCCGTCATATATCCTTACTACTCGTGGGAACGCAATGACCTTGTAAAAACAATGCACAAGGCAGAATGGCGGCGACGTGGTCCACAACCAGTCACGTCACGTTTCCCACAGAGGTGAAAAGTGGATCACTGGAAGTGATCTCTGCCCACCCCTCTGGGAAAAAGGCGTGATTTTATGTATAAGTAATTGTTGAGACTGATTATAGCTGTATTTTGATAGGTATGAAACTAGTAAAAAGACATTTGATTTTTGATTATTGTTGGCAAAGTGAATAGAAAAGAGTGAAGGTTTTTTAAAATTTTTATTTTACTTCTAAACCAATTTGCTTAAAGATCGAAAAGTGAAGCAGATGATTATATAGAAATGTTATTTAAATAATAAGGCGTCCGACCGATTTCAGCCATGGCGGCCGATCTCAATTGAAATCAGCCAGCTGCGCAGGACACATTATAGTGCACATCGGCACGAGCAAACACAAGTTCACTCTCTGTTTCCGTACTCTCATAAATCGGTGAGTCGGCAATCCGACATTTGAGCGATGACAAATCGGACGCAGGACCACCGGCTTAACGTGCTTTTCGAGGCACGGGCGTTCAACCGCCAGCTTCCTAACTACGGGCTGAGAAATTTCATCACAGAAAAACTCACACAAATTTTGCCCGACCCCGGACTCGAACCGGGGCCCTCTCGGACCTTACGCAGCGCTTGCTACCAATAGACCAACGAAGGGGTCTCCTATTTAAATAATACTAGTTAAGAGGACATTTTTATTTGGTTTTTCTTGGCTTAAAGGCTTTGGCCTTTGCCGATTACTTTTTGATAACTGTTTGTTGATTGATATTTGAGTTACCTATTACATTATTTTATTATTTAATTTCATTATACTAACTTACTCAACCCTAATACTCTTGAGTTATAGACTTAGGCATTCAATGGACGAACGTCCATAAATGGGTGTCCATAATTGGATACCGTCCATAATTGGGTGTTCATAACTGGATCTTCCCTGTCCATAAATGGAGATTGGCAAAGGTTATTTTTCCTAAATTATATTTTATTGAAGCTAGCTTATAACTGATTTTAAACATCGAATACTTATTAAGAAAAGGACTTTTTATTAACCTCCAAATCCCTGCGAACGTATATTGCAAAACATACAAACTATGAAGAAAAAAACGAAAAACAAATCCTTAAACCGTCCATAATTGGTGCATTTACTTTAAATGAATATTACACAACATCACATACATTGATCTGATCCCGTGGTAAGTAGCTTAAGCACTTGTGTTACAGATACCAGAATCAACAGTGGATACACAAATATACTTAAATATACTTAATACACACCCAGACACGGAACAAACACCGATGTTCGTCACACAAATATTTGTCCCGAGTGGGACGTGGGTCACTAACCACTGTTCCACCGAGCCAGTCGAAGTCAAATTGTATTTTATTATTACGTAAAGATATTTATTTACTTGAATAAAATTGCAGGTCGGGTCGAGCCGACGCGGCCGGCGCGGCGGGGACTGCGGGGAGGCACACGGCGTGGGAGCTCGAGGTATAATATTGCTAGCTTTCCGACCGCGACTCCCTTAGCTTGGAGTGATCCATTGCGTTAATTTTTACTTCCTCATAGTGCATTCGGTTATAGGTACTAAGGTGAAATTAAATGTAATAGTTTTAATTTTTATATTTGAATAGGTTATACAGACGCTTAGGTAGTAGATAATGCAACTGCTTAAGGATATTGATCACGGGCAAGACTTTTCAAAACAGCTGGAAAGTTCCATTCAAATTAATTTTAAAGTAATGCAGGTAAAAAGGTATATGTATTAAGTTGCTACCACCCCTTTGGATACGTGACATGCGACTACTGTGGTCAAAATACTCCGTTTTATACTAAATATTTAAAAACAACCCCTATACTATAACCAAGTTGTATATACTAATTAGTAACAGCAGCTGGCTACATAAGATCTCGTTTCGTGTTTCAGGACTGGCGCTGTCCCGGGGCGGCGGCGGCGGCGGATCTGCTGGTCCAGTTACGGTGATGCGTGACAAATTAAAATCCGTCGCAGAAAACGTTTGTCTCATAAAGGATATTTATCTTTTTCGGAAATAATAAAGGTAATATCAATATTTTAACAAAACATTCAAAGAGCTTTAAAGGAAAATATTTAGAATTTAATGGTTTCTCTCTTAAGAATTATAAAAACTGCACTAAACAGATTTGTAACCTCAACAAATAGTTAATGACAGGATGTTCTCGCACGGATTCCAAATGAACCCGGCCTCTCTCGGGATCGTTCACTCGATACTTAAACCACATTGATCTACGATGCGAACGATTTGTTTAAGTGCGCGTTCCGATATATTAATATTTCTGTAATTGACTGCAAATGACCTACTTTCTTTTTAACATGCACGTTGTTAACACGTTGAACCTTAACCTACTACGCGCGTAACATTTCGATATTGAATAAAGTTTCTTTAAAAACTTATACGATTTCTAAATCATAATAATATAAGTATATCTTTCTTAATACTTATTTCATGAATGTATGTCATTGCCAGTGAAATAAAAACTCGTGGCGTATCGAGTGAACACGAGTGTACTTCGACCGGGCTCACGATAAATTTTTGTACATATACAAATTGTTCATACTATTAAGTAACATAACCTTATTATGGGTATTTACTACGTTCAAGTGCAAACACCAAACCGTTTCTATGTTGCACTATTAAATAAGTAATCCTGCAAAAATAAAATGCCTATTTTTAAGAACAAGAGCTTGGGCAATTACACCGTTGTTGACATTGTTATTATCGATATTTTTTTTGCAATTTAAATAAATAAAACACTAAATATCTACATCTACACTAATATTATAAAGAGGAAATATTTGTATTTTTGTATGTTTGTAATGAATAAACTCAAAAACTACTGGACCGATTGCAATAATTTTTACACCATTAGAAAGCTGCATTATTCAGAAGTAACATAGGCTATATTTTATCCCGGTACGGAAGTAGTTCCCTCGGGACGCGGGTGAAATTATTAATATAATGAATTCATTACATCCATGCACGAGTTTTTATGGAATTTTATTGAATATAGAGCTGCGGGTTATACGGTTGTGCAGTAATGTTATTGGTGTAGGGATTGTGTGAACGTTTACAGTTTTATTCAATAGGCGCAGATATGATATTTGTGAATGCAACAAAATTTTAATAAATTTAGCAATTATTCGAAAAGATATCTGCTAAGTCTCTTATGAGATTGTTTAAAGGAAATTAACTAGAACGTCCTGTTGATAATTGTTGTTAAGTAATATCAAAAAGTTCCTAGCCCAATTGAGTATTAATCAGTATTATTAATACTCATAAGGCCAGTGCCTTATTTACATAAGTGATGATTTATATTATTAACAAAGTATTTGGTATAATTAATATACTACAGTAAACTTTTCGTTGAGGGTATTTGAAAGGCACCCGAATCTGTACTGGCATGAATTTTTATATTATTTGTTTGACTTATTGTATTTGTTCATAAATTATTAATATTATTTGACTGACATCATAACTTTGACTATTTGTATTAACTTTAATTTGTAAGCGACTAGGATATTTATTTGTAAGCTTGCAAATGTCACTGATGACTAAATAAATAAATAAATGAGTATTCGATCTAGCAGGAGAGCCATGGCCGATTACGGCTAAATAGCTACAGTACGCGTAATAAATATGCGCATTTCCTTTGAAAAGCATCAGTGACATAAAGCGACCACGGAAAAAATGTGTAAAATTTAGGGCTTCTATCGAATAATACAAAATAAGACTATAAAATCTTGTTTTATTGTAACAAAGAGAACATGAATACCGACAACACGGGCTGTGGTGAGCGCGGCCGGGCTCCGCCCCGCACGGCACCACCACACGCGGCCCCGTGCTGACATCCGTGCGGGTACCCCGCACGGGTTTACATAAGATTTCGCAGGTCCGCGCTCACGCGCGGACCCGCGAACCCATTTGGTAGGTTTATTAGGTTAGGTTTGTAACCAAACCTAACCCATTTAGTAGATTTATTGGATTAGGTTTGTAACCTAACCTAACCCATTTGGTAGGTTTATTAGGTTAGGTTTGTAACCAAACCTAACCCATTTAGTAGATTTATTGGATTAGGTTTGTAACCTAACCTAACCCATTTAGTAGATTTATTGGATTAGGTTTGTAACCTAACCTAACCCATTTAGTAGATTTATTGGATTAGGTTTGTAACCTAACCTAACCCATTTAGTAGGTTTATTGGATTAGGTTTGTAACCAAACCTAACCCATTTAGTAGGTTTATTGGATTAGGTTTGTAACCTAACCTAACCCATTTGGTAGGTTTATTGTATTAGGTTTGTAACCAAACCTAACCCATTTAGTAGGTTTATTGGATTAGGTTTGTAACCTAACCTAACCCATTTGGTAGGTTTATTAGGTTAGGTTTGTAACCAAACCTAACCCATTTAGTAGATTTATTGGATTAGGTTTGTAACCTAACCTAACCCATTTAGTAGATTTATTGGATTAGGTTTGTAACCTAACCTAACCCATTTAGTAGGTTTATTGGATTAGGTTTGTAACCAAACCTAACCCATTTAGTAGGTTTATTGGATTAGGTTTGTAACCTAACCTAACCCATTTGGTAGGTTTATTAGGTTAGGTTTGTAACCAAACCTAACCCATTTAGTAGATTTATTGGATTAGGTTTGTAACCTAACCTAACCCATTTGGTAGGTTTATTGTATTAGGTTTGTAACCAAACCTAACCCATTTAGTAGATTTATTGGATTAGGTTTGTAACCTAACCTAACCCATTTAGTAGATTTATTGGATTAGGTTTGTAACCTAACCTAACCCATTTAGTAGGTTTATTGGATTAGGTTTGTAACCAAACCTAACCCATTTAGTAGGTTTATTGGATTAGGTTTGTAACCTAACCTAACCCATTTGGTAGGTTTATTAGGTTAGGTTTGTAACCAAACCTAACCCATTTAGTAGATTTATTGGATTAGGTTTGTAACCTAACCTAACCCATTTGGTAGGTTTATTAGGTTAGGTTTGTAACCAAACCTAACCCATTTAGTAGATTTATTGGATTAGGTTTGTAACCTAACCTAACCCATTTGGTAGGTTTATTAGGTTAGGTTTGTAACCAAACCTAACCCATTTAGTAGATTTATTGGATTAGGTTTGTAACCTAACCTAACCCATTTAGTAGATTTATTGGATTAGGTTTGTAACCTAACCTAACCCATTTAGTAGATTTATTGGATTAGGTTTGTAACCTAACCTAACCCATTTAGTAGATTTATTGGATTAGGTTTGTAACCTAACCTAACCCATTTAGTAGGTTTATTGGATTAGGTTTGTAACCAAACCTAACCCATTTAGTAGGTTTATTGGATTAGGTTTGTAACCTAACCTAACCCATTTAGTAGATTTATTGGATTAGGTTTGTAACCTAACCTAACCCATTTAGTAGATTTATTGGATTAGGTTTGTAACCTAACCTAACCCATTTAGTAGGTTTATTGGATTAGGTTTGTAACCAAACCTAACCCATTTAGTAGGTTTATTGGATTAGGTTTGTAACCTAACCTAACCCATTTGGTAGGTTTATTAGGTTAGGTTTGTAACCAAACCTAACCCATTTAGTAGGTTTATTAGGTTAGGTTTGTAACCTAACCTAACCCATTTAGTAGGTTTATTGGATTAGGTTTGTACCTAACCTAACCCATTTACTAGGTTTATTAGGTTAGGTTTGTAACCTAACCTAACCCATTTGGTAGGTTTATTAGGTTAGGTTTGTAACCTAACCTAACCCATTTAGTAGGTTTATTGGATTAGGTTTGTACCTAACCTAACCCATTTACTAGGTTTATTAGGTTAGGTTTGTAACCTAACCTAACCCATTTGGTAGGTTTATTGGATAAGGTTTGTACCTAACCTAACCCATTTACTAGGTTTATTAGGTTAGGTTTGTACCTAACCTAACCCATTTACTAGGTTTATTAGGTTAGGTTTGTAACCTAACCTAACCCATTTGGTAGGTTTATTAGGTTAGGTTAGGTTAGGTTAGGTTAGGTTAGGTTAGGTTAGGTTAGGTTAGGTTAGGTTAGGTTAGGTTAGGTTAGGTTAGGTTAGGTTAGGTTAGGTTAGGTTAGGTTAGGTTGGGGTACTAGGTCGGAATACCTCCTCGTGGTGTACCCTGAGCAGCACTTTGTGGCCGACTAATGGCCGCGGCTGAAATTCCGACACGGCAGGAGGGAGGGTTTTCATCTCCCTCTTGCGGCGTCACCGCCGTTCTTGGTGGCGCGCGCTCTTCCGTCCGCTCTCCGCTTTGGAGAGAGGGTGGCAGAGCGCTGTGGTGGGGCGGGGCGGCGTTTCTTCGTCGCTCTGCTTGCGACTCTTGTCGCATTGTTGGGCCTTCATGGCAGCGGTCTTTTGACGTGGGTCTGGCGGAGAATCTCCGCGGCGCGGCGGGGTTTGCAATCTGCGGTCCCGTCGGGCAACCTGTTCTTAGCTGGGCCGCACTCTTGCGGGTCGGCTGGGGGTAGGGGTTTGCCTGCTCGCGTGGGCGGCCCCAAGAGGAGAGCACCTCACTAAAAAATCCCAATGGGGGGGTTTCAGGGGTTAAGAGGGCAGGCCGTACCTCTCAATTCGGCCAATACAACATCATGGAAGCGCAGATTAATAGAATATTACCCCAGGAGGGTTCCCACAGCTCCGCTGTGGGAATCCCTCCCGTCGCCTTCGGGTGGCGGCCGGCCCACGTATTCTGGGGGCCAAATCTCGCGATCGTGATGAAGCTGGAGGAGTGTCCGGGGGGTAGCAGCCCGAGGCGTGCTGTAGGAGAAGACGGGGTTAGCACCCCGGTGATGAGAAGGAGAGCGGCGTCACTGTCCGGCGTCGTGGTATGTGGTGTGGAGCTCAAGGAGGCGAGGGTCATTATAAACCGCTTCAATGATGAGCAGTCCGCGGGAGTCGAGTTGAAAAACTCTTTCAACACGCTCCCGCTGGAACCAGAGGAGCTCTTTCAGAGGGTGAGAGTAATGGCGATTACGTAAGCGCCACAGAATCGGAGGACAATTCCACCTGTCTTCCCAGTGAGGGGTCCGGAGGCGGCCGACCATCTAGGCGCTCCGGCTTCCTGAAAAGAAAGGGTTCTGGCTCCGGTAAGGAGTCAGACGAAAAATCGGATGGAAAGTCCAGACGGCCGGTAAAGAAACGGCCAAGAGGAAAGCCCCCCACAACCGGGGAGTATGTCGGGAGAGCTGCGGCAATCCGCGAATTCAACGCGGCCAAGCGCGAGGCACTAGAAATTGAATTTGAGGAGTCAGTAGCGGAGCGCGAGCAGCGGGCAAGAGAGACCAGGGCCGACGAGGGCTACGGTGCTCCTCGTCCCACAGGACTGTCCAAATTGGCCATGTGGGAGCTAGTGAAGAGGGCCGAAGAAGACTGCCTCGAGATATGTAGGATGGCGTCGGTGTCTCGAAACCTCAAGGGGGGCATCACGAGGGCTTTAAGGACCGGGCCAACATGATGTTGGATAGCTTTAAGGAGATGGCGGCTCGGTTCTGCCGACTCCAGGCCAGAGTGGCCCAGCTTGAAAAGGGAACAGGAGCGGACAGACAGGTGGAACCAAGTAGGTCCACATCCCCGGTCTTTAATATCACGGCGGTACCCGATCAAATGGAGACGGAAATGACGGTCCCGAGTGTTCCGGCAGCAGCTCCGCAATTTAGCCTAGCGGAGCTGGCGGCGACAGTTCGGAGCATATGCGACGAAGAGCGCCGCAAACACATACACGAGGACAGAAATTTCACTCGGGCTCTTATCGAGGGGATTCAGGACCGGCTCCTGCCTGAGAAGAGGCTACGACCCCCCCTGGCCGCTGATAGAAGGCGAGAGGAGGAAGAGGCCAAAAAGAAGGAAGAGGAGGCGGTGGAGGCTGCCCTCTTTAAGAAACCGGAGGCGCCCAAACCGCAGCGCGCCAAAAGACCTCCGGGCCACGCGCAACAGCTTCGGCTGCAAATCCTGCGCCTGGCCCGTCGAGAGTGACGCGCGCTCGGTCAGCATCTGCGGCGGCATCGGCAGCGGTTTCCAAGCCGGCCCAAGCAGCACGCGAGGAGAGGGGTGCGGCAGAAGAGGAAGTCGACCCCATGCTGCCCTCAACCACTCCGGCTCGGGAAGCCTGGACCGAGGTGGTCAAGAAGAAAGGCAAGAGGGGCAAAAAGGTTGCGCCGGCCACCTCGATCCCTCCTGCAAACGGTCCCACGACATCTGGGACCAAATTGAAGGACGCCAACAAGGCGCAGCCCCGGCACCGTCATCTACGACCGCCAGGGCCAAGAAGAAGAAGAGGAAGACGACGAAGAGGCTGGTCCCGCCTAAGTCCGCCGCAGTCGTTATCACACTGACTGAGGAGGCGATGGACAAGGGCGAGACCTACCAGTCTGTCCTCCAACGGGCGCGGGGGCTTATGGTCGCGCCTCATGTCGGCCCGGCTCGCGTGCGCCAGACGGCGACCGGGGCCAGGAAATTTGAATTTCCTGGGTCCCAAAGCGCTGAACAGGCTGATCTGTTCGCCGCCCAGCTTAAGGCAACAGTGGCTGATGTGGCCATAATCTCCAGGCCGCAGAAGATGGCAGGCCTCCTCATCTTGGACCTGGATGACTCTGTGTCCAGGTCTGAGGTGGTGGAGAAGGTGGCTGCAGTTGGTGGTTGTCCGGCGGAGTTGGTTAGGGCCGGAAACATTTCGAGGGGCCGGGGCGGGATGGGGGCTATTCGTCTCCAGTGCCCTATTATGGCAGCAAAGAGGGTTCTAGACGGAGGCCGGCTCTTGATCGGGTTCAGCTCGGTGCCGGTCAGGGCCATCGAGGAGGGCCCTCTCCGCTGCTTCCGGTGCTTCGGACTGGGACACACGAGGGCGATGTGCCCCTCGAACAATGAGCGCAGAAATCTGTGCTTCCGCTGCGGGAAGGAGGGCCACAAGGCCTCCTCTTGCAACGAGAAGCCGCGCTGCGCTGTCTGTGCGGAGAGTGGTCGTCCATCGGATCACAACATGGGGGGGAAGAAATGCAACCCCCCCAAAAGGAAGGGAAAGCTGAGGCCGGTATCCCGGCCTAATGCCGAAGCTGTGCCGGTGGCCCACGAGGCCGATACGGCGGCAGCCATGGAGGGCATTGAGACGACGGACAATGTGTAGTACACCAGCCACATTCATCTTGGCCAATGTCAACCACTGCCGCTCGGCCCAGGACCTGTTGTTCCAGGTCATGGCGGAGTGGTTGGCACACGTTGTCGTCGTCTCCGAGCCGTACATGGTGCCGCCTCACTGGGTCGGTGACCGGGACGGCCTGGTGGCTGTCGGGATTCGTCCCTCGACCGACTCGCCCTCCCTGACGCTGCTCGAAAGGGGGAGCGGATTCGTGGGTGTACTGTGGGGCCCCCTCTACATCTTGGGGGTCTATTTCTCGCCGTCGCGCCCCTACCAGGACTTTGTCGACTTTCTCGACACTTTGTCGGGGGTCCTGGGCCGTGCTAGGGGTCGCCAGGTCATCTTGGCGGGGGATCTCAATGCCAAATCGGCGTCCTGGGGCAATCCCGCCCATAGATGTAATGTGCGCGGGAGGTTCCTGTCGGAGTGGGCCGCATCGTCTGGTCTGTCGCTGCTGAACCGCGGAACGGTCCAAACATGCGTGCGGCACCATGGAGGGTCTGTGGTCGACGTTTCGTTTGCGACCCCTGCCCTCGCCGCACGCGTGTCGAATTGAGGGTCGACTTGGGGAGACGCTCTCAGACCACCGGTTCATCCGGTGGGAGGTCCTCCCAAAGTTCTGACGTCGCAGCGGCCACAGTCCAACGATTTCCTCGTTGGGCCCTATCGCGGCTGGATCGCGGAATCGCGAAGGAAGCCGCCTTTGTCCAGGGGTGGTTTGCTCCCCGGTGGACGGTGTGGATGTCGACGTGTCGGCCTCGCGACTACGCGAGGCGCTCACCGAGGTATGTGACTCGTCCATGCCTCGGGCACGTCGACCGACTCCACGCCGCGCCGTCTACTGGTGGTCGAGCGAACTAGGTGCCCTACGCGCGGCTTCCTTTACGGCCCGCCGGGCGTACCAGCGGTACCGCCGCCGCAGTAGAAGGGACCCGGGAGAAGAGGTCCGTCTTCACGAGGCCTACCGAGAGGCGCAGAGCGCCCTCAAGACGGCCATCGGCGAGGCGAAGGACGCCGCACGCGCCGAGATGCTGGAGAGTCTCAATGACGAT
The DNA here is from genome assembly GCA_039566165.1 of Maruca vitrata. Taxonomy (NCBI): domain Eukaryota; kingdom Metazoa; phylum Arthropoda; class Insecta; order Lepidoptera; family Crambidae; genus Maruca; species Maruca vitrata. The sequence continues at coordinate 16,311 of CM076923.1, read as the reverse complement.
CCATGGGGAGACCGTACAGGGCTGCGCGAAATCAGCTGCGCCCAATCGGTCCCCCAGTCACGGAGACACTCCAGCCGTCGCTGCTGGAAGAGGTGGTTCGGGGTCTCTTTCCACCTAAAGACCCCGACTTTGTGCCGCCACGGATGGCCTCACGGTTGAGGGCCGTCGGGGAGTTGGAGGCCGTAATGCCGCTCACTCCAGAGGAGTTTGAGTCGGCCGTCCTCCCTCTCCGGGCGAAGAAGACCGCCCCAGGTCCGGACGGTGTTCCTGCCCGCGTAGTCGCTCTGGCGTGTTCGGAGCTAGAGCAGTCTTTCCGGGTCCTCTTCGATCGGTCTCTCACGGTCGGGAGTTTTCCGGAAGTTTGAAGCAGGGGCTTCTGTGCCTCCTGAAGAAAGAGGGCCGCCCCTCACAGTCACCTTCCGCATACCGGCCGATTGTCCTCTTGGACGAGGCCGGTAAATCTTTCGAGCGCGTCCTTGCGGCGCGCTTGAATGAACATCTGCGGAGCGTGGGGCCGGACCTCTCTGAGGACCAGTTTGGGTTCAGGGCAGGGCGGTCTACCATCGACGCCCTGTCCCGACTGAAGAGCCTCGTGCTAGGCACGACGGAGAGCGGGGGTGGAGTGATGGCGGTGTCATTCGACATCGCCAACGCCTTCAACTCCATACCCCACTTGGCGATCACGGAGGGCCTACGCTACCACAGGGTCCCGCAACATCTAAGGGCCCTGTTGGAAAGCTATCTCTCCAACAGGAGAATCCTGTATGTAGACAGGTCGGGCGCAACGAATAGTCGCGTTGTGGAGTCCGGTGTTCCGCAGGGGTCGGTCCTGGGACCCCTCCTGTGGAACATCGGGTTCAATTGGGTCCTACGTGGCCGTCGACTCCCGGGCATGGGCGTGATATGTTACGCTGACGACACGCTTGTCACTGCCCGGGGGAAGACATTTGAAGAGGCGGCGCGAAGGGCAACGGAGGCGAGCGCGCTGATCGCACAGCGCATCAATTCCTTGGGCCTGCGTTTGGCGCTGGAGAAGACCGAGGCCGTCTATTTCCATAGGCCTCGGAAGGGACCTCCCCCCAACTCGTACATCTTGGTTGGGGGAGTCCGGGTGGCGATCCAGCGCCAAATGAAGTATCTGGGGCTGATCCTGGATGCGCGGTGGCAGTTTGTCCCACACTTCAGTGGGCTGTCGCCGCGCCTCCTCAAGGCGGCGGACTCGCTGGGGTGGCTCCTCCCAAATCTGGGGGGGCCCAGGGCCAGATGCCGGCAACTTTACGCCGGTATACTCCGGAGCATGGCCCTCTACGGAGCTCCCATCTGGGCGGACTCTCTCCAAATCAGGGGACACTCCGCCCTACTCCGTAGGCCCCAGCGAGCCATAGCGTGTAGGGTGGCGCGTGCCTACCGCACTGTCGGGTTCTCAGCGGCCTGTGCCTTGGCAGGCACGCCACCTTGGGAACTGGAAGCGCAGCTTCAGGCCACTAGTTACGAGTGGCTGAAGGAGCAGCTGGAGCTGGGCTTCCGGCCGACTACTAGTGAGCGTGGGGACTTTGTTCGTGGAGCCCGTGATGTATTGGTCGCGGCATGGGCTGACAGTTTGGCCGAAGAGCAGGCAGGGCGTCGCCTGCTGGATGCGCTCGGACCAGTGTTGAACAGCTGGCTCGAGCGGACGGGCGGCTTCCTATCGTTCCGTCTGGTGCAGGTGCTGACCGGGCATGGTTGCTTCGGCCAGTATCTCCACCGAATCCAGCGGGAGGACTCGCCCATGTGTCGCGAGTGCGGCGCAGTTGAGGACACGGCGGACCATACCCTCTTTCAGTGTCCGTCGTGGTCTGAAGAAAGGTCGGCCCTAACATCCGTGGCCGGCCCAGTAACCTCGCTCCCCGAACTTCTGTGGGGATGGTCGAGGATGTAGACGTGTGGGCGGCAGCCGCCTCCTTCTGCGAGTCGGTCATGACTCAAAGGAGGCGGCAGAGAGAGATCGCGAAGATGACCCCTCCGCGCCACCACTGCGAAGGAAAAGACTGGGGCGCAGAAGACGCGATTACGCGCGCCATTTGTCGCAGTCCAACGATGGCCAGCCGGCGGTGGGTGTGGGGACACTCCCGTCGGCATTGCACCAACGGCCGTCGTTGAGGGACGGGAGCGACCCTGCGTACCGGGTCGCCCCGTCGCCCCCCCTCGGGGAGGCTTGAGGGAGCCCGTGGAGGCTGTCCGCCGGTGGTGTCGTGAGTGGAGGCTTTGCCAGGTACCACGACACCACCAATAGGCGATGAGGTATGCCGCGGAGTTTAGTGGGTACACCCCTGGGCATTGCACCTTAGCTCAGGAGCAGCTGTCGGTCTTTACCATCTCAGCACCGGCAGCCGGGAGTCCCACACACCACCTTGGGTAAACCCCTGCCCAAGGTGACGGTGCATCAAGCATTCTCCGCGTTAAAAAAAAAAAAAAAAAAAAAGGTTAGGTTAGGTTAGGTTAGGTTAGGTTAGGTTAGGTTAGGTTAGGTTAGGTTAGGTTAGGTTAGGTTAGGTTAGGTTAGGTTAGGTTAGGTTAGGTTAGGTTAGGTTAGGTTAGGTTAGGTTAGGTTAGGTTAGGTTAGGTTAGGTTAGGTTAGGTTAGGTTAGGTTAGGTTAGGTTAGGTTAGGTTAGGTTAGGGTAGGTTAGGTTAGGTTAGGTTAGGTTAGGTTAGGTTAGGTTAGGTTAGGTTTTTTTTTTTTTTTTTTTTTTTGTTTTAGTCTGTCCCTCGGACGTTATCCGAGACGTTTTTATTTCTAGTTGTTATATTTGCTATCTTGTTCTTAGCTGTACATAGTCGAAATAAATATGTATATATATATATATTATATAATAACTTACTACTTATTTTTATTTCTTAGAATGCATTGCATTGTTATTTCTTTGCAATATTGCAGGAGATGTGGTCGAACCTTGTCGTCCGACATCATCTCCTGCAATGCCTCTCTTTTCATCTTCTGCTGGATCCTTTGTTCCAGGTCAAATCGCTTACTCCCGTTTATAGGGCACTCCAGCAGCAGGTGTTCGACCGATTCCTCTTTATCCGGGTCACATATGCAGGATGGGCTCCCGGTGCACTTAAAGCGGTGCAGGTACTCCGAGAACCCACCGTGACCCGTCAAGACTTGCGCTAGAGTGCCATCCATATCTACAGACCTGAGCGTCGTGTAGGCTTCTATAGCGTCGGGCAGGAAGAGCTTCGTCGTCTTTGCAGTCGTTCCTTGTTGGTATCTCCGGTTCCATTCGTCAAGGGACTCCTTGCGAATGAGTCTCTTGACGAATGATACCGGGTACTCATCATAGTCTGCCTTTTTCTTCACATTTGTGGCTGCGCTCTTTGCCAGCTCATCGGCTCTTTCGTTACCCTCGAGACCCGCATGCGCCTTGATCCAGAAGAGGTGAACGTTTTTGCCTTGGTCTCGTGCGGCTTTAAGTTCTTGGCGCACCTCTTCTGCGATGATGTTGAGGGTGCACGGGTTGCTCACCGTCTCGAGGGCCGAACGGGAGTCACTATAGATCCCATAGGAATCTTCCCGGGAGCGCAGCACTTCTCTTGTCGCTCTTTTGATGGCCAGGAGTTCTGCTTGAAACACGCTGCAATTATTGTCCAGTTTTAGCTTTATGCTTTTGGATTCTATGTCTTCTTTCCAGATGGAAAGAGCAGCTCCCACCTGGCCATCTATTTTGCTTCCGTCCGTAAAAATACGGACGGATTGTGTGTTGTGCAGTTCGACCGAGGCCCGGGTTTCCAGACACACAAATTGTTCCGTCCTTTGTAGTGCCGGGTGGGGTTTAGAGGCGAACGGTGTTCTCTGCTCGATGTCCCTGTCCGGTACCAGCTGGATTTCTCCCTTTTTTGCTTTGTATAGAGCCGCGGATTCCTTTATGCGGAGGTCAAGGGGAAGAATTCCAGCTAGCACTAATGCCGAGTGCAGAGACACCGTTCTATATGCCTTACAAATTTTTTGCGCAAAGCCTCTTTGGACTGCATCGAGATGTTTTCGGACGCCTATCTTCTCCACAGCGGGTGCCCAGATGTTAGAGGCGTAACAGATAATTGGCTCAATCACCGCTGTGTAGATAGTTCTAATAACATCTGGATGCAGTCCCCAGTTGGTTTTCGCAGTCCTCGAGAGTTGCTTATATATGTTGAGCGCTTTTACACATACAGCGCTTATATGGGAGGTGAACGTGAGTTTGGAGTCTATGATGACTCCAAGTATTTTAATTTGTTCCACCATGTTGATATTGGTACCTCCCATATACATTTTTGGCAACTCATATTTTAATTTCCTTGTCATGACCATGGCGTTAGTCTTGTGTGGGGCAAACTTGAGTTTATTCTCAATACCCCACACATGTACGTATTCCAGGGCTCTATTGGCCTGGACCTCTACTTCCTCGGTATCCTTGCCGTCGAACACCAAGACGATATCGTCCGCAAAGGCCTGGCAGTAGTACCCTCTCTTCTCCAGGTCTTTGAGGAGTGGGTCCAACAGCAGGTTCCATAGTATTGGCCCGCCTATAGAGCCTTGCACACAGCCCTTTTCCGCCGCTCTTGTATGCTCCCGTCCGGCATATCTGACTCGCACCATTCTGTTTTGCAGGTAACTGTCAATGACCTTACGTAGGTTCAATGGACATTGCTCTTCAGCCAGTCGCAGTCTTAATTTGGGCCACCAAGCACTGTCAAAGGCCCCCTCTATATCCAGGGAAACCACTGTGAGCATCTTCTTCTCTTGCAATTTCTGCTGTATGTGCTTTGTGAGGATATAGAGAGAGTCTTCCGTGCTTTTTTGTGGGACGAAGCCGAACTGGTTATGACTCAGTCTTGGTATTATGTAATATTTCAGCCTTGTCATTAGCATTTTCTCGAAAATCTTACCTAGCACTGGCAAGAGACCTATAGGCCTAAACGATTTGGGAGTGCTGTAGGTCTCCTTCCCGGGCTTGCGAAGTATAATGGTGGTGGCTTCCTTCCACAAGTCCGGGAAATGTCCAAGTTCAAGGCATTTGTTTGTCAGTGCTAGGAAGATTTCCGGTCTCTGTACAATGGCTTTAGCGCAGATATCAGCAGTAAGTCCGTCTCTGCCCGGAGCCTTCTTCGGGTTAAAGCCTTGAACCGCCCTCATCAATTCGTCTTCAGTAAACTGAGGGTCCATGGTCTCATCTCTCTCATTTCGGTTTACCATTGATGCTAGTTCTCTAACCCTTTGATGCTCCGCATTATCCGCCTCACTGTTGTCAATAGGGTAGAATGATTCTGCCAATAATTTCACCGATTCTTCGGCATTCAGGGTAGTTCCTTCCGATATGAGTAATTCATCCTCTTGCCATTTTGATGTTCGCCTTATCACCCTATAGATCCCCTCCCAGAGTCCCTCCCTGTCTTGCCTTCCACAGAAGTTTTTCCAGCTTACTGTTTGTGCTGTTTTCGCTGCGTTTTCATAAATTTCCTTCTGTTTCAGGTAATCCAGGACGACTGCGGGTCTGCGACAAGGTGCGGCACATCTTATGCGGCGCTTCATTGTAGCCACCTTCTTCTTCATTTCATCAAGTTCCTCGGACCACCACGGTAAGGTAAGCGTTCTTTGATTTATTTTTCTAGGTATTGCAGAGTCACATGAATTTACTATGGCGTTTGTATATATTTCTATTGTGTTATTTAATTCGGTTGTATTTTCTATGTTATTAATGTTTTCTTCCTTTATATTATGTTTTAGTAGTTGTTCTTTGAATGTTTCCGTGAATAGTTCCCATTTAGCTTTTAATGTGTTATAAATTCTTGTTGTACGTTTAATTTCGGTGCCCTGTGATTTTTCTAGACTGATGTTAAACAAAATTGCGCAGTGGTCGGAACTCGTGACGCCACTTGCCACACGCCATCCATCGATCTTGCTGAGTATGTTCTCCGAGCAGGTGGTTACGTCGACACAGCTGGTCAGTCTCGTGTGTCCTCTTATGGTGTCAAATGTTCGCTGTGTGCCATTGTTGAGTATTTGTAACCCCTGCTCTTCGAACATACCCGCGATCGCCTCTCCTCGGTGGTTAGTCTCTCGACTACCCCACCAGATATTCCAGGCATTGATATCTCCACCCAGTATCAAATCTTTTGTTCCAATCTCTTTGATTATTTTCGTCATATGCTCGATGTCTCGATCTATTGGCTCATCCCCATGTAGGTAAACTGACACTATCCCTATTTCCCACTTTGTGGTTTAAGTTTTGCTACGGTCATGTTTTCAGTTGTTAGGTCGGGGCAAGGGGTAATGTCAATTTCATTGTTAAATAGGACGATGGCTGATTTATTGTCGGTGTGTGATGGACGGTTGCATTGGATGATTCTTGTTCCAGTGTATGTCTTCATTTCAGTCATCGCTCCTACATAGGGTTCCTGAACCATAGCCAAAGAGATCTTCCTTTTTGTAGCTTCTAGCATGAGCTCAGATGTTGCGAGCTGACAACGTTGTAGATTAGCCTGAATGACCCTATACTGAGTGGAGATGCTTGTTGATTGTGTGCCGTTTCCATTGTTCACAGGGACGCCCTTAGCAGCGGTAAGCGACGGCGGACCTCGCTAACGAGTCCCACCGCCGTCTGATCGGGCAGTCACTGTTGAAGGCAGTGTGCTCCACGCTTTCCAGTTTGGCATTAGTGCAGTTGCAGCACTTCGGTGCCTCGCCGGACTGCCTGCTGGTGCACTCTGCTCTGGTGTGCTTGCCTCCACAGTAGCCGCAGATTTCTGCTGGTTGTTCGCAGAAGCGTCTGCTGTGCCCGTAGCCCAGACATTTAGAGCACTGAACAAGAGGCGACTGATCAGCCACAATTATCTTTTGCAGGTCGACGTGCAGCACTCCTGCTTCGGTGAGGCGGTTCCAGAGAAGCGGCGAGAGTTTGACAACGATGTGGGTGGTAAGGGGGTTCCTAGTAGGTTTCCTGTACCGAACTTCCATTCTGTCATCATCCTTCCCCACTCCCTGGAACAGCTCCTTGTTCTGCGATCGAATGCCAGAGAGAATTTCGTCATTGCTGTTATAGCCCATGACGTCTTTCAAGATTACCAGGGGGTCTTTGTTCTTTATCTCCTCAACTTTGAGGCTCTTCCCTGATGACCTTATTTTCTCTGTCACGTTTGCTATTTCCTCTTTGGATCTGCAGCCAATAATGACTTTCCTGTCTTTCGCCTTTCTTATCTTTTCTATTTTCATGCCTTCTTCTTTTGCATTAACCGCCTCTCTTATCTTTTTCAGGACCTGGTCGCCGGTTTCCTGGTCATCGGCTGAGGTGATAACCACCGAGTGCATCGCCGCTGCGGGCTGGACTTTGCAGTGGCCGCCACGACTACGCCGGCGTACGTCCTAGGTCCTTCTGCTAACAACTCTTTTTGTTCTTGCAGCATTCCCTTAAGGCTTTCCATCTCTTCCTGATTTTCCTTATTAAAATGCTATGCTCTCTGATTGCTTCTAACATTTTCCTTTCCTCTTCCTCTCTCTCTCTAATTCCTTCGCTGCATCTACCTTCAGCGACAACGATTACATCCTCCGTCTTCCCACTCTTCTCTTCCGCTTCCTTTACAAGCCAAAACAGACGCTCCACCATGCGGGAGACGGTTACCTTAATATCCGTCCTGGTGTTCCTGCTCTCCTTTAGACTCTCCCTGATCTTAATCAGGCATAACTCTGCCTCTGATACCCGACTGGCATTTTGTGGGACATGAGGGAGCCTTTCGGGGGGTTGAGTTGGTGTATGGGGAAGGTCTGTCCCGGGTTTAGGCCTTTTGGGGGCAGGTTTTGTAGTCGCAGCTGAAGCAGAAGCTACCGGGAGGCTATGATGGTCCTAGCCAGAGACTGTGTCGAGACGGAACTCGACTCCATCTCCCCAGCACTTGCCCTCCTCGGGGTGAGACTCTTGTTCTTAATAGGAGAACGCAACATTGTCACCCGTAACAAAAACAACGTATAGACAGCTATAAAACAACTTTGTAACAAATTATAACTAAATTTCAAGATGCAATCGGCGTAAAAAAGGTTAATAAATTTGCAGTAAAAAGGTTAGATGATATGTAGATACGGAAACAAATATATGAATTAAGAATAAACTTAATTAAGAAGCTATTTATAGAGATATAAAATAATTAAGATGTAAGAATATACTAAATGGGGGGCAGTCAAAAGGTTAAGAGATTTGGGGGGGGGGAGAATATTTCAAAAGATGGGGAGGGATATTACCTCTAAAATGATATGCTATAATTTACGGTACTATGAGAAATGACTGAGTTATGACGGAAACAGTGATTTTAGGTTCCAATGATATTCAAGAATCGACGGGGAAAAAGTTTACCTAAGCGCAGGATTTTTACTATGGAACTTTTGCAAGTCCAACTTTGTGAGATGATATCTTAGCGACTATCAACCTTAGGAAAACGGGAAAGGTACCAAAAGATGGGGCAAGACAAATACTAAAAACGATATTAAGAGTGCAAAATGGTAGGGATGAAGACTAATTAACTATCAATTAAATACTGAGACTAAATTTTGTATGGGAAATCGACGATGAAAAACGCTAAGTCCGAAAATGGGAAAAAATTTATTTCTGAAAAAGTATTGGGGATAGAACCCTCGGGTTTTCGGCTATTGCTAGGGATAAATTAGAAGCTATTTCGACAGAAGTTTGGACAACGTAGGTGCTCTCTGAGTGATCCGAAAATCGAGTTGGTTAGGTTAGGTTAGGTTAGGTTAGGTTAGGTTAGGTTAGGTTAGGTTAGGTTAGGTTAGGTTAGGTTAGGTTAGGTTAGGTTAGGTTAGGTTAGGTTAGGTTAGGTTAGGTTAGGTTAGGTTACGTTAGCTTAGGTTAGGTTAGGTTAGGTTAGGTTAGGTTAGGTTAGGTTAGGTTAGGTTAGGTTAGGTTAGGTTAGGTTACGTTAGGTTAGGTTAGGTTAGGTTAGGTTAGGTTAGGTTAGGTTAGGTTAGGTTAGGTTAGGTTAGGTTAGGTTAGGTTAGGTTAGGTTAGGTTAGGTTAGGTTAGGTTAGGTTAGGTTAGGTTAGGTTAGGTTAGGTTAGGTTAGGTAGGTTAGGTTAGGTTAGGTTAGGTTAGGTTAGGTTAGGTTAGGTTAGGTTAGGTTAGGTTAGGTTAGGTTAGGATTAGGTTAGGTTAGGTTAGGTTGAGGTTAGGTTAGGTTAGGTTAGGTTAGATTAGGTTAGGTTAGGTTAGGTTGAGGTTAGGTTAGGTTAGGTTAGGTTAGGTTAGGTTGATTGGGTTAGGTTAGGTTAGGTTAGGTTAGGTTAGGTTAGGTTAGGTTGAGGTTAGGTTAGGTTAGGTTAGGTTAGGTTAGGTTAGGTTAGGTTAGGTTAGGTTAGGTTAGGTTAGGATTAGGTTAGGATTAGGTTAGGTTAGGTTAGGTTGGGTTAGGTTAGGTTAGGTTAGGTTAGGTTAGGTTAGGATTAGGTTAGGTTAGGTTAGGTTAGGTTAGGTTGGGTTAGGTTAGGTTAGGTTAGGTTAGGTTAGGTTAGGTTAGGTTAGGTTAGGTTAGGTTAGGTTAGGTTAGGATTAGGTTAGGTTAGGTTAGGTTAGGTTAGGTTAGGTTAGGTTAGGTTAGGTTAGGTTAGGTTAGGTTAGGTTAGGTTAGGTTAGGTTAGGTTAGGTTAGGTTAGGTTAGGTTAGGTTAGGTTAGGAATTAGGTTAGGTTAGGTTGGGTTAGGATTAGGTTAGGTTAGGTTAGGTTAGGTTAGGTTAGGTTAGGTTAGGTTAGGTTAGGTTAGGTTAGGTTAGGTTAGGTTAGGTTAGGTTAGGTTAGGTTAGGTTAGGTTAGGTTAGATTAGGTTAGGTTAGGTTAGGTTAGGTTAGGTTAGGTTAGGTTAGGTTAGGTTAGGTTAGGATTAGGTTAGGTTGGGTTAGGTTAGGTTAGGTTAGGTTAGGTTAGGTTAGGTTAGGTTAGGTTAGGTTAGGTTAGGTTAGGTTAGGTTAGGTTAGGTTAGGTTAGGTTGGGTTAGGTTAGGTTAGGTTAGGTTAGGTTAGGTTAGGTTAGGTTAGGTTAGGTTAGGTTAGGTTAGGTTAGGTTAGGTTAGGTTAGGTTAGGTTAGGTTAGGTTAGGTTAGGTTAGGTTAGGTTAGGTTAGAGTTAGGTTAGGTTAGGTTAGGTTAGGTTAGGTTAGGTTAGGATTAGGTTAGGTTGGGTTAGGTTAGGTTAGGTTAGGTTAGGTTAGGTTAGGTTAGGTTAGGTTAGGTTGGGTTAGGTTAGGTTAGGTTAGGTTAGGTTAGGTTAGGTTAGGTTAGGTTAGGTTAGGTTAGGTTAGGTTAGGTTAGGTTAGGTTAGGTTAGGATTAGGTTAGGTTAGGTTAGGTTAGGTTAGGTTAGGTTAGGTTAGGTTAGGTTAGGTTAGGTTAGGTTAGGTTAGGATTGGGTTAGGTTAGGTTAGGTTAGGTTAGGTTAGGTTAGGTTAGGTTGGGATTAGGTTAGGTTAGGTTAGGTTAGGTTAGGTTAGGATAGGTTAGGTTAGGTTAGGTTAGGTTAGGTTAGGTTAGGTTAGGTTACGTTAGGTTAGGGTAGGTTGGGTTAGGTTAGGTTAGGTTAGGTTGGGTTAGAGTAGGTTAGGTTGGGATTAGGTTAGGTTAGGTTAGGTTAGGTTAGGTTAGGTTAGGTTAGGTTAGGTTAGGTTAGGTTAGGATTAGGTTAGGTTAGGGTAGGTTAGGTTAGGTTAGGTTAGGTTAGGTTAGGATAGGTTAGGTTAGGTTAGGTTAGGTTAGGTTAGGTTAGGTTAGGTTAGGGTTGGTTAGGTTAGGGTAGCTTGGGATTAGGTTAGGTTAGGTTAGGTTAGGTTAGGTTAGGTTAGGTTAGGTTAAGTTAGGTTAGGTTAGGTTAGGTTAGGTTAGGTTAGGTTAGGTTAGGTTAGGTTAGGTTAGGTTAGGTTAGGTTAGGTTAGGTTAGGTTAGGTTAGGTTAGGTTAGGTTAGGTTAGGTTAGGTTAGGTTAGGTTAGGTTAGGTTAGGTTAGGTTAGGTTAGGTTAGGTTAGGTTGGATTAGGATTAGGATTAGGTTAGGTTAGGTTAGGATTAGGTTAGCTTAGGTTAGGTTAGGTTAGGTTAGGTTAGGTTAGGTTAGGTTAGGTTAGGTTAGGTTAGGTTAGGTTAGGTTAGGTTAGGTTAGGTTAGGTTAGGTTAGGTTAGGTTAGGTTAGGTTAGGTTAGGTTAGGTTAGGTTAGGTTAGGTTAGGTTAGGTTAGGTTAGGTTAGGTTAGGTTAGGTTAGGTTAGGATAGGTTAGGTTAGGTTAGGTTAGGTTAGGTTAGGTTAGGTTAGGTTAGGTTAGGTTAGGTTAGGTTAGGTTAGGTTAGGTTAGGTTAGGTTAGGTTAGGTTAGGTTAGGTTAGGTTAGGTTAGGTTAGGTTAGGTTAGGTTAGGTTAGGTTAGGTTAGGATTAGGTTAGGTTAGGTTAGGTTAGGTTAGGCTAGGTAAGGTGAGGTTACGGTAGGTTAGGTTAGGTTAGGTTAGGTTAGGTTAGGTTAGGTTAGGTTCGGTTAGGTTGGGTTGGGTTAGTTTAGGTTAGGTTAGGTTAGGTTAGGTTAAGTTAGGTTAGGTTAGGTTAGGTTAGGTTAGGTTAGGTTAGGTTAGGTTGGGATTGGGTTAGGTTAGGATTAGGTTAGGTTAGGATTAGGTTAGGTTAGGTTAGGTTAGGTTAGGTTAGGTTAGGTTAGGTTAGGATTAGGTTAGGTTAGGTTAGGTTAGGTTAGGTTAGGTTAGGTTAGGTTGAGTTAGGTTAGAGTTAGGTTAGGTTAGGTTAGGTTAGGTTAGGTTAGGTTAGGTTAGGTTAGGTTAGGTTAGGTTAGGTTAGGTTGGGAAATTGGTTAGGTTAGGTTAGGTTAGGTTAGGTTAGGTTAGGTTAGGTTAGGTTGGGGTTAGGTTAGGTTAGGTTAGGTTAGGTTAGGTTGGAATTAGGTTAGGTTAGGTTAGGTTAGGTTAGGTTAGGTTAGGTTAGGTTAGGTTAGGTTAGGTTAGGATTGGGTTAGGTTAGGTTAGGTTAGGTTAGGTTAGGTTAGGTTAGGTTAGGTTAGGTTAGGTTAGGTTAGGTTAGGTTAGGTTGGGTTAGGTTAGGTTAGGTTAGGTTAGGTTAGGTTAGGTTAGGTTAGGTTAGGTTAGGTTAGGTTAGGTTAGGTTAGGTTAGGTTAGGTTAGGTTAGGTTAGGTTAGGTTAGGTTAGGTTAGGTTAGGTTAGAATTGCATAGGTTAGGTTAGGTTAGGTTAGGTTAGGTTAGGTTAGGTTAGGTTGGGTTGGGTTAGGTTAGGTTAGGTTGAATTAGGTTAGGTTAGGTTAGGTTAGGTTAGGTTAGGTTAGGTTAGGTTAGGTTAGGTTAGGTTAGGTTAGGTTAGGTTAGGTTAGGTTAGGTTAGGTTAGGTTAGGTTAGGTTAGGTTAGGTTAGGTTAGGTTAGGTTAGGTTAGGTAAGGTTAGGTTAGGTTAGGTTAGGTTAGGTTAGGTTAGGTTAGGTTAGGTTAGGTTAGGTTAGGTTAGGTTAGGTTAGGTTAGGTTAGGTTAGGTTAGGTTAGGTTAGGTTAGGTTAGGTTAGGTTGGGTTAGGTTAGGATAGGTTAGGTTAGGTTAGGCTAGGTTAGGCTAGGTTAGGTTAGGTTAGGTTAGGTTGGGATTAGGTTAGGTTAGGTTAGGTTAGGTTAGGTTAGGTTAGGTTAGGTTAGGTTAGGTTAGGTTAGGTTAGGTTAGGTTGGAAGTTGGGTTGCAGTTAGGTTAGGTTAGGTTAGGTTAGGTTAGGTTAGGTTAGGTTAGGTTAGGTTAGGTTAGGTTAGGTTAAGTTAGGTTAGGTTAGGTTAGGATTAGGTTAGGTTAGGTTAGGTTAGAAGTTAGAATTAGGTTAGGTTAGAATTAGGATTAGGTTGAGTTAAATTAGGGTTAGATTAGAATTAGGGTTAGAATTAGGTTTAGGATTAGGTTAGGTTAGGTTTTAGGTTAGGTTAGGTTAGGTTGGGTTAGGTTGGGTTAGGTTAGGTTAGGTTAGGTTAGGTTAGGTTAGGTTAGGTTAGGTTAGGTTAGGTTGGGTTAGGTTAGGTTAGGTTAGGTTAGGTTAGGTTAGGTTAGGATTAGGTTAGGTTAGGTTAGGTTAGGTTAGGTTAGGTTAGGTTAGGTTAGGTTAGGTTAGGTTAGGTTAGGTTAGGTTAGGTTAGGTTAGGTTAGGTTAGGTTAGGTTAGGTTAGGTTAGGTTAGGATTAGGTTAGGTTAGGTTAGGTTGGGATTAGGTTAGGTTAGGTTAGGTTGGGTTAGGTTAGGATTAGGATTAGGTTAGGTTAGGTTAGGTTAGGTTAGGTTAGGTTAGGATTAGGTTAGGTTAGGTTAAGTTAGGTTCAGGTTAGGTTAGGTTAGGTTAGGTTAGGTTAGGTTAGGTTAGGTTAGGTTAGGTTAGGTTAGGTTAGGTTAGGTTAGGTTAGGTTAGGTTAGGTTAGGTTAGGTTAGAATTAGGTTAGGTTAGGTTAGGTTAGAATTAGGTTAAATTAGGTTAGGTTAGGTTAGGTTAGGTTAGGTTAGGTTAGGTTAGAGTTAGGTTAGGTTAGGTTAGGTTAGGTTAGGTTAGGTTAGGTTAGGTTAGGTTAGGTTAGGTTAGGTTAGGTTAGGTTAGGTTAGGTTAGGTTAGGTTAGGTTAGGTTAGGTTAGGTTAGGTTAGGTTAGGTTAGGTTAGGTTAGGTTAGGTTAGGTTAGGTTAGGTTAGGTTAGGTTAGGTTAGGTTAGGTTAGGTTAGGTTAGGTTAGGTTAGGTTAGGTTAGGTTAGGTTAGGTTAGGTTAGGTTAGGTTAGGTTAGGTTAGGTTAAGATTAAATTAGAATTAGGTTAGGTTAGGTTAAGTTAGGTTAGGTTAGTTAGGTTAGGTTAGGTTAGGTTAGATTAGGTTAGGTTAGGTTAGAATTAGGTTAGGTTAGGTTAGGTTAGGTTAAATTAGGTTAGGTTAGGTTAGGTTAGGTTAGGTTAGGTTAGAATTAGGTTAGGAATTAGAATTAGGGTTAGGTTAGGGGTGAGTTAGGTTAGGTTAGGTTAGGTTAGGTTAGGTTAGGTTAAGTTAGAAATTGGGTTAGGTTGAATTAGGTTAGGTTAGGTTAAGTTAGGTTAGGTTAGGACAGGTTAGGTTAGGTTAGGTTAGGGTTAGGTTAGGTTAGGTTAGGTTGAGTTAGGATTAGGAATTGAGTTAGGTTAGGTTAGGTTAGGTTAGGTTAGGTTAGGTTAAGGTTAGGTTGGAATTGGGATTAGGTTAGGTTGAGGTTGGGTTAGGTTGGGTTAGGTTAGGTTAGGTTAGGTTAGGTTAGGTTAGGTTAGGTTAGGTTAGGTTGGGTTGGGATTAGGTTAGGTTAGGTTAGGTTAGGTTAGGTTAGGTTAGAATTAGAATTAGGTTAGGTTAGGTTAGGTTAGGTTAAAGTTAAGTTAAATTAGGTTAGGTTAGGTTAGGTTAGGAGATTAGAATTAGAATTAAATTAGGTCATTAGAATTAGGTTGAAATTAAATTAAATTAGAATTAAAATTAGAGATTAAATTAGAATTAGGTTAGAGTTAGGATTAGGTTAGGTTAGGTTAAGGTTAGGTTAGGTTAAGTTAGGTTGGATTTGAAATTAATTAAATGGGTTAGCGTTAAATTGGGATTAGGTTAGGTTGATTAGATTTAGTTAGGTTAGGTTAGGATTAAGTTAGGTTAGGTTAAGTTAGGTTAGATTGAATTAAGTTAGGTTAGGTTAAGTTAGAGTAGAATTAGAATTAGAGATTAGAATTAAGTTAGGTTACGTTAAGTTGGGATTGGAATTGAGTTAGTTAGGTTAGGTTAGGTTAGGAAATTAGGTTAGGTTAGGTTAAATTAAATTAGAATTAGAATTAAGTTAATTAGAATTAAATTAGGTTAGAATTAAATTAGAATTAGGGTAATTAGAATTAAATTAGGGAATTAAATTAGAATTAGAATTAAATTAAATTAGAATTAGATTAAATTAGAATTAGGTAAATTAGGTGCAATTAGATTAAATTTAGGTTGGGTCCAGGATTGAGGTTAGGTTCAGTTGATTAGGTTAGAGTTAGGTTAGGTTGGTTGATTGGAATTGGAGATTGAAGTTAGGTTAGGATTAGGTTAGGTTAGGTTAGGATTAGGTTAGGTGGAATTGGGTTAGGTTAGGTTAGGTTAGGTTAGAAGTTAGGATTGGAATTGGAGATTAGAGTTGGGGAGATTGGGAATTAGGTTCAGATTAGGAATTAGGTTAGGTTAGAGTAGAGTTAGGTTAGGTTAGGTTAGGATTAGGTTGGGGAATTAGGTTAGGATTAGGTTTAGGTTAGGATTGAGGTTAGGTTAGGTTAGGATTTAGGTTAGGTTAGGTTAGGTTAGGTTAGGTTAGGTTAGGTTAGGTTAGGTTAGTTAGGTTAGGTTAGGTTAGGTTGGGATGGGTTAGGTTAGGAATTAGGTGGATTAGGGATTAGGTTAGGTTAGGTTGAGTTAGGTTAGAGTTAGGTTAGGTTAGGATTAGGTTAGGTTAGAAGTTAGGTTAGGATTGGGATTGGAGGTTAGGTGCAGATTCAGGTTAGGATTAGGATTGGAGGTTGAGGTTGAGGTTAGGTTAGGTTAGGTTAGGTTAGAGTTAGGTTAGGTTAGGTTAGGTTAGGGTTAGAAGTTAAGTTTAGAGTTAGGTTAGAGATTAGGAATTAGGTCAAGTTAGGTTAGAGTGGGTAGGATTAGGAATTAGGTTAAATTAGGTTAGGTTAAAGATGTAAAATTATGACACGAGGGTTAAAGTTACGTTACGTTAAATTAGGACAGTGGGTTAGGGTGATTAGGAAATTGGGTTAGATTAGAGATTAAATTGAATTAGGTAGAAGTTAGTTAGAGATTAGAATTGCAGAGATTACGTTAGAGATTGCATTAGGTCAGGTTAGAATTGGGGTGGGGTGGAATTGGAATTGAAATTGGGGTAAGTTGAAGTTAGGTTAGGATTAAAATTAGAAGTTAGGTTAGGTTAGGTGGATTAGAGTTAGGATTAGGATTAGTTGATTTAGATTGGATTAGGTTAGGTTAGGTTAGGTTAGGTTGTTAGGTGAAGTTATTGAGTTAAGTTAGGTTAGGTTGATTAGGTTAGGATTAGGTTAAGGTTAGGTTAGGTTAAGAGGTTAGGTTAGGTTAGGATTGGGATAGGTTAGGTTAGGTTAGGTTAGGTTAGGTTAGGTTAAGAATTATTTAGGTTCAATTAGTTAGGTGGAATTGAAGTTAGGAATTAGAGTTAAGGGAATTACCATTTAGAATTAAGTTAAATTAGAGATAGAATTAAATTAGTTAGAGATT